>OU015499.1:120088699-120373699 GCA_907164885.2 Dolomedes plantarius | reverse complement strand
ATTAGTATAGATTCCTAGCCCGATTTTAACGAAACTTGTTTCTGTTTCTACCAATTCCAGGGACATCGTATCAACGCTGGTACAGCACTATTCTGTCTTAGCAGTATTCATTTCCTCTGTATACACTTTCTAAATCAAAGCTTTCTAAATACAGACCTGAAATTATCATTTTCGAACTAAATATAGAATTCGACTTGAGACCCAACTGCAGTGCATCATCCTTTTTATAAAATGGTTGTTGATGCATTATAAAACGTCGTAGCAAACATTTTTATACGACTAGACGTCTGGAAAAAAATTCTTTCCTGGTATCACCCGGGAGCTTTCCAACATTTCTTCTTTTATCTGTGAAAAATATCGTAAAAGCTAACGTTTGAATAAGCTCTCTGAAGGACGTGAGGAGCTTAAGATATCCGAACTGAGATTTGTTCTTAAAAAATTCCGGCTCGCGGATTCCAAAATACTTTTGTTTTTTTTTTGCATTTTTGGCGATACGTATTCTTCTGCTATTGCAATACGTCATTCGAGCGCTCGCACTGAATTTCAGAGTAAGTACTTTATGTGTTCAGTCATTCGTTTGATTACGCGCTAAAACCCTTGTTGTTTTAACAGACATCTAAGAACTTGTTGAGATGTTTGAAGAATTCTGATGTACAGATCTGGCGTTTTCGTTTGAAATTGGTGACTATGAAATAAAAAATAATATTTTTGTAACTTAGGAATTTATATTTAAGGTTTTGCTGACCTCAGGATTTCCCAAATTTTTCCTGCGATGGAACACTTCGTAAATACGGAAATTTTAACGGAACACCTTGTTTATTTTGTAGGGTATGTAATAACACATAATCAATAAAATTTTTAAAAATGAGAAAAAAAATTAATTATTTAATATTTAGTAGTTAAATTTTTATTTAGTAATTATTTATTTAGTGATTTTTCGCGGAACACCTATTAACTTCTCGTGGAACACCAGTGTTTCGCGCAACTGTGCTAATTTATGGATTTATTACAATGAACTACAGATGACATGGAGTGCTAAAAAAAAAAAAAAGAACTGTTTAGAGCAGTGTTCCCCAAACTGATTTGATAACGGAACCCTCTACATTTTTTGATCAGTAGACCCCTCCCTCGACCTTAATTTAATGTGATTCGAACGAAACAAATATTTTTTAATACTTAGATTTTATTGAATTTAAAAAAAAAATTCATTAAACGACTTAAAGGTTAAACTTAACTTTAAAAACATAAACAACTTAGCAACTTTACTAAAAACTTTACAACTAAAAGTCCATTATACAACTTTAGGTCTTCAACCTTAAGTTTTTGCTAGTCATATATCTGCGGCCCGCTGAACCAGTTCGCATCACTTTCAGTTAAAATTGCAGTTAAAACTTGAAATTGCTCTAAATAAAGCTAAGTCATATGACTGATTATAAATGACAGAGTCTTCAATTTAAAAAAAATCTCCATTGTACATGTAGCCTTGGACCTAAGTTCCGCCCTTGTTATGGGTTGATCAATCATAGACTGAAGAAAATAAGTAAAGAAGAAAAGACTGAAAATGAATTAAGTCAATAAAATACTGAAAATACAGTGGGAATTTCAGCAAAAATTTCCCCCTTTTTTTCTTATTTATCTCTTGGTCTATTGTCCGCTAATTTATGAGATATTCATAGTGTCAGAGTGCACGGAGCCCGCCCTCATGGGAGTAGCCACAACATCAAAAATATACGCCCCTAGCGTTCCCATGAGCCTTGGACCTGGGTTTATCCCTTGTTGTTAACTCCTCGGCAAGACAGCCTGTTAAAATGCACTGCAGGAAAAAGGATTCCGAATTTTTAAATGCAGTGCAGGAAAAAGGATATCAAATTCGGAATTTCACTAGTGACTTCCGAAGTTTTACTAGTGACTGACAAAGTGCAGTCAGTCAGTCAAACAACCGAAAGAACCTTCGACCATCATCAATCAAGAACTGTGATGCAAAGTTTAGAGTGCTTGAAGAGATTGGAAATTGCACGGGGAACGCCCTCGTGGGTGGGGCCGCAATCCTAAAATTTCGTTTTGCTTTGCACCGAGGTTTTTACAACCCTTCCCGGTGGCGGTTCCGACTGTAAACTATTTAGTTACGGGAGTTGACTTTTTTTTTTGGGGGGGGGGGGAGAAGAAATGAAAGAACAGATACTAAATGGAGAGTGTTTTGGCTAAATACATAAAATGGAAAACAAAAGGACGTTCCCCGACTGTAAAAAACACGTGGAGAACACTGTAAATCTCGGATTACCCCTGTTTATGTGGTTTTAGTAAAAGTTAAATTTCCAAGTCCCTCATTAAGGCATCAATGACTTGCAATTCTGGTGCAGTGCGATCTTATTGATGATAAATTTCACTAGTAATATGGTTACATACAAATTCTGATTTTAGATATATAATATATATATATATATATATATATATATATATATATATATATATATATATATATATATATATATATATATATATATATATGTGTGTGTGTGTGTGTGTGTGTGTGTGTGTGTGTGTGTGTGGCAATTCATTCAATCGCCTGCTTTAACAAGCTACTTTATTTCGTGTCTAGGCCGGTACGTGCATGTCAAATCTGTAGACCAGAAAGTCTGCTATGAGGTTAGAGAGGGTGGAAGAAGGTAGGGTTCTCCCCCCCAGATGTTCCCCTCTTCCCCTCAAAAAAGTGTGTTGTATTCCTTTATTGGTGTTCCAAGCCATGTTGACTTTTTTTTGTTTTTTTAACCACAACTTTCTCTTTATTCTGGGGGGGGGGGGGGGAAACAAAAACCCCACGATTTGTGTTGAGGAGAAGTGAAGTAATGCTAACTCACGTCTCAAATTAATTGTGATGTCTTCGAGGCACCAATCGTAACTTGAATACCATACAAATTCAAAAAACGATTTCTAGGTGAAAACCTCAGAGGTGACTGGGTAGAAAAGGCTTACAAAGAACGCATTACCCTCTCTTTACCTTCCGTGGAAGTAAATTTGAAGGGGGGGGGGGTGAAAGAAAAGAAGTAAAAATAAATTCGATCATGCGAGACAGAGAGACCTTTCGTATCACCTGTCTGCATCAATTTGAATACCGTCTGCTGTTTCCAGCTTAAGTCCATTCGAGTTTTAAACGATGGTAAAGGCAAACGATTTATCCATTTCGAGCTTTACGAAATCTTATCTCCTCTGCGTGACTTGGCGACTTTTACTTCTTTTTATTTAAAAGATTTCGTTTCAGTGGTTTTTACGACTGCTTTTCTCTATCTGTGATGGCAGATATAACTAAACCGGAGTTCATTCTCAAGGAATTGTTGTAACTATATGAATGCGAAAGATCTCTTTATGCCTTTTTTTTTTTCGTTCTTGTTTGGATCTTTGAATACATTATTATAATTTTTTTTAAAGTTGTGTATGTTTCTTTGGGAACATCTAACCGATGCTTTCGATGAAATTTTGAAAGTTTCTTGAATTCTCAATTCACGATGATGTGAAATAGCGGCTGTAACACCCCGGTTGCAAAACAACTTTGTCATCTATCATAGGAAATGTGCGTGTGTGCATATATCTATATATATAAACAGTTCCGTAACTGACTCATTCATTCACTGACTGACTGACATACAACGCACAGACCAAACCGCTGGACCTAAAGGGCTGAAATTTTGCATGGCGATTCTTCTAATAGTGTAGGGGTGCACTAAGAAAGATTTTTCAAAAATTCTTCTTAGATTATTTTAAATTAAATTTTTAAGCTGTTTTTAACTTTTTTTTACGTTTGCATTTAAAATAATACATTGAGGGTTATAAAATTTATATCACGAGAAAGATCATAAAAATTCCTTCAAAATGAAATTTTTTTCGAATTTTTACCTCCATTTCCTGATTTTTGGTGAATTTTTAAAGATTGATTTTTAGAATTTAATTTATTAAATGCTGATCACGTGATTTCTTTTTCTGGTACTTTCAATAAATTTATCGTCACGTGCGTAACAACTAAATAGATAAAAAAAATATTTTTTTCTCTTTCTAATGCAGCAGACGATTGGATATTATCAAAAAAAAATGCATATCCCTTACGATTTTTTTATAAATATATATATATAGATAGATATATATTTTACATCAATTGTATACATTGATCATCGCATTTATTATAAATATATATATTTATTTTTTGGCATCAATTGCATACGTTGACCTTTGTATTTAATTTGAATGTACTCCGTAGCAAAGCGCGGGTTTTCAGCTAGTTTGTATATACAGGTGGTTATCAAAATAATGGAAACATTTAGGAATAACATGAAATTCTGTATTAATATGACATAGGACCATCTATGGCATTTAATACCACCTGAATTCGTTAAGGAATTGAATTATGCAAGTCATGAATAGTGGTCACGGGACTTTTATACTATTCTATATGGATAAATCGTCAATGTTCTTCAAGATATGCTGTTGGTGGATATCGATTCTTCACTCTATTCTCTAAAACAGACTACAGCAGTTCGATGATATTGAGGTTTAGGGACTGTGCGGGCCAGATAAGCTGTTTGACTTTGTCTTTATGTTCCTCAAACCATGACCTGACACGTCTGGCTGTGTGGATCGGAGCATTATCATCATGGAGAACGCCATCTCCTGCAAGAAGAAATTTTTGCACCATAGGATGGATCGGGTCGTCTAAAAGTTCGACATAGTCTTTCCCAGTCAATCTGCCTTTCAGGGTTACAATAGACCCCTTTTGGAAACCATGAGATAGCCGCCGAAACACTGAGAAATTTCCCACCATGTTTGACAGCTGGCATGAGACAAGCATTATCATACGCTTGTGTAGGTGTTCTTCAGACATACGCACGTCCTGTTGCGGGGAACAAAGTGAACAATGATTCGTCTAACCAAATGCTACATTTCGACGTATCACTCGACCAGGATTTGTGCTCGTGGCACACCTGTAATGACTGATACTGGAGCCTACAGATTCAGATGGAGCTCTACGGTCACTTTGGCTGCAGTTGTCTTCTTTTTTTGATGTCACAATCCACTTCAACACCCGTCAGTCTCTTTGACTTAGATTTCCCTTTCGTCCACCATTCTGTTTCATAGAGGATGTCTTTCATAGCTCGGTAAACACCCAAAACCATGGGGGATGTTGTAACAGATACTCCAATTAGACGCGCTTCAACAATTTGCCCTCTCTGCACGGTCTACAAGGTTTGACATCTTACGCTATCCCCCAAAGAGCCTGATGCCCATAGTTTCATTACTGCTACCTTAGAGTAGAATAATGTATTCAATTTATTCTATAAAAAATACTAGTCCTTAGACTTGTTTTTTAAGGAATACAAAGCACTTTCATAAACACCACCAATATTGATATGTGTTTCCACTGTTTTGATAATCACCTGTATGTATGTGTGTGTGTGTAACGATAACGCCCCGCCATTATTAATTGCCTTAGAAATCTAACGCGTATTCTAAATTATCCTCTCAATAAAGCACAGACCCTATTCCAAATTGCGATCAAGAAATGAACTATTTAACGATAACGCCCCACCATTATTAATTGCCTTGGAAATCTAACGCGTATTCTGAATTATACTCTCAATAGAGCACAGACCCTATTCCAAATTGCGACCAAGAAATGAACTATTTAACGATAACGCCCCACCAATATTAATTGCCTTAGAAATCTAACGCGTATTGTAAATTATCCTCAACAGAGCACAGTCCCTATTCCACATTGCGACCAAGAAATGAACTAAGTGACTAAAAATATTATTCCTTAATGCTCGCGCGGAACATTAAAGACTACTCATTAACCTCATGATTCAGAACCACACGCCTATGGCTTCAGGCCTCGTATGTTCAAGAATCACGGGAGTATTAGTCATACATTAGTCATGGCTGACATGGTCAGGTCAGGTGTCCGTCTGTAGCCAATCATAGAATTCTAAACGCCTAGCCTCAAAGTCATGAACCTTTAGTATAAAATGTTTAGCAGAGGATTTTCTCGCTCTCTCCTGGCTTCGCCCTTTCTCTGTTTGCGCGTTCCACTCGTTCTTTTTTCCTCTTGTCCGCGTCCTGTTTCCACCGCTGTCCGATACTATGTAGTATAGTTTTTCTATCCTCTCCCTGCCCCGGCAGGTCCGATGGCCGCTAATATAACCTGTGTCCTGCTGTGAAGTTCCTTTTGCAGAAATGTCTGCTGAATTATGCCTTCGTCGGGTTTCTTGAATGTACAAATCAGTTCAATGGATAAAAAAAGTGTGTGTTCTCTGCTCTGGTCTCGACTACAACGTTTTTGGTGAACGTGTGTACCATCTCCTCGAGTATTTTTCCGCCAGGACTACCAACGTTCATGAATCGTGTCCGTGATGCGCCTACATTACTTACACACACACACACACACACACACATACATATATATATATATATATATATATATATATATGAAAGGACCCAAATTGGGTCATTTCATGAAGTAACACAATTGAGGCCGAAATAATACAATTCGAGAATCATAAAGAAGAACTGAAGTTTATTCCATGAGAACAGTGACATGACATCTTATTCGCTTCGAGTCAGTCCAGCGTCTACCCGTAGAAGCGCCAAAATACAATTAGCCCAGGGAGGTTGCCAGAATTGGCGGAGGGAGTTAGTGTGTGGAAAGGCGAGGAATTTACGCCAAAGACAACAAAGAGGGGTTACCAGGACAGAGATAAAATTCAGAATGGGCGATTATAGGTAGTTAGTAATATTATCACACACACACACACACACACACACACACATATATATATATATATATATATATATATATATATATATATATATATATATACTAGCTGAATACCCGTGGTTCGCTACGGAGTACATTCAAATTAAATACAACGGTCAATGTATGCAATTAATTTGTATGTTTCATATCCATAAAACATACTAATTTTAATTAATTTCTTAAACTTCCATCTCAATTAGTCTAGTGATTAAATTTTGTCTTTTACTGTATTTTAATATATATTTTTGTAAATTTATTTCGTTGTTATGCACGTGACGCAAAATTAATTTAAAGTATCGCAAAAAGAAAAGAAATCACGTGATCAACATTTAATGAATCAAATTCTAAATTTTAATCTTTGAAAATTCACTAAAAATCAGAAAAGGGAGGCAAAGATTCGAAAAAGATTTCATTTTAAAGGAATTTTTATGATCTTTCTCGTGGTATAAACTTTATAACCCTCGAATGATTATTTTAAATGCAAACTTTAAAGAATGCTACAAAAACAGCTTAACAATTTAATTTAAAAAAAAAAATCTATGAAGAATTGTTCAAAAATCTTTCTTAGTGCACCCCCTACACTATAAGAAGAATTGCCATTCAAAATTTCAGCCTTTTAGGTCCAGCGGTTTGGTCTGTGATCTGTCAGTCAGTCAGTCAGTCAGTTACGGAACTGTTGTGTGTGTGTGTATTCTTCTTTTAATTTTCTTCTATAAAGCCATTTTTCTTTGCGCTACACTTTTTATTTTAACAACAGTCCCCATTTTTAGTGTCCTCGTCAACTAATATACAGACCCATCTTTTTTTCCCTGGGAAACTCCTATTGTTGCTCCTAGTAACAAGAGCTTATATCGCTGATCCAGCTTCAACTAGTGATGAACTCTGCAAAAATTCTCCTTTACGCCCCGGGTTCTCAAAGAAACCATAGAATTAATTAATCCAGAGGGAGGCTAGACTTCCCCGTGTGACCCTCGGCCGTCCGCAGACTAATCCAAAACCCCCGACCTCGAAAATGATTGACAGTTTTTGAAATCGCAAATGTTTGTCTCATAACAAGAGAGACAGAATATGTTTCTGGTTTGAAACAGTCAGACTCAAATCTCTTAGTAGGTCAGAAGCGTGTTAAATTTTTGAATAGAACACGAATAAACTGAACTACTTTACTAAATTACCGTAAATTACTTTTGTTTCGGTTTAATATTGAAATAAACTTGCGATACATGCATATACACACACATTATCTATCTCTCTCTCTCACTCACTCTCTCTCTCTCTCTCTCTCTCTCTCTCTATATATATATATATATATATATATATATATATATATATATATATATATATATACATATACATATACCATATAACAGTTCCGTAACTGACTGACTCACTGACATATAATGCACAGATCAAACCGCTGTACGTACTTTTATATAACGAGCAAATTGACTAGTTTGTTATAAGCGGACTCCATTGACTTTAGTTACTTTAATTTAATACATAAAATAGTGTGACTTACCAATTGTCTGTTCTAACATGTCGACTTAGCCATAAGTTCAGCCGGATACGAAATCTGTAGATTAACCGACTTGAGGCAGGGTTGATTATCTATATATTATATAAAACACATCCATAACTGACTGATTGACTGACTGACAGATAACGCACAGATCAAACCGCTGGACTTAAAGGGCTGAAATTTTGCATGGTCATTCTTCTTATATTGTAGGGGAGCACTAACAAAGATTCTTGAAAAATTCTTTTAAATTAAATTTTTTAAAGATTTTTTTTTAGATTTTTTAAAATTAAATTTTTATGCTGTTTTTTAACTTTTTTAAAGTTTGCATTTAAAATAATAATCCGAGGGTTATAAAATTCATACCACGAGAAAGATCAGGAAAATTCCTTTAAAATGAAATCTTTTTCGAATCTTTACTTCCCTTTTCTGAATTTTGGTGAATTTTTAAAGGTTCATTTTTAGAATTTAATTTATTAAATGCTGATCACGTAGTTTCTTTTCTTTTTGTGACACTTTAAACTAATTTTGCGTCACGTGCATAACAACGAAATAAACAAGAAAATTTTTTTTTCTTTCTAATTGGACTGTAACGTCCTCGGTGGAAAAAGAAGACACACGAGAGACTATTAAATGACACAGAGCTTGTATTAATCACATAAAACTGTACACGATGTACAAGACAGAGAGTCTAGGCTCCTCTGCATATGAGAGGTTCTATAGGAACCAAAATATCGTTTACAATAACAGAGATGTATCTCTCCACTTGTAAAAACGGGAGCCAAGAGAGGAATTTTCAGGCCTTCGGTCCGCACAGCGCCCTATCGGCCCTGCTTGTCGACGGACAGATGCGAGGCTCAATAATCCTCTCTCTTTGCTTCCCCAAAACTCTCTGCGTCTCTTTTCAGCCAGCTGGCCGGCGGGAGGGGGGGTTGCAGGACCCACCCACGATGGTTTCTTGGAAACGGGAAGAATTCGCAAAGGGATGGGCTTTTGGTTGGGTGGCCCCTTTTTCCTCGAAAAGGGCCAAGACGTAACAGGACATTATCCAAAAAAATATTAAAATACAGTAAAAGACATGTTCCTCAAAGTGCACGATTTTAACTGTACTATATTCTTTAGTATGTTCTATTAGATTTAATTTGAGTATTTTCTTCTACATTATTTTGTCTATAAAAATATCCCTTAGATTTTTTTTATAAATATATTTTTTGTTTTTTAACACCAATTGCATACATTCATCGTTGTATTTATTATAAATATGTATATATATATATATATATACACACACACAATGGAGTGTGTATGTGCGTGTGCGTGTGTGTGTGTCTGTCTGTGTGTGTTTCTGTGGCTGCTTTGAGGGATGACTGTGGAAAAGAGGTTTCTTCTATAACATTGACCCTATGGAGTCTTGAATCTGTTCTGAACTGAAATATTTCCGTCGTGAGGAGTGGCCGACTAGAGAAGTTTCACCTAGTGTGTGTGTGTTGCGAGAAAACCTAAGTCCCCTATCTTATTCCAGATATCAATCCTGACCGAGAAATCACCGCTTTTAATTAATATATTTGCCCTTAAGATCCATATTTGGAAGGAATAGCGTGAGAAATTGTATTCGTCCGCGTCTTTTTCGGACAGTCCATGCTGAGATAGATTGTGGACACCTCTCTTAAATTGATATTCGGATGTGACTTGGTCAAGCAGAAGGTCACAGGTTCTTATACAGGGTAGACTCTTGTTGGAGAGTTAACAAAAAAAGAAAATCACTGGTAAATGAAAGACTAATTAAGGGATTACATATTGCAGACTGGTTCAATTGAAATCTCATGTTCAATACTTCTATGGAATTAATTCCGAGTGCACGTGTGTTGAGTCTTCATATACATAAGATGTAGGCTAGTATCTTTATGTCGATGGAAATAAAAATCCATAATTTTCCTTTAATTTCTCCAAGCAACTGACAAATGTAAGCGATATAATTTCTTTTTACCATATTGTTACGAATTTTACGAGTCTATGGTAATCTCGCTAAATATGAGAGTTATCGCCAAATTGGCGATGAATTTGGCGACTTATCTTGGTCGCCAAATTTAGCGATATGGCGCCAAATGATCGCCAACCTTCTAGACCTTTCTCAAACGTTCTGGAGAGTTCTAGCTGGCCGACCGATAGGGGGCGCTTTGGAATTCTCTAAATATACCTGACATTGGCATTGGAACTCTGTGTTCTTTTCTGCTGAGAATTGAATGTATTGAAAGCGCGGTAGGCGAGTATTGTATTGAAGATTCTGTTATCCTGACTTGCATTTTTAGAGTTTTCTGCTGTATAGAAGACAGTTGTTGCGTGTTTTCTGCTTGAATTTGTGTATGCGCCTGAAGAATTTGCAGAATAATAAATTTTATATTGTGTGCACTTTCTGAAGAGATTTTATTAAATCCTATCAAACCCAGGAAAACGGGCTTAAAAATCGTTGATATCATTATTTCATTTTAATTAAACTCTGTTTAGGGGGATATGCTTAATTCATAAATACATACGTATCATACACTTTTTTTTAACTCTTAGACTTTTAATGAAACTAACTTACTGCTCAATAAGTCCAAATAAGGATTTACTTTAGTCCAAAACCTTCCACAAGCCTTACCCTCACCCCCCCCCCCCATTAACGCAATATCTTAAATTTTTTTTTCTTTTGGCAATTCTTTATTATTTATCTCTGTCGACTCGAAGTAGTTGACGATTCTGTATAATTTTATGCTTTGTCACTTTCCGTTTTGACAGTCATAAGTACTTTTATTTTTTTCTCCTTTTCCTGGAAAACGCGATTTTTTTTCATTACTATCTGATTCACTTTTATTCGTGTTTTTTTTCCCCTCTCCTGTTCATTCTAAACCTTTCAATGTCTCTCTTCCAATGGAATTATTTGACAGACAGAAATCCACTCAACGGGTCGCAGAACACTTCACAAAAAATAACCAGAATTTTTTTTTCTCTCCCTGAAGTGCTGAATATCCAATCCTAAGAGCATATCCAATCCTTGAATATCCAATCCTAAGAGCGACCTAGTCACATGATATCAGTTCCCCATTTTTTCCCCCTCTTAATGTCTGCTAATCGTACTTCCACTCCCAGCGGTGGCCTCTCGCGTGAAGTTGCCATTTTTCATTCCTTTTAAAATGTCTCTAAGTTTGTTTTTGTGGCATTGTAGCTGAAAAAATCTACACTGCATCAAGTGATATTCCCCCTCTTCTTTTTTTTAATAATAAATTAATGAAAATGGGGAAATTATTAAATTATTAGCTTTAAAAATATTCTCTGTACAACCTTGCATTTACTTTCCCTGACACTCAGGAATTCTGGAATAATCGTTTGCTATGTCGGATTGTTAAAAATGTGAACAGAGAATATTTTTGTCTTTAATGTTGGCAACATAGTTGTGCACCGAGGATTTTTCGACTCTGTTATCGGTGATTTTTTTTTTTTTCATGTGAGTATACAGAGGCTGTTCACACATTTTTTAGACGATGTATATTGTATTCACAAAACTAAATTACATAAAATTCTTGTGTTTTAAATGTTCTATTTGACATCCCTTATTCTGAACTATCTTTCGACACCGCAATTTCCAGGATAATAATGCCTTTTGAAGTGTCAGAAGAGGTATTCTATCCCATTCCTCATGAACAGCTCTCCAGAGTCCTGTAAGGGTTTTGGGACGACGTTTGGATAATGCAGATTTTAAAAGTCCGAAAGCACAAAAATCCATAGGTGATACATCGGGAGATTTAGTAGGGATATCAGTGAAGGGTATGGCCTTGATACCAGTTTTTCTTCCATTTCTTTTAGGAAATTTACAGTGGATTTTGATGTGTGACTGCTAGCTTTGTCCTGATGGAGTCTCACAGATTGATGGCACTGTGGGTAAAGCGATGGTATTTCATTCAGAAAAATTGGCGATAAAATATGTTCCTGATAGTATTTGGAGTTAATCTTGACATTTTTTCCCACTCTCTTTATTTTTAACTTGCCATTATAAGAAAAACCAGCAACAATCATGAATCCCTTTGAAAAACTTTCTTTCGATTCTTTGAACCATGTACTTAAATTTTTTTCTCCCCTTTTATGATAATAAATGGCTCTTTTTTTGTTGCAATCATTTAAATACACCCATGATTCATCTATTGTGACAATTGTTTTCCATTTTCCTTTGGATAAGTGTTTCTCATATAGAATTCTGCAGCGTGTCCTGCGTTCAGCGATATGATTTGGAAGAAGACGATGCACATTGCGTTTCTTCGCTTTCTTAAGATTTAAATCAACGTTTATCATTTTGTTTACAGTGGACACCGAGCATTTTAATGATTGTGCAACTGTCCTTTGACTAGGGGGATTTTCTTTTAACATTAAACAACGTACCTTTGCAATAGTCGAATATGTCCTTTTTTCCTTGGATACTTTTTGGAATTTTTGTCCCACTTGAGGCTCCAATTTGACGTTTTTTCCTTTCTTGTTGACGATATTACCTATCGACGCTTTAGATATCACAAAACCATGACTCTCACATCGTTTTTGGATATGTGAGTATGCATATTTCTCTTCGGAAAGAGCATAAATGTAGCCTTCGAACCACTGCTTTGTTAAAAACGCCATTTTCAATAAAAACAAAACTTTCATGCCGCAGGCGATAATTTTGACTTTTAAAAACATAGTACAATTGCAATTATTTCTTTTGCAGCAAACGATTTTTTATTACCGCTTACCAAAATCGTCTAAAAAATGTGTGAACAGCCTCTGTATAACATTTTAATTTTTATGGTTGCGGTCAATTACTTGTATTAATATGAAATAGAACTCTCGTTTAAAAAAACATCCGGCGCCGTCTAAGACACCAAAAATATGTAACTGTATGCATGATTTTATGGTAGTATATACCAATTGGCATTTCTTTAATTTTTTAGTAGTAAGCAGTAACGTAAAGGTATTAAAAATAATAGTTTGTGTGTTGTGTATCCTTTAAAACAAATTACGCTCTTTTAACGAACGTTGTGTTTTACGTCCATTTCAATGGAACTTGGCAAATTCTGGGCTTTACGTGTTTACACACATACAACTTTCTGAAAGAGAGGGTGGGTGATGATTTGTGTTTCAATTATGTTGAACTAAAGCTGTTTGAATTGTTTGAAACTCAATTTCAGTTGTTTGAATTTCAGTTGAAGTTGTTTACATTGTTTGAATTTCAGTTGAAGTCATTTAAATTGTTTGGCTTGGATTGAAGTTTTGTTTGCGGTGTACATTTTTAATAATATAATACTGTAGAACCCCGTTATAACGAACGACCAAAGGTTTTGTTCGCTATATCCGAACCGTCAAGAAAAATGCTAGAGTTCACAAAATGCATAACTCATTAGTTGCAATGTGCATTCAATAATGATGTATTAAAAAAATGATAGAATCTATTAGTCTGATTTCAATGATTCCATTTATTGGTAGTCGGGATTTAACCGTGGTAAACCAACGATTATACTGGATTACAATACGACAAAAGCAGAAGTCGATGTACTCGATCAAATGTGCAGCTATTACACGGTATCCAGCATATCACATGCATGGACAATCTCATTATTTTCCAGGTTTCTGGAAATAATAGGAATCCATTCGCAAGTTGTCCTTAGATGCAACAAACAGGACAGTTTTGAAATAAGGCGATTGTATCTGCATTCTGTGGCCTTTGATTATAAATATATCTCAATATTATAAACATTTCATATCTTGTCATAAAACGCTGAATTATTATTTTCAATTTGAAAAAAAAAAGTTTATTACAAAAGGAATAATCAAGGTTGAAAGAGACGTTGCACTTTGTGCCACGCACGCCTGCTGGTGTTCCAAAAATTGACGCGCCTGCTGAAGGGTTATGACGTACAGACCAAACCGCTGGACCTAAAGGGCTGAAATTTCGCATGGCGATTCTTCTTATAGTGTAGGGGGTGCACTAAGAAAGATTTTTGAAAAATTCTTAGATTTTTTTAAATTAAATTTTTAAGCTGTTTTAGTAACTTTTTTTAAGTTTGCATTTAAAATAATACATTGAGGGTTATAAAATTTATATCACGAGAAAGATCATAAAAATTCCTTTAAAATGAGATCTTTTTCGAATCTTTACTTTCACTTTCTGGTTTTGGGTGAATTTTTAAAGATTATTTTTTAAAATTTAATTTTTTAAATGCTGATCACGTGATTTCCTTTTCTGGTACTTTAAATAAATTTATCGTCACGTGCATAACAACGAAATAGACAAAAAAAAAATACTTTTTTTCTTGCTAATGCGGCAAACGATTGGACATTATCCAAAAAATATTAAAATACAATAAAAGATATGTTCCTCAAACTGTACTATATTAACTGTACTATATTCTTTAGTATGTCCTATTAGATTTAATTTAAATATTTTCTTCTACATTATTTTGTCTATAAAAGGTATCCCTTACGATTTTTTTATAAATATATATATATATTTTTTTTTACGTCAGTTGTATACATTGGTCGTCGTATTTATTACAAATAAATAAATATATATATATATATATATATATATATATATATATATATATATATATATATATATATATGTAGTATATATATAAAAAGTATTTTTTTTTGTCTATTTCGTTGTTATGCACGTGACGATAAATTTATTTAAAGTACCAGAAAAGGAAATCACGTGGTTTTCAGCTAGTCTATATATAGAGAGAGATAAATTATTAAATCACCTCCCTGGAGAGGGAAATACCTTCTCTTAACCCTCATCAAGCAAACGAATTCAACTAGCACTTCTGATGCGTATCTTAAAAACCCCTGATCATTTTTAAGGACTTTTCGAGGTTTTCAAGAGGCGTCGGAACCCAGTTAAATACTCTTGCGTTCGGTATCTACATATATAAATTATACTAATGAACTGGAGCCTAGAAATATGTCATCTTTTCAGAAGTGTGAGTGAAAGAATGTTTCACTGCAACTGTTTCTCGCAGCTGCCGACCACATCCGCATTTTTAACCATCCCATCATCCATTCATATATCGGTATAACTACTCTCCCACCTGTCAACAGAGCAAACAACGCACCAGAACGCAGACGATAAGAAAAAGCTCCCATAAAACTTCGAGAAAACAAAATCGCTGCACGGGCATGCGGCGATAAGGTCGCACGCGAAGTTCAGTTGTTGCCGGCCGCATCGCAGCTAAATAATGGCGGCAGTCCGTAAATTGCCCGTAAATGCCTCCCGTAATGATGCCGTTACGGCGATTTCGGTCCGAACAAAAGCGAAAACACGGAATACCTCTATTATGATGTCGAAAGGGAGTTAAAAGAGATTGAGATTAATCCATTCAATGCCGCAGCGGCACGAACAGAACACAACTTTTCGAAAGTAACTTTCCCCCCCCCCCCCCCCCGATTTTTGGTAAAGAATTATTATCTAACCGTTTATTAAACCTATCAGAGTCTATCAGAGTGAAATGCATTGAAAATGTTCCCCTCTGTTATGTTTTGCGTTTTAAATTCCCAAACGTACAGATGAAAAAGTCTAATTGTCGGTGACGTTTGATCTGACTTTCTGGAAAAATTCTGACTTTTAATTTAAATTTAAAAAAAAATTATTCCTCTTTATTTCTCAAATAAATAAATAAATAAATAAATAAAATAATAATAATCTGTAGCCTACCGGATAAGATTCAAATTTCCCAAGTTTTCTTAAAAAAAAAAAAAAAAAAATCAGATTCATTTTATGTTACGCTTCGTGGATGTTTATTAAATTCCACTGATATTCTGGTAAAACCGCGATATTAAAATGTCATATAAACTTTAATCTTTTAAAATATATTTTTCCCCCAGGTTTTTCGGATTCTATCCTTCTGTCAATGCTGCTAAAAAAGAAGCTAGCTTCCTCTCTCCATAATCTAAGACACATAAAAGAAGTTTGCGATTTTAGATCAGCGTTGAGTTATTAGTTTGAAGACTACATTAAATAATCTAAATTATCGTCTGATATAAAAACTACAATAGTTGAAGAAAAATTAAAAAGTTCTGAATTTTATTTAAAATTGTTTTCATTATGCATCGATGATTTTTACCATGTTTTTATTAACTAGCTTTCTTGTTTGTGTGTGTGTGTTTGTCCAGTACAAATCTTGCAATCGATTTTTAACTAACTTCCCAACAAGCTAGACATTTGAAACTTTTAGAATAGCTCAGAACACGATGACAATGCATTCTTTTAATACTTTTAGCCATCTCTAAGCATATTTGAATTCATTTTCAGTTAATTTTGTTTTGTAGACTGGTGCAGCCATCTATCGGCCGGGACGGGAACGAAAAGTTAAACGCAAGTTAACTTCCAATTAACTTAATTTTCTTTCAAGTTGATGGGATAATTCATCAAAAAAATTTTGAAAAAAGTATTTATTAATACATAGAATTGTCGAGTTTATATGATTCAACAGAAATTTTAAAAACAAGGTATATAAAAAGTTCTTTTTATCTTGTAATTATTATTAAAATTAGTACAAATTATTAACTATTATTATTTGTTCGGCACCCGACTGCTTTGTACTCCAAGTAACTGATAAGTCACTCTTCAGCCACTCCACTTGCTCCTTTCGCCTTACTAAACGCGCCTCGACCACCCAAGGTATCAAAATGGCTCCACGCCGCCAGAAGCTGTTGCGAAGTCGCGTTTGAGATCTCCGAAACGCGGAGAGATAATTTTACTTCTCCCCAACACTCGAGAGCCTGCGACGGAAGAGGAGAGTTACTAATGGCGGGAACGACAGAGCTCTATCTCCGGGCTCTGGATGGATAGTTTCGAATCTGAGCTGAACGGGGAGATAAAACAGATAGATATTCTCGCCCCGAAATAGATTCGCGGTTCGCTTTCGCAGGTCAAGGTCGGTGAAGCGGAGGAGCTTTCCTGCATATTTTCCCTGCGATATTAGACCAGAAAGACTGCGATTGGAACAAATGACGTCAGATATGATAGTCAGATGTGGGACAGGTAATGATTGATTAGACGGGATATCGTTATGCTCCTGGAATACGCATTATATATAGGTTCGCGATTTTAAATAAGCCCCGAGTTGTTATGGATAAAATTAATTTCCTATTCGGTACAGATGTAGTATACGCAACGAACGCCAAGGGGCGATTTTTCGCCAAATCTGATGGTTGTTTGGCGGTTTTTATATTCTGGCAGTGAGGATTTTAAGATCAGATGGTATTTTAAAATTTTTTTTTTGCGATAAGCTTTGTTTTACTGACCGCAACAGCCAGCGGAAGCTTTTTTTTACTGTACAACCGCCAGCGGTATGTAGCGAAGCCATCGGCTGGGGATTTTCTGTAATGTTTTTGGACGGATGCGTAACGGAGCGTAGCGGTGTGAAGCAAGGGTATCTGAGCGAAGCGTAGATCCCGTGTGCACCTACGAGTTTCATAAAGCCAGCAGTAAGTTTGTTTTCCAATTCATTGTTTACATTTTGCAGTTTAAGCCTAACAGCTCTCCGAACGGGATTTTGGCACCAAATTGGCGATGGCCCGTTGCGTATACTACATCTGTTCCATTTATTCTTCTGTTATAAACGCCGCCAAAGCGCTACATTTTTTAATCGGGCATTCGCCAAATTTTGATTCACCCCCCCCCCCCTTTTTTTGTTAAAAAAAAAGTTAAATGGTCGCAAATCTATATATATATAAAGCAGTTCCGTAACTGACTGACTGACTGACAGGTAACGCACAGACCAAACCGCTGGACTTACAGGGTTGAAATTTTGCATGGCGATTCTTCTTATAGTGTAGGGGTGCACTAAGAAATTTTTTTGAAACATTCTTCTTAGATTTTTTAAATATTAAATTTTTAATCTGCTTTTGTAATATTCATTAAAGTTTGCATTTAAAATAATAATCCGAGGGTTATAAAATTTATATCACGAGAAAGATCATAAAAATTCCTTTAAAATGATATCTTTTTCGAATCTTTACCTCCATTTTCTGATTTTTGGTGAATTTTTAGATAAATTTTTAGAATTTAATTTATTAAATGCTGATCACGTGGTTTCCTTTCTTTTTGGGATATTTTAAACTAATTTTGCGTCACGCGCATAACAACGAAATAGACAAAAAAAAAATTTTTTTTTCTTTCTAATGCGGCAGACGATTGGACATCATCCAAAAAATATTAAAATACAGTAAAAGAAATGTTCCTCAAACTGTACTATATTAACTGTACTATATTCTTTAGTATGTTCTATTAGATTTGATTTCAATATTTTCTTCTACATTATTTGTCTATAAAAATATCAGTTACGATTTTTTTATAAATATATATATATATATATATATATATATACTAGCTGAAAACCCGCGCTTCGCTACGGAGTACATTCAAATTAAATACAACGGTCAACGTATGCAATTTATGCCAAAAAATAAATATATATATTTATAATAAATGCGAAGATCAATGTATACAATTGATGTAAAATATATATCTATCTATGTATATATATTTATAAAAAATCGTAAGGGATATGCATTTTTTTGGATAATATCCAATCGTCTGCTGCATTAGAAAGAGAAAAAAATATTTTTTGTCCATTTAGTTGTTACGCACGTGACGATAAATTTATTGAAAGTACCAGAAAAAGAAATCACGTGATCGGCATTTAATAAATTAAATTCTAAAAATTAATCTTTAAAAATTCACGAAAAATCAGGAAATGGAGGTAAAAATTCGAAAAAAATTTCATTTTGAAGGATTTTTCATGATCTTTCTCGTGATATAAATTTTATAACCCTCAATGTATTATTTTAAATGCAAACGTAAAAAAAAGTTTAAAAAACAGCTTAAAAATTTAATTTTAAAAAAATCTAAGAAGAATTTTTGAAAAATCTTTCTCAATGCACACCTACACTATTAGAAGAATCGCCATGCAAAATTTCAGCCCTTTAGGTCCAGCGGTTTGGTCTGTGCGTTGTATGTCAGTCAGTCAGTCAGTCAGTCAGTGAATGAATGAGTGAGTTGCGGAACTGTTTTATATATATAGATAGATATAGATTAAACGTTTGTCATTTGGAGAAACGTTTAATTCACAAAACGTTTACAATATAGACGTTTACAATATAAACGTTTACAATTGACAAACGTTTATAGATACACATTGGTACCTCAAAATTAGAGTAAGAGATGAAATAAAAATACAAAAATAAAAAAAGGATTTTAAGTAAAGAATGTTTTTTAATTACTTTAAGCACCTAAAATAATATTCAAATTAATATTACGTTACTTAATAATTGTGTGCACGTCCGCCATCTTGGATTTTTTTGCGCCAACTTGGCGATTTCACCGTGTTTTGAGGAGTGGAAAAATTCTGTTTTAAGGCCAATGTGTTTTAAGCGGTGTTTTCAAAACGCTGGACTTTGAATTTTTTTAGCTTTTTTAATAAAAACCACCTGTTTAAATTATGAAACTTAGAAAATTTTTTGAAAAATCATTTAAACGTTGGACTTAGATTTATTGTTGGGTTTTTGATAAAAACCACTTTTTTCTGAAAAAATCATTCTCAAATATTGGAAATTTTGGGTTTTTCGTTTAGCTTTTTTAATAAAAACGACCTTTTTAAATTGTGAAACTTGTGAAAATATTTTTGAAAAATCATTTAATCGTTGGACTGAGATTTTCTTTTTGTCATTTTTAATTAAAAACTACCTTTTCAAATTATGATCCATATGAAAAATTTGGTCAAATGAATTTTACTTACAGATAAAATTTCAATGCCATCTATTCAGTTTGCCCTAACTCTTTGACTAATAGCAATGAATCACCAAAATATTATGCCAATATATTGTTAATTAGAAAAAAAAATACAGCATTTTCGTACCACCTAAATAACTTGCAATTTAAAAATTATCTAAAATTCAGCTTTGAAAAATGTAAAATAATTATGAACCCATAAATTTATGGTGAGTAACCAGATCCTCTTTTTTTTTTTTTTTTTCTTTTTTTTTTTTTTTTTTTTTAAGGGAATTGTGGTAATGAAATTTTACTTCAGATTTGACCTTAACCAAATATTTGGTGCATACAATAAAATCGGGACAAGGATTATTTGACCATTTATCCTGCTGTGTTAGAAATAAGAAAAAAACCCTTTTCCTAAACCAATAACTTAACCTTAACTAACTTTTTAACTTAGGTTCCTGGGGAGAGAGAAGTTGAACTTCAGTTATTTAAATTTATTTGTAATCCACTACAACTTGGAATTATATAATATTTTAAAATATATTGTATTTAAAATGTATACTGTATTTTACATTTTACGAAAAAATGATGGCAGATAATTTTTACTTCAAATAAATGAAATGGTGTATCATTATAGTATACTAATTGACAATCGATAAACAAAATTAAAAGCAACTTAAATTTAATAATTTAACTAAAAACTGATAATGGATTCAAAAAGTTTCAACAAAAATACTCTTAGTTTTAAAAATAATTTACTCTTTTGAGTCTAGTCAATTTGACTCAGATTTCCAGGTCAAGGCCAAGATCTGACCTAAAATTATTATACTGTAATTAAAAGATCACATCAGAAATAACTGTTTGATCTTAAAATTAGAGAATTTGACATTGGGTTATTTTTACCAGAACGCAATAATTATCGCCATGCGAAATGCGCCAAACCCTGGCGGAAAAATCCAAGATGGCGGCCGTGCACACAAATCTAGAGTATCCCCCCTAACTTTATTTCTACTGATCAGATATACATAATATATAGCCTATGTCCATCTGGAATAATGTACCTTTCAAACAGTGAAAGAATTTTTCAAATAGGTGCAGTGGTTCCGGAGATTACCCTCCACGTACAAAATCTGCTCTCTCTTTATATATTAGTATAGATATATATATATATATATATATATATATATTTGCATTAATTGTATACATTTATCGTTGTATTTATTATAAATATATGTTTTTGCTTTTTTTGGCATCAACTGCATACATTGATCGTTGTATTTCATTTGAATGTACTCCGTAGCGAAGCACGGGTATTCAGCTAGTCAGAACTGTTGTCTAATTCAACCTTCAGATTCATGAAAGAATTACAATAACAGAGGTTTTATTATATTATTTGCTTCTAAAGTGAGAGCTTATTTTTATAAATATGTCGTTGTTGTGCTCCGTTTTAGCGATTACAAATTACAGATAAAAAATATAAATGAACTCGGTGCGGGATCACAAACGCATTTTAAGATAACGAAGATGTTATTAATTAAATATGGAATTTAACCAGTAGCGCATAAGGTGTTATTGTTCTATTTCATAATTTCTTCTTCCTCTACATTGCTATACTATACAGTTTTTATTTTCTTTTTCTTACTGTTAAACATCACTAACGCCTGTTCACACTCAATCGGAACGTTACGTTGAATCAACGTTAAAAATTTTAACCACTTATTTCTCGATTCACTGATTTCGTGATATATCAAACCAATCACATTTCATGTCAACAATGGTCATGCCAACGTAGTAACGCAACACAAAGCTCCGGATGCCATGTGAACAGCTTTTTGCTATACTACCCCGTTTTTTCTTCCCCTGTTAAAAACCGCCTAGGTATTACTACCATTTTTTTTTCTACCTCTGTTAACAGTTGCCAAAGCACTAATTGTATCGAGTTAGCACCGTTTTTCTGAAAACAAAATAGTTTTACCTAAAACAAAAGATTCCTCTTTCAGTCGATAGGTGACTGTGATGAAATTTAAAATAATCTCATTTTTATTCCAGACTGAATGAGAAAATCTAAATTAAAAATATCGGAGATCAAATAACGAATCTCTTACGCTTAAAATATTGTCAGCCTGTAAATTTTCATGTACGTGTGCGAGACTTTCGCCTGCCTGAAACTATTCTTATCTGAACTATTCTGCCTGAAACTATTCTTATCTGAACTATTCTGCCTGAAACTATTCTTATCTGGAAGTTCTTATCTGAAATCTAATTACATTCGTCTAGATAATAATTACGTCTTACTCTTAAAGGATTTACTTTTCTCCTCTTTTATTTGAACCACTTTCTACTTAATTCCTTGTTACATTTTACTTTAGGAACATAACCTTCAAATACACTCTCAGGGGAATTTCTTTAAAGTGTTAAATAACGGATGTTTCGGCTAAGGGAAGGCAATTTTAATCCGGAAGTAATCAGTTATTTTATTCTTTGAAGAACTTTCCTCTAAAGGCCGTAGTTAAACTTTCATAAATATAAAATTTCTTTTTAAAAGCCTTTAAGTGGTTTTTTTATTATTATTATAATTCTTGTTTATTACCGTTAAAATAAAATTCAGCATTTCTGAATATAACATGACAATCACAAAATGGCTTTTGTGGGGCTTTTAGAATGTCGCCATTTTTATTAAAAAATGAATAATTATCCTGCAATAAGTATCTTCCGTTTTCATTTAATGGGAATCGTAATTGATGCGAACATAAAATTCTCAGAAGAGCTAATTGCATCACGAAGAACATAAAACATTTTTTTTTACGGACTTTTTGGAACGTTGTCATTATGTTTAATTCGGTTTGCAGTATTACTCTGAAATTTGTATCTTCATTTTAGTTTAATGGGAATTGATAATGTGGATTTTAGTTGGTCTCATTTCATCAAAATGGCTGTCTAGATACTTCTGGAAGTCTGCGATTTTGATTAAAAGTGGCAGCTTTTGTTTCATTCTGAAATTAATATCTCTTAAGGGTACGGTGTCATTAATACCGAGATGCAATCCAGCATGTTTAGTTATATCACGACAAACATAGAAATGGCTTTTGAGGTCCTTTTAAGATACCATCGCCATTTTAAAATGGCGATAGTAGACTCAAAATGACTGTGTGATGCTTATGGAAGGCTGATCTTTTGATAAATTGGATTTATAGTATTACGGAATTAATATCTCCTGTTAAAGTTTCACGGAGATTGGTATTTATGTCTAACTACATCGCGACAAACAAAAGAACTGCTTTTGAGGATTTTTATGATGCCGTCGCCATTTTAAAATGGATTTGTATTGTTCTAAAAGTTAGTATCTCGAGTCAAGATATAACTGGAGTTGCTAATAGTGTGACAATAAAATCTTGCAGGTCCGAATACATCCTAAGGAATAAACAAATTTTAAAGAATATCGTAATTTTGTTAAAATAAATTTGTTTTATCCTATAATTAGTATTTTAATTTACTCGAAATCGTAAGTGGGGAATCTATGTATTCTGCTTTTATCACAACACGCACAAAATGGCGTTTATGATGCTTTTGGAATGCGGCCGTTTTGATAAAGCGAATTTCTATTGTTCTGAGATTAATGGCCTGGAAATTTTTATTACTACGGGGATAAATTGCTGCCTGCTTATTATATCACGACAAAGTTAAAACGACTGTTGGGAAGATTTTGGAATACCGCAATTTCGTTTAAAATTGGATTAGTACTATTCTACAAGTAATATTTTCAGTTAAAATATAATAGAAGTTATTATTAATGTAGATATACAATTAACTGCACTAATTACATCATGACAAACTTATACGAGTTTGGAAGACTTAAGTTACCTTCACATTTGAAAATCTATTCTTTTAATCTAGAGTTGTTATTTTCATTATATTAAATGGAAATATCAATCTATATAATAATAGAAAGACTTTGTCGGTCGGCGGAACAATTCCGGGTGGACCGTTTCTAGTACGTAATTTCCAGTATGGCATCCGTTATGAAATTCGGCCATGTTTGAAAATGTCGAAATCGACGTTTTTTTTTTTTTTTTTTTTTTTTTTATGAAAGTACATAAATGTTTCATATTTGGAAAGAGCTTTAAAAAGTGATAATTTTTTTCTGCGTACACTTATTCTGTTACTTTAATAGTTTTAGAGATATTTCAATTCTAAATGCATACTCCACCGATCACAATTTACCGTACAAAACGTAATCCGCCATGTTTTAAAAGTTAAATTCGATTTAATGTTTTATCGTGTGTCTAATTTTTAATTATTTTTTCTATTTTTCATACTTTTAATTCAAACTTTTTAATCATAAATAGATCATTTGAAGATGTACGGATTTTTTTGGGAATTAAAAGTGAAAAAAAATTTAAACTCAAGTGAACTGTGATTCGATTTGGGTATTCGAGTTAGAATTCAATTCCAGACTGGCTTGCGGGTCTGAGCATAGCTAGGCAAAGCCCGGCTAGTGGTAAATAATCCAAGCAAAATTTAATAGAAATTGCTATTAACGTGGAAATAAATTTTGCAGAGCTTTTGGAATATTGTCATTTTATTAAAAAATAATTAGTATTTCTCTAAAACTTGTATCGCGTGGTCTTATTTTGTCGCAACAAACACAAAATGGCTGTTATGGTGCTTTTGGAATGCTGCTATTTTAAAAACGGATTTGTATCATTCTGAAATTAATGCTGTTAAATTGCAACGGGAATTTTAATTAAAGTCGGAAAAAATTCGACTAGTCCGACTGTATAACGAGAAAATTAAAAGGACTCTTATGAAGCTTTACGGTTCTCTGAGAACCGTATGAATTTGATGAATTTGTGTTATTCATGAGTTAATTATTTCCTTTTAATATCTAATAGGAATAGTTATTAATGTGGATGTAAAATTCGGTGTTCCAATAAACATCATGGTAAACGAGCTTGAAGAGTTTTTAATAAAGCTAAATTTTTTTAATAGATTTGTACTATTCTAAAATTAATATTTCGAGTTAAGAGTTATAATTGGAATTTGTTATGAACGTGGTCATGAAATTAAGCTAATCGGATTATATCTTTACAAACATAAAATAGTTTTTACGGAATGCTTTCGTTTTGTTAAAATGGATTTGTGTTATTCTACAATTCGTATCGCTTCTGTTTTAAGGTGACAGTGGACCTTCAAACCTAACTTTCTTTGTTTTGAATGGATTTGCTTGATATTAGAATATGTGATTGGTACCATAGATATGTAAAAGTGGTTAAAATTTAAACATGAAATATTTATAATTTATGAATTATTAATTATATCAAAAATTGGCCTCATTAAAAATGTTCCATGCGCATTTCTTTTGCATATAATACGGTAATTTTTATTTACAGGATATCTTATAGAACTAACAATGAAACTTATTGCTTATTTTAAGCATTCATTAAAAATATATAGAGAAAACAATAATAATAGTGAAAACACCTTGTTTATTACGCAAAATACCTATAAATCATCTTTTCAAGTACAAAATTTAGAAATTCTGTGCTACGAAGAATAATTATTTTCAATAAGATTTATTTGATATACAGTTAAGTATATAAAATTTAAATTTCAAAGCAATACGATAATTAGAAATGCGCCTGGAGCAGTTTGAATATTCGTATGACACGAAAATTTTTATTTTGAGAAAAACACATTTGAAGTTATTGCTATTAGTAACCACATAATATCTAAATTAAATACAAATGCCTATAACTAGGAAAGTAATCACAGAAATCAAAAATTCTTTTTGCAACACATTCCTACTCGTCCGTAGTTTCACAATTCAATAAAATTTTAAAAAATCGAATTTTTGGACAAATTTCACAATTTTGAAAGTCCACTGTCCCCTTAAGATACTGGAAATAGTTAATTTGGAATGTGTGCAGGATGGTGTTCCTTTCTTTAAATGAATGAAACTCGTTTAGTTTTCAATCAGTATTTCTCTGTTTGGCTGACAATGCGCGGTGTACGTGATTTTAAAACACGAGTTTTCTAACAATGCGTGAGGTTGTTTCATAATTCGACGAAACACGGCAGTTAAGAAACGCATTAATTGTGCATCTACCCCGAATCGGCTGTCATTAGTGTTCTTCAAATCCGAGTCAATGCAAATTATGTTTTCCTTAATTGACGCTGATTTCCGCAAATTAAGTTCTATCTGATGTTCCCCAGAAAAATCATGAACCTGCCATTAAAAAAAAAAAAAAATGCTGCCTTCCTCTCCCAGCGTTGGTCCCCCTATCTTAATTGCACGGATATCTTTCGTGACGCAAGTAGCGAGTTCTAATTAGGGAATAATGTATTGTGATGAAGATTTGTGAGGGCCTGCGGTTTTTCTTCGTAGCAAAAAGTCGTTTGTTTCGTAGATTGTCTTCTCGGGCTTCTCATTTGTTTTGGAACTATGCGATAACGTCCTTAAGGGTGCTGTGTACTCGGACGGTACTGGGTGGATTCAAGGGGGTTTCCAAGTGAGGAACGGGGTGGCTAGTGCCTCCTACTGTGGTGGGCGGTACCGACATAGTTTTCAGACCCATCCCACCCCCCAACTACTTTTAAAATAGACGAAATTTTCGATGAATGGTGTTATTTAAAATAATTTTTTTTTCTCACTTTTTACAACTATAGAAATAGTGCTAGAACTTATCAGCACACGCACACACACACACATATATATATATATATATATATATATATATATATATATATATATATACAGTGGAATCTCGATCTATCGTTTTTCAAGGGACCGACTGAACTGAACGATAAATGCGGGAACATAACAAAGCAAAATCATCGTCGGAACTGGGTGAAATAAACGACACATACGGGAAAACGATGATTCGGAGCACGATTGATCGAGATTCCACTGTGTGTATATATATATATGTGAGAGTGAGTTTGGCAACACAACTGAACTATTACTACAACTTCCACTCCTACTACTTCGGCGCGAAGGACTTGGCACGCAAACAGAGTGATAGACTAGTGACATTACGAAGCGGATGTGTCGCTCCGCAGGCTTGCCGTTTTGAGTCAAATAGCTATGTTAATGCTTTGTTTTTTCTTAATTTCATACTAAGTGTTAGTCCTGTCTTGTAAACATCGTCTAGTTTAATTAAATGTTCAAAATAATTAAGTCTAATGATTCACTTCTAAAGGAAGGAGTACTAACTCCTTCCTACATGGGTGCTCGGCCCTCGGACTCGAAAAATACCCCTAGCATGCTGAACTTAAAAAAAAAAAACTTTATTTTCTTTCGATGATTTCGACTTGATTTCGACTGGATTACTGTTGTCTGTCATTTTGGATTTGGATATCGAAAGCGAAAGCCAAAGTGATGTGCCACGGACTCTGATGATACTCTGATGGGATGATGAGAACCAAAACCAGAATTGTAAGTAACTTGGATCATATTAAAATTATTTGATGCATACGTTGACGCTTGTTCAAGAAAATTTTGATGATTAAGGGAATTCTCAACTTATTGATGATTTAAGAAAACTGAAAATATTTCAACGTTCTTTTGATGCAAGAATTTAATTGATGCTAAATTCATTTTTGATGGTCTTTGACGTTGAATTTATCACTTCTGTTTTCTTGAAGAGAATTCTATTTCGATGAAATTATTTGATGATTTGATGAAAATTTCGACATTTAACTTGAAGAATCTTGTTTCCTTGAACAAACCACAACATAACATATATTTTGAAAGATCGCGAATTGAATACTTTTGAAGATTATTATATTATTATTTTGATGCATAATTTTGACGAAGCGAATGTTTATTTGATGACAACTTTGCTTATTTGATGCGCTTTGATGTTGAACTTAATTCTGCTGTTTTCTTGCGAGAATATTTTTTATTTTGCAGAATGCTTTGATGCTTTCGATTTCACAATTTTGATACTTTCGATTTCCCAATTTTGATGCTTTTAACATTAGAACTTTAACTATTATTTTGATGCTGCATTTACATCCTCTATTTTCTTCAACAGTGATTTATTTTGAAGATTAATTTGATGAATATTTTGCTGAAGTAATATCTAACTTGATACATATCTAAATTTACGTCATCTGTTTTCTTCAACCAGAGAAATTATTTTGAAGAACTTATTATTTGATATTTGATGCTTATTTTAGTTCATAATTTTGTTTTCTTGAACAAAACCTGTTTTAAAGATTACTTATTTTGATGCATATTTTGAGAATCAATATTTTATTATTGAATTGGTATTTGAGGAAATTTCGATTTGAAATTTTATTTTTGAATTTGAGTACCTACGTATTATAAGTATTGATTTTGGTTTTGAATATTTGTATATTTGTGTACTATAATTGTTTGAACCTAGTATATAGTTATGGCTACTCTCAACGATTACCCCAATATTGCAAAATCATTAAAAATTGGTAGCACGAATCAAATAAAGGTTCTACATCGTTTAATTTTTGGTACAGACGGCGACAGACAAAATCGTACCAGATTACGTAAATTTACAGGTTTTAAACAGCCATTCGTGTTGGAAGCAACGAAACAGAAAGTACTTAAAGAGTTTTCACTTAAAGACTTGATTTCTATTTGTAATCTACTTCATTTAGAATTTTCAACTGACCCAGACAAATGTGCCAATACCATTCTTATGAGTCTTAGTGATTTATCGTTATTAAAAGCAGAATTTTCTGATCTTTCGGAATGCGAAGTGAATGATGACTCACTTCCGGGTGCACGTTCATCCCAAACTAACAGCGTTATAGAGGAAAATAGATCTCCCTTTTCCCCCACCATTGACGCAAAAGAATCTTCGAATAAGCAAAATACACACATTTCCGTTGGTGAATCAGATCAAAATTCATTGCCTTCAGTTGAAACTGCGAATCTCTCTTTCCAGTTGTTTAGTCTGAAAGACGTTGTTGATTTAATACAACCTTTCTCGTCTCGTGATAATTACAGTGTTGAGAATTTTATATCTGACGTTGAAGAACTTTTTTGTTTATATCAGATAAACAATCCAATTCACCAAATTACTTTTGTTAGAAAATGTTTAACTGGTCCCGCTCAAACTTTAATTAGGTCTATTCGTGGAATTACAAATTGGGAACAATTGAAGCACCATTTATTAGACGAATTTTCGGACAAAATTAACGGTATTCAGTTACATAAATTAATGGAATCTCGACGTATGAAACCATTTGAAACCCTACAAGAATATTTCTTAGCTATGAGAGATTTGGCACACAAAGGTTCTCTCGATGACTCCTCTCTGTTTGAGTATGTCATAAACGGAATTCCTGATTCAACAAACAATAAAGTTATTCTTTACGGTTGTAAATCCGTCCCTGAATTTAAGGAAAAGTTGAAAATTTATGAACAAATCTTTAACAGATCACAAAATTTCAGACAAAATAATCAGAAAAAAATTGATGCTTCCTACCTCAATGTGAAAGTCGATAATACACGTAGCCCAAATACACAGCCAGTATGTTTTTCCTGTGGCTTGAGAGGTCACAAAAGCAACCAATGTTTGAATAAGTCACATGGTAAACAATGCTACGGATGTAAAAGTTTTGGTCATGTTCATGCTAATTGCCCTAAAAGTTATCGAAATTCTAAACCAAAACCTGATTCTCAAAAACCTATTTCTGATAAAACTGTAAATGCACTTTCTCCTGAAACTTCATCGAAAAATCCCATGCATGTTGACATTCAACTTGCAGGAATTCAATTGACAGCACTCTGTGACACTGGGTCACAGGCAACCCTCATCAATGAGAAAACCTATCGAAGAATTGGTTCGCCACCATTGCAGCCCACCAACATTCCCTTTTCAGGAATTGGCAAAAACCAAGTTCACAGCATCGGATTCTTTCAGGATTCCATCGAAATTCAAACCATTACTTTACCTGCTAAAATACATGTTCTAGAGGATGACTTGATTCCTTTTGATGTGATTATCGGAATCGACTTTTTGCAGCAAACCCAATTTACATTTGATGAAGACGGTATTCGTTTTACTCTTGATAATAACATCTTCGTTAATATTGCTAATATTCCTGATGACGAAGCTTTCCCATTTGATCTTTCACACATTTTGAATTCTGAAATTCGTGAGGAAGTTCAAAATATCGTTACTTCCTACAAACCCCATAAAGTTCAAGACACTGAAATTAAAAGGACTATTTTATTACAAGATGAAATCCCCGTAAATCAACGTTCTCGACGACTCCCTTTTGCGGAACAGAAAATTGTAGAAAAACAAATTCAAGATCAGGGCCAAATATGCATGTCTGAAAAACCTCTAACATCTACTCAAGATAAGATTTCTAGGGTAGAGAAAATGGATAATCCAATTGATTTTGAACGTGATGATGATGATGATGATGATGCCAATGATTTAGATTTGTTTCATGATAATGATGATGGAAAATATTTAGATGATGCTGATGCCAGTGATTTAGATTTGCTTCATGATAACGATGATGATAATGCTTTTGATATTGGAACTATCAAAGCAACTCTTGAACCAAAAATATTTGATGCCGATGATGATGCCCTTGAGAATGAATCCGTCAAAAGTGAAAAGGTTGAACCAAAATTTCAAGTTATTGAAGCTCCCAAACCCCCTGAACAAATAGCAGCTTTTCAACAACAGAAAAACATTCTTTCACAAAATCCAGTTCTTCGTGTTTTTCAACAGGGATACCCATTAGAACTCCACACTGATGCCAGCTCCTTAGGTTTTGGCGCTGTGCTCTTGCAACAATCCGATGATGGACAGTTTCATCCTATTCATTATTTTAGCCGTAAAACTACAGTTCAACAAGAAAAATATCATAGTTATGAACTGGAAGTTCTTGCCGTTATTGAAGCGCTAAAAAAATTTCGAAACTACTTGTTGGGAACAAAATTTAAAATTATCACCGATTGTGATGCTTTCCAAAAAACGATGCACAAAAAAGACCTACCAGCTAAAATTGCTCGATGGGCATTGATGTTAGAAGACTTTGATTATGAAGTTTGTCATCGACCCGGTAGACAGATGAAACATGTTGATGCTTTAAGTCGTAACCCCATTCTTGTAATTACCTCAAATGATATCACTCAAAAGGTGAAAAATGCCCAAGACCAGGATGAATTTATATCTCAAATTAAATCTATGCTTGAATCTACACCTTCTGATGAATTTTTTGTTAAAAACGGAATTCTTTATAAACTTCATCAGGATGCCGAACTTTTAGTAGTACCACAAATGATACAGAAAGAAATAGTGCTAAACGCCCATTCACAAGGTCATTTTGCTTCACAAAAAACCGAATTAATTGTTTCTCGTGAATTTTTCATTCCTCAACTTAAGAAATTAGTTCAAGAAATTATTTCGAACTGTATTCCTTGCATTTTGTCCTCGCGAAAATCTGGAAAACAAGAAGGATACCTTCACCCCATTCCAAAAGGTGATGCACCCCTTGAATGTTACCATTGCGACTTTTTAGGACCTTTACCATCGACAAAAAAATGTTATAAGTATCTTTTTACAGTAGTTGATGCCTTTTCCAAATTTGTATGGATCTATCCCGTGAAGTCCACCTCTACGAAAGATGCCTTAGACAAATTATCCTTGCAACAAACTACATTTGGCAACCCTTCAAAAATCATTACTGACAAAGGTAGCGCATTCACATCTTCAGAATTTCAAAGTTACTGCCAGGAACAGTCAATTGAACACATTTCAATAGCAACAGGTGTGCCACGTGGCAACGGTCAGGTTGAGCGTGTTCATGGCACAATTATTCCCGTTTTAACTAAGTTAGCTCTAGATGAACCTGACAAATGGTTTAAATATGTCCCAAGATTGCAACGTATCTTAAATAGTACCACCACACGCAGTACAAAATTCACACCCTTTCAACTTTTAATTGGTGTTAAAATGAAACAACAAGAGGATCTACAGATTAAAAATCTTCTTGACGAGGAACACCACCAAAGAATTCTTGATGACAAAGAAGCGTTACGTATCGAAGCTAAACGAAATATCCTCCGTTTACAGGAAGAAAACATACGACAATATAACAAACGGCGTAAACCGGCTTGTAAATACAAGATCGGTGACAAAGTGGCAATACAACGAACTCAATTTGGAACCGGATTAAAGCTCCGACCAAAGTTCTTCGGACCATATGAGATCACGAACATCAACCCCAACGATCGTTACGAAGTTCGAAAGTTAGGACATCACGATGGTCCAACCATAACATCAACTGCAGCGGACAAAATGAAACAGTGGTGCAGAAACTGAACACCAATACCACTGTGTTGAACACTGCTTGATTTTTTGAAATATTTTTCCTTTTTCTGCTCTTTTTTTTTTTATCTTTTCAGAATTATTGTTGACAACCCAGCCGCGGACGTCTGGAAAGTCAGAACGGCCGTGTGAGAGTGAGTTTGGCAACACAACTGAACTATTACTACAACTTCCACTCCTACTACTTCGGCGCGAAGGACTTGGCACGCAAACAGAGTGATAGACTAGTGACATTACGAAGCGGATGTGTCGCTCCGCAGGCTTGCCGTTTTGAGTCAAATAGCTATGTTAATGCTTTGTTTTTCTTAATTTCATACTAAGTGTTAGTCCTGTCTTGTAAACATCGTCTAGTTTAATTAAATGTTCAAAATAATTAAGTCTAATGATTCACTTCTAAAGGAAGGAGTACTAACTCCTTCCTACATATATATATATATATATATTTATTTATTTATTAATAATTTTATTCTTAAGTAAAAATAATAATAATAAATAATAATATTTTACTCTTAGTAATAATAATAATACAAATTTAATTTTGGTTTATTTGTCCAATAACAGGATCCATTGTAAGTCTGCACCTGTGTTTCCATTAACTCCATGGTTGCAAGGTTTGTGACGTCAGTCTCCTTGAGGTTTCCTACTCTTAACTTCAACTTTGTCTAGCGCCAGGCTTGGTGTTCTTGGTGCAACTTTTTATTAATTTCTTCTGTATCTTATGGATTGTTCGGTGTCTAAGGATGTTTATTGGTTAGATCATACTTATCAGAAACAATCCACTGGTTTTTAGACAGTATCGGCACCGCTGATGAAGAGATGCTGTCTAAAACCTTTTAAATACCTATCTTTTCATGTTTTTAGATCTTGGCTGCAAGTAGTAATAGAGCTTATGCTGGTTTTTCACTTCCAACTTTGTCTTTTATATATATATATATATATATATATATATATATATATATATATATATACACACACACAGGGGGAATCTGAAAAGGTGGGCAAAACTTTACGGGGTGATAGAACGCATGTGTACGAGCAATATTCGTCTTAGGATGTATGGTCGGAACGCAAGCGGTGATAAGTTAAAAGGTAGTTTACCATTGTCACTCTTAAAGAATTAATACAAGAATGAGTGAAGATACTTCAGAAAACATTTTATTAACAGGAATGTAATTGATGTACATGCTCAAAGAAATTGCTCAAAAGAGCATCGGCCAGCTAATGCAGGCCTCACATGCGGGATAGGAACTGACGCACATTTGCGGCCGATCCTGGCGACTAGTTACATATTGGATTCAATGGGGCACTCGCAGATAGTCTTTTCATATGGCCCCACAGGAAAAAGTCCAAACACGAGAGATCCGGCGATCGTGGTGGCCAAACTATGGGACCACCTCTACCAATCCATCCGTGTGCTGTAACTTCCCACCGCTTGCGTTCCGACCATACATTCTACGACGAATATTGCTCGTATAGCTGCGTTCTATCACTCCGTAAAGTTCTGTCCACTTTTTCAGATTCACCCTGATTATCGATCAAATAAATTATTTGCGTTTAAAATGCAAAATACCTCATTTTCCTCCGATTGAATAAAGGTATTTTAAGGAGCCTTTGTTCCTGTTCACATAGGAGTCCGGTAGCGGAAGCGTTAAAGTATTGAAATATATTTAACCAATGACAAACCTCCAAACGATTAGCAACTAAATTTTTAACGCCTCTGATTGGTTTATTTCCGTCTCAGCGCCATCTCTCCTTTTACGCTTCCGCTACCGGACTCCTGTGTGAACAGGCCTTACGTGTGAAACATATTGATGAACAGATGAGGGAAAATTTATCGGGAATCACGAGTTTCATAATAAAAGCTACACACGAAATGACATGTTCATGAACTGTCGAACTCAAAACGTGTTTGGTATTGTTTATGTCATCGTTTTTTTTTTCTTCCTCATCATTTTTCCTGTCTGCGATGGAGAAACTCTTACTTTTTGCAACAATAAAGCATTCACAGAACTGTAAAAAAAACCTTTGCGGATGGTCTGCGCATGCTTGAAGGTGGCAAATGAGGAGTGTGATTAGAATCGGCCTTTGTCGCAAAACAGAGGCTCTGTAATTGGCTTTTCGGAATAACGTCAAAGCAGCCAAGCAGAATGATTATTTTCTTTCGATTGAGTTTGGGCTCAAAACGTCAAACTAAACTGTCGTTAAATCAACAAGCAACTTCAAGTACAAATTAATTTTTTTTCCATGGTAAAGATATAGCATAAGATATCCTAAAAAAAAAGATGGATATCAGCCTAGATAGTACTACTCGTCAAATTAGACAGTTTCATGTGATGTCACTGCGCTACCATGTGAAAAACGAAGGGCAAAATATGGATTCCGCGCGTTCCACACGTGGAGCTGTGATTAGACTTTTCTATATCAGGTTTAGTAATCGATGCGTTTGCCAGCAATAGGGAAATGTCTCGCAGCATGTCACATCTCAACTCTTGCAGATTTTACTTCTTGTTTGGCGAGGAGTGGCAAAAAATTGCATAATTTAACATGGCGTTCAATGAGCATTCTTACAGCTTGTCAAATAAAATGCTCTCAGATTACGTAAGTCTTTAGATACGGTATCTAAACAAAGGTATATCACTAAATTGAACATTCAGGTACAGCCCGGAAAGTTTTATTCAGTATGTGACCCGTATTTATTGACAGAGGAAGACTGGAGTGACGATACAAGACGCTGGCCTGAAGTAACTTATCCTGATATCTATACATATCTCAACATAATAATAATCATTCTCAACGAAAAAATGATTATATTCTCTTAAACTTTGCGAAATATTAAAAAAAGTGTTAAAATACCTGTTACATACAACTAATATGAGGAATTTTATCAATAAACTTAAATTATTTAACTCAAAATGAAAGTATCGTCCAAAAACACATGCAAACGCATAGGAACTGCTTCTGTTTTCTGCATCCCGATAATGACGTCATCTATAGCAGATGAAAACTTACGTAGCCAATGACGTTGCGACGTTTCGCCTTATTGTTTTGCACTTAGTTTTTTTTCACGAGTTGAGGTGCAACATGTCGCGTGCAACTGCCTTATTACAACGCAAGTAATTTTTTGTATAATCTGCCCGCTATATATTTTGCCACTCATTGACGTCAACTGTTCATTTGAGAGGAAATGCATCAATAGATATAGAGTCTTCAATGCGATATCTGCGCATTCCTTAGTCCTGGTTTGTATCTTCGGTTCACGGTTATTTGCAAATCGGCCGAAAAAGACAACGCGCTGTTTGCGATCTCATTATTTCTTCACTCAGAAGTAAAACTGAGGCCCCCCTGAGCTGTTTTCACACGCAAGCAATCCACTCGAGGTCTAAGATTTCGGCAAACACTTGATACGGTTGCTCAAACAAGGAGCTCGCAGTTTTGTGTGCTTTTTCTTTGGTTCGTGCGTATCGCTCGCCAGTGTTTTGCCGCAGTCAATGAGCCCTTGTCGAAGAGCACGCAGCTGCCATGTGGGGGATAATACGGCTGAATGTATGGGGACGTTTTTATCTAATTGGACTGTGATAAGAAGCATAGCTGTAAATAATGCCTATCAGCGCGTAATAAAGTTTATCACCGTTTGGGTATTGTCGTATTATGATTCAGAAGTGGCGAGTAAATTTGCTTTTTAAGTGCATATATACTTAAGGAAGGAAGTGTGCTTTAGAACGCTGTTTTCGCCGATTGTCTCAAAGTTTTTGTTACGAAAAGTATTAAATGACGTTTATCTATTTATTACTTGTTTCTACGCATACGTCATGTATACGCGTGCACATGTATGTGTGATACATGTGGAACCCGTGATTTACATTTGTAATAGTTATACAGAGAGCGCTTTTGGTAGTACGTGTGTAGCAATGACAAATACACGGAGCAGTACATGATACGCTGTGATACGCCATGTACAGATGACATATTTGTAGTTATTATCCCTGTGAGCCACAATATAATACATGTGAAGCAATTATACGTCTTGCATGGTTGTGATACGTGTGATATGCGTGCATTTGAAGTATATAGTCCTGTGGATCACTTGTTGCAATGTCAGATACTTGGGATAGTACATACGTTGTTAGGATACCCATGGTAGCAATGACAAATACATGGGACCATATATGACAAATGACATGCATCTGTATTAATTATATATGTAAAGCAATGACCGATATATGCTGTGCTGCATGTATGGCTTTGAAACATGTGAAGTACATACATTTTAAGTAGTTATTCATGTTGCTCACTTGTACCAATGGCAGATACTTGTGATAGCACATGTGTTACTATGATACCTACGATATTGCCATTATTAGCTGTAAATATTTCTATACATTTGTAAATAATCTTTATTTCTCCTTTCTTTATGTTTATTTTGTGTTAAACACCGCTGTTTATTGTTATGGAGCGTTAGATTTAAATACATGATCATTTGGCGATATTTTCGAGAGTTTTGACATGCTTGGCGACTTTTCGGGTGCCCGGAAAACCCATCAGATTTAGGTGGCGTGGTTATTGAGTTCTGGAATTTTCCATTTCTAGAACAATCGACAATGACTCCAAGGGTATATAAGCATGCCAAGTTCGGTTCAAAAGTTTTCATTTATTTCTCAGCGGCTGGATATTAACTGTGAGGTCTTCTATCGTACCTGTTTGTATTGTGTCAAATCTAACTTCGCTGTAGTCCTAAGTGGTTGTTTTGTTATATTGATGTTCCGTTTAAGACTAAAGAACTTGAACAAATATCGTGGAACGACACGCTACGGTATCAGTGATATATAATTGCTGTAATTATACAATACGTCATCAAAACCTCGTCTAAACTGATGAGGTTTTGATGGATATCTTATTCCACATCCCCGCATCTGAGAACTACTCTTCGTATTCACCGTGCTTTGCTATTATTTCATACTTTGCGGTTTGTTTTGAATACTAGCTGTGACCGCAAAATACCACATGCTCCACCACGAACAGAATAAATTACGTGCGACCACCAAATACCATGCGTTCTACCGCGAGCAGAATAAATTACGCCCTGCCTCGACCAAACGCTCTACAAGCAACCCGCGTAAATAAACTTCGTCTGAACTAGCCGAGTCCCGAACTTCTATTTGCAGCCCGGGGCATCCTGGGACGTCTCTGTTATCGATCGGCTGTGCGGGGGTGTGTGAAAATAAAATTTCGTATTTCGTGCTGGCATCGTTGGCAAGGGAGTGTTCGAGATGGGGGAGGGGAGGGCGCCCGTGCCATTGGCTAGCGCCCCCCCCCCCCTTCCGCGTCTTCGAAAATCAATTCTCCCTGCCAAATGGTGGTTTAGGGCAGGAAACCATTGCTTGCTTTCCAGAAAGATACTTAACAGAATGAGCCACGGCTGCGAGATGTTGCCCTTACCAGATGGCAAAAGGGACATGGCGCCGGTGTTAGTGGAATACCGGAAATCTAGATTTATGTGACAGAAAATGCGAAAGCTTAAATCATGTTGCTATTGTCCCGAGTCAAGCGCTTTGTTTCGGTTAGCCATTTTGAATGTTTCGTTTCGAGATAATACGGTCTAAAACCTTTGCGTTTTATCATCTTCCGTGTTACAGTAAAACTGTACAGTAATGGTTTTCGAGAGGGACTATAAGCAAACTTTTGAAACCTGTGTCAGGCATTCAAACCGTAAAATAGATATAAAATAAAATAAATCAGTTTTTTTTATGTATTTCAGACTAAACTCTTAAACAAAATTATCCAGATTAATCGGGGATGAGAATAGTCCGGATAATGAAAATTACGGATAATAGACATTAGAAAAATATTTCCTTTTTCTAATAAATGTCAGTTTTTGATTTATGACCAATAACCTCTTACCCATGACAACAAATCCTCCCCTTTTTTTAAAATTAAATTCTCTAACAGTAGTTTGTTTTAACGTCGTTCCGTTGCTGCCATATCGCGAATACTTTTTAAACTTAAGAGTGTTTATAATGCTTTTGTTTCTCTAACGCACCTTGTGGTACTTTCGTTGTTCACACGTTTGATGTGCTCTTTAAAATCAAAATCCGTTTTTATCAAAAGCTTTATTTCTGTTGTGTGATCCGGATAATCGAAAATCTAGATAATAGGATTCGGGTAATGGAGTTTCTACTGTGCTCTCTTAACTTATAATTAGACTTAGCGCTATCTTCCCAAAGTGATCGCAGGCCCATGAGTCAACCAAAGAACATGCGATTTCGACGAATATCGCCAGCACGATTTGCAACTCTGTTCAAAGAATTAACTAAGGCTGATATTATTGTACATGTGTATAACCACGTATCACGTGTCATTGTTCATCACGTATTATAGTTTCTCAGAGGGCTAAATACTATTATTTCTCCATAGAACCAAAGTGAAAAGAAGAATATAAGTTTCTAACGCTATGATTTGTAATTTGTATAAGAATTCAATAATGCAGATTTGTTAGTGTGCATGTATAACCATACGTATCACATGTCATTGCTTAGCACGTATTAAATACTGGCTGAATACCCGTGCTTTGCTACGGAGTACATTCAAATTATGTATGCAATTAAGCAATGTATGCAATTAAGGACAAAAAAAAAAGAAACCCCCCAAAAATATATTTATAATACATACAACGGCCAATGTATGCAGCTAATGTCTCTTGTTTATAAAAAAAATCGTAACGGATATTTTATAGACAAAATAATGTAGTAGGAAATATTCAAATTAAATACAACGGTTAATGTGTGCAAATAATTTGTATGTTTGATATCCATAAAGCATACTAATTTGAATTGAATTCGTAAAAAAACTTCCATCTTAATTAATCTAGTGGTTAAATTTTATCTTTTACCGTATTTTAATATTTCTTTTCTCAATTTATTTCGTTGTTATGCACGTGACGCAAAATTAATTAAAAGTATCGCAAAAAGAAAAGAAACCACGTGATCAGCATTTTATAAATTAAATTCTAAACATTAATCTTTAAAAATTCACCAAAAATCAGAAAATGGAGGTAGAGAGTCAAAGGAAATTTCATTTTAAAGGAATTTTCGTGATATTTCTTGTGATATAAATTTTATAACCCTCTAATTATTATTTGAATTGCAAACTTAAAAGAATGTTACAAAAACAGCTTAAAAATTTAATTTTAAAAAAATCTAAGAAGAATTTTTCAAAAATCTTCCTTAGTGCACCCCTACACTATAAGAAAATCGCCATGTAAAATTTCAGCCCTTTAGGTCCAGCGGTTTGGTCTGTGCTTTATCTGTCAGTCAGCCAGTTACGGAACTGTTCTGTATATATAGATTATCATCAGAAGACTGTTATTTGACCATTCAACCTGAGTAAGGGCCTTTTCACATAGAATCCGCGGCGTCAGCGTTACTCGTATTGACATATTTTAAACCAATCACAGATCTTAACAACTTCGCGGTTAATCGTTCGGAGGTTTGTAATTGGTTAAATATGACGCTGACGCTGACGGATTCCATGTGAACAGGCCCTAAATCAAAGAATATGCGTCTCTGACATACACCGCTAGCAGTATTTCAGACTAACTCTTTTGAGAATTCAATAAGGATGAGTTGTTACTGTACATGAATAATCACTCTTATCACGTGCGATTGCTTCACACGTATCGCAGATCATGTGACTCATTTGACCAAAAGAACGTGCGCGAATTGAAGAACATTCTTTGCTGGAAATAACGCTGACTGGATATTTTTTTTCATTAATTAAATAAAACCCGAGTCATTGCTACATAAATGTACTGTCACGTACCATTTTTCTAACACGTATTGTAAATTTAAAGAAGGTTAAATTCAAAGAGACACGGGTGAACTAAAGAAAGAACACGCGTCTTGGATCAATTGCCCTGAGTGGATTTGTAATTCTTCTACGAATTAAACTACACTCTCGTCGTCGTTGCGACACATGTATTATCACACGTGTCATTGCTTCACGCGTATTAGGGGATTACAAGAAGCCTAAATTGTCCTGTTTGACCGAAGGACATGAACTAAATGAAGAACACGCTTTCAAGCAGATATCGCCGACTGTAAATGTCATTCTTTCAAGAATTAAATAAAACTTTTCCATTGTTACCTGAGAACTATCATGTGTTCCACGTACCATTGCTTTACACGAATTGTTTATTTTAACATATTCGAATTCTGCTTAACCGAAGAAGTTGGCGTTATAACCGTTGGCACTATTTTCGACAAACAACGCCAACTAAATTTATTTTTCTCTTAAGTATCGCCCAAAATTGTGTCATGTGTCATTACTTCAACCTTACAGATTCTAAGCTGCGGAAGCTGTATTACTTAACCAAAGAGCGTGAGTTAATTATAGAGGAACATAGATTTTAGACAAGTAACGCCGGCTAAGAGTTAACCAGTATTGAGTCATTTACTTCATAGATACCGTAATGTGTGTCACTTATCATTGCTAAATATGTGTAATACATTCCATGAAGTCTAAACTGTTCTGCTTGACCGAAGAACATGAGTGAATTGAAGAACAAACTTTTTGGATAAATGCCGGATGCTCGACCATTTATTTGAAAACTTTGTCATGCGGCATCGCGCGTATCATGTGTCATTTCTATGTAGGTATTTTACTTTTTAAGATGTCGAAAGAAAAGATTTTGTAGCTAAAGAACTTAAGTGAATCGAAAAGCATAGCATTTGGAACAATACCGCCTACTGGATCTGTCATTCTATTAAGAAAAAAAAACTGACTCAAAACTAACACAGAATCTAACGTAAAAACCCCTAGTTTAGTGCTGTTAGACAGGCCTGTTATCTGATAACTTCGTATTTAGAAGCTGCCATCTGGCATGTGTAGACAGATGGTTTTTAACGGCTATTCGATCACCACTTTGGTTTATTGACTGAACCAATTGTGTGCTAATAGAAAGAGTTCAACCGTTAAAGATATTAGAATTAAATCTAAGAGAAATAATAAAGAGTAGATAAGGGGTTTTAGACAGAAAACCTGTAATTTGCTTAATTTATCCAGCCAACCTATTTTCAAAGTTAAAGCGTTTTTAATCTATATATATTATTTCAAGGTTTTCTTTCCCCCCCCCCCTCTTTTCATACTTAACCAAAATCGATAAATGAGGTACCATTTTAAAGATTAAAATCTCCGCTTCTGACGAATTGTTAATTTAGAATGACACATTGTATTGGTTCTTTCAAAACTAAAGTATAAACATTATAAACATTTTTCTTCCTCTAGATGGCGCTGGCTTTTTTTCCCATTATCGTGCGCACACTGAACTTTTAAATTTTAAAATCGTCTGCTTTTATTTTCATTCTGTGAATTAATAAGTTTCTTTCTTAGCAACATCCGCGTAGATGTACATTATTCTTTCTGCATGGAAAAAGAATTTGTTTAGAATTAAATCTATTTTCTTTCCCACTGAAGAACATTTTATGAGAGATATTTTTCTTTGGTATGCCTTTTTAGAGTTTAATTTTATTTATTCAATTCTATGTACACAATTGAATTGCATATGACAAAATTCTACCAAGCTATCAAGGGAAAGCTTCTAATTTGTCTCATAATTAATGGATAATCAAAATAAAAGTCTTATCATGTAGTTGTGCAAGTCGAAGAAATGGCAATTTTTTTTTTTGTAAACTCTATGGAAAAATGGGAACGAGACGTGCAAATATTTTATATATTGCTAGATGGCAAGCACGCGCTCGCTTATTTATTTACTCTTACTTTTATCTCTTGAGCATTAACCTTTATGTTTAAAAAATCATACAACCATCATATATATTTCTAGAAAGTGATACTTGGTGACGATCCCTTCATACTTAAACAAAATCGTTAAATGAGGTACCATTTCAAAGATTTAAATTCTCCGCTTCTGACGAATTGTTAATTTAGAATGACACATTGTATTGTTTCTATAAAAATCAAAGTTAAAAATTGACTTTTGGTCCTAGAGTTCTTTCCCTGGATGCGTCGATACGGCACAGTCAAATAGTGTGCACAAAGAGGTTTTGTAAACGTAAATATCACATTTTCCGCGAGTTTGTGTCATACATAATATTTAATATTGTCTACAAATATGTTTAGAGATGCACATATCTCATGTTCCCCCTTTTTGTGTTATGCTTTTCCTCCAATATTGTGGCCAAACGCGTTTTGTATTCGGTTTTGTATTAGCCTTGCGCACCATTGTTATTTGAGAAATATACAATGGCTACAAATGAACTGGTTCATTTTTCATCCTACTACAAACCAAGAACCTCGCTATAAAATTAATCGTATTTTATTCGCATTTGAAATTTTCGCACGGGCACCTAGTTTGTAAAATAATCGAGATCGAACGCGTAACTTTATATGGAGTTTTATAATAATTAAAAAAAAAAGGTCCCTTTTATTTGGCTTGCGAGTGTTCGACTAATGACAGACGACTCTGTAATGCAAGAAGAGGTAATAAGAAGAATTGCCGTTCAGAACAATAAAATAGAATTTTGAATACGTACAGTTACGCTAATTCTCCGAAACTTCGTTTTTCTTTTGCTGTTTATTTATTTTTTCAAATGTGCCAAGATTCTGCATAGCTTTCTTTTCTGAAATATTTCAAGAGAGCGATTTCACTGACTTTATCACGTGTAAATATATGTACCGCAAAAATTTTCATCCGTGAGCTTTTCTGTCACGGTGTGTTTGTGTGTGATAATGCGTTTTTCTTTCATCCAAGTAGAGCGTCATTACTTTTTTTTTACGACTGCCGGTTTTCTTCAAAGAAAAACCTTTATTATACCGTTAAGATTTTTTAAAAAATCTTTCCTTAATGGCAACACGAGAAGCATTACTAATGGTTGGTGAAGGGAAAAAACAGTTACCATGGTGAGACAAATAATATGACAACCGCAATATCTTTTTTATGATTTATGTCCTTATCTTCTGACCAATTATCACTTGAAGAATCCGGAAATGAAATAAACAGAAAAGGAACGAATTTGGGGCTCTTCAAGGTTTGCTTTTGGTGGTATGGCATTCAAGTTATGACTCAAGGTCGATTAGGCTTAACTTATAAATGTTTCTTTTCATTAAAAAAAAAATTTTTTTTTCGGTACTGGAATGTAGAACATGCATTTAGGTGTCATACAAAGATGTTTGTAGTGTGTTAAAGATTTACCCGTACTTAGAAGAAGATATATTCCCATCCTTAGCGATATTCTTTTTACGTGTTGAATGAAGAAAAACATATTTTATGATTTTAAAAATATTTATCTGTTATATCTTTATAGTACTTCATCCCGTATCTTTACACTATTCTCTTACCTCAATGATACACATCTCTTATGTGCCAAGCAGTTTGTATCTGTTTTTTATCCAGTTTTTTTTTCCCAGCTCGTGCTACACTACCACACATTCTTCATAGCAAAATGCATCAACATCGTAAAAAGGAGTTGAGAGGGTTATCTGCTGCTTCCTTTTCATGAGAGATAACGGTCTGAGCAGACGATTTATGAGTCTGACAGGAGATGGGGAGAGGAATTTTCAGAGCTTTCTTTAGATAATAACCGAGATGGTTAATGATTCCTTACGCGCGTTAAAATAAAAATGTCACTGCGGGAGATTTTTTTTTTCTTGGAAGGATAAATACCGATAAATACGGATTATTAATCCTTTAACGATTTTTCTTCGAAGTTAAACAGTAAATAACACGTTATGCTTTCGTTCATTTCCGAGTAATCACTTCATGGTAATGGTTACCCATAAGGGAAACCGTTTCATCACGAGAGATATGAAATCTGCCCGGCAGAGAAGATATCATACCAGGTGATATAGAGCCATCACCAACTTGAGATTGAGTTGAGGTTGCTGGCTAGCAGCCATATTGGAATCGCTCAGCTCTGCATTAACTCAAAGAGAAAATTTTTCCGATGATGGTCGATTTGGGTGTGTGTGTGTATGTATGTTTATATATATACTAGCATTATTGCCCGGGTAGATATATAGATATAAAATATTTCATGCATTCCATTAAAAAAATACTGGGCTACACCCCCGCTCTTCATGTTCATCTGGCCAGACAGAATGCGCTTAGCGCGTTTCTACTGAAATGATATACAAACAATAAGAAAGAAAGAAACTTTGAGCCTGCGGACCTTTGTTTAATTTTATTGAGAATTAATAACACCGTGTTGCGTGATTCGCACGTTTGGATTGAATAAGTTTGCTGTTTAATTATATTTGTTAGATACTGTTCAATTATATTTAATTAGATTTGTTTGATCCACTGTTTAATAAGAAATAAGTTTTATAATTTACATTTCCCTTTATTATTTATTTTTCCCCTTAAAAACGCACTTTTTTCTATTTCACCCAAGAGGTAAAGTGCAAGATGCGTTATCCCCTTTATTTAATCAAAGTAAGGCTTGATTCCCCATGAAGCCTTTTTCCTTAAGCTTGTATGTTTTGTAAGAAATGTTTTGAATCAGATGTATTGCCTGTGAGTAATGTTCTCAAAGGCTCGGGTGGTTCTTGAATTGCATGCATTGTACTTTCCCATTACTGCAACACATAGCAGAGCCAGGAAAGTTGTGTTTATCTGGGGAGCCAGAGCCAAAGGACATTCCCAACCCTCTTCCTCCCGCGCATTGGAATTTGACCCCCCTCCGACATCCTCAAACCACCCCTCTTAACGCAGCTGGTTGAGGGGTATCCACAGGGGGTACACGCATCTCTATCGGGCACAAAAACATTAAAAAATAATTAAAAAACTAATTGAGCCCCAAATTTCGTTTTTCCTGATTTAAGTTTCTCAGGTCCAAAACATTAACTGTGCCGAATTTGGTCCCGGTGGGTGAAACAGTCTATGATTTTATAGCGGACAAACAAACAGACAAGCTCATATATATATATATATATATATATATATATATATATATATATATATATATATATATATATATATAATGAAATCGGACTTTACACGCACGATAACTTTAACGGACCGGTACAAGTGATGGATTCACACTTTTGTAGACGTGGCGGTGGACACATTCGAGGAAAGAGCAGGAACGCACACACACTTCAGATCCAGAGACGAACACCTTTTTCAGGAGACAAAGCACATCGGGGAGGGAATAACCACGGAGAGGCATTGATGAAGACGCACAACACTGATACGATACACATTATTTTTATTATTCCACATAACGAACACATTCCGGATTCAGCTGGAGTCACAAACAATACTAGCGGTCACCGGGCCGGCTGCCGGGAGCTTGAGAATACAGACTTTACATTGTGGTATAGGATTGGAAGCAGTACGCGGACAGCAGTTCAAGGAAGTAATGAAGCAGAGCGCGCGAAAATCATAGGACCCCAGGACAAGTGGTTTAACTGAGTTACCTAGGCCAACGCCTTCAAACTCAGATATTCGCGAAAATCCTGTCTCACCTTTCTTTTTGTACTGAGTAACTTCTGATTTTGCCGCTAGGCTTAGAATTCTTTTAATTGGCTGACCTTCGATCATGTGGTATACGACTCGAAAGACGTATGATTCCTCGAAGCGGGATCAAGGTCACGGAATCATGAATCATGTCTAAAAATAACTTTCCCACGTGTGCGTTGATGATAATAGAATATTAGGTTATTTCGATTTCGTTTTTGAAATAGGGCTGTGCTTTATTGGGGAAAATTTGGCGTTATTACTACTTACACACACAAACAAACACACACACACACACACACACACACACACACATATATATATATATATATATATATATATATATATATATATATGTGATGAAATTTCTAAAGTGTATAAGATAGCAGAGTAAAAAAATTCCTTTCTCTATTATGGACTACAATTTGGAAATAGTTATTTTTGAATTAAAGTCGACTATCGTTAGAAATTTTTCTCTATTGGTTAACTCTGAACTGAGCAAACCCAACAGCTCAGTTCTAATAGGGCGACTCCAATAGCTACTACCCAGTGGACTTAACCATCCATTTTTTGGCGGAAATAACCATTTTGCTTGAGAACCGGGGGATTATATTAGGGAAATTAGAGTTGATGGCATTCAAACAACAAAATCGAAATTAGCGCGCGTTTACCTATCTCCGCTCGCAGTAGATGCATTCGTCTTTTGTTACGTTCCAAACTGCTTTCTATTCGGAAGAATTATTATAATCTGTGCTTATCAATTATTCGGTTATAATAATCGCAACGACGACGACAATAATTTTAAATATAGTTGGGAAAAGGTGAGTACATTTGTTCGAAAAACAGAAGGATTCGGTCTCGATTCCTAGTCTAGACAGTTGAGGCGTTGAAAGGCAAAGCGGTGTAAGTCACATTTTCAACTTTTTTCATTTGAGGGCAAATATGTAATATCCATGTTCAATTTATAGTGGAATTGTAAATAGTTATTATTTTCAATATTGTAATAACTGTTATGAATTATAGTTTGTTCAATTTATGATGGAATTTTTTGTAGTTTTTGCAGTTAAACTCTTTGACTTACACCACTTGACTTACTGACTTACACCACTTTGCCTTTCACCGCCTCAATTGTCTTTTAAAGGAAGAAAATGTTGATAGATATGGGATGACGATTTAAGTGGCGTCTGAACAAATTAAGTGACTTCGACCGTGTGAATGCATGTGTGTCCCGGTCTGTATTCGGTGACAGTATTCGGTCTGTATTCGCTCTTGTAATTTTTTATAAAATTAAATCCTGCTCTTAACAAAATAAATGCAATTTCCTCCTCCTTCCCCACCCCCAAGATCGAAAAACACCAGCGCCCAAATACGGCGTTGCAGCACGCAACCAGCGAGTCATTGAGTCACACGACTTGCCCAAGAGATCATTGTTTAAAGAACTCAAATATTTTCCAGTCATAAAGCAATTCGCCTGGATTAATCACTTCCACTTTCATCACTTCCGTTGATTTTATATCTCACTTCACTTCATTATCGCCGACGATCTCGTTGCTCCATCGGGGGAAGGAAAGGAAAAAAAACAGAACGGAACGTACGCTATTTACGCATTCTGCTCGTATCGCAGACGATAATGATAATGACGGAGAACGCCAGGGTGGTTGCAGCCCCCCACTGTATTCGATGCCGAAATCCGGCGTGGGGTGAGTCATGCCTAACCCCTGGTTAATCAATATTCCATGACCCCCGTATATCCAGGCTCGCTCGAAGTATGGAAAAGAAATAATTGTTCGAAATGGGCGTTGCAGCAAAACGCTTGGCAACGTGATGCTGGATTCTTGTTTCGAATTCGGTGATAGAATTGGTGAGTTTGTTAGGGGGGTTAAAATTGCACGAATAACTCACATTGATCAGACGATTGTTTTAGGTTTTTGTTTGGAAATGCCATTAAACATCGTCTGCCTGCTATATCGGTTTTTATGTGATGACTTTATACAGGATCGTATATAGGCCAATTTACAGCAGCTGGGTTAACGTTGTAGATGCATGTAAGTTAGTAATACGCAATGAATCCGAACGTCATTTTAGTGTTTAAAATTTAAAAAAAAAATTTAATTTTTTACAATCAAATATTTTTCTCTTTGTATTTATTGTAATTGAGTGAAATCAAGTGAAGTAAACTCATCTTTCGCTTGTATTGAGCATGGTTTTGAGTGGTCAGTACAGTATGAAGGTATTGAAATATTGTTGTAGGCAGTAAAAACATATTTCAAAGATTTTAAGTATGGTTTTAGTTCCTATTAATTACCGCTCTTGTTTTTTATCAATTTTGGCGCCAAATTTGGCATCCTTTGAATTAAATTTTTTTTTAAAAGGATAATAAACTGATAGCATATTTTTATCGGGTATTAATCGAAACTAGTTATCTAATCGAATATACTGATTATTAAAATATTTTTGACAACACTGGTTTTATTCTAGTTTTTATCATATAGGGGGGCTTATTTTTGTGAATATTGAGCGCGTTTTCTAGAGATTTCAAATTTTAGATAAAATTTAGAATATAAAAATAAATGCTGTTCAAGGTCACAAGAGCACTGAAATCTCGAAAGTGTTATTGATAAAATAAAGAATTTAATCGATAACACATACCGTGCTTTTGATTAAATTCATTATTTTTTCTTCCTCTGTTTAATGTCGCCCAGGCATTGCTATATTGCTTGTTTTTACCAAGCTTCTTCTATTGAACATCGCCAAGTCATTGCTATATTGCTTGTTTTTTCTTTGCCTCAGCTAAACGTCGCCAAAGCATTATTATATTTCATGTTTTTTTTCTTTGCTTCCTTTGTTAAACATCGTCAAGGCATTGCCATATTGCTTGTTTTTTACTGTGCTTTCTCTATTTAACATCGCCAAATCATTGCTATATTGCTTGTTTTTTCTTTGCCTCTGCTAAACGTTGCCAAAGCTTTATTATAGTTCATGTTTTTTTCTTTGCTTCCTTTGTTAAACGTCGCCAAGGCATTGCTATATTGCTTGTTTTTACTAAGCTTCCTCTATTAAACATCGCCAAGTCATTGCTATATTGCATGTTTTTTCTTTGCCTCTGCTAAACGTCGCCAAAGCATTATTATATTTCATATTTTTTTTCTTTCTTTGTTTCCTTTATTAAACGTCGCCAAGGCATTGCTATATTGCTTGTTTTTACTAAGCTTCCTCTATTAAACATCGCCAAGTCATTGCTATATTGCATGTTTTTTCTTTGCCTCTGCTAAACGTCGCCAAAGCATTATTATATTTCATGTTTTTTTCTTTCTTTGCTTCCTCTATTAAACATCGCCAAGTCATTGCTATATTGCATGTTTTTTCTTTGCCTCTGCTAAACGTCGCCAAAGCATTATTATATTTCATGTTTTTTTTCTTTCTTTGCTTCTTTTGTTAAACGTCGGCAAGGCATTGCCATATTTCTTGTTTTTTACTGTGCTTTCTCTATTAAACGTTGTCAAGTCATTGCTATATTACTTGTTTTCCCCCCTTTGCCTGCATTACTATATTTGATCTTTTCAAAGCATTACTATATTTCACGTTTTTTTCTTAGCTTCCCCCGTTAAACGTGGCCAAGGCATTGCTAAATTCGGGGAATAGATGCATTAAAATTTAGAAATGTGAATTCAAGTATTGGCGTTTTTGAACGAAAAATTTCAACACCCCCCCCCCTCTATATATGAAACTTAGACCATCTATTACACAGAAACGTAACCAAAAGGTACCCCATCAATTATGGTTGAACAGATTGAATGTAAAAACATAAATTAAGCCTAAAAGTCAGCAGCATAAAACCAAGTGTTAGTGCTATTAAGGAAATATATAACCCACCCACCCCTCTCTTGGATGATAAAGGTTTATTCTGTTTATTTAATTCATGATAATGTGTTCTTTGATAGATCATTGTATAAATGTCATTTATTTAAATTACTAGTAGTTATACGATAGTTTGATAAAATCCAAGAAATCTCCAAAGGACCCTATATGAAACAATTTAGGGACCTCCCCTTGAACTTAGCTCATATTGTAGCCTAATGTCTGTCAGTATCATATTGTTGGTTAGCGCTGATTCGTTTCATGCAAGTTAACTGAAATTACACTGTATGTTAAAATACTGGGCATAAAACCAATTCTATTTTATCCTTTCAGCGTAAAGTACTTGCGTGTCAGATATCCGCAACTACAAATATATTTTCCTTTTTACCTCGTGTCATTTGGATAATGTCCGTAACCATGGAAACCCGTGCTCTATTTTATCCTTTCAGCGTAAAGTATTTGTGTGTCAAATATTCACAACTACAAATGCATTTTCCTTTTTACCTCGTGTCATTTGGATAACGTCCGTAACCATGGAAACTTATGCCGGTTTCATTGCTTTTCTAGGTTAGGAGACGGGGCTTTGATAACCTAACTCCGATTCACTCATGCTTCTTTTTTCGCAATTATCGCCTCGGGCCATTTATTAGTAACAATTCCATGGCTACATTAGCAGCACCCAATATCGCATGTGCCATTGAATGCAACTTTAAAAGCCATTCCCCTAACAATGGGAGCTCTTAACCTGCAATCAAGCCACTTTAAGAGTTCACCGGGAGAAAAAAAAAAAAAAAAATTAAATAAATAAACGAAAATAACCACCACCACCGTAACCGAACGTCTGTGACGTCACGGAGATCTTCCGAGATATTCTCTGATGATCGGCCTGAGTCATTCTTCTCTTCTGCCATTTTTTTTTTTTTTTTTTTTTTTTTATTATTTCAAAAGCTATCTATCTGTCCTTGGGCCCTTATATATGTATGTATATACGAGGGGGATCGACGCTTACAATGGCGGGCAATTACTCGGTGGAGACTGGTACCAGCGGGAAGGCCTTGCGGTGTCCAGGGCCCAAGTCTGATGGGGGGGTGATGCAAGAACTTCGGCTGGAAAGTGTGAATGGAATGAAATGGAACGAAATTTGTTTTTTTTTTCCTCCGCTGTCCCATGTGTCACTCGCTGGCGGGGAGTCGAAGTGACGTGGGAAAGGAAAACGTCGAATCGTATAATAGATGGGGCCTCGCTTTGAAAATTTATTGGAGGTGTGACATGTTATTTACATTTATGTTTGGGGACGATACATAAATAAGCCTCATGCATCACAGAAAATGTTTAAAAAATGCCCAATATTTTTTCTCCTATAAACTTATGACGGAATATATATCTTAGTCATAGGGTATAAACCAGTCGTGGTGACTCGTCATAAATGATCACAGGGGGCTACCAATAATTTTTAATTCTATTCCGTAAACACAAAATCAACCAAACTCCGCTAAAAGTGAACTTTCTTTTTCTTCTTCTATTAACACAAAATCAACTAAACTTCGCTAAAAGTAAACTTTTTCTCTCTATTTCGTTAAAGTAAAATCTACTCAACTTTGCTAAAAGTAAACTTTCTTAATCTTTCCCGTCAGAAAAAAAATCTGTCAGTACTTTTAAGCAAACTTTCTTAATCGTTTCCGTTAAAACGATCTACGAAACTTCGCTAAAAGTAAACTTTCCCATTCTTTTCCTTCAAGTCAAAATTTACAACATTAAAAGTGAACTTTCTCATTCTTTTCCGTAAAAACAAAATCAACCAGACTCTTGATAAAAGTAAAAATCGTATCTATGTATATAAAACAGTTCCGTAACTGACTGACTGACAGATGAGGGGTTCACAACCATAGTGGACCAAGTCCGTATTTTTTAAAAATGGAGATAGTTCATGTTGGAGTAACTTAAAAACATGTTCTATTCACTGCCATAGTGAATCAAGTGATTAATACGTTTTCACAAAAAACTCCGCTACACAAAACGTTACAGTAACATTACACATACGTTACACAAAAAACTTCAAACTTTGATTTCTCCAATTTAGTTTAGATGGACTTGGTTCACTATGGTTGTGACCCCTTCAGATAAGACACAGACCAAACCACTGGACATAAAGGGCTGAAATTTTGCATAGCGATTCTTCTTATACTGTAGGGGTGCACTAAGAAAGATTTTTGAAAAATTCTTAGATTTTTTTAATTAAATTTTTAAGCTGTTTTGGTAACTTTTTTCAAGTTTGCATTTAAAATAATAAACTCAGGGTTATAAAATTTATATCACAAGAAAGATCATAAAAATTCCTTTAAAATGATATCTTTTTCGAATCTTTACCTCCATTTTCTGATTTTGGGGAAATTTTTAAAGATTAATTTTTAGAATTTAATTTATTAAATGCTGATCACGTGATTTCTTTTATTTTGTGATACTTTAAACTAATTTTGTGTCACGTGCATAACAACGAAATAAATTGACAAAAAAATTTTATTTTCTTTCTTTCTGATGAGGCAGACGATTGGACATTTTCCAAAACAATATTAAAATACAGTAAAAGAAATGTTCCTCAAACTGTACTATATTCTTTAGTATGTTCCATTTGATTTAATTTGAATATTTTTTTTCTACATTATTTTGTCTATAAAAATATCCGTTACGATTTTTTTATAAATATATTATTTTTTTGGCATTAATTGCATACATTGACCATTGTATTTAATTTGAATGTACTCCATAGCGAAGCACGGGTATTCAGCTAGTAGATTATATATAAAATATCTGCAGTTTTCTGTCAAACAATGAATTTCATTATGTTGCAACAGATGTCCTGTAAAAATATCTACCACTGAAAATTTAATATTTTAAAAACCACACGCTTTTTGTAAAAACCTCTGCCTTCATTTGCCGAAAACAGAATTAAAAATTTGCAGTCGCTAATCTGTGATTAGAAAGTATAATGAGAGGAACTTCCCCATACCTTAATATGAGGATTGAAGATACTCGAGGTTAACCAAAGAACCATCTTAAATTATAGACATTTTTAAGCCTGTAATTTCTGTTAGACTTTGATTCATATGAGTTTTTTATTTTGACTCATTATCGTAATACACGCTAATTAACGTCGTTTGACTTTTGTTTATATAGATAGCTATAAATGGGTATGGTTATCTCTTAATAATCTTAACTAATATAAGCTTTATTCATGATTATTAGATTTAAATATAGATGATATTATTTAGTAACAATACAAATCTCGTCATTGTGGTTGTAAACAGATTTTTTTTTTCAACCTGAACGTTTCAGGCGTATTTTTCATCACGTACTTTCAACTTCCAAAGCGTTTGTGACGGACTATCCCAACTTTAATTGGGTGTTGAAAAGTGTCTCCGATGATACAATTTTGAAGCTGAAAGAAAGAAACTGGAAAAAAAAACTCATTACCCTTTTATACCCTTTTTATAAAATGGTTGTTGATGCATTATAAAACGGACTATCCCAACCTTTATTGGGTGTTGAAAAGTGTCTCCGATGATACAATTTCGAAGCTGAAAGAAAGAAACGCGCATAGAGGTTTAAAGTGACTGACTACTCATGAAAATGCATTGGGAAATAACCATGGGGGAAAATTTTTCTCATATAATGAAAATGTCTTTGGCAACAGGCAGGATTATGGGTTTCTTGAATTTGGTTAGGTATTGATATTAAAATCAAATAATAAATTTCATTTAAATGCTGCATTGCAAATATTTGATAAATTTACTAGTTCTTTAACCATTTTTTTCTTTTTTTCTTTTAGGTAAGTGAATCATTTACTCTCCATCAACTTTTTTCTGTGTGTGGTAAGTTCTGTTATGAAGTTCCATTATTTTTTTTCACATTACAGTGCGTCCATCGTGATTAAAATTAGGTGCAACAAAATAACTCCTTTACTGTTCCTGACGTGTCTCTAACTTGCGGTACTTTGATTCGAAACTTCTCTGAGTTTGATCTTCGGTGTTTGCGGATCTATCAGAGGAGCCTGTGTTAATTTTACCTATCTCTAGCTCGTGATGTGGATATATATATATATGACGAGCCTGATAAAATGTCGCTCGTAGCGTGTTCTTTATATCGTAAATCCCTCTATCTCGTTACTCCCTAATACTTATTAATATTATTGCAGTCAGTAAACATAGGCCGTGGTAAATGATTACAATTTAATTATATTCAACAAGTTTATTATATTCAACAAGTTTTATTCCAACTATTAATTTAACTACCCTCGAATTCAATCCGCACATAATTTAGTTTTCCAAACAATCATATCAACTCTCGCGATGCGTGACCGCTCAATCTAAAAACTAATTCCGCTCTGCCGAAACTCTATTGTCTCTCAAGGCGTCTAACCTTATCGCGCATGCTCATTGACGTCTGCCGAATGTTCTAGAAGGTTCTCTGCTTAGATTGCAATTAATTTTCGCTCGAAACACAGTCTAAACTCCAAAACAACTCCCCACGCAAAGAATGCCTGCGATTCTTCTTTCTTGATTCCCGCCAAGACCATCCAACTCTATTAATAACTCTTATAGTCATACATTCGTAGACGCGTGTAATCTGATTGACTCTGAATAATCATGGCTTTTAACGTTAGAAATTAGTTATTTTGAAGCCCCTGTAAATTGTCTCAATTAATGTTTTGACATATATATATATATATATATGTGTGTGTGTGTGTGTGTGTGTGTGTGTGTGTGTGTGTGTGTGACATGGGGAAAACGGCCGCCGGTCACTGCACTGAAGATGCTGTAACCCCACATCACGGTGAAAGCATTTTAGTTCGCTGGATTACTGGACGATACGATACAACGTCTGGCCGAAAAGGATCAGACGTTGACACAAGATTTCTCGAACTATATATTTATTAAAATCGCCGGCCCCTCCCCCGGGTGTTTCATAACAGGCAAAATATTACAGAGTGCGTCTAAATTTAGACATCAGATAGTTTTATAAAGTCATCCCATCACGTGACACAGAGGTGTGACTTACTTTTTGATTGGATAAAAGTTATTTGTTGATGCTCTGATCTCATCTAATTTTTATGGACGCCGCATCGCGTTTAATTTCGTTAAAAAGTCAGCCATCTTTGATGATATTGCCAAAGACTGTAACAATGGAATTTATAACACGAATGCCCGAGGGAAAATTAAGTACTTAATAAGATTAAAAAGGGGTATGTAATTTTGAATAGTAAAGTGATGACTTAATAGTTTTTAAATGTTAAGAGTGTTGAATTAAGACATTACTAGTTTTTTAATATTATATATATATATATATATATATATATATATATATATATATATATATATATATATATATATATATATATTTTAATAAATTTGCACAGAGTAGAAAAATACAGAAACAAACAAATTATGAAGAGAGAACGACTCTAGGCCGTTTTCTGTTCGCAGGATCGGCTGGGTCATAACTGGCAAAATTAAAATAGGTCATTGTCTATTGCATCCAATATGGCTGCTACTATAGAAGCCTTAAATACCGCCCTTCTCGTCGCAGTTTCAATTTTTTCCCTTTCCTTGACATCCTGAGAGCGTCGTTATTTGCATTAAAAGCCTTAAATACTGCTTCACTGAGACCAAGCCATCATTATCCTTTTAAGAAAGCTTTTTAATGGGTTTATCGATTTTTCCGGTCCCTGAACGTGACAAATTTACTTTAAGCTCATTTGTCTCGGGATGGAATTCTTCGCATTCCCGCATCTTCAAAGGGATTTATCTAAAATTCCTTTGCTTGGTGTCTCAATGAAATTTTGTAGTCTTTATTTGTTCTGTTTTCAGGATTGCTGTCTTCGGGATTTTTCATTGAGAGTAAAATTAAAATTTTAAAAAAAATTGTCTTTTAAAGTCGTGAGAAATTTTATTAATAAAATTTTTTCTTTGCAATATATAGCTTTTTTTTATGCGGTGCTATCCATGCGTACCTTCTTGTACATGTGTACTTCGAGACTTTGCAATTTTCGGAAACATCTATTTAAATTTTCTCGCAAGGCATTCCGATGCAATTGTTTCCTTTCTTGTATTTTCATAAATTTGTCTAAAGAATCTTTGTGATTGAGAGTTAAAACTATAGAAATATTTTCCTTAAAAAATTGCCCTTAATATTTTATTTTTTTTATTTACCTTTGAAGTTGTTAAAAAATTAGGGGGTAAAATTCTTGTAAATTCTGATGACAATTTGAAAATTTTTGTTTGTGCGAGAGACTTAGCAGATATCAAAAATTAACATACTTCTAAATTTTTATTTATTTATTTATTTATTTTACAAAATATCCAAATTGTGTACATGTATATATGTATTATATTCATTGAAACTTCTAAACGGCCTTTTGTTCGATTGAAGATCCTACGGTGCCAATGATATGGAAGGAACCTCTTTTCGGCGGCCAAACTTTGTGGCTGTTTTGAGGGGTGGCGTCGAATAAAGGTTCATTTCTCTATGGCGGCCATTAATGGTTCCAAACATACACACACACATATATATATATATATATATATATATATATATATATATATATATATATATACTCTGTCATAAAAAAATATATGCAACCAGAAGGAAACGAGCTACTATCACGAAACTTAACATGTATGTAGTGTATGAGGAGATAAGCAAATGATTACAAATTCAGAAGAATAGACCGTTTTATTAATTAGATATGGCATGAAAAAGGTTACAAATCAGTAAGTAGTAAATCCACCTCTGGCAGAGCTATACAAGCCGAAACAAGGCGTGGCATCGAATCAGTGAGGTCACCTATGACCTCCTGCGGAAGATCATGCCATAATCTTTGCAACTGGGCAGTTAATTCACCAGTATTCCGGGACGGCTGCAGTTGCCTTCCAAGCACGTCCCAGACTTGCTCTATTGGTGAGAGGTCTGCTTACCTGCAGGCCATGGGAGTACATCATATCCTTGAAGACATTGTTGGGAGAGTCGCGCAGTATCTGGACGAGCGTTGTCCTGCTGATAAATGACATCTGGGCGACATGATAGCATAGGCAGTACAACTGGCGTTAAAATCTCGTCCACGCAACTGCGTGCCGTCAAAGTGCGTTGAAGGACGACTAGAGGTGACTAAAGGTGTCCCAACAAATCGCTCCCCAAACTGTCACACTTTGTGTAATCGCCGTATGACTCTCAACAACAAATGCCGGATCGGACCGGTGGCCTGGCCGCCTCCACACGCGCATGCGCTGGTCATCAGCATTGAGACTGAATCGGGATTCATCGCTGAAGATCACACGCCTCCTGTCGGTCACACTCCAGCTTGCCCGAGGTCGGCAAAAATCCAATCGACACTGCCGATAGTGTGGGGTCAGTGGTAAGCGTCTTAATGGACGTCGGCTCCTTATACCTGCGTCGGCCAGTCGTCTCCGAATGGTTTCCCTTGATACCACCGGATGTCTGGAAGGTGGTAAATAGGGTCCAACAGATTCTAGAGACGTTGTTGGTGCGGACGTGGCCGCTCTTACAATTGCGCGATCCTCGCGCGCATTTGTGTTCCTGGGACGCACTGACCCTCCGCGACGGTAGACTATCCCTTCCGTGATCCATTGTTGCCAACACCGAGCAACTACCATATCGCTCGGACCGAGGTGGCGGCCGATACGCCTGTTCGACCACCCTGCTTCTCAGAGGCCTACTATGGCCTCTCAAAGTCCGACAATTGTCCGTACTGTTGCCGGTTACGTCTCAGAGGCATCTCTAGTCACAATACCGTCCATCCAAGTCGACAGATTTGTTTGAAGAACCCTACGGCACGAGCAATCATGCTTTTAAACTCTCCCAGCTGCTCTTCTCATATGGGCATAGCGCGCTTACCCTTGTCTCACTGGCGTCGACATTTTAATCATTTGTATACCTCTTACCAGACTACATTCCTGCCAATTTTCGTGATAGTAGCTCGATTAGTTCTGGGTGCATATATTTTTTTTGTGACAGCGTGTGTATGTATATATATATATATATATATATATATATATATATATATATATATATATATATATATATATATATATATATATATATATATATGTGTGTGTGTGTGTGTGTGTGTGTGTGTGTGTGTGTCTGCTTGATAAAAATCTTTACAAAATCCGCGCAAATAAAGAAGATAAAATTTTGAATTTAATGAATAAAGTTCCCGAGAAAGATTTTACGTCCTTCAAAAAAGTCACCGAGCACATAATCTCAGTCATTAGCATTTTTATTTGGCGTCAAATTTTACACGCGCCTTACGCAAGTTCTTTCAATTTTTTTTCTCTTTTTAAGCACATTTACCTCTTGGGAACTGGAGCACGAATCGTGTTTATGCAGACGATTTTTAAAACTCCTTTTTTTCTTTTTTCACGTCAGTTTCACGGAGTTCTTCCAATCTGCTTTTTTTTTTAAATTATGCAAATTAGTAGATCGTGAACTCGCGTTTCCGGCCTGCGTGCCAAAAACAATTTTTTTTTTCGTGTTCTCGCTTGGGAAAAAGCTTCAATTTCAATATAAAAATGTATGTTGTTATTTTATTTTGTCGCCATTAACTCTCGAAGATAAATTAAAAAAAAAAAAAAAAAAAAAAAAAAAAAAATTCGTCCAGAAAAGGTGACAGATAAGGGTTCCCGAAGTTCTTATCTTTTACGCCATTTTTAAGTACGATTTCATTTAATATATTTCAAATCGCCTTTTTATTTTTTGCTTTACAGTTACAACCTTAGTTCAACTGGATTTGACCCAGGGCTGAATTACTGCTAGTTCCTCCCCCTTAAAAAGGGGAGGAGCTTCTGAAAATTAAGTCCTTGTTAAGACTTGTTTTAGAGAAAAAAAATGTAATTATTATTCAACTGAAGCGATTAATGAATAAGATAATAAATAGTCAATTTATTAGGAACTATTATGCAAAAGGAACTAACCCACACTACGCTGAAACCGAGAAAATTGGGTTTTATTAAAGCATTAAATTAGAAATTCCACTTGCTGGTAGTTGGTTCTCCAGTTAATAAAAAAGAATATTATTTGGCCTACAATCAGGGCCGGATTTGAAAATTCTTGACTATAAGCACAACTCGGGATGGGGGCCCCCCCCCCCAACACTCATGTGGGCGTAAATTTTCCAAAATTTGACAAAAAAATAAATAAATAATAATAATAATAATGAATCATTGTGAAAGTACAATTTTACCAAGAATTGGCTATTTAGAGCGTAGAAGCCTATAACATTATCAAATAACGAAAAGCAATATTAACTTCATCATTAAAACGCCAATACAATGCAACGAGAAAAACTTATTAATCCCTTATATACACTATAATATACATATGATGAACTATACATATAACTGTACATATGATGAACCAATCAATCAAATTTGAAAGGATATATATATACAAAAAATTGCTATTAAAAAAGGTAAAATTAAAAAAAAATTTGAATTGGGAATTTTTCTTTTCCTTATAAAATAAATTTTTTTTTTTTTTTTTTTTTGGGGGGGGGGGGGGGCAACATTCAGGGGCCCCTAGGCCAGGGCCTACCGGGCCTAGTGGAAAATCAGGGCCTGCCTACAATACCAAGAATTTTTCACCGAATAGTTTAACATGTGACGCACCCTACAGGCTATTTTACTTAACTTTTTTAAACTTTCGTGAGTCGCTTTTTTTTTATTATTGCATAACATTGTTCAGCTGATATTAATCACGAATTTCTTTTAACTTCTTAATGCAAAAACAGTTGTAAATATGCACACCTCCAGTGCACCAGGGAGCCATGGACCTAGGTTCCGCCCTTGTTATTTTATTCTTCTCAGCAAGGCTTGCCGATGATTACGCTTGAGGAAGGGAGATTCCAAATGCGAAATTTTTCTAATTTTTACCGTGTTTTTATTAACTTGCTTTCTTGTTTGTGTGTTTGTTTGCGTGTGTGTTTGTCCAGTACAAATCTTGCAATCGATTTTTAACTAACTTCCCGACTAGCTAGACATTTGAAACTTTTAGAATACTTCAGAACACGATGACAATGCATTTTTAAAATACTTTTAGCCATCTTTAAGCAGAATTAAATTAATTTTCAGTTAATTTTGTTTTGTAGACTGGTGCAGCCATCTATCGGCCGGAACTGAAACGAAAAGTTAAATGCAAGTTAACTTCCGATTGACTTCATTTTCTTTCAAGTTGATGGGATAATTCATCAAAAAAAATTTTAAAATAGTATTTATTAATACATAGAATTGTCAAGCTTATATGATTCAACAGAAAATTTAAAAACATGGTATATAAAAAGTTCTTTTTATCTTCTAATTATTAATAGATTAATGAAATGATATAAATGTCAAAAGGAAACTCTTATCGGGATAAGAAGGCAATCCCCCCCCCCCTCCCTCCTCTAGGGCTGACTGTCCACAGTACCCATAGCAACGAGAAAATGCTTAGCAACTTCTGACAAAAGAATTTCAGAACTTCGCTGGTTGAATCATTCATATTAGGACGACATCAGCGCATGGATAAACCCAGAAACCCAAAATTAGCGGCACGTGACTTCGCTCCCGAATTCGTGGTATCGTCTGCCATGTCGTCTCCGTCAACAATTCAATTCGCTCGGTTAGGAAAAAATAAACTGCCGGCTGATCGCCGGTAATTACCCGTGACCGCCGAAATGGCCACTTGTTGCTCACTCGGAACCTAGTGAAACGGACGCTTGGCGGCGTGGGCACATTGTTGACCCTTCCGAGACGTGTCGAAAGGGGGGAGTTTCGTCATCTTTGCTTTGGAAAATTGGTCGGTGTGTTTCTGGGGTATTTCCTCTTTGAATAAATTACTGTCGTCTGCCAGTGAGATTGCGAGTACGTCCAGTCTGTTGCGTAACGGTGGACGCAAGAGATTCCCGTGGAGATTCACTTAGGTTATGATCAAGAAAGACGAATATCCAACGGAAGATTTATATAAGTTATGACGAATTTGCTCTGAGCTATAGAAAGAACGATATTTGCGCAGATATAACTGAAGTAGGCTAAAATGGAACGGCAAAAAAATTGGTTATTTATTTGATTCGATTTTTGTCGATAAATATTAATGGTAAGGCTGTCTGCACACGGAGCAACTCAAAAGAAACTGATAACTGACTCCAATCACAAACCAGTCCGTGATGAGTCGTAACCTATGTAATTGAATGGAGCCACGCACACGGCCACCGTGGGCGTGGCTCCATTCAATTGCATAGGTCTTGCAGAAGGCCTTAGTGTTTTATATCAGGCCCAAAATCAATCTCTTAGAGGAATAGGCTTACCGAACTAGATACATCAGTCCCCCCCCCCCTGGAATTCTGTCTAAAGCTACAGGTTGGTAACCCTATTGGATTTCCCCCTCTGCTTACTCTCTGCACTAGAGGGCTGCACTAGAGGGCACTAGTGCGGGTAAAACCTGCACTAGAGGGCTTGCCCTAGGAAGTGCAGTTAGACCCATTTTCTTATCGTCCTATTGGATTCGCGCAGTTCAGTGTTAACCTATGGCGAAAGTTTCTGTTGTTTGAAAATGCCCCCTGGTCGGAATACATTCCAGACCAGGTCCATATAGGCTAATGGGGTGAAATGTGCGGCTGCAGTTTATAATGGCACCATAAGGGTCGGAGTCCGCTTTAGCCAGGTGCCACCTCAATTTTGACACAGCAACCCCCAGGGGGAGAAAATTTCTCCAATGATTGTCGACCTCACTGCAGAAGTCGACAATCACTGGACACGTTTTCTCCGTAGGTTAACACCGGGCTGAGCGAATCCTATAGGGTTACTACCTGCAGCTGTAACGGAGCTCGTTTCCGTAGATAAAGATTCGCATGCTTATAGGAAAAACTTCCGATATAGTAATACGTGTCGATTTAAGAAGCAAATGAAATATTCAGGGTCGGAATTCTAAGTGCTCGCTATTTCATCTTCGGGTATTTCTGTTGCTTGCATTCGATAACCGCTCAATTTCAGTCGTTTCCATGTCATTTCTAAAATCGGTAAGATTTTGTTTCTATGCAGAACCGTAATAAGACCCTTACTAACTGCATTTCAAGGTCCACCAAATTCATAACTCTGGACGGAAATCGGTCGTCCGAGTGCCAGAAAAATCCTCTCACGTGACACAGGTTCGCCGTCTACGGTCAGCATGGTCCATTGTCTATGTCAGGGGCACGTACACATGGTGGTGCTGGGGCCCAATTTTTAAGTTGAAAAAGCCCCCCCCCCCCCCTCCATATGCGAACAATTCCAGAAAAGATGGACGGTGTCGTTAAAGAAGTCGTTAGCGGAGTTTTCAATTTAAGGTAATTACAGCCACTTCCGGGGGACCAGATGCTCCGACACACTGGCTGACCGGAGGCCGTGGGTGATTTCCCACGCGGTGATGGTGTCGTCTAGAATGATCTGGAATTTTCTGAAAGAGGGATATATAAAGGGAAGAAAGGAGAGGTAAAGATAGAGAGAACTATGGGACGTGCTTCCCGTCTCGCTTACACTTTAATCCCGTATCGGGTTAGACTTTAGATAGATTGAACTGAGTTTTGACTCTTTCTAGTTTTCGAGCGATGATTTTTCTGACTGAGGATTGATAATGATCAGTTGATGCTTTAAATAAATATTAATAAACGGGATATGTGTATATAATGTAAGGAAAGGATAGTTTATGTGTCCACGGAAAGAATAAACGAGTTACTTAACTACGAGGTCCCGACAGTCTATATTAGGGGGTTGGCCAGACTGCGGCTTTTTTCACAAACTTGTGCCAGATTCGAAATACGCAAAATTGAAATGGGCGGCGCGTCGAATAATCTCCATTTTTGGTACAACTCATAGCCGTGAATTCTTGTGTTCTACATTTAGGTCGATAGAAAACAAACACGGCTCGTTATCAGGGCCGCCCAGAGACTTTACGGGGCCTGGGGCAAACTTCTGTTGGGGGCCCCAAGAAATCTGATTAATCGAATAATTTTTTTTTAGGGGGGGGGGCCCTTTTTTCAGGAGATTATTTTGAATTTTGAAGTACGGTGCAAGTTTCAGAAATTTCTTTCGGAAGAAATCTAATAAATAATTTGTAAAAAAAATTTTTGGGCCCCTCCGGCAGTTGGGGGCCTGGGGCAAATTGCCCCAGTTGCCCCCCCCCCCCTTTGGGCGGCCCTGCTCGTTATTGACAGATCGACATTTATAACGGGATGGCTACGAACTCCAACAACTCGATACGTGCCAAGATTTGAATCATTTCGCCAAATAATTAAAAGAAAAATAACTATTAAAGCTGTTCAAAATATTCGAGAATTTAGATTTAGTCACTATTCTAACAATTGGAGCGGGATGTATCAAATATAACCTTTTTTGGTCTCTTCAAGTAGGTAGACATTCCCAAATGGCCCTTAACGCTCTCTGTCTTTGGCTCCCCTGGTTTACATCTTTCAAAGAAATGTTCTAATCCATCAACATACTGTAAATGAAATTTGTCTATGGTTCGCAAGACTCGAGTTTATATAAAAATCGGACAACGGGTTCTATGCGGAATTTAATCCAACCAATTTTTAAAATCAGTTTGTATCAGGGATTTTCAACGGGGTCCAGGTGGAACCCTTGGGGACTGATGGAAGTTTAAAAAGGATCTATAGTATTCCAGGGGTCTATTGCGGGTCTATGATAATTTTTTTTGTTTTAACATTTAATTTAATTTTTCAGGAATGTAATTATTAGATAATAATATCCGTTTCAATATGTATAAATACAGATTTGCATAAGGCGGAGTGATCCATGCATCTAAAGTCGAATGTCATGACGTTTTTGTACATGCCTCGAAAGCCGCCCTCGGCTTTTATTTATGTACCAACACTGGGCAGAACTGGGGAAATCCACTGGACCTTAAACAGCACATGGGTCCTCCCGATGCAACCAATCAGAAGCACTTTCGTTTTTTTTTCTCTTGGCGATGTTTGTGCAATTGCAATCAGCGTTTCTGAAATCTTGTTTATACTTGTAAAATTTAAAATGAAAATAGTACAAAAAAAAATAAATAAATAAAACATAAACCTAGTGAACCACCTTTTTATAATTTCCATGTTTTTATTAACTCGCTTTCCTGTATGTTTGTGTGTGTGTGTTTGTGTGTTTGTCTAGTACAAATCTTGCAATCGATTTTTAACTAACTTCCCGACTAGCTAGACATTTGAAACTTTTAGAATAGCTCAGAACACGATGACAATGCATTTTTTAAAATACTTTTAACCATCTTTAAGCAGAATTTGATTAGCTTTCAGTTAATTTTGTTTTGTAGACTGATGCAGCCATCTATTGGCCGGAACGGGAACGAAAAGTTAAACGCAAGTTAACTTCCAATTAACTTCATTTTCTTTCAAGTTGATGGGATAATTCATAATTTTTTTAAAAAAAAAGTATTTATTAATACATAGTATTGTCAAGTTTATATGATTCAACAGAAAATTTAAAAACATGGTATATAAAAAGTTCTGTTTTATCTTGTAATTATTTTTTTTTTGTTCATATTGATAGTCAAATTGTTATTTTTAAGTGTTTTATGTGCAATTATTTGTATTTTAATTATGTTGTATGCTGAATATTATAGAGAAAAATGGGAGGGGGGTCGATGTAGGAAAAAGGTTGGGAACCCCTGGTCTATATCTAGCCCGTGACCACTTTACTCCCCCTCCCCCCCCCCCAAAAAAAAAAAAAAAAAAACCCTCAAACTCAACCCCCAGGTATATACATAAAGTAAATATACAAATGAAACGTAGGTACATAAAATAAGTATACAAATAAAACATATAACATATAATAAACATAAGTGATAGTAAATTAAAAGCGAGAGAAGATTGGTATATACAGTGAAACTTCTCTAGCGGGCCACCCCTTTAAACGGCCACTTTTTTTCCGGAACCATAACTGGCCGCCATGGAGAAGTTTCACTGCATCTCTGTTATGCATCCATGACTTTTGGTTTTAATAAAATATTTTAAATCGAAATGGTTTTCGTAATTATTTTTTGCTAACCAGTATTGAAGAATCTGAAGAAAGGACAATTCGGGTTGAAAGGACACCTTCAGCGAACAGTTGCCAAAGTTTTCTCGACCCCAAAATTCTATTTCGCGACCCGCAGTTTAAGAAGCCCTCGTCTATATGATCAGCTGATGAACTTGTTAATTTAAACTAAGAATAGAACTCGTTGTCTGTAGTGTTCTATTCAGAATTTAACTCAACCAATTCTTATAACCAGTTTGTTTTGTCTATATGCTCAGTTAACGAACGGGTTAATTCAAACTAAGGACACAGCCCGTTATCTGACTTTCATACAACGGCATGTATGAAAAGTTTATACTAGTTTTGTCTACACCGTGTCACGCCGGGACGACACGTCTTTTGTTAAAAGATAGGAACAAAGTAGACCGGAATTTCTTGTGTACTTCCATGTGCACCTTCCTTATCTCTCAAGGCGAACAATAGCTCGCAATGCTTTGATTTGCGAAGCGTAATCCTGACCTTGATGATGCCACCAGAATCAGCACGAGTAAGGAAATACGCTATAAACCGAACCGGCATTCGCGCTTCGGTGTTTGTCCACCGAAACAATCGCGGCGCTATCAGCGGATGTCGATCGATTGGGGATTAGCAGTTCGCGCAGGAAGCAATAATGAGTAATTGGGAGGTAAACGTTTCAAAGGTTGCATTCCCTTCGTTTTAAAAGGGTCGAACTGTTTAAATGATGTCTCCTTTTACAAGATAGTCTTGGCAAACACTGATAAGGGGTTTTTCGGTAATGAAGATCTACCTCACTTCCTAGAGTAAACAACTGCTATGACTCACCGAGGTTCTTAGAAAAACCTTAATATTCTTTGTAAGAGATTCTATTAAATGCTCAATACGTTGTTGGTTTGTTTTAGAGAGTAATGTAGCGATCGCAAGTCTGCAGCCGAATCCTGTTGCAGACGACTTTAAAAAATATTTGTATTTCACGTTTTGAAGACGTCACCTGGCAACTACGATTACCCGGTACAAGAGTAGCATAAAAAAAAAGAATTCTTCTGTGTTCGTTATTAAGTTTTTTGGCTTCGTAATTTTTGGTATCCATGTTATTATTTAATTTGTGCGAGTCGTATTTTCATTGTTAAATTTATGTAATAAATATTTTTTTTTTTTTTTTATATTTAAATTGTGATAATGTGCTTTGGTTTTGTGGTATATAAAAATACTCCTTGAATTCACTGCTAGCCAGTGAAGACCACAAGCTGGCGACTCCTACAAAACTGGCGACCTGACAAACTAACCTTCTAAGTTGTGGATGCAAATCATACAGTAAAATTTCATTTGGCAAAATGAAATAAATAGTATATTTTACTTGGAAGGTTGGAGAACAATACAATTGATTCACGTCTCCGTGTGACAACCATTTTACGAGGTCTGTGGTCAGGTGACATTATATGCGTCAACTTGCTTCCTAGTGACCGACAAGTGTAAACAACCACAATGATTCTTAGAAAAACCGTAATATTTTTGTTGGTTTGTTTTAGAGAGTAGAATTTTCTTTGGCAAAATGAAGGAAAAAAGTATATTTTACACGGAAGTTGGTGAACAATGTGATTCAGTTACGTCTTCGAATAACGAACTTCCATTTTACGAGGTCTGTGTCCAAGTGATATTATCTGCGTAAGTTGGCTTTCTAGTTACTGACAAGGGTAGGCCAACCAGTATGACTCTTGTCTATCATTAGAAAACTCTTAAAATATTCCCTGTAAGGGAATCCAATAAAAGCTTAATACGTCATGGATTCGTTTTACAAAGAAAAATTTCATTTGGCAAAATGAAGGGGGAAAAGTGTATTTTAACATGGGAGGTTTTAGAATAATATGATTCAGTAATGTCTTCGTATAACAACACTTCCATTTTACGATGTCCCTTGTCGAGCAAAATTTTCTGCGTTAGCTAACTGACAAGTGTAAACATTATGATTCTCAGGGATTATTAGAAAAACCTTCAAATATTTTTTGTAAGTGACTCCAAAGGAAGCTTAAGACGTCGGTGGGTTTTTTTTTTTTTTTTTCCCAGAGCTTAACATTTAATTTCGCAAAGTGAAGAAAATTGTATTGATCATGGAAAGTGGGTGAACGAATTCAATATAATGAACTCCCACTTTACGAGGCCCCTTGTCAAATGACATTTTCTGCGTTAGGTGGATTGGTTTTTCAGATACTAAAATTTAATTTCGTAAAATGAAGAAAAAAAGTGCATTTCACATGGAAGGTTTGTGAACAGTATGATTCAGAAAAGCCTCCGTATAACGAACTTCAGTTTTGCGAAGTCTTTTTTTTTCAAGCGAAAATTTTTGTGTAACATTGACTTTAGAAAAGACACTCACGTGCAAAATACTCCTGTATTACGAAAATATTCAGTATAACGATGTTTTTGTCGGAGAAAAAAAAAATTTGATGGTTTCTTTTTTCAGAGAGTGAAATTTAATTTCGCAAAATGAACAAAGCTGTATTGAACATGGAAAGTTCGTGAACAATATGATTCAATATAACGAACTCCCACTTTACGAGGCCCCTTGTCAAGTGACATTTTCTGCGTTAGGTGGATTGGTTTTTCAGACAGTAAAATTTAATTTCGGAAAATGAAGGAAAAAGTGTATTTCACATAGAAGGTTTGTGAACAGTATGATTCAGCAAAGCCTCCGCATAACGAACTTCAGTTTTGCGAAGACTTTTTTTTTTTTTTTTCCCAAGCGAAAATTTGTGCGTAACATTGACTTAAGAAAAGACATTCACGCGCAAAATACTTCCGTATTACGAAAATATTCAGTATAACGATGTTTTTCTCGGAGAGATAAAAAAAAATTGATGAGGGGATTAGCATAGAGTTAACGTTCAAAGTGAGAAGTTCAGTGGGATATTTCAGTTAAGACGATACGTCCGTTTAGTAAGAGTTCGTTATATGGAGGATATATAAATTTAGAGATCTATATACAAAATTAGGCGTTTCTGGAGATCTTCCACGAACTACAGCATATGCAATGAGGAAAGAGAGGTCTATTAAAGGCGTTTCTAGCATGAAAGAAAGGAAACTGAGTAGTAGAAGTAGTAGTAATTACAAAGACGAGCGATCGCTGCGGCAAACACTTACGAAATCCACACCCAGAGAGCAGTTGTTTGAGGACTGCGTGAAAAATTCTGTGGAAGTGTGTTTTTCCTTTCTTTCAACGACGATATAAATAGAGGGTAAAAACAGAAGCTCCTTTTTTCCACTATTTGTTTTTCCGTGGTGCATCGCAGCGAACACTTAACGCTGCGGTGGCTGCTTCGAATAAGAACGTTTTGGAATCGGTCATCTGGAACGAAGGAAAATTTTGGCAAAACCGCGAATAATTTTTTTTTAAATTTTTTTTATATATTCGACGCATCATGAGACGAGAGGACTTCTGATAAAAAAGACGATCAAGTGATATATCTTGCGATTCTAAAGGAAGACAGATGCTTTCGATCATACAAAATCACTCTCGGTCTCTTTCAAGAGTGATATTCTTACTTCACTGAACTTCCGATGATCTGTGAGTGGATAAGACGTTTTTTGATTAATCGTAAGAGGGGGAAAAACGTTCAATAAATAAATAAAATAAACGGATAATAATAAAATAAATTAATAAAAATTTTAAAAAGATAAATGAAAGTAAAATAACTGTTTAAAAAATCGTGAGGAGATTTTAAATACGCACTAAGGTATTTGATTAAATTCATTACTTTTTTCTTCCTCTATTAAACACCGCCAAAGCATTGATATATCACTTGATTTCTTTTTCCTTCCCCAATTAAAACGTCGCCAAAGCACTGCTATATTATTTATTTACCTTTTTTCTTCCCCAATCAAACGTCGCCAGGACATTGCTACATTGTTTCCCATTTTTCTTCCCCAATTAAACGTCATCAAAGCATTGCTATATTACTACTTCCTTTCCTTTTTCCTTATCCGGTTGAACGTCGCCAAGGCATTGCTATATTATTTATTTACCTTTTTCCATCCACAGTTAAACGTCGCCAGGACATTGCTATATTACTTATTCTGTAAGAAATTTTTGGCGAACTAGTAAAAAGCCAGGAACGCAAATGTATTAAAGTTATAACTGTATCACCGTAGTGCTGATAAATAAATAAAGGTATAATAAATAATGTAAAAAGTTTCATTGTAATCGCATTTACATTCTTTTATTGTAAAAGAAAATAAAAATAAAAATAAACAAACTTATAATAATTAAAATGAAAATTCCATAATTCTGTTTTGTGGTAATTACCGTATGAAAATCATTCTTTTAATTAAGTTTTTTGGTAATTATAAAGATTGAAAAAGTTCATTTGCAACCAATAATATCAATTATACGTTTGGTTTTCCAATCGTGTTTTCTTTTTTTAATCGAAGAAAACTTCGTGGTATGGAATAAATTGTAATAGTATAGGGATTCACAAGCATGTAAATATCGTTTGAAAAAGAAGGCTCTGCTGAAAACCTCTGTAAATAATGTAATACGCAAAATGGAAGTTCTTTGTAAGATGGATTCTCTGTTTGTCCCCGATTCGCATTACAACACTTTCCATCATTACTATGTGCGATTTTTGCCCTTAGTTTAGAGTTTAGTTGCTAAGGGGAAAATTCAGGCTCGGAAACGACCCTAGAGATATAAAAATAACTCGGCAACTGAGAATATGAAAAGCGACTTTGTTCGTCGCTGCTCTTTTTCACGACGCAGGTAATAGCGTGTATCCCATATGGCAGGGCGAAGACTTGTAATTTAAATCTCAATTCCAGGAATTCTTTTGCTCGACGAAATAGCAGGGTTTCTCGTGTCGCTTGCGCCTCCTATGGGATTTATTTATCTCCTCTAGCTTATTTATAGCGTGCTGCGGAATAAAAGGAAACCGAACAAAAATGTTTTTTTTTTTCTTTCACAGAAAGTTAAAAAAAAAAATTCCGAGGTGGAATTCTCTTTTTTTTAAAAAATTATTTATTTATTTATTATTTTTTTTTTTTTTTGGGGGGGGGGGGGAGGTTGAACAGAATAGAGGGATTTGTTCGCAGTGTCTGTTTATGAAAGTCGAAACAAATTATGCGTTGGTAAATAAACATTAGGTCCGAAACAATTTATAGCCTCTTCAGAAACATTGCGGCTTTGTTTCTGATTTCCTTTTGCCAGTGATACAGCTCCTAGTGCTCGTTTGTTCTCTCGTTCTCTCTCTCTCTCTCTCTCTCTCTCTCTTTGTTTGTTGTTCTTGTTGTTGTAGAACATAATAGTAGGATTTGTTTTCAGTGTCTGTTTATGGAAGTTAACATCTTCAAAAACATTACGGTTTTGTTTCTGATTTCCTTTTGCCAGTGATACAGCTCTTAGTACCTAGCTCCTTGTTCCGAGTTTTTTTTTTCTTTTCCCCTGTAGAACTTAATAGTACTAGGATTTGTTCTCAATGTCTGTTTATGAAATTTAACCTCTTCAGAAACATTGCTGCTTTGCGTCTGATTTCCTTTTGCCAGTGATACTACAGCTCCTTGTACTCTCTCCCTCCCTCTCTCTCTCTCTCTCTCTCTCTCTCTCTCTCTCTCTCTTTTTTTTTTTTTTTTTTTTTTTTTTTTTTTGGGGGGGGGGGGGGGTTGTGAGTGTAAGTGTAATGGACCTGTTAACATAGGAGTCCGTTGCGTAGCGTTAAGGGAAAGATGACGTTGAGACGAAAATAAACCAATCATAGGCGTTAAAAATTTCATTGCTAATCGTTTGGAGGCCTATGATTGGTTTATTTTCGTCTAAGTTCTAAGTGTAAGCGTAACGCGTAATAGTATGATTTGATTTTTTCTGAAGAGGTTAAATTTCACAAACAGACACTGAGGACAAATCCTACTATTACGTTCTTAAAAAGTAAAAGAAAAAAAACACCTCAGAACAAGGAGCTAGGTACTAGGAGCTGTATCACTGGCAAAAGGAAATCAGAAATAATACCGTAATGATTTGAAGATGTTAACTTCCATAAACAGACACTGAGAACAAATCCTACTATTACGTTCTACAACAACAACAACAACAAACAAACAAGAGAGAGAGCACTAGGAGCTGTATCACTTGCAAAAGGAACCCTGTGTCTGTTTAGGAAAGTTAGCTTCTTTAAAAACATTACGGCCTTGTTTCCCATTTCCATTTGCTATTGATACAGACAGCTTCTACTACTCTTTTTTTTTTTTTTTTTTTTTTTTTTTTTTGTGTGTGTGTGTGTGTTAGTTAGTGTTATAGAACGTAATACAGTGGAATCTCGATCGATCGTTTTCGGATCCATCGTTTTTCCGTATGTGTCGTTCATTTTATCCAGTCCCAACGATCATATTGCTTTGTTATGTTTCCGTATCTATCGTTTCCCCGCATTTATCGTTCATTTCAATCGGTCCCTTGGAAAACGATAGATCGAGATTCCACTGTAGTGGGATTTGTGCGCAGTGTCTGTTTATGAAACTGGAAACAAATTATGCTTTGATTTAAAAAAAAAAAAAAAAAAAAAAAAAAAAAACATTAAGTCCGGAACAATTTATAGCCTCTTCTGAAAAATTGCGGCTTTGTTTCCTTTTAATTGCAGTACACCTGGTGCTAGTTTAGACTGGTGTGGTAGTAGCCACGTCGAGAGACATTATATCTCCTTTCTTTCTTGTTAAATTTGATTTATATAAAAATTTATTAATACAGGTAGCCCTCCTACAGCACGGCATCTTACAACACGGTTTCGCTCTAACACGATCAGATAAATTGCGGGAACCCTCGTATAACACTGCAACCAGTAAAACAGTTTCGCTCTAACACGATAAAAAAAATAGCGAAAACCTTTGTACAGCACCACATAACATGATTTTTGTTTAACACATTTAAAAACTAAATTACCTTAAAATAATGACGGGAAGGAATAATGAACTATAGTGGCTTTACGTGAAAATCTATAAACAAATTATAATTTATTCATTTATAACTCTATAAAATTACAAGAAGGTCTAAGCTTAGCCGAAAATCTTGAATCATTTTTCCTAAATGCAGACCCTCCCGCTGAAAGCAGCCGAAAATTCAAAAGGGAGCTGCAAAATTGTCTATCTCCATACCGTGAATCTACAATGACCTTGTAAGAACCAGCAAATAAACCAAAATTACAGATTTTTTAAAGAAGATAGAAGGTGCAAAAAATCTAAATGAAGAAAAAGGTTCTGAAAGTATCGCTGATATCCTTTAACCGAAAAAAAGTTTTCATTTGATTGTACTGAGCAGTGATGAGGAAGAAATTTATTAAATTAAGGTCGCATTAAATGAAAATAATATTTTTTGTTTCTTTTCGTTTTGTGTTATACATACATTTAATAAGTTTTCAGAACGTAACCCCCTTTTTTGAACTGTCTCTGGGTCTCATATAACACGGTTTCACACAACACGGCATTTTCTAGGAACCTATCTACCGTGTTATAGGAGGGTTGCCTGTATTCCATAAAGTATTTTATATTAAAATATATGTTCGTGTATGTGTGTAAATTTTATGCATTTTAGTCGTAACACTAGGGGAAAAAAAATTCGTTTAATCGAGGTATTCGGTAATTGGATCGATGATTCGTTAAATCGGGGTGTTCATTAATCGTATCGCGAATTCGTTAATTCGAGGTACCGCTGCATATGGAGATCTTCTCTACAATAAGTATTCCTACTCGGATTTTCAAACTACGTAGCAAAAGAATTCGTTAAAATGTTATATTCATCAATCGAATCGCGAATTCATTAAATCGAGGTGTTCGTTATATCGAATCGAGAATGCGTTAAATCAAGGTACCAACCACTGCATGTGTTGAGCTCCTCTCTGATAAATATTCTTACTCGAATTTTCGATTAATTCTTTTGCTGTCAGCGAAACACGAAATCACAGTTTCGTTTATTTGTTGAAAACTTAATTATCGATTCAACTTTATGATAAAAAAAAATATATGTTAAACAAATATCGTGATAATCGTATAATCAGTAAACCATTCGACATTCCCTAAAAAAATATTAGAGGAAAATATTGTAAATCTTTCAATATCGCAAAATAGCCATGACCGTGACGTGAAACCTGTTAGTAATGAGGAAATCCATCCAGGGAGCCTATTATAAGTTGCAATGATGACAGTTATTTATGTCTTCAGTATGGCGATGTGTTTATGCAGTTGTAATACAAAATGACGTCACTTCTATCGAAACCTTTTCCTTCGACGGGCTTGTGATACCTTTCTAGAATAGAGAATTTGTAGAAGGCGGGCTTAAACGTAGAAATTATTACCATGCGCACAAATATTGAAAAATTATTAACTTATATAATATAACACAAAGTTTTTTTTCCCCCTCTGTTATTTATTATTTAAGCGGAAGGTGGAACTGCGTGCCGATAGATTGACGCAGTATTTTTGCTGCGTATAAAATGACGTCACCTTTACTTAAGTTTTTACTATTCGATAGGTTAGTAATACAGTCGAATCTCGATCTATCGTTTTTCAAGGGACCGATTGAAATGAACGATAAATGCGGGAAAACGATAGATGCGGAAACATAACAAAGCAATATGATCTTTGGGACTGGATAAAATGAACGACACATACGGAAAAACGATGGATCCGAAAACGATCGATCGAGATTCCACTGTATACCCTCCGGTAGAATTCTCAGAAAATTGACTTTCAACATAATTATTAATGACAGTTTGCATAAAAATGAAAAATTATTTAAAAATATGGAATAAATTTAATTTCGTAGCCTGTTTTTATTGTTAATTGTATATATTGAACAATGTGGCTGTACAGAAGGACGTAGTCTCTATGCAAATGGACCAGTAATTGATGACGTCATTTCTATCGAGATTTTTCCATTCGACTTAATATACACGCCCTGATTTGCAAATTAGAAAAGAGAATTTTTAACTTAACCATTTATAGCAATGCTCGTTAGTATTTATAAGTGTTTAAAATATGTGAAATTCCGGCACCGTTTCTTTTCCGTATTGTACATTTTACTGACTTTGTAACGATTTCTAAGTGCGCAAACTTTTCGTCTGCTGACTCCACTCATCGAAAGAAGCGAAAAAAAGTATTAAGCGGCTGTTAGAGGTTATATTAATCTGGAAATCGTTTGGTGGAGGACCTTACAGACAGACACACGCACTATAATTTGCCGTGAAAAGAATTTGCGGCCTGACTGCAACCCTTTCAATTAGAGACCGATTTCCGTTCTCCGTTTTCATGTATCACGAGGCATCTATCACGGAGAAAATCGTTCTGTTTGGTGCGATAGGGTTAGGCAGTTATTCGCAGGTTAATTGTCCGTGACCGTCGGAACAGGAAGGTGGGGCGCTAATTCCAGTACGTGGTGAATCGGGTAGTGTTTTCTTAGGGTACAAATGGTTACGTGAGGTGCATATGGTTGCTGCCACACAGAAAAGGTTATCTGATGAAGTCGTCCCCTGTCTTGTGGTATTATCTACAGGCCTTTATTGGCGAATTTCTTTCAATGAATGTTAGTTTGAAGTCGTGGCGGTGATATCATCAACTGTGTTTTATTGTCGAATATGTTTTGAGTGAAATAATTTCAAATCATAGCAGTGATATTCTCCACCTGGCTTTATTGGCGAGTTTCTTTGAATGAAATAATCTGATATCGTGGCGAAGATATTCTGCGCCGGGCTCTATCGGCAAATTTCTTCGAAAGGAATAAATGAAATCATGGCAGTGATGTACTCCGCCTGGTTTCATTGGCGATTTTCTTTGAATGAAATAATTTGCAACCATGGCGGTGGTATTATCTGCCGGGCTTCATTGACGATTTTCTTTGAATGAAATAATTTGCAGTCATGGTAGTTGTATTGTCCGCCGGGTTTTATTGGCGAACTTATTTGAGTGAAATGATTTGCAATCATGGCGGTGATATTATCCGAAGGGCTACATTGGCGATTTTCTGTGAGTTAAATGATTTGAAATCATAATAGTGGTATTGTCCACCGGGTTTTATTGGCGAGCTTATTTTAGTGAAATAATTTGAAATCATGGCGGGGATATTCTCCGCCGGGCTTTATTAGCGAATTTCCTTACATGGCATCCAGGCACCATACGCTTAATAGTCGAAAATTTATTTCTCATCTTAAAAGAAACAACAAAGCCTTGTAGATGACGACGACCACTCAAGGGACATAATTCCTTACCTAACACAAGATATTCGACTTTATCCCGAAAATTCAGCAAGAGCTCCATATCAACATCAAAAGATGTGAAACACCAATTCTTTGCACGAGAATCAGACGACATGTTAACTCTTTAAAGCAAAAACTAACTATGAAATAGTTACAAAACGTACCTTAAAGCTAAAACTAAATGTAAAATAAATGTATACTAGTTGGTAGCCGTCAAAACATGACGGCTAGATAGTAAATAAATGTACTAATACACAAATTATACTCAACCCATCATTGCCAAATGTTGAAAATCATAATAATGCGAAGAAACAAATTAATGTGTTTAAGCGGCCTTAGTGAGTATATAAAGCCAGATTTTAAAATGTCACTGAGCATGCGCAGAAAGCAATTTTTTTTAAAAAATTGTAAATTATCGCTAATGAAACAGCGCGAAATAAACAATTTCCTTCAGGCTTAATCATATATTTCACAAACATAATTATCATAAAAATAAAAATGGCAGAGAGAGATCTAGAAAGATTCCTCAGGACAAACGTGTTTATCATTAAAACGTGTCACTGAGCATGCGCAAAAACAGTGATTTTTCTAAAGCCAGATTTAAACATGCCACTGAGCATGCGCAGAAATAAATTTTTTTTAATCGTAAATTAGCGCTAATTAATAGAAATTGCGGTTACAAAAACCAAATTTGACAAATCAGCAGATTGCAGTCTTCCGTTTAAGATCAAAATGAAGTAAATTGATGCATTAGTTTTCTCTCACAGGTTGCCGAAAAAGTCGGTTTTGCAACCTAAATATATAGATGAAATAATTTGAATCACTGAAGTGATATTAATTCGCCCTCGGACTTTTTGGCGAATTTCTCTGAATGAAATCATGGTGATCTGAACACTTGTTTGGAGTACCACGTACACAGGTACGTTGCGGTGCTTCAGAATGCCTCAAAATATCAGTTTCGTATTTAAGGACTTCAAAGCTCTTTATTTTCGTAACACGTGCCTTTATGCTTTCAGAAATATCCAGAATTCAGAATTATGTTGAAGATCGACGTGCTACGTGGAAAATGTATCAATCGGAAAAAACAAGTAATATATATTTTAAAAAATTTTAAAGTCAATTCCTACTTTGATCAACAAAGAAAAATTTTAGTGTGAACTAATAGTAGGAATTGAAAAAAAAGGATTGCCTGCCAGAACCTTGCCTACTGTGCGAATTTAGGAGGGGGGGAAAGAGAGAGAAAAAGTTTGTCAGGTTGGGGATTCGATCTCGCAACCTACAGGACGGGAAAAGCCCGCGATACCGCAGTGCTACCGTTTACACAGTAACAAGAGGGAAATTACTATTCAAGAGCAAGAGACGCTCTAGGTCTAAAACTAAAATTGATTAATTAAATTTAATTAATGAATTAATATTTGAATAAACTGTATAAACATCAAGTGTCATCCACTGCAAGTTTAAAAAAAATGTATTTGAACTTGAGTGGATGAATAAAAAGTACTTTTATTAACGATTGAAAATTTGAACAAGATATATATAGAGAGAGTGTGAATTAATAGTAGGAATTGAATAATCAACAGGACGAGGACTGTTAAACTAATTTATATATAGTACAATCTCCTAACTGCAGACTTAACTTGTATTTAACGAAAATTGTAATCTGTAGATTTGTCAAATTTGGTTTTTGTAACCGCAATTTCTATTAATTAGCGCTAATTTACGATTAAAAATTGATTTCTGCGCATGCTCAGTGGAATGTTTAAATCTGTCTTTAGAAACTCACTTTTTCTGCGCATGCTCAGTGACATGTTTTAATCATAAACACATTTATTTCAAAGAGTCTTTCTAGATCTCTCCCTGCCATTTTTATTTTTATGATAATTATGTTTGTGAAATATAAGATTAAACCCCATGGAAATTGTTTATTTCGCGCTGTTTAATTGGCGATAATTTACAATTAAAAAAATTGCTTTCCGCGCATGCTCAGTGAAATTTTTAAATCTGGCTTTAGATTCTCACTAAACACGATGCCGCTTAAACACATCAATTTCTTTCTGCGAATTATTATGATTTTCAACATTTGGCAATGATGTGGTGAGTATAATTTGTGTATTAGTACATTTATTTACTTTCTAGCCTTCATGTTTTGACGGGTATCAACTAGTTAACTAAAAGTAGCAGTCCAATTTATATTTTTCATTTCACTTGGCTGCACTTTTGCAAACTAAATTAAATTTATTTAACGGATTTTCTCTATATAACGTAGTTTTTTTTAATGTAGAACGATGGGATTTCGTGAGGTAGAGTATCGAATGTACTAATATGAACTCCCAATCGCCATTTCCTATATTACAATTCCATTGACATGATGTTTTTGGTGTTCACCGTTTTTTTTTAAATCTTTTTTTTAAACAGTTCTTATTTAATTTTAATTGATTTTACCTAATCATACACGTGTTAGGTGAGGAAGAAAACAACATGCCAATAAAGGTACAGGAACTATCTAAAATAATGAAAAAGGCGGTAATACGGTTACAGTTAATACATTGAAACGTTATCCAAACTAAGCTTTAACGTAAACAAATTTAAATTATAGACACTTTTTTAAAAATAATAATAATAATTTTTTTTTTTTTTTAATGAAGACAACAGTTTGAAAAAAAAAAGTTGCGATAATGTTTCAGTCTGTTAACTGCCACTGTCACTGTATCACTGCCTTTTTCATTATCTTAGATAGCTTTTATTATCCTAACTGGCGTGTTGTTTTCTTTTCCTGATCGTATGTATTGTAAGAAAATTAAAATGAAACAGACGCTTTGACAACCTGCTTGAAAAAATGTTTTTTTTTCCACTGTGTTTAATTTTAGAAATCTTATACATAGACGTTGTAGAAATCTTACCTCCTACCCTCCTTTTATTTTAACGAATGAAAAAAAAACAGACGTATGATAACAACGTAATTTTTATAGTATTCGAATTTCGTAAAAAATCTTTGTTTTGCCTTTGTTCCAAAACTGTGTTTTTTTAATGTCTTCTAAAAGAAAGAGTTAATTATGCCAAATCAAGCTACGAAAGTATCATCTGTTGCCATTGTCTCTTTTCCTTATATCAGCTGTATCCAGCTGTTGCCAAAGTTTATAAAAGACAGTATTTCAGCAGATGGCCTTAGATGCATGTCCTTAACGGCAGTGTTGTTCTAGCCTCTTTTTTTTTTTTTTTTTTTTTTTTTTTAAAGAAAGATTTACTCACCTTGCACAGCAATTGTAAAGTGCTTTAAGTTTTTTTTTCTCCTGTTCAAATTTTTTTTTCTGCAGTAAATTTATGAGCGTAAAGTTAAAATCAAATTCATTTCTCATCAGTTTTGATGACAGTTAATCATGGAAATGACTACCAACGAAGAAAAAGCTGAGATTTAGAGATGACGAGTTCAATAACCCAATTTATATTTGATTTCGTTGTTCCAACAGATTTACGACCGTTTGTTACATCCATTCATGATCTGTTGATTTCAACTTCGCGATGTGTGTGTGTGTGTGTGTGTGTGGGCGGGCGTGTGTGTGTGTGTGTATGTATATATATATATATATATATACAGTGCTAGATTTCTAGAAATAGAGGTGCCGGAACGGTAACCTTCCGGGGTGTGTGTGTGTGGTGAAGGGGGGGGGGTATTCTAAATTATTGATAAAGAGAGGTACCGGAACGCCGTTCCCGCGCGTTCCGCCTCAAATCTAGGCCTGTGTATATATATATATATATATATATATATATATATATATATATATATATATATATATATATACAGTGGAATCTCGATCGATCGTTTTCGGATCCATCGTTTTTCCGTATGTGTCGTTCATTTTATCCAGTCCCAACGATCATATTGCTTTGTTGTTTCCGTATTTATCGTTCATTTCAATCGGTCCCTTGAAAAACGATAGATCGAGATTCCACTGTATATATATATATATATGTATGTATATATATATATATATATATATATATATATATATATATATATATATATATATATATGTATGTATATATATATATATATGTATGTATGTATATATGTATATATTTATATATACAGATACAGTGAAAATTCTCTAGCCGGCCACCCCGCTAAACGACCACTTATTTTCGGACTATGACTGGTCGCCATAGCGAAATTTCTCTCTCTCTCTATATATATATATATATACAGTAACCACCGCTTATAGTGATCAGTGGTTATAAGAATCAACCGTTTATAAGAATCAATATCGCAAAAACAAAAACAAATGCATTATTTCCATGTTAAAATTTCCGCTTTAAAGAATCAATCCACCGGTTATAAGAATCAGTTTGCAATCTTCGCCTTCCTTTCATTTTCCCAAAAAAATGCCACTTGAACTCTCAAAAGGTACGAAATTCTTTCTGAAGTTTTTGAAAAGAAAGATTAATAAAACTTTGGGGTGGAGAACAGTCGTAAAATACATTCCTTTAGACATAACATAAGAGTTTCTCCTTATACGTTTTTGCTAAACACTGTCTTATTAGCTTTACCCAGGGGCATCTAACCCGCCCGGGTCCGATTTCACTTTTCTCCAGACAGGCACTCCTTTTTTCCCACCACTTACTTCCTGGTTGCGGATTTCTGGACCCTGAAACACATAAATCTTCCGCGAAGTGTCCACCATCACTTACGTAAACGGGACAGTGGATTTAGCACTTCAAACCGTGAAACGTAAACGGATCCATTTTGCTGAATCAGATGAACCAGCTGCTGAATCAAACGTTTCACGGTTTGATTCAGAATCAAACTGTGAAACGTAAGCTATAAAGTGAATCTTCGTCTGAGACTGTAATAAGCATACGTCGCTAGTATTCACTTTAGTTTTCTAACAAAATTGCCAGTTAGTGTTAGAACTTTTTGATAGTCGAATTCAAATATGATAAAAACAAGGAAAACTCTTAGTTTTTCTGAAAAACAGAACTTGTTAATTAGATATGATGCTCTTCCAAAGTGTAGTCAAAGAGAAGCTGCCTCTTGTTGATTTTATAATCATGTGTTGTTACTTATAGGTCTAGAAATTGAGTTATAGTATTTGTTTAGAAATTGAGTATTTTTAAAATTATAAAAAATAATTTTAATAAATGATAAATAACGTAAATTAAAGAGTATTTAATGGTAAATTATGTATATATGTGCCTGTGTGTTTATATATATGTACGAGAATATATTTGTGTATGTGTGCCTGTCCAAAGGGAAGTTTCGGTTATAAGAATCAACCGCTTATAAGAATCAAAAACAGTAATAACAAACGTGATTCTTATAAGCGGAAATCACTGTATATATATATATATATATATATATATATATATATATATATACATATATATATAATACATACACACACACACACACATACATACATATACACACACTAAGGTATTCTAAAAGAAAAAGAACGCTCAAAAGCCCCCCAGAAAAGGACGCCAGGCTCCCAGGTAGAGGCGCACTGACCTTTTAATTGGCCAGAAGCGAACACATGACTCTAGCACGTCGTATCGGATGATGATCGCGCCATGTCCGTTATATAATGCTTATATAAGACTCTCCTCTCCGTCCACACGTGTCATTTCAGTGGGAAAATAGAATTACATTGGTTTGATTTAGGTCACAATCAGGACGAGGGACGGTGCTCTGTTGCAATAAGATAAAATAATTTGGAAAAAGCGTATTAGTTATAATGAAAAGGATTGAAGTTTGTTTCACACACACACACACACACACACACATACATATATATATATATATATATATATATATATATATATATATATATATATATATATATATATATATATATATATATATATGCGCACACACACACACGAACGCACACACATACATACATACATACATACACACAGTGGAACATCTCAATGGCGGCGAGTAACGGTTCCGAAAAAAAGTGGCCGTTTTCAGGTGTGGTCGTCGAAAAGAGGTTTCTTCCATAACATTGGCTCTACGGAGTCTCTAAGGAGATGGTGGACTTTCAAATTACCAAAAATCGAGCAGAAATTGGAAATTTTGGGGGGTGGGGTGGAGGGGGTACATTAATATTTTATAAACGTGTAAATATTGAATAATATGCATTTAAAATATGTAGTGAAAAGTAAAATGAAAACTTGGTGGCTTTAGAAAAGTATTAAAAGCAGGTGAAAAGACATCTTTTAAACGGGTTTTTTTTTCTCAATATGAGAAATTTCCAGACTTGCAAGTCTTTAAAATGCTCCTCGCGTCACAATTTTTGACAAAATTTTATGAAATTTATAATAAAAACTCCTGTAATACATGAAAACAAAGTTATGTATCCATTTTAGGATTCGAGGTCATTCAGGTTATAAAAGTTTAACTTATGGGGACTTACTACCCTTAAATCTTTAAAACATTCGATTTTTTGGAAAAAAATATATGTTAAAGCCTGATCATTTCTGAACAAAATAAAGCAAACCGCATGAAAATATTCCGATTAGTTCCGGAGATATTGATATTCTAAATATTTAATTACTGTTCAGGTTTATGGTAAGATAAATTTTAAACTCATTTTTCTCAAAATGTAATTTTGCATCATTCCGCAACTGATATCTCAAAAACTATGAAACATAATTCCATAAAATTTTTATCACTGCATAATCATGTTATTTTATTGCGTCTGAAGTTATTGCAATCACAAGTATATTTTGAGCAGTTTTAAAAAAATTGAAAAAATATTTATAAAATTTTATAAGGGGTTTAATATTGTTATACTTTAGTGAATATACAGTCGAACCTCCATATATCGAAGTAGTAAATTGCGCGAAAAAAATTCGATATATAGAATTGAGCTTAGTCTTATAATTCTCCTAAAAAATAATTAAAGCTAATTTCCGTATACGAAACTCCATTTCCAATTTATATGCGAATCCCATTAAATGAAAAAATGAATTAATATGACAGATTTATTAATACATATCTTTAAAAAAAACTATAATGCAGACAGTGGTTACGATGATAACAGTTGCATTCTTTAAAAAAAAACTACGAATATCTTGCTGAACAGTTAGTTTTGCGGAAAGTTCAAAGAAATGTTCGTATTCATTCAGTCCACTAAAAACTTCATCAGGGACATTTTCCGCGAATTGAAGTCCACGACGTATTGTTTCAAACGCCAAAAATTGGAAGATTTTATTCTTAAGTGGAATAAAATCTCCCAGTTTGTCTTGAAAAAAATTTCGATATATAGAGATTTTTTCGATATATAGAAACAATTTTTCTATGTAATGAACATAGAGATTTGCTAAGAGTTCGATATATAGAAAATTTCGATATAGGGAAGTTCGATATATGGAGGTTCGACTGTATATGCAAAATTTCATATCTCTGAGGTAAAAATTTCGAAAATCGCTTTGAAAAGTCCATCAACCCCTTAATCGCTTTTGATCAAAATGTGGTCGTTTAAGAGGCATAGCCGGCTGGTGGAGTTTTATTGTGGGTGTATATATATATATATATATATATATATATATATATATATATATATATATATACACAGAGTTGGCTCTCTGTTTAAGGACTTTCAAGGGACCGTGAAAAATCGTCCTTAAGTAGAGATCGCCCTTAAACAGAATTTGTAAAAATATAACATTTGGTTAGGTATTGATATTAAAATCAAATAATAAATTTCATTTAAATGCTACATTGCAAATATTTGATAAATTTACTAGTTCTTTGACCATTTTTTTTCTTTTTTTCTTTTAGGTAAGTGAATCATTTACTCTCCATCAACTTTTTTCTGTGTGTGGTAAGTTCAAGTTCTGTTATGAAGTTCCATTATGTTTTGTCACATTACAGTGCGTCCATCGTGATTAAAATTAGGCGCAACAAAATAACTCCTTTACTGGTACTGACGTGTCTCTTAACTTGCGGTACTTTGATTCGAAACTTCTCCGAGTTTGATCTTCGGTGTTTGCGGATCTGTCAAAGGAGCCTGTGTTAATTTTTACCTATCTCTAGCTCGTGATGTGGATGTTCGTGAATATACACTCATGGACAAAAAAATTAGCGCACCAAGAAGGAGTCGTCAAAATGAAACGAAATTTTACATACGTAATTACTACTTTGATATAAGTAAATGATAAGAAAATCAAAGAAAAAGGATAATTTATTTCAGAGAAAAAGGCAAAAGAACGGAGGAGTTAATACTCCGTTGGACCCCCTCTAGCGCGAATGCACGATGCGATACGATCGGGCATTGAGTCATACAAGTTCTGTATGATGTCTTGAGACATTTCGTTCCATATTTGCTGTAACCTTGCCTCTAGTTCGTTCAAACTCGTGGGATGCCCAACTCGTCGTCCCAAATGATCCCAGATATGCTCGATTGGAGACAAATCTGGGGATCGGGCAGGCCAAGGAAGGGTAGTAACAGTGCGGAGACAGTCTTGTGACACCCTTGCCGTATGAGGCCGAGCATTGTCTTGTTGAAAAATGGCTCCTGGGAGCCGTTGCATGAGTGGCAACACATGTGGTTGCAGGATTTCATGAACATACCGCTGGGCTGTCATGGTGCCACGGAACAATACTAGGGGTGACCGTGTATTGTAGGCAATGGCACTCCATACCATCACACCAGCTGTGGGAGCGATGTGTCGCTGTACAGCAAAGGCAGGATTGAAGCGTTCACCACGGGCTCTCCACACACGAACACGATTGTCATCACTGCCGAGATTGAATCTGAATTCGTCGCTAAAGACGACCTGGTTCCATTCCGCTGCAGTCCAGTTTCCTCGTGCGCGGCAAAACTCCAAACGGAGGCGTCGATGGGTGGGCGTCAAGGGCAGCACACGTAATGGGCACCGCGATACCAACTGTCCTTCAGCCAGGCGCCTTCGTATGGTTCGAGAAGACACAGAGGCCCCTAGTGAAGGTGCTACCTGTGCCTGGATGGCGGCCGATGAAGCAGTTGGCTGTACGCGTGCATTTCTTACGATGTGGCGGTCTTCTCGACGACTGGTCTGTCGAGGGCGTCCTGAGCCTGGTCTTCGTGTACATGACATCTCTCGGGTCCACTGGTCCCAACACCTCCTCACAACACAATCAGAGCGGCCTAATTGACGAGCTACTCGCCTAGCTGACCACCCAGCTTCCATCATCCCGATGATTCTCCCCCTCTCCAACTGCTACAACTGCTTATATTGTCTTCGAACACGGCGTAATGGCATGTCTATCTCAGCTCTTCCTTTGTAAATGATTCAGCACACTCAAACAAGCTTTGGTTACCTGTTTTATACTCCACAGAGTACGAATGTCAACGCCCTCTACCGGCTATACGTAATGCGCAATCACGCTGCATTTCTAATCATTTGCATATCTCCCCGACATGTCCCTTCATTGCAAGTTTCGTTACGATCCCGCAATTATTTCTTGGTGCTCTAATTTTTTTGTCCATGAGTGTGTGTATATATATATATTTATATATATATATATATATATATATGTATATATGTATGTATGTATATATATATATATATATATATATATATATATATATATATATATATATATATATATATATATATATATAGTGGAATCTCGATCTATCGTTTTTCAAGGGACCGACTGAACTAAATGATATATGCGGGAACATAACAAAGTAATATGATCGTCGGGACTGGGTGAAATAAACGACTCATACGGGAAAACGATAATGCGGAGAACGATCGAAATATATATATATATATATATATACAGTCGAACCTCCATATATCGAACTTCCCTATATCGAAATTTTCTATATATCGAACTCTTAGCAAATCTCCATGTTCATTACATAGAAAAACTGTTTCTATATATCGAAATTTTTTTTACGACATATTGGGAGATTTTATTCCACTTTAGAATAAAATCTCCCAGATTTTTGGCCTTTGAAACAATATTTCGTGTACTTCAATTTTTGGAAAATGTCCCTGATGAAGTTTTTAATGGACTGAATAAATGCGAGCATTTCTTTGATTGATTTTCCGCAAAACTGGCTGTTCAGCAAGATATTCGTAGTTTTTTTTTTTTTTTAAGAATGTAACTGTGATCATTGTAACCAATGTCTGGATTATTGTTTTTTAAAGGTATAAATTACGCAATAAATCTGTCACATTAATTCATTTTTTAGTTATTAACTGTCATTTAATGTGATTCGCATATAAATTGGAATTGGAGTTTCGTATAAGAAAATTAGCTTTAATTTCAATGTTTTAGGAGAATTATTATAAAACTAAGATCAATTCTATATATCGAATTTTTTTCCGGCATTTTGCTACTTCGATATATGGAGGTTCGACTGTATATATATATAATGGTGCGGGAGAGGGGACAAGTTTAGAATATAGATAGAAATAAGATAGAAGTGAAGGCCCAACTGCTACAGCCGGTTTGATAGGAATAATGAGTTTTTCTTTCTGAAATAGCAGATAAATAAATAACGTAATTGTGCGTCTGTTGAAGCCTGTTCGAAAACATTTCAGAAAAGATATTGCATCTTTATTTAAAAAAAGAGCATTTAATTGGTCTGTTAATAACCGCAATTTTATCTTGGCTTGAATAATACCTTCAGCATAGAAACCAAATATGTTCGCCAAATTGCATGAGTGCATTTAAATAATATTTAAATAAATAAATAAGAAGTAAATATAAAATTTCAGATGAAAGATTAAATGCTTTCAGCGGCACGATATGACGCTATTAAGTCCTCCTGGAGTTTTAAATGACCGCGATGTGAATTTCGTTCTTTTACTTTTGAGTCTTAATTTAGTTTTAGTTCGGCAGCTCCGAAATTCTAGATTTCATTGTCTTTCGTGAATTTCAAGGTATTATCACCGGTTTTGCTGTCTTTGTTTAGCGCTTGGATTTTAAAAAAAAAGTGAAAAATTTAAATGGCAATCACGTGATGTATTGAGCAATTGTGAAATGGAAGTTGTTGTTTTTGGGGTTTGTTTAAAGCTTAGCTTGAGTAGTTATAAGAGAAGTCAAATATTGCATTACGCCATTTTAAATTTCATCTTTTATGATTTTTTTTTTTTAAAGGATTATATTGGATGAGTCACGGAAAAGTTGCCTATACCACTGTACGTTTATTTTTTAAGCATTAATTTTGTTAATACTGAATGCGACGTATGGGCATTCCGATAACGTAAAATGAAAACATAAATAAAATTTTTGCATAAAATTATATGCATTCATCTATATATATAAAAGAGCTTCTCTGTTTGTTTGTCCGCTATAGAATCATAGACTGTTTCACCCACCGGGACCAAATTCGGCACAGTTAATGTTTTGGACCCGAGAAAATCAGGAAAAACGAAATTTTGGGCTCAATTAGTTTTTTTTAAATTAATTTTTTAATGTTTTTTGTGCCCGATAGAGGTGCGTCTACCCCCTGTGGATTCCCCTCGACCAGCTGCGTTAGGAGGGGTGGTTTGAGGATGACGGAGGGGGGGGGGGGAAATTCCAATGAGCGGGAGAAAGAGGGTTGGGAATGACCTTAAAATCAGACGAAGGTCCGCAGGCTCAAAGTTTCTTTCTTTCTTATTGTTTGTATATCATTTCAGTAGAAACGTTCTAAGCGCATTCTGTCTGGCCAGATGAACATGAAAAGCGGGAGTGCAGCCCAGTATTTTTTTGATGGAATGCATGAAATATGTTATATCTATATATCTACCCGGGCAACGCCGGGCAATAATGCTAGTATATTATAAAATCAAAAGATAAATAAAATTATAGCATAAAATTATCTGCATTCATCTATATGTATAAAACGTTCCGTAACAGACTGACAGATAACGCACAGACCAAACATTCTTTAAAGTTTGCATTTAAAGTAATAATCTGAGGGTTATAAAATTTATATCACGAGAAAGATCATAAATATTCCTTTAAAATGAAGTCTTTTTTTCGAATCTTTACCTCCATTTTCTGATTTTTAGTGAATTTTTAAAGATTCATTTTTGGAATTCAATTTATTAAATGCTGATCACGTGGTTTCTTTTCTTTTTGTGATACTTTGAATTAATGTTGCATCACGTGCATATATATATATATATATATATATATATATATATATATATATATAGAGAGAGAGAGAGAGAGATAGCCATGTAATATATAGTAGATAATTGAACATTATAACTAAGCTTTAATTATATATTTGTATATATATTAATAATAAGTATATATATATTAATAATAAATACGACGATCAATGTATGCAATTGATGTAAATATATATATATATTTATAAAAATATCGTAAGGGATATTTATTTTTTTTATATAATATCCAATCGTCTGCTGCATTAGAAAGAAAAAAAAATTTTTTTTGTCTATTTAGTTGTTATGCACGTGACGATAAATTTATTTAAAGTCCAGAAAAAGCAATCACGTGATCAGCATTTAATAAATTAAATTCTAAAAATTAATCTTTAAAAATTCATCAAAAATCAGAAAATGGAGGTAAAGGTTCGAAAAAGATTTCATTTTAAAGGAATTTTTATGATCTTTCTCGCGATATAAATTTTATAACCCTCAAATTATTATTTTAAATGCAAACTTTAAAAAAAGTTTTTAAAACAACTTAAAAATTTAATTTTAAAAAATCTAAGAATTTTTCAAAAATCTGTCTTAGTGCACCCCTACACCATAAGAAGAATCGCCATGCAAAATTTCAGCCCTTTTGGTTCAGCGGTTTGGTCTGTGCGTTGTATGTCAGGGAGTTAGTTACGGAACTGTTTTATATATATAGACTAGCTGAAAACCCGCACTTCGCTACGGAGTACATTCAAAGTAAAAACATCGGTGAATGTATGCAATTAATGCCAATATATATATAATAAATACGACGATCAATGTATATAATTGATGTAAAATATATATATATTTATAAAACAATCGTAAGGGATATTTTTATAGACAAAATAATGTAGAAGAAGATATTCAAATTATATCTAATATAAAGAATACTAAGGAATATAGTACAGTTTCTAGAATATTTCTTTTACTGTATTTTAATATTTTTTTGGATAATGTCCAATCGTCTGCCGCATTAGCAAGAAAAAAAAAATTATTTTTTGTCTATTTAGTTTTTATGCACGTGACGATAAATTTATTTAAAGTACCAGAAAAAGAAGTCACGTGATCAGCATTTAATAAATTAAATTCTAAAAATTAATCTTTAAAAATTCACCAAAAATCAGGAAATGAAGGTAAAGATTCGAAAAAGATTTCATTTTAATGGAATTTTTATGATCTTTCTCGTGATATAAATTTTATAACCCTCAAATTATTATTTTAAATGCAAACGTAAAAAAAGTAAAAAAAACAGCTTAAAAATTTAATTTAAAAAAATCTAAGAAGAATTTTTCAAAAATCTCTCTTAGTGCACCCCTACACTATAAGAAGAATCGGCATGCAAAATTTCAGCCCTTTAGGTCCAGCGGTTTGGTCTGTGCGTTGTATGTCAGTCAGTCAGTGAATGAATGAATAAATGAATGAATGAATGAGTCAGTTACGGAACTGTTTTATATATATAGATAATGCGATTATATTCTACCAATATACAGTGAAACTTCTCTAGCCGTCCACGCCTCTAATCGGCAAATGTTACAACGGCAAATTAAAAATCGAAAATTCTCAGTAAAGCCAAAATTTATTCACTCTACTATCGGCAGAATATTTTATAACCAATTTTTTAAGAAGAAATTCCAGCCTTATATGGAAAGGACATTGATAAAAGTTGAGCTTCTTGTGGACAAAGCCTCTAGTCACACGTCTGAATCAACCGCCGCTTATGTTGCAAAGAAAGAATCAGAAATAGGAGTAAAGTGTATCCCATTTAATGAAATACCTGTAAAATCACCTGACGATTCTCCAATGGACTTTTGCGCTTTCGGTTTATTAAAACGAGCTGTAGGAAAACGGCATCCGAGAACACTGAACGAACTTTGGAAAACGGTCCGAGAGGAATGGGGTAAAATTGACTTGACAGTACCTAGAAAAAGTTTACTTTCATGGAAAATTCGAGCTAGAGCTATTGTCAAGAACCATGGCTATTAGGTAGAAGCAAATCACCGCAAAAAAAATACGACATTTATACATAAAACTTATCTATCAAAATCGTTTCTATAAGGTGCGGACGAGCTTCTGTACGAGACCGCCAGATGTCGCCTCGAGAGGTCGAAATTGTGGTGGCATAGGGCAAGATGTCGGCCTCCTACCCTTGTGGTGTCCAGTAGCCTTGTGCTTTACCGAAGCCGCAACTCTTCTCCTGCAGTCTTCAAATGGACCATGTTAGGATTAATCCGGCCAGGGGGCGCTAGTAACAACAACAGTAATATTTGGGATACTTTCATTTATTTGAGCCCGTAACGGCCCAAATGATGTGAAAGTAATTGACGACTGGAAAATAAAATAATAAATAAATAAATAAATAAAAATAGAGGAAAAGTAACTGATTTTTTTTTCCCGCATACCTCGACGCATCATATATCCGAGTCTCGCGTGCAAGCAATCTGGGAGATCTCCAGACCCAAAGCACCGGTGTTGCTCGGCATTTATTTTTTATTTTTATTATTATCTTCCTTTCACATCGTCGTAAACGTATCGGGACTGCCACACCTTTGCACCGATGTTCGCTGCAATTTCCATTATACGCATCATTAAACAGTCTGAAAAATGTCATCATTTGCTGCCGACAATGCAACATTGCGTAGATCGCGTTAGGTAAATTTGCCTGCGACTTCGTTGTGTTTTGGGTGGAGCAATTTTTTTCGTTCCTACTCCCCCCCCCCCCCTTTTTTTTCACAGAGAAGGATTTTGTAAGACCACACGTGCTTACAAAATTGTGATTAGTTAAATAAGAGAGCTTGGGTCGGGATAAAATTCCAGTTTTGCCGACCTTACGTAATGCTAATCGTTCTTTACTGTTATTGAATTTGTTGTTGCTCATGTTGAAGAAACATTAAAATGCAGGCTCTTATATGTTAATTTCTTGTTTGTTATATTGATGTAGAATTCTAATAAGTAATCAATTGAAGGGATGTCTATCAAATTTAGATGTTTAATTAGTTATACAGTCGAACCTCGTTATAACGAACTCACGGATGTAACGAACGAAAATTTTGGTCCCGCCATTTTCCTATTGTACGTAATTTAATTAGTATTGTGTCAGTTTAATGAAGTCGAGTTTAGTTGAATTAATTCATCACTGATCATTTTTAATAGATTTTATCGTTTTTTAATACATCATTATTGAATACACATTGCAACTAATGAGTTATGCATTTGTAAACTATAGCATTTTTCTTAACTGTTCGTATATAGCGAACCACCGGATAAAGCGAACAAAGCCCCTTGAAGTTCGTTATAACGGGGTTCGACTACATATAAAGCATGTGTATGAAATGTAGACTTCTAATTAGTTTTACACTGAAAGTATATGTATCAAATGTAGAATTCTAATTAGTTATAGTAAGTAGTAATATATAATAGTAGTATAGTAATTAGTTATTAGTTAGAGTAAAAGGATATGGATAAAACGTTAATTTCTTGTTTGTTATATTGATGTAGAATTCTAATTAGTAATAAACTGAAGGGATATGTATCAAATTTAGATGTATTATTAGTTATATATAAAGGATATGTATAAAATGTAGACTTCTAGTTAGTTTTCTACTGAATGTATCAAATGTAGATTTCTAATTAGTTATAGAGTAAAAGAATATGCATAAAATGTTAATTTTTAATTTTTTGTTTGTTATATTGATGTAGAATTCTAATTAGTAATAAACTGAAGGGATATATATATGAAATTTGGATGTCTAATTAGTTATATATAAAGGATGTGTATAAAATGTAGACTTCTAGTTAGTTTTATACTGAAAGTATGTGTATCAAATGCAGATTTCTAATTATAGAGTAAAAGGATATGGATAAAATGTAAATTTCTTGTTTGTTATATTGATGTAGAATTCTAATTAATATAATCAACTGAAGGGATATGTATCAGATTTAGATTTGTAATTAGTTATACAATGAAATGATATGTATCAAATGTAGATTTGTAGTTAGTTTTATACTGAAAGGATATGTATAAAATATAGCTTTTTAATTAGTTATACACTGAAAAGAGATGTATCAAATGTAGATTTCTAATTAGTTATAGAGTAAAATGATACGTATGAAATGTAAATTTCTGATTAGTTATACACTGAAATGATATGTATCAAATGTAGACTTCTAGTTAGTTTTGTGCTAAAAGGATATGTATAAAATGCTACTTTTTAATTAGCTATACACCGAAAAAAGGTGTATCAAATGTAGAAAAGTCTGAAATTGTGATCATGGCATATGACAGTAATGAATAGCAAATGCAGGGAAGGAAAAATTTCGCTCTTTTATCATCATTTCTTTCTTACTGCAAGTGGCATATTAAACAGCGATATGCATACTTATATTGCAGTTAGCGTACTTTCTTAAACCTGCAATTGGGATCATGGCATATGACAGTAATGAATTGCAAGAGCAGGAAATTAAAAATTTCGCTCTTTTACCATCATTTCATTCTTACTACAAGTTACATATTAGACTGCGATATGCATGCTTACTGCAGTTAGCGTACTTTCTTAAACCTGAAATTTTTATTATGACATATGACAGTAATGAATAGCAAATGCAGGAAATGAAAAATTTCGCTCTTTTATCATTTCATTCTTACTGCAAGTGTGTAAGGTATACATAAGATTCGATTCACAAGAATCGAACTTTTGAGTGAATGAATTAAAGAAGCTGCTTGAGATATGCTAATTTCGGCATACGCGCTTGGTATAAATACCAAGCAGCTTGATTAAGTTAAGAGGTTGATAGATAAGCGAAATAAGGGAGCTACGAGGTAAGCAGCTCCAGGTGTTAACCTGCGCTTGTGCTTAGGGGGCCCAAAGTTTACGTGGCAGAACTGCTGGGTTGTGAGTATTGCAAAGTGTATTTTTATTGAATGCTAATATATATTCCGTATAAGTAGTACGTATGCTTATTGCTGTAAAAACAAATTCTATATGTGCAACGAATTCAATAAACATTGTTTCATGTATAAACTGTGTTTGTATCAAATTCATTTAGAGTGCCATTAGAAGTGAGCTATATACTCTACAAGTGGCATATTAGACTGCGATATGTATATTTACTGCAGTTAGCGTACTTTCTTAAACTTGAAATTGTGATCATGGCATATGACAGCAATGAATATCAAATGCAGGAAATGAAAAATTTCGCTCTTTTATCATCATTTCATTCTTACTGCAAGTGGCATTAGACTGCGATATGCATACTTATATTGCAATCAGCGTACTTTCTTAAACCTGAAATTATGATCATGGCATATGACAGTAATGAATTGCAAGTGCAGGAAATGAAAAATTTCTCTCTTTTATCATCATTTCATTCTTACTGCAAGTGGCATATTAGACAGCGATATGCATATTTACTGCAGTTAGCGTATTTTCTTAGACCCGAAATTGTGACTATGGTGTGAAAAAATTGGCTCTTATTTATCACCATTTCATACTTACTGCAGAGAGCATACGAACCAATAATTCTAAGCCACACGACAGGAGGTTTTTTTTTTTTTTTTTTTTTTTTTTTTTTTTAAATCTTCAAGTAGAAGTATCAGCAAATAGCCGTGTTTGTGTAATCAGCGACTACTCTTTGTTTTGATAATGTACTTTGAGCTAACAGTGAAAAATGATTTCTGTTTCCTACTGAGTCACAACATGTTTTATATTTCTCAGCTGGCTGCACTATTAGAGAACTTATGCGTTCACATTATCTCCGAGGGGTATTAATAACTCCATATAACTGTTCTTTGATTCTGCGGGGGGCATATTTACTTACTTTTAAAAGTGTGGTCGGAAGCGAGAATCTTTCTTTTTCGAATATTTTATTTTCGATTTAATTAAATATACGCTTTGACAAATCTAGAAATTTTATTCACGGAAAAACTGACGTTTCTAAGACGTTATATTGTGACGAACTTGAACTATTACTTTTCGAAAAAAAATTCATGTAGTCTCTTCTAACGAAACCTCCGTGGGTTATTAACGTAGGATTACTTATCTTTGCTTATCTCTTCTGTATGATATATATATTGATTGACGCATTTTGGTACTTTTCTGTTTAACTGTGTACTGCTTGCCCAAGCGATGCAGACTGGGTTTGGCGCGCTGGCCAAACTCGCGACGCAGGCCATCTGAAATTTTGCTTTCTGGTGGACCGTTATGGAGGAACGTAATCCTACGTTAAAATTATATAGTGTCCTCATCTTATATGACGGGAAATTCACTTGGAAATATATGCCACTCAGTTGACACCAGTGTTTCGAAATTCATGAGTTTGATTCTTTCAATGTCTTCTGCGATTAATTTAAATTTTATGGCTAGCAGGCTGTTAATTAAACGCTTGCAAATATCGCCAAATAAGAATGAATACGCCACAACAAAATTGCCTTCTTCATTGGTTGTATTAGCCATTCTTCAAGGTTGGTAGGTAGTAAACTGCTTCGTAGCAACCGTATTGGATTAGCTCAGCTGTAGAAAATTTTATTTATCTTATGATAAATAACGATAAATAATAATAATAATCAATAATAATAATATTATTATTATTTTTCAATAATAATAATATTATGATAAATAATAATAATCTTAATGATAAATTCCCATGTAGAAAATTTTTCCAGAGATGGTCGACGAGGATTTTTTAAATGTAGACCATAATAGGGAGAGGAATTTCTATACTGGGTTTTTTGAACATGCATCATATACTTTGGTGGACGACATTTTTAAAATGGATAAGATGGCAGAGTGAAAAAGTTCTTTCTGTACTATGGGAGTACAATTAAATTAAATCATATCAAAGTTCGACGATCAGTGGAAAAATGTTCTCCATAGTTGAACGTTGAGCTGTTCAGTGAATTGATTAAATTTTTAGAAAAAAGTCTTCAGGATTTTTTTAATCAGAATGAAAATTCTGAAAATATTTTCACTTATGCAAAATTTAATTTTAGGTTTTTTTTCTTCTTTTCTTCGGCCTTTGAATTTATTATAAATTTTGGGTAGAAAAAAATTTGTCTTCAAAATTTTTGTATCAGAGTGAAAATTAAGAAAAATTTCTTTTATTGAAAAATTACTTTGGGTTTTTTTTTTCTTCTTTTCTTTGTGGGACCTTTTAAATTGAATGAATTTTCAGAACACTCTTCAGAATTTTTGAATAACGTAGAAATTTCTGACAATATTTTCGCTTACGCAGAAATTACTCTGAATATAACGGTTTTTTCCTTTGTTTCTTTTAAATTTTAGAAAAAAAATTTTAATTTAAATTCTGAAGTCAAATTTCTTTTAAATATTTCTTTCCTGTGTGTGTATAAGTGGGAAAAAAATTAATATAAATGGATCCATTTGATCAGCGGATGTATCAATAGTAATTAATGTCGACAACAAAATAGAAACAAATGTAAACAAAATAGAATTGTTTTAGTATTTTTTATGTGAATATTGATCTTTATATGTAGAAACACAGTCAAAAGGAAAACTTTATAACTTTAAAAAGGAAAAGCGTAAAAATACGATATGTATGCTTTTAAGAATGTATGTGTGCTTTTTATACCTCAAAAAAAGTGTGTTGTAACTTTGACTATCTTAAATAAATGTAAATTCTCAAAAGAAAAGTAAAATCACTCATTGAAAGTTGCAATAATTAACTAGATTTTAATACGCAGAACATTTGACATTTCAAACTAACCTTTATTATCTCCATGTTTTCAAGCTTATGATTTATTATTTTTATGGAATTCGCTATCGTTAAATAGTTTATTTTTAAACTGAATCTTCCTACGCTGATATTGATAATAAAGTTGTAAGTGATAATAGCTACAAAATTTCTAGTCTTTTTTTAATTTTATTTACTTATTTATTAATTTCCTTTTCTTAAATATATAAATTTGCTTTAAATAATAGTGTAAATTTTCTGATAATATATATTTGTTTAAAAAACTTGCGTATTATTTTTCGCAGTCGCATTCAATTCAAAGTAAAATTAAAATATAGTTTTGCTGCAAAACATTCATTTCGATAATCTCATATAACTGTTCCTTCCGGCTGAAGAGGGCGCCACTAATATTCGGCAAGAAGAGCGATTCCGGACTGAAGTGAAAAGAATTCCAGCTTGTAGATAGCAGGTGTTAGTAAGCTCGCGTTTCAGCCTCGGGAATTAAGCTATTATATTCTCGTTTTAACCGGCAGCTAAGATTTACAATTCGCCGTTTCCTTTCCTAATGGGTGCTTTATAGGTTTGGAGTACCAGAAGCCCACTGGATATTATTATTTGTATATAAGAATTTTACTTCCCATTGTGAGTACTGAATTTTTATTGAATCATGCTGTTTATATATTATTTACTATCGTACATAGTTATCCGCGTGACTGATGATTTTGTATTTTTGGAGCATTTTTAGATATCAGTTATGTTTTATTATTTATACTGTAATAAGTTCTTACATAATTGGTTTTTTTTTTAATAACTGGGTAGCTCTAAGCATTAAAATACCTAGTTTTATTAGTATTTTTAAGAGTTTTGTTTTAATGAAATGTGAAATACTGTTCTTAAATTTGCTGCCAAATGTTTGTTGTTCATTAGATAATTTTCCTTGTATTTATGTATGTTATGAGACACAAACAAAGCAATTTATTAACTGGATTCAGCTGTGTAATTGTGCATACCACGAGGCTGTTGATGATCAGGTTCGCAGCCATATTTTCAGCGCTAAAATTTAAATGTTACGATACGTCTACTTTTAAATTTACTTAACTTTTGTAGGTGTTTGGTAATAAATACGTTTACACTTGTTTCTTCGCGGCTATTGATAGCTTTAACTTTATGCTTCTAAACGTGTTCGTATTCTAAATAATGCATTTTTGAACAGGTAAAGTTATTTATCGCCACTCTAGCTAACCCCATCTCAAGTGGGAGAAAACAAAGGAGATCTGCCATGCGTAATTGTGCAAGTATTTCATAAAAATCTAATTTTCTGAATGAATGTGTTGATTGGCGAGAATTAATGGTAGTTGCTATTTAATTGGCGTTATTATCAAATTACGTTAAGAATATTTTTCTGATTTGACTCTTAACAGTTATTGGTCCCGTGTAATTTGATGATACAGTTTTTAAGGCTATTTTTTTTTACGGTAATTTGCAGAAATTAGCTCTCGAAGCGAATAGATAAGAATTAATGATTTGTTGCTTCAAAAATGACATTACCAAATTATTTTAAGAATATTCTACTGATGCAAATCGTAACAATTACTGGGATTATGTAATTTGATAGTAATTTTCAAAAACTGGCTCTTGTAGCGAATAAGTAGATTTGATGTATGTAATGCAATTGTAATAGGTTGCTGCCTTTATTCAACCTATATACGCATATTTGAAACTTGAGATAAGTTCATTGACACGTTAACCTTATAGTTTTTGGTAAGGTTATTTATTCATTTAGTTTCTCTAATTTGCGTTCATAATATAAATTTTGTAGCGTTGAATTTTGGAATATCGTTTAAATTAGGCGATCGCTATTTAGGGGTTTCTGATTTATTTTCCTTTTTTAATTGAATTGGTGCTTTCGTTGATCTTGTTAGTGGTAGACGGAATTAGTGATAGATGTTTAATTACCTTGAAAAGGGTAAGGGCCAGCATAATTTTTTCAGCAGTTGCGGATAATGCATATTTCACAGGTATTGCTGTATTTAAGTGAATCTATTTTTCGATGTCGGTAGAATTTTCGTGAATAAGCTACTCTATAGGTTAAGTGTCAAATATTACCTCGGCTGGGTGTTTCACTTCCAAAAACAAATAAAATGATGAGTCGTATGAGGAAACTGTAAGAAGGCTTGAGTGCAGGTGGTGTTTTTTATTTTTAGTTCTCTGCTGTATTGCAGATTACTACCAATGGCACCAAACGAGGATAAATCACCAAGATTTTGCGGAATCGTTCTTGAATTGCACGTGTGTAAATATTTTTTTTTTAATCGTTTGCATATATATATTGTTAAGAAGAATGGCAATTAATTGCACGTGTCTAAATATTTAAAAAAAAATCGCTTGCATATATTTGTTATAAAAGGAATGGCAACGAACTAAATATATGGATTACTTTCAATATTTTTCAATCATAACAATTGCAAGCAATTTTTTTTAATGACAATTAAATGAAGAAAAATGCCGATTCACGAGTCGACTAAATTTTTAGAACCATGTTTTATTCCTTAGCGTTTTAAAAGAACACGCAGTCGCCATTTTTTTGTAAACTACAGAAAAGGAATTCTATATTTTCTTTTGAGTAATTGCCTAAGTTCATTGTAGTTTAGAATATTTTAAAAAAATGCAAATGATGGTAGATTAACAATGACAACCCAAAGACGTTTTTGTAATTTGTATGTTTTATCTGCGTTATTATTGGCCATTATAAAACATGTTTGTCTCGTAAACTGGAGAGCCGGTATTCTCGGTTATTGTTAGTTATGGAGTTTTCGTGATTTATTTTGCTACTCTCTGCTAGGCAGTTTTTAAGCACTTTCTATGTATATGTTCTGTAATGGACGCCGTAGAATGAAAACCAAAATAATGGTCACATAACTCATGTGGGTTCATAATGGATGAAAGGCAGCAGCACATGGATTAAAGCATGGTTACAAAACGGGTAAACTATCTGCTATTATCATTTCATGTAAGACTGCTTGGATATTTGATCGGTGGGAAGTCATTTTCAGACCCAGAGTTTTGGAATTTCTAAAATCGCACGCGTGTACACGTTATCATAATGTAATCCCATACCTCATTTATTTTATTTTTTAAAATTTTTTAATTGCACAGAATGTTAAATCATCGCCGATAAAGGAAGCATAACTGCTGATTGTTGAAACTAGTTGAAAGCATTTTCTCAAAGTATAAATTACGCTGGTTAATTGGCATTGCTATCTGCTGGTAAGAGAACTTTGGAATCCAGACGTTTCTGTAAAGTTTACAAGGGAAATTAAATATGCAAGTTCAAAATATTATACAGTCGAACCCGGTATATAGCGAAGTCACTGACATGATAAACGAAAATTTTGATCCCGACGTTTTCCTATTGTACGTAATTGAATTAGTATTCTGTCAGTTTAATGTAATCGATTTTAGTCATTTTTGATAATTTTTAATAGATTTTATCATTTTTTAAATACATCATTATTGAATACACATTGCAACTAATGAGTTATACATTTTGTGAACTCTAGCCTTTTTCTTAATGGGTCGGATATAGCGAACCACAGGATAAAGCGAACTAAACCTTTGGCCACTTGGAATTTCGTTATAATGGTGTTCGACTGTAGCTGACTTTTTAAAAAATGCACGAATTTTAAAAAAAATTCTAAAATCGTGTCTCTGTAATATATTTTATTAATGCTAATGCAGCTATTAAAAATTGGGGTTAGTATTCATTTTAGTTGATTTTTTTTTTATGAAAGAATTTGAGGACATTGAGTTCTGGAAAAGTTCTGGCATATGCATGGGGAATACAGTATTTAGAAGATAATTTACGTAGAAAACGATTGTCTTGAAAAAAATAAAATTTTGACACAAACTGTACATTTATCACCTAGTATGCAATCACCTAAATCAATCAAACTTAAATTTAGATTTTCTGGAACGTGTGTACGTAGCATTACGAAAAATTTTCCCGGTAGAATTTTTTTTTCCCTTATAAAAAGGAGAATGTTTTCAAAAAAATCTTATTTCTTTAATTTTATGTTCGAGATAATTGTCATCGAAGAGAATTACTTCAGTAGAATAAAATTTTCGTTCCATTTAGTTCGACAGAATTTTTTTTACTCTTGTTAGTTCAACAGGAAAACTTGTTGGGTATATACTATTAGCTATTACAGTGTGCTTGAGTTTTAAAGTTTGCCTAATATTAAGTAAACCATGAAGAAAAAAAAAATTGTGTTTAAAATTGTTGCTTAGGTATTTGACTGCCAATTAATGAATTCAAAATCTTAATTTATTTTTATTAATTTTGTGATATCATTTTTGACCTACGATAAACTTAAAAGTTTATCACGGTATCAACCACTGGCAGCCTTATAAGTAGGATATTTTGTCCATTTAACCTACGTTCCTCCGTTGGCTATTTTTGGCGATTTCGTGAAGTGCACTCGACACTACTAAAAGTCACAAAACATTTAAAGCTGGCATCGGATTTTAATTAATTTTTTTTTTGATTTGTACTCGGCATTACCAGCCATTTCAATTTACTGGCATCATCACATTTAAAAATAGTTTTAATTCAATTTAAAAGCCCATTTTAAATAATTTAAATATAGCAAATAACTGGTTTAGGAATGCGTCGCTCATAAAATAAGCAAGTTTTAAAATTTGTCCAGACTCCAAGGAAACGCACGGGCAAAGTAAAAAAAAAAAACTTGCCTGGAGATAAGCTTTGTAAATGTAAACACGGAATTTTCCGTCGGGCGCACATAAAGAGTTAGACTTTTTTATTTATTTATTTATTTTTTTTTTTTTAACTTCAAGATCGGAAGGGTAGATTTGTATGCAGTTCTTCGTTTTTAGGAAGACATTTCTGTTTTTCAATGGGTATTTGCTGGATGAGTTCAAGATCACTTGATCGATACTGCGTTCATGGTTTTGTTTTGTTATTTATTCTGCAAAGGTATGTTAACTTATCATAGCAGCTTATCTTTAAATACAGGGCCCGGACTTTAAATATAGCCCGGACTTAAAAATTAAAGTCCGGGCTAAAAGTATCCAAAAGTTATGACTAAGCCCGTCTGCACACGGAGCAACTCAAAAGAAACTGATAACTGACTCAAATCACAAACCAGTCCGTGATGAGTCGTAACCTATTAATTGAATGGAGCCACGCACACGGCGCAACTTGTTACAAACCCGTCCGACGGGTTTTTTAACTTAACGGGTTTTTAACTTTTTAAATTTTATAACCCTCGGATTATTATTTTAAATGCAAACTTTAAAGAATGTTTCAAAAACAGCTTAAAAATTTAATTTTAAAAAAAATCTAAGAAGAATTTTTCAAAAATCTCTTTTAGTGCACACCTACACTATAAGAAGAATCGCCATGCAAAATTTCAGCCCTTTAGGTCCAGCGGTTTGGTCTGTCAGTCAGTCAGTCAGTTACGGAACTGTTTTATATATATAGATGATCGAAATCTATGATTGATATTAAAACTTGGTGAGACGTTCTTTGTATTTAAATAATTTTTTTTTTTTAAATTCTAATGAATAGTTCCGTAAAATTAAGTCATAACTTTTGGATACTTTTATCCCGGACAACCCTGTATTACTATCAACATTTCAATGGCGCTGGCTCATGTAGTAAAATCGGTCACGGCTGCCATTTCCCGCACTACGAGTAATAATTCGGGCTGGAAGAAATCGAGCCAAGGAACGTAGTAACCGCTTTCGTCCTTATCTGTGTTTTGCAAGGAAGTTTCTGGAAGTTGCTCTTCCTTCCCCTCGCAGGACCAGATTTCTCCTGCATGTGGAAACAAAACACGGGGCTCCGTCTCGCTTTCCTAAACCAAACCCCTCCTCCCTTTATTCTCTCCGAAACGTCTTCCCCCACCTGAACCTCGGAAATTGTAGAGTCGGGACCAGTTTTACTTCCGCTAGTCTGTTTTTCGCAATATTGCCTTTAGATTCCCAATCGGGCTTTGGCGTTTTCCGCCAATCATAGACGTCCCCGGGTCTCGGGACGGTCTGAATTTTCAAAAACTGTAGAGGCCACTGAGCGACTTTTCTTCTAAAGCTTAAGCTTAAGCCCTAATTTTTACTCACAATAATTGGTACAGTTGAACCCCGTTATAGCGAACCCGGTATATAACGAACGAAAATTTGGGTCCCGCCGTTTTCCAATTGTACGCAATTGAATTGGTATTCTGTCAGTTTAATGTAATCGATTTTAGTCGATTTAATTCATTAATGATCATTTTTAATAGATTGTATCATTATTTTTTAAGACATCATTATTGAATACACATTGCAAATATTGAGTTATGCATTTTGTGAACTCTAGCATTGTTCTTAACGGTTCGGATATAGTGAGCCGCCGGATATAGCGAACGAAACCTTTGGTCCCTTGAAGTTTGTTATAATGGGGTTCGACTGTATGTTTCTTTTTTTAATTTCCTCATTCACTCACTCGCACCTCTTAGGGCCTTAGTTTCCGAGGCAGATGAATATGACGCCATTTCCACACGGTTGAAGTCCAATGTACTAGTTTAGATAAAATTTCGTCAAATCACAGGTTTTAAACTTTTTATTTTTATCTTGCGAATTATTTTGGCAACATTTGAAATGCCTTAGGTCCTGGTCACGTAGGAGTCACGTAGCGGAAGCCTAAAATGAAAGATGGCACTGAGACGGAAATAAACCAATCATAGGCGTTAAAAATTTCGTTGCTCATCGTTTGGAGGTTTGTCATTGGTTAAATATACAGTGGTACCTCGACTTACGAGTTTTTCGAGATACGAGCATTCTCTCGGCAGATTTTTTTGCTTCCAGTTACGAGGTATAATTCGGGTTACGAGCAAGCTTCAGATACCCCACCGCTAGTTAGCGCAGCGAACGCCATGTTACATGCTCATCAAATGAGAACACGAGAAGCATATAATATTTGCAACCTTTATGTACAATTATTATACAGTTGTATCCAGTCTTAAACCGAGAGATAACACTCAACAATTATCACTCGGGGCAGCTTGCTCTGCCCAAACTTGAGTCACCCTCCTAAACCGAACAGTGTCCAACCTATCTCATGATGCATCCGCACATATACAGAGCACATATGCAGTAAGCAACCCCTCCCTCCCCCCCCCCCCCGACTCGTCTTGACACATTTTGGGGTCGATTAGTCACGCTCCTCCCCCCTGCTAGTCCAAAGCGATGTGTGAATGAACACTAGACTGTCTTCCAGACATTCCCCCATTTAGAATCCCCCCCAGGTCCCTCGTGTCTCTTTGATGAACTGTGAAAAAACCGCTCTGACGAGGGATCGCTGCAGAGCGCTCTGCCCCGTAACTGTTTTTCCCGCAGAATTCTGTGAGTTCTGCATATGTGTGGACGCCTTATCACAGAGAAGTAGCTTCAGTTCCCTCTCCCTCACTGGAACCCCATGGGGTCTAGGGGATGGTATGACCTTGGTCAAAGATCGACAAATAAGATTTAATTATTCAGTTCGGCTTTTCTCCTCCTCTTCTATCAGCATCTTCAAATCTGATCTGCAAGGTAAATGTTTTACATTACACTTAATAAAACAAGTTTATTGCAGTAATTCTATTGTATTGCGTTTTTATACAACAATGTTCATCATTTATAAGCACATTTTTCTTATTTAAAAACATGTAACAAAAAATTGCGGTGTTTTAGGGGAGCCCGAAACGAACTGGTGGCCTTTCCAGTCATTTCAAAGGGGAAAATTGATTCGAGATACGAGTATTTCGAGTTACGAGCTCCGTCATGGGACGAATTAAACTCGTAAGTCGAGGCACCACTGTATTTCAATACTTGAACGTTTCCGCTACCGGACTCCTATGTGAACAGGCCCTTACATAGGATAAGAGTTGAGGCGATCATTTCCCGCTGCTTTGGTTCTGTTTACAGATTTTGCCGATTTCCCTTCCATGGCGGCTAGCGTACACCGCCTGTTCGAAATCCGCGACTATAAAATTCATTAATAAAGGCTTTTCAAATGTTTGCTGTATGCTTTCCTAATTATTTTTTTACGCAAATGTTGGGCACACTTTTATGAAAATCCAAAAAGTGCCAAATGTTTATTTTCTGCAGTAAATAATGAAGCAATAGTTTTGGCGACCATTTTCTGTAGCTACCTTTGGTTCTGTTTTCATTTGGAGATTTTTCTTACGTGGCGGATAGCATACCACGATTTGAAATCCACCGCTCTAAAAGCAAAAGAAATCTTTATTTTTATTGTAAACTTCCCTTTAAAAAAAATTTTTTTTTTAAATCCAAATGTTATGAAAATGCAAAAGACGTACGAGATGTTAATTTTTGCTTCATCTGCGGCTGAAAATATCCTTCTGAAAAAATTTAATATTTGTTTAATATTAAGTATGATAATGAATGCACTTCATACTATCTATGCTTATATATAAAGAGAGAGCGATTTTGTACGTGGAGGGTAATCTTCAGAACCACTGTACCTATTCGAAAAATTCTTTCACTGTTTGAAAGGTACATTATTCCAGATGAACATAGGCTATATATTATGTATATCTGATCAGTAGAAATAAAGTTAGGGGCTTAATCCTAACAATCTCCATTGTTTCCGCTACTGTCTTCTACCGCTTTTTGTTCCGAAGGTTTCAACGACCCTTATCGTGGTGCTATCGTGGTGGGTTTCTGTTCTGACGCTAGCGGTTCGAACCTAGCCGTTCTCCGGCTTGCCTTTTTCTTTTAAAAAATTTATTTTAATTATTAACTAACATAAAATTAATTTAAGGTATTATTTAGGTTATTATTAAGGTAAAAAAAGATTTACAATTTATTGGCTATCAACTGGAAATTTATTGGTATAATATTTTGTTCAACCCGGACAAAGTCGGGACGGGCCGCTAGTAGTAAATAAAGTCCGAAATATCTAAGCCAGGTTGATTGCCGAATGGCTAAGACGCTGGTATTCGTTTTAGATCCTGTGGATTAGAGTCCCACTGTTGGCATGGTTGTTTGTAGCCGTTCGGAATAGGCTTTAAACTGTAGGTCCCGGTCTAATTAGCCCTCGTGTAACAAAAAGTTGACCAGAGCGCACCAAACCAAACCGAAATATAAAGGGAGTGCATGTATATTTAATTCATAAATGCATTTTTTGGTTAACTATGTATATATTAAGAATGCGTATTTTTAATATTTGCTATTGATATTTGATTCATAGCTGTCACACAAACTTTTTGTTAATAGCTATTTACACTGAAAAATTTTCCCTTAAAAAAAAGGGGGGGGGGGAATAAATGAGTTGTAATACATTACGAAAAGGTTTTAAATCCGAGATCTGAGTAAACAACTTTCTTTTATATTGAATCGTATATCACCCTTAGGTTTGGACATAACAGGGAATGGGGAAGAATTCTAGAAAACTGTAGGGTGTATTCCCGGAAAAGGCTCATTACCACCGCGACAACACGCTAATCTAATCTCGTTCTCCGCTACATTAATCTCGCCTTAAATTCCCGTTCTTAAGGGAAGAGTTCTGAAAGTTAATGAGAATTTCTTGGCTCGTTTTGAAAATCGATTTTGAAACTGCCAGTATGAACAGGAATCAGCGGTGTTTTAAAAAAAAAAAAAAAAAAAACTGTGCCGGAATGAATTTTATACTGGTGTACTTTCAAATTATCCAAAAGTTTTATTCATTTTGTCTGAAATTTTGTACATTTCAGTCGAGACCAGAAAATATCGCGTTTTCCCCATCGCCTCAGATAACGAATCTCGCTTGTATGTGGACAAAGCATACAATGACGGGTTGGCATACACTCACCATGATGTTTTGGCGTTTTACTTATCGATTCTAAACGCAATCATTTTAGATATCTTTACTTATATAAAAGCCTAGAGTAGAAAAAGTGTAGGTAACCATTCCGGGACGGACCAAGTCGGGAGCATCTTAACATTGCGACGCTATTTTCTGAAATTTTTCTTGAAAAATAATACCACAAAAGTGACATATTTTGAAAGCCCTTTTAAAAAATATGAAAATTTCGAGTGAGCACCCTAGCTGAAAACCGTTTAGTTTTTTAAATATCTTCAAATTAAAATATTCATTGAAAAGAATCATTTATTGAATTGAGTCATTCACTTGAATTTCGAATTCATTCTACTCCATGGCTTTTCATATTCCTTTTAAGTAACTACATTTCTAATGTTTAATTTTAATGTTAAATTGTGTTTCACGTTTTATTTTTGTTTTATTTTATTGTTGTTTGCTGCTGTTTAAGTATCGTTTTCAGCAATGCCTGCCGTGTGGTGAGTCATTCACTTTTGAAACAGTTTTGGTTTAGTTTAGTTATGTTTTGTTGTTTACTGCAGTTTAAGTACAGTTTTCAGCAATGCCCGATGAAAATGATGAATCACCTCTTGAAACGCTGATCAACATTCCGTCATTTTTGACGGGGGTTGTATACTAGTAATTGTATAATAGAGTGGATTTCAACGTCCTGGGACGCCGTTCGCACCAACTCGATCACAGGCTTAAACTTGGGAACGCTTCCCCAAGCATGTTCCATCAACTCTGAACAAACAAAATCCTTCCTAACACATATCTGCGTTTAGAAGCAAAACCAACCAGGTAGTGTTAAACTATGCCAGGATCCCCATCCATTTACCATAGTTTATCGACAGTTATCACACTGATCAAAATTGTTCTTACATCTCGCATTTTAAATTCTATATATATTTTTTTAGCGTGGGATTGCGTTCCTTAAGTGTATATGAAGGTGCACCGGAAAAATTTGATAGTACATGTATAATAATTACCAGTATAATTATGACAAAATAAATTAGATTTCGACAGGGTTATTCGAGTCATCCTCTGACGTTGCACTTCCGGTCGAAAAGGAACTTCGAAAGCTAGCTTTAAAAACGAAATTTAATGTGAAAACGCTATTACCTGCGGAAGTGAAATTGGCATAAATGAAAATCAAATGACTCCCTGAAATCTGTCTCATTACATCCCATACTCTTTTTCAGAGTATTGTAAGATATTACCCGAATTCCTCGGGTATGAATAGGCAAACCGCGGTATAAAAACCGCAAGTGTGAGACACAAAGCAGGTGAAAGGCAATGAATGTTTTTATGCCCTCTGACTAAAAGCGATTTAGGTAAAACATTCATTACAGAGGCGCGTGCTCACAAAGCGCTTGTCCTGGCGAAGTGCCAAGGAACACTTGTTTCATTCTTATCGGTTGCTTCGATTCCTCTTGGACTTGTCGTTTTCTGGGTTTCTTTGGAAGCTCCTTATATTTTTTGCTTGACCCTTCCTTCTTTGGCGCCCTTTTGTTCATAGAAATTTGTCAGGCTAAGAATTTTTTCAAAAGCCTTAAGGCGACAATGGACCATGAAAAACTTTTTATTTATTTATTAACCAATTGCTATGAAATTTTGTATACTAATACAGTGTTGTTTAGAGATGCAAATTCTAAATAAATAAAAAAAAATCAGATTGTAATTAATTAAGATATAAATTAAAATCTGTTTGTTAATGACTCTATTTAAAAATGCTCCATGCGCATTCATTTTTGTCTCAGATATCTAATTTTCTCTCTTAAGCTAGCTTTATATAGTTATAATAAAAGTTAGTAGCAATATTTGATTTTTAGTTATATTTATAAAAACTAGAAAAGAAATCGATAAAAATAGGTGATTTGACGCAAAATTATATCTAAAAAAAATATTTTATTGTAAAAATTTTAAGTTGTTTTAAAATAGTATAATGAATTGATTACTAAGTTTTATTATAACATATATAAATAATCATTTTATGAAATTTTATGAAAATTCAAGAAACATTATGACGCATGGAACATTTTGAACTTACCGAAACGACACGAAAACTTGTTTTGAGAAAACGGCATTTAAAGTTTTAATTTAACTAACATTTCAATTGTTTACGTTTGAAAACAATAATTATAACTCGGTTAATAATGATCGGATCAACATACTTATTTTTTAATGTAAAGCTGAGTGGCAAAATAATTTTCTGAAAGAAAAAGAAATCGTTTTGAGGACATATTTTTGTCAATCTGAAGGTCCATTGTCGCCTTAAGGCTTCTGTGTAGCCTTAGAGCAGCCATACTGAACCTTTTTTTTTCTCTTCTCTCGGGCCGCATGCATATATTTTCTACGCTATGCGGGCCACAACATAATACGCTAAACCTCATAATATGTATAGTAATGTAAAAAATAAAACTCAATACCTGAATGTATTCAAACGTTTATTTAAAAACTAGCTGAATACCCGTGCTTCGCTACGGAGTACATTCAAATTAAATACAACTGTCAATGTATGCAATTAATGCCAAAAATATATATTTATAAAAAAAAAAATCGTAACGGATATTTTTATAGACAAAATAATGTAGAAGAAAATATTGAAATTAAATCTAATAGAACATACTAAAGAATATAGTACAGTTTGAGGAATCTTGTTCCCTTCAGCAAATTGACCCAGCATGATGTCTTGGAGATGCGGCATCCTCCATACTCTCCGAGCTGAGCACCGGCAGACTTTTTCTTGTTTCCGAAACTGAAAGATTTGCTGAAGGGAACAAGATTTGAGGATGTCGAAGCCATCAAGAAAACGGTGACGTCCATTCCGAAAGATGACTTTGAAAGTCGTTTCCGAAACTTACAAAGCCGAGCACAGAAGTGCATTCCGGCAGGTGGGAGTTACTTCGAAACATATTAAATGGGTATATGTATTTCATGTAATATTTTCTGGAGTTGTTGGATCAGTCCTGGAAATTGATGGCCGCACCTCGTATTTTTAATTTCTTACTTAATCTCTATATATAAAACAGTTCCGTAACTGACTCACTGACATACAAGGCACAGACCAAACCGCTGGACCTAAAGGGCTGAAATTTTGCATGGCGATTCTTATGGTGTAGGAGAAAAAGATTTTTGAAAAATTCTTCTTAGATTTTTTAAAATTAAATTTTAAAGCTGTTTTTCTAACTTTTTTTAAGTTTGTATTTAAAACAATAATTTGAGGGTTAAAAAATGTATATCACGAGAAAGATCATAAAAATTCCTTTAAAATGAAATCTTTTTCGAATCTTTACCTCGATTTTCTGATTTTTGGTGAATTTTTAAAGATTCATTTTTAGAATTCAATTTATTAAATGCTGATCACGTGATTTCTTTTTCTGGTACTTAAATTAAATTTATCGTCAAGTGCATGACAACTAAATAGACAAAAAAAAAATTTTTTCTCTCTAATGCAGCAGACGATTGGATATTATCCAAAAAAAAATAAATATCCCTTACGATTTTTTTTATAAATTTATATATATATATATATTTTACATCAATTGTATACATTGATCGACGCATTTATTATAAATATATATATATTTTTTTGGCATTAATTGCATACATTGACCATTGTATTTACTAGTTTGAATGTACTCCGTAGCGAAGTGCGGGTTTTCAGCTAGTAAAGATATAATAGATATATTAAGTATCGTCGCCCGATTGCAAGAACTAGGTAACTCGATTCTTCAGGTTCTTGAAGATCTCAAATGTCTACTTCTTCCAGTGAAAAAATACTAGTCGTTCTGTTTGTCTAATTATTACACTAGCCAACAGATGGCATTAGGTTACCAGCAAAGTGAGTTGTCTAGTTATTGCATTCAATTCTTATGTAATTTAGCTGTAAATAGCCAGATATCTCAAAAATAATTTTTTGGGAGTTACCTAGTTCTTGCATTCAGGTGACGATATAATAAATAATATATGTAAAATATTCATTTTGTTTTAATGTTACCTTCCCACCATAAGACACCCCCCCCCCCAATTTTAAGTAGATTTTTTTTAATGTAAAAAAATACGGTACTCTTTTTTTTTAAAAAAAATTGTCAGTTAAGTTATTTATTAATTACAATAGTTTCTTATATTGAGGCAGTGAAAGGGCAAAGTGGTGTAAGTCAAAAGCGTTTTACTGCAAAAACTACAAAAAATTACACTATACATTGAACAAATTATAATTCATATTATTATAATATTGCAAATAGTAATTATCTGCTATTTCACTATAAATTGAACATGAAGATTACATTTTTGCGCTCAAATAATAAAAAAAAAAGTTGAAAATGTGACTTACACCACTTTGCCTTTCACCGCCTCATATGACAAATGCATAATGAATGACACAATTGTATTTGTAAAAGTTCTGTAATAATAATTTATTTCAACGTCGTCGTTCCTTTCATAGCTGCCAAATCGACAATACTTTTCAAACGGAAGTTTTAACTTTTTTTAACGTAGGATTACGTTCCTCCATAACGGTCCTCCGGAAAGTAAAATTTCAGACGCTAAAACCGTCCGTCCGTACCTCACGAGTTTGGGTTTGGCACGCTGCCAAAATTATGTCTATCGCTTGGAAAAGCAGTAAACAGTTAAACAGAAAAGTACCAAAATGCGGCAAAATTTTCACACACACACACACACACACATATATATATATATATGTGTGTGTGTGTGTGTGTGTGTGTGTATGTATGTATGTATGTATGTATGTATGTATGTATGTATGTATATCTATCTATATATATATAATATACATACATACGTATATATATAGATACATATACAGGGCCCGACTTAGCCTAATTGGGGCCCGGGGCAAAAACTTCTTTGGGGCCCCCCCCTCGGCTTCACTACTTCAGTAATGAAGAACTTAATACTTAATAATAAACTTTCTATTCGATTTGGGGGCCACCCTCTAATGTGGGGGCCCGGGGCAACTGCCCTGTATGCCCCTGCCTTAGTCAGGCTCTGTACATATATATATATATATATATATACTAGCGGCCCGTCCCGACTTTGTCCGGGTTGAACAAAATATTATACCAATAAATTTCCAGTTGATAGCCAATAAATTGTAAATCTTTTTTTACCTAAATAATAACCTAAATAATACCTTAAATTAATTTTATGTTAGTTAATAATTAAAATAAATTTTTTAAAAGAAAAAGGCGTGCCGGAGAACGGCTAGGTTCCATCCGCTAGCGTCAGAACAGAAGCCCACAGCGATAGAACCACGCTAAGGATCGTTGAAGACTTCGGCGCAAAAAGCGGTAGAGGACAGTAGCGGTAACAATGGAGATTGTTAGGATTAAGCCCCTAACTTTATTTCTACTGATTAGATATACATAATATATAGCCTATGTCCATCTGGAATACTGTACCTTTCAAACAGTGAAAGAATTTTTCAAATAGGTACAGTGGTTCTGAAGATTACCCTCCACGTACAAAAATCGCTCTCTCTTTATATATAAGTATAGATAGCACCACGCTAAGGATCGTTGAAGACTTCGGCGCAAAAAGCGGTAGAGGACAGTAGCGGTAACAATGGAGATTGTTAGGATTAAGCCCCTAACTTTATTTCTACTGATCAGATATACATAATATATAGCCTATGTCCATCTGAAATACTGTACCTTTCAAACAGTGAAAGAATTTTTCAAATAGGTACAGTTGTTCTGAAGATTACCCTCCACGTACAAAAATCGCTCTCTCTTTATATATAAGTATAGATAGCACCACGCTAAGGATCGTTGAAGACTTCGGCGCAAAAAGCGGTAGAGGACAGTAGCGGTAACAATGGAGATTGTTAGGATTAAGCCCCTAACTTTATTTCTACTGATCAGATATACATAATATATAGCCTATGTCCATCTGAAATACTGTACCTTTCAAACAGTGAAAGAATTTTTCAAATAGGTACAGTGGTTCTGAAGATTACCCTCCACGTACAAAAATCGCTCTCTCTTTATATATAAGTATAGATATAGATAGCACCACGCTAAGGATCGTTGAAGACTTCGGCGCAAAAAGCGGTAGAGGACAGTAGCGGTAACAATGGAGATTGTTAGGATTAAGCCCCTAACTTTATTTCTACTGATCAGATATACATAATATATAGCCTATGTCCATCTGAAATACTGTACCTTTCAAACAGTGAAAGAATTTTTCAAATAGGTACAGTGGTTCTGAAGATTACCCTCCACGTACAAAAATCGCTCTCTCTTTATATATAAGTATAGATATAGATAGCACCACGCTAAGGATCGTTGAAGACTTCGGCGCAAAAAGCGGTAGAGGACAGTAGCGGTAACAATGGAGATTGTTAGGATTAAGCCCCTAACTTTATTTCTACTGATCAGATATACATAATATATAGCCTATGTCCATCTGAAATACTGTACCTTTCAAACAGTGAAAGAATTTTTCAAATAGGTACAGTGGTTCTGAAGATTACCCTCCACGTACAAAAATCGCTCTCTCTTTATATATAAGTATAGATAGCACCACGCTAAGGATCGTTGAAGACTTCGGCGCAAAAAGCGGTAGAGGACAGTAGCGGTAACAATGGAGATTGTTAGGATTAAGCCCCTAACTTTATTTCTACTGATCAGATATACATAATATATAACCTATGTCCATCTGAAATACTGTACCTTTCAAACAGTGAAAGAATTTTTCAAATAGGTACAGTGGTTCTGAAGATTACCCTCCACGTACAAAAATCGCTCTCTCTTTATATATAAGTATAGATATAGATAGCACCACGCTAAGGATCGTTGAAGACTTCGGCGCAAAAAGCGGTAGAGGACAGTAGCGGTAACAATGGAGATTGTTAGGATTAAGCCCCTAACTTTATTTCTACTGATCAGATATACATAATATATAGCCTATGTCCATCTGAAATACTGTACCTTTCAAACAGTGAAAGAATTTTTCAAATAGGTACAGTGGTTCTGAAGATTACCCTCCACGTACAAAAATCGCTCTCTCTTTATATATAAGTATAGATAGCACCACGCTAAGGATCGTTGAAGACTTCGGCGCAAAAAGCGGTAGAGGACAGTAGCGGTAACAATGGAGATTGTTAGGATTAAGCCCCTAACTTTATTTCTACTGATCAGATATACATAATATATAACCTATGTCCATCTGAAATACTGTACCTTTCAAACAGTGAAAGAATTTTTCAAATAGGTACAGTGGTTCTGAAGATTACCCTCCACGTACAAAAATCGCTCTCTCTTTATATATAAGTATAGATAGCACCACGCTAAGGATCGTTGAAGACTTCGGCGCAAAAAGCGGTAGAGGACAGTAGCGGTAACAATGGAGATTGTTAGGATTAAGCCCCTAACTTTATTTCTACTGATCAGATATACAAAATATATAGCCTATGTCCATCTGAAATACTGTACCTTTCAAACAGTGAAAGAATTTTTCAAATAGGTACAGTGGTTCTGAAGATTACCCTCCACGTACAAAAATCGCTCTCTCTTTATATATAAGTATAGATAGCACCACGCTAAGGATCGTTGAAGACTTCGGCGCAAAAAGCGGTAGAGGACAGTAGCGGTAACAATGGAGATTGTTAGGATTAAGCCCCTAACTTTATTTCTACTGATCAGATATACATAATATATAGCCTATGTCCATCTGAAATACTGTACCTTTCAAACAGTGAAAGAATTTTTCAAATAGGTACAGTGGTTCTGAAGATTACCCTCCACGTACAAAAATCGCTCTCTCTTTATATATAAGTGTAGATAGCACCACGCTAAGGATCGTTGAAGACTTCGGCGCAAAAAGCGGTAGAGGACAGTAGCGGTAACAATGGAGATTGTTAGGATTAAGCCCCTAACTTTATTTCTACTGATCAGATATACATAATATATAGCCTATGTCCATCTGAAATACTGTACCTTTCAAACAGTGAAAGAATTTTTCAAATAGGTACAGTGGTTCTGAAGATTACCCTCCACGTACAAAAATCGCTCTCTCTTTATATATAAGTATAGATAGCACCACGCTAAGGATCGTTGAAGACTTCGGCGCAAAAAGCGGTAGAGGACAGTAGCGGTAACAATGGAGATTGTTAGGATTAAGCCCCTAACTTTATTTCTACTGATCAGATATACATAATATATAGCCTATGTCCATCTGAAATACTGTACCTTTCAAACAGTGAAAGAATTTTTCAAATAGGTACAGTGGTTCTGAAGATTACCCTCCACGTACAAAAATCGCTCTCTCTTTATATATAAGTATAGATAGAACCACGCTAAGGATCGTTGAAGACTTCGGCGCAAAAAGCGGTAGAGGACAGTAGCGGTAACAATGGAGATTGTTAGGATTAAGCCCCTAACTTTATTTCTACTGATCAGATATACATAATATACAGCCTATGTCCATCTGAAATACTGTACCTTTCAAACAGTGAAAGAATTTTTCAAATAGGTACAGTGGTTCTGAAGATTACCCTCCACGTACAAAAATCGCTCTCTCTTTATATATAAGTATAGATAGCACCACGCTAAGGATCGTTGAAGACTTCGGCGCAAAAAGCGGTAGAGGACAGTAGCGGTAACAATGGAGATTGTTAGGATTAAGCCCCTAACTTTATTTCTACTGATCAGATATACATAATATATAGCCTATGTCCATCTGAAATACTGTACCTTTCAAACAGTGAAAGAATTTTTCAAATAGGTACAGTGGTTCTGAAGATTACCCTCCACGTACAAAAATCGCTCTCTCTTTATATATAAGTATAGATAGCACCACGCTAAGGATCGTTGAAGACTTCGGCGCAAAAAGCGGTAGAGGACAGTAGCGGTAACAATGGAGATTGTTAGGATTAAGCCCCTAACTTTATTTCTACTGATCAGATATACATAATATATAGCCTATGTCCATCTGAAATACTGTACCTTTCAAACAGTGAAAGAATTTTTCAAATAGGTACAGTGGTTCTGAAGATTACCCTCCACGTACAAAAATCGCTCTCTCTTTATATATAAGTATAGATAGCACCACGCTAAGGATCGTTGAAGACTTCGGCGCAAAAAGCGGTAGAGGACAGTAGCGGTAACAATGGAGATTGTTAGGATTAAGCCCCTAACTTTATTTCTACTGATCAGATATACATAATATATAGCCTATGTCCATCTGAAATACTGTACCTTTCAAACAGTGAAAGAATTTTTCAAATAGGTACAGTGGTTCTGAAGATTACCCTCCACGTACAAAAATCGCTCTCTCTTTATATATAAGTATAGATAGCACCACGCTAAGGAACGTTGAAGACTTCGGCGCAAAAAGCGGTAGAGGACAGTAGCGGTAACAATGGAGATTGTTAGGATTAAGCCCCTAACTTTATTTCTACTGATCAGATATACATAATATATAGCCTATGTCCATCTGAAATACTGTACCTTTCAAACAGTGAAAGAATTTTTCAAATAGGTACAGTTGTTCTGAAGATTACCCTCCACGTACAAAAATCGCTCTCTCTTTATATATAAGTATAGATAGCACCACGCTAAGGATCGTTGAAGACTTCGGCGCAAAAAGCGGTAGAGGACAGTAGCGGTAACAATGGAGATTGTTAGGATTAAGCCCCTAACTTTATTTCTACTGATCAGATATACATAATATATAGCCTATGTCCATCTGAAATACTGTACCTTTCAAACAGTGAAAGAATTTTTCAAATAGGTACAGTGGTTCTGAAGATTACCCTCCACGTACAAAAATCGCTCTCTCTTTATATATAAGTATAGATAGCACCACGCTAAGGATCGTTGAAGACTTCGGCGCAAAAAGCGGTAGAGGACAGTAGCGGTAACAATGGAGATTGTTAGGATTAAGCCCCTAACTTTATTTCTACTGATCAGATATACATAATATATAGCCTATGTCCATCTGAAATACTGTACCTTTCAAACAGTGAAAGAATTTTTCAAATAGGTACAGTGGTTCTGAAGATTACCCTCCACGTACAAAAATCGCTCTCTCTTTATATATAATATATATATATATATGTGTGTGTGTGTGTGTGTGTGTGTGTAATATACATACATACATACACACGTATTTATATATATAGATACATATATACATAACACATACACATACATATACACATACAATAGAGGTAAGAAACGATAAGTAATCGAACATTAATAACTCGCGGTAGTTTCGTTAGAAGAAACTGCCTCTTTTTTGGTGTTGTCGTCTGTGTCTGTTACGCAACTTCTGACTCTTTCGTCGTAAACAAATGCACACGTGCAGACTTTTGACGTGCTGTTTGAAAAAATAAAAATTCATTTTTATCAAATATTCTATTTCTGTCGTGTTATCCAGATAAAGAGTTCCTTCTGTATACACATGGTCCATGCAGCGGTAAAGCACTGCTAGACAGTCTTTTGCATAGTTTTATTTTGATTGACAGGATAAGGACCCGCCCCCAAAGCAGCACGTTTGTCAGAACTTAGTCTGAAATTCGTACAAATGCATTGGATAGACTTTACTGTAATCTTCATAGATTTAAATTCTCATTTAAATACTGTGTGTTCGTAGAAGTCTTATTTAATTACGTTAAAGAATTTAGTTCGTGGTTTTTTTTATTTTTAATTTAAAAAATTTTTTTCTTTATTACCACGTTTTTATTAACTCGCTTTCTTGTTTGTTTTTGTGTTTTTCCAGTACAAATATTACAATCGATTTTTAACTTCCCGACTAGCTAGACATTTGAAACTTTTAGAATAGCTCAGAACACGATGACAATGCATTCTTTTAATACTTTTAGCCGAAAAAATCCGCAAGGTGGCGCTTCGATCGAATTCAATGCTTGCACTTTTGCGTAACGGCGTTTGACGATTTTGAAAACAGAATACATGTGAATTTAATTTGTTTACAAAAATATATATATATATAAAAGTTAGCAGTTTATAAAGTCTGTGGATAGTGGAAACGACTAAAAAGTGATTAAAATGAAGTAAAAGAAAGTGAAAAAGAATAATTAAGTGAAGGTTTGTGCAATTAAGAGAGAATTGCCAAGTTTATATGATTCAACAGAAAATTTAAAAACGTGGTATTTAAAAAGTTCTTTTTGTCTTGTAATTATTTTAATATTTAAAATCTTTTAATGTGAACTGAAAAATGTATCGTTTTTCATTACCAAATATGTGCGGGAAATTCTTAAGTTGCTAAAACTATTTTTCATTAAGACCCATCAAATTTCGGAGAATTGAAATCTAAATTTTTCTTGAATATGAATTGTCATACTGCATTGTGTTAGGACTAAGCCGTATATAACTTTAGTAATTTTATTGTTATCCAAATGCACGTGTATAAATAATGGAGAATGCTTGGGGATACGTATAATTTTCGTATTTACGAAATAGATGCGAATAAATGCGAAAATTATTTCTTTACTACTTTTCGTCGAAAACTCGGTGATGAACGCCCTTTTAAGCGAAATTAGGTAATAATAGTAATAATTTGTTAACATAATAGCTTAACTAAGACCATCCTCGGCCTTCAACTGAGAAATCTCACTCTCTTTCGAATTTCACCCGGACAGTTTGTCCCTAACGGAGTCGAACGTAAAAATCTAAGTGTAAAAATCAACCATCAAGTTTTGTGGAACAATTTAGTAGATTAAAGAACGTCTCTTGAGCTCCAAAGTCTAGGGTATTTCAGCTACTTACAGTAGTCAACCAAGAGACTCCTGTTGATGTTATACAGATTTTATTTGCAATGAAATGCTGCTACCTTAACTTTGCAAAGGCAGCTATACAAAGCTTCTATAGTCTCGTTAACAAGGTAAATGCTGAGAGATATTTTTGTATGTACAACATAGTAATTGGGGACAGAAGGCAAACACTAAGGCCGTCTGCACACGGAGCAACTCAAAAGAAACTGATAACTGACTCAAATCACAAACCAGTCCGCGATGAGTCGTAACCTATGTAATTGAATGGAGCCACGCACACGGCGCAACTGGTTACAAACTAGTCGCGCCGTGTGCGTGACTCCATTCAATTACATAGGTTACGACTCATAACGGACTGGTTTGTGATTGGAGTCAGTTATCAGTTTCTTTTGAGTTGCTCCGTGTACAGACGGCCTTAAGGAACGTAATGTGGAGGTTACTACAACGTTAGCTTTTAACTAAGAATTTTGACATTTGCCTATCCAAGTAAGTAAAATTGTAATTTTTTTTTTAAATAAATGTGAAATTTTTAAATTTATATTTTTTGCGAATAAATGTGAAATTTTGTATATTGTATTTTGCGAAATTTTGAGTTTTTTATGCGAAATTTACGTATCCCTAAGGATGCTGTTATTATTGCTAGCTACTCCATGCATTCGTTCAGCCTGGAAGGCTGTTGTGTGCTAAATTGTTTTCATTTATGTACTTAAATTTATTTCGTCCTATTTTCTCGGTTTTCCTGCATTTTTATCCCCGTGACTTCTGCTTTTAATTCTCGATTTGGCAATTGTATTTTCCAGTTTGTTTGTTTTTTCTCTCGTGGGAATGGCAACTTTCTTACCGCTGGAATTTTGGTCGTTATTGCTGGTACGTTGTGCAGTTCGTTACAGGACTACTGTAGAATGATTCTTTTGCCATTGAAATCCAAACAGTCCATTTCGCTGAGGATTTTTAAGGATTTTTTTCTTCCACATTCTGTATCGCTAGTTTTATTTTTCCACCCGTTCTACTTACTTGACTTTGACCCTAGCATTACACCCAGGCGCTGCTGCTTCGCCGTACAAATAAAAACCCCTTTTCTTAAAAGAGAACTTCCTGTGGTCACACCCTCTTTCAAAAGTAATTCTTTATCGCCTTCGTGTAAAAACTGAGAGCAGGAAAAAGGTTTTTATTCGTCAGTGAAACCAGAAATTCAGACTTGGCGACACGCTTAGGTAGATCGGGAAAAAACTCTAGTTTTAATGCAAAGTAAGGTAATGATTTTCAAACGTTGAAGAACGCTTGGTAGAAAAAGAAAAAATTGTTAACTGTGCGGGTTGTATTTGTTAAAACAGCCTTTGTTGCTTCAGTCATGCTACTGTATTATGCAATTCTTTATGGTAACAATAGAGTTCCAACTTAGTTACATGCTAGCGTTTAATGTTTCACAATAGAATATTAGAACTTCAATGTCAAGTTAAATTAGTTAAGGCTTGCCCTTTTTTTTCCTTTTACCATGGTCAATAGCTGCTAAGGTCTCTAAATTCGAGCACCGTGATAAAGAACTTTTTACATAATTATAGAGGTACCAACATATTCATAGCTTAAATTATTTACTATATTAAAAAAAATTCAGGCAGTCTGTTCTAACGAAACTACAGCGGATTATTAACGTAGGATTACTTATCGTTTGCCTACATCTTTTGTATGTATGTATATATATTGTTCCGTTTTCCTGAGTTCGATAGGATTGAATAAATTCTCTTCGAAAAGTGCACACAAAATAAAATTTATTATTCTGTAAATTCTTCAGGCGCATACACGAATTCAAACAGAAAACACGTAACAACTCTCTTCTATACAGCAGAAAACTCTAAGAACACAGTCCAGGATAAGTCTTCAATACAATACTCGCCTACCGAGCTTTCAATACATTCAATTCTCAGCAGAAAAGAACACTGAGTTCCAATGCCAATGCCAGGTATATTTATAGACTTCCAAAGCGCGCTCTATCGGTCAACCAGCTAAATATTCATAGAAGATTCCAGAAAGGTCTAGAAGCTTGGCGACCATTTGGCACCATATCGCCAAATTTGGCAACCAAAATAACTCGCCAAATCCATCACCAATTTTGCGATAACTCTGATATTTGGCGAGATTACCGTAGACTCATAAAATTCGTAACAATATAGATATATGTATGTATGTGTAGATGTATATGTCAAAATTTTGACGCATTTTGGTACTTTTCTGTTTAACTATTTACTGCTTGTCCAAGCGATAGACTGAGTTTGGCGCGCTGCCAAAATTATAACGCGCGAGGTACGAACGGACGGTTTTAGCGTCAGAAATTTCCCTTTACGGAAGACCGTTATGAAGGAACATAATCCTACATTAATAGCTCGATTAGAGATATTAATTGGGTACCAAAGTGTTAGTGGTTGATTATTTCCCCCCCTCTGTTAAATGTCGCCAAGGCATTGATAGCTGTGTTACTTGTTTCATTGGATTTTTTGGCGAACTTTAATAATGCAGAAACATAGGCTTGTCAAGATGGCGACACGAGCACCTTAGTGCTCATTTATAAAGAAGAAAAAGAGAAGTTACTATCAAGAACAACAGTCCTGATCAGTTGTAAATGGTGTATTTCTAACGTATAAACAAAAACTGTCGGAATGTTTATGTTTAGGTTAAACTTACTGCCTTATATAGTTTATAATACAGTATCCGTGACCTACCGCGTTGCTCCATGTAATGAAAATTTCCATTTAATTTCATGATTAAAATATACTTATGATGTTCAACAACTTTAGGATTGAACGTTTTCTGTTTTTATCGCTTTTTAAGTCAGAAATTTCGCGCTAAGACTAATGAAATAAATCGAGATAAACAATACCTCCATAAATCAGTATAATTGTCGGTAAAGAAGGCTAGATTCCAGTTTCTAAGGTAAATCGATCATTCTTCGTCACAAACAGAGAAAAAGAACGAGGCGTTTTTACTCCACAGCCGAAAGGGCAGAAAAATGGCGCCCATTAAGTGTTGCCATTCCACGGTGAAAATGTAAAATTTTAACCCTTTTAAGATTTTTTCTGGTGTTCTTTGGCCGTTTTCCATGTTTCTCCCATTATCTTTAATCCGTGGTCTCTACCATCATCTGCCTCTAATTTTGGCAATTCCATTCTCAAAGTTTCGGCGTTGTGGAATGGCAACACAAAAGAAAAAAGTATTTCTTATTGAATCGAGTTAAAATATCGCGCATACGTTATCCTCGGCAATTCGCCTTTCTCTACTACGCATAAATAACGATCCACCGCTGTATGCATGTTTCAGTATTCATGCGTAATGACGATCCAAAAAACATAAATTCGCCTTTAATAAGACAATCACAAATAAGCTTCGCTTCGTAATTTTGTAATAAGCGTAGCTATAAATATGTCGACATAAATGAATGATACGATTATTGACAGATAATTTTCGTTTTTATTATTATTATTATTATTCTCGGGGACCTAATGTGTTGTCGTGATTATCTGATCGTGATAAACATCTCTAGAGATCTATATTTAACCGTCCGATTTTTATCGCCTTTGCCATCCGCCTCTTAAACTCGTGATCTCTTCACGGAGATGGCACGAGCTTAGTATGCTGTTTAAATTATCCGATATTTTCAAGGGCATCTGCGAGATCTCGCTTATTTTTAGACATTGTCTTCTTGTGTGCGACGTGTGCGAACGCATGTCAGATAGTTTGACCCCACGTCATAATTGACAAACTTGTACGATTCGTTTGTGTGTGTGTTTGTATATGTATAATTGCGTATATATGTATATGAATATATGTATAATTGTGTATATATGTATATGAAAATATGTATATGTATAATTGTGTATATATGTATATGAATATATGTATATGTATAATTGTGTATATATGTATATGAATATATGTATATGTATAATTGTGTATATATGTATATGAATATATGTATATGTATAATTGTGTATATATGTATATGAATATATGTATATGTATAATTGTGTATATATGTATATGAATAAATGTATATGTATAATTGTGTATATATGTATATGAATATATGCATATGTATAATTGTGTATATATGTTGTGATATCTTCAGACTCCGGGTAGCTAAAAATGTTCAGAGTCAGTCTACTACATTAAAATACAGTTTTATTAAATTTTAGTCGGAAACTTTTTACACAGGTGTTGATCTATTACACTCTTTACACAGGTGTTGATCTACCTCTAGACATAGAGGGAACTGGCCTTCGTAATAACCAAATGATATCGATGATAAGATGCACGTACAGTCACAGCGGAACTAGAAGGTCGGTACACAGCCTCTAGAGCGTACAGCTCTGAAAATAGATAACGAAGCCTGTAGAGCAGGATGCTCTGAGATAGCTATACTTCAGGGTGAAGTATTCGTTGACGAGAGCTTCGAGCGGCTGCTCTGAAAATAAGTCAGGGTCAAGTCGGTCGCTCCAGGACAACGTAGACGATAGGTGCTCTCTAGATGAGAGTCTCGACCAAGTCTGTCCAAAAACTGGATTTCTTCTGCGGCGTTGGCAACCGTGCTTCCGGTCACGTGACTACACAAGTTTTGGTTGGCTGGCACTATTTTGTGACATCATGTCCGTTGGCTGTGATTCGCCTGACCACGAGGCCATGTGTTCGGTTCCCATGATTCAGCTGATCTGAAAATCATTAGTTCACGTCGAAATAGTCATTAGTTTACGTCGAACTAGTCATTAGTTTACGTCCTCCCAGGCCCGGCGGCTAGAAGCAACACCATTCTTTGTGTACAGACACCTTGACGCTGAAAGATAAAACTGTTCGCTGGTCACCTGCTGTGGGAGGTCCGGCTGTCTGGGTGATTTATTCGGAAGGGTCGTAACAGATTCTTACAACCCCTCCCTCCTTGAAGGAGATTTTGGCATAATGGCAAAATCTGAAAATCACTTTTAGACACAGCTCACCTGATACATCATTAGAGGCAATGCATTTAATTTACTACACCATTAATACATTTATTCTAATACATTATGATTACTAGGTTACCTAACACATTAATACACTAAGTTATTTACACAATTCATTAATTATTTTCACACTCTACATTAATTTATTTACAACATTACGCCTGACTTAAGGTTTCTATTCTGCCATGAAACGGCTTAGGCAATCGGCATGACCTATCAATTTACCAGATTTGTGGACAATTTGATAATTGAAGGGCTGTAAGGCAAGAGCCCATCTCATAAGCCTTGGGTTATTTCCCGCATTCGTCTTAAGAAAAACGAGCGAATTATGATCCGTCTCGATGGTGAATCTCTGCCCATCCAGGTAATGTCTTAGTTTCTTTATGGCGTATATTATGCCTGCGCACTCTTTTTCGGTGGTGCAAAACTTCTTTTCTGCATTAGTAAATTTTTTACTAAGGTACAACACTGGATGGTCAGTATTCTCCGGTCCCTTTTGTGCCAATATTATACCGATACCAATGTCGGATGCATCGGTGTACAGGATAATTTCTTTGGCGAAGTCCGGAGCGTACAAAACAGGTTTCTCGGTCAGTTCCGTTTTCAATTCTCGAGCCGCTGTATTGCACTCCTCTGACCATTCAACTTTCTCCCCAATTTTAAACTCCCTTCTCACTGACCCTTTATCATGATTAGTTTTCCTGTTAAGTTTAATCTCCCGTTTAGTTTCGGAAGCGATGTTCTGATAGTTCCGTAGCCTATTCATGAACTTAAAAACATAATCTGTAACCACATTAGTCTCCGGCGAATTCCTATACCATTTTCCTAAAAGTAGTGTTTCCAGCACCCTTATATTCTTCCTAAATATCAGTTCGGCGATGCTAAAAACCATAAACATATGAGTCATGTTTCCAAGTGCAAACATGGCTGAGGGTAACCCTACCTTCCAATTCTCTTTTGCCTTAAGGCAGATAACTTTTAAGAGTCGATCAATGGTGCGGTGAAAGCTCTCGACGGGGTTTCTTTGCAGATGAAACATTGAGTTCCGCGTCACCTTAATATGAACTTCCTCCAGAAACGTGGTCGTTAATTTGCTTGTGAATTCGGTAAAATTATCTAATTGCAATTCCTTCGGAAGCCCTATCCGACTGAAATTTTCTAATAGAGTATTAGTCACATGTTCTAAGTTTAAAGTACTCAAAGTTATGGCTTCCGGATACTTCCACAAAGCGTTTAAAATATACCGGTTTCTTTTCGGTGGGGTCTGCATACGACCAATGATCTCTACGTAAATTCCCGTGAAAACCTCCGTAATTTCTGAGACTAATTTCAGCGGGGCTTTCTTCCGTTCTCTCGATCTCTCTACTCTTTGACACAGGTCCCATGACCTAACATAGTCCTTACACTCTTTTATGCACTGGGGCCCAAAATAATGCCTCACTAATTTGTATTTACTTTTTGACATTCCCATGAGCGATCCGATGCCATCATGGCATAAACTTAAAACTTTAGACTTGTACTTAGTTGGTACAATCAATTTTTTTCTTTCCTCCCCTCTGTGATCTCGGGGTTTCTTAGGAAGTAATTCATTTTCTCCCACAATTTCCAGGGTTTCCTGTGGCTTAACTTTTTCCCAAATAGGTGTAAGTTTAGGGCAATTTTTTTGTTCTAAAACGAGAGTGTCGGCACTCTCTTCCACTAACACATTTTTAGTCTCGACGACTATTGGAAATTCAAGTTCTTTCAATTCATCCGGCGAATTTACCTCGGGTTCCTGCGACTCAGTTATTTGCTCGGCCGTTTCCCCGTTCTCTACTGTAATTCCCGTTTGAATTTCCTCCCGCATCCCTCGACTTTGGGTGACGACGGCATTTACGCTAGCTAGTTTTAGTATTTGCGCCTCTATCAGCTCCTGAGTGGAATTTCCCAGCAAGTAGTGGTTCATTTCCACACTCTTACCTACCACGGCGGCCTTTGCTATCACCTGGCCGAATTCGGGGATCTCAAGGGTTACGCGAGCTAAAGGTAACCGTCTAAATTCATTTTCCAAGGGCTGTTTGAGCAAAACATTCTCTCCGGTGAAATCTCCGGGTTTAACTAATTTAACAGGGCACAAATCTACGCAACTCCCGCTATCACGCAATAATACGGTTTGGACCTGATTCACGCGAGCTTCGCTTAAGTAGGGCTTAAACGCAAGAGAAAAATCTTCCAACGTAACTAAGTTGTTTATGATTTCTCTGGATTTATTTAATTCTGGACAGTTCGGGCGGACATGTCCATTCTGACCACACTGAAAGCAGATGGGGCCACTTCGCTTCTCATACTCCCTGGTCCTCCAATCATTATTATTTTTATTAGCAGCGTTGCGCCACTCTTTCGTACCTGATTCTTCTACTCCCGTTTCCGTCGTGGAACTAAATTTCTCTGACTGCTTGGGGCGGTCTACCTTTTTCTTTTCGGGCGATTTAATTTGCGTCGGTTTCTTTACGAATCGGCGGGTCGATTCATACGCGTCTAGCTTATTTACTAAAGTTATAGGATCATTTAGTGTTCCCCATACATCTACGAAATGATCTTTAATTTCCGCTGGTACGCGTCGCTTTATTTGGTCGGCTACCATAAGTTCTTTGAGTGACTCAAAATCTTTAATTTCAATTCCATCTAACCATCCCTCTAAATAGCTCCTTAATTCAAATATTAAATCTTTCCACAAATCACCGTTTTTCCGTTGATGGGTTTGGAACTTTGTACGGAAAGCTTCGGCACTGAGTCTAAACCTGTCTAGCAGTACCGACTTAACATATTCGTAATTATCATTTTTTTCTTCAGGTTCCCTGATGATTATTCCCGCTATTTCGCTCGGCAAAAGACTTAGTAACTCTGACACTAAATCACAATCATTAATTTGCAATTTCCTAGCTTGTCTCTCAAACAATTTTAAGAATAAAGCTATATCTATCTTTTCGGCATCATACCTCTGCATTACCGATTTAACATGCCTAGACGGGTTCCCGTTTTCTGAGTTCACGGAATTCACACTACTATTTTCCCCAATTAGAGTGATTTTAAGTTTTTCAAGCTCAAAAGCGCGTTGTGCTGCTTTCTCTTCAAGCTCAAAAGCGCGTTCTGCTCTCTCGGCGTCTTTAATCTCCTGCAATTTTCTATCTTCTATAAGATTTACGAGAATATTTTTCGCGCTCTCTTCCTCGAAACCTTCACTTTCTGAAATTTTTCTTGCCAGGTCAATTATTCTATCTGATTCTTGAATTCCTACTTGCAGCTCCAAAGCCAAATTCTGCAAGTCAATTTTCTTGTATTTTGTTAAAAACGACATTTTGCCTCAATAACTATTTATCCACAACTTAACCTTACCGGAACCCTCGGATTTTTGACCTCAACACAACAAAAGAACTGGTTGTCCGCTTTTCTCACGCCTTTACAATAGAGCCCTCTCAATTCGGGGAATTCTAGTGCTACGTTCTTCCAAGAAAAAGGGGGGGGGGGGGTTACTCCGAAAGATTACAGTTTAACAGACTCGTTTGAAATCCTAACATGGCACATACAATTCAAAAATGTTTAAAATTTTTCAGACCAAATTTCACACACATAATAAATCAATGCTACTTCAATATAATCTTAAGCACTCTACACAAGTTCAATAACTGACTAAATTAATTTGCAATACACAGTTACTTAATTTCAATAATTGACTAAATTAGTTTGCAATACACAATTTCTTAATTTCAGTAATTGACTAAATTAGTTTGCAATACACAATTACTTAATTTCAATTTAGAATAAGTACTTAAATCAGATTATCCACAGTTCTAGTATTCATCTAACAAATATTTGTTCATTTACTTTCCTTTTAAAATTTTAAACACATTGCATACAATTCATTTTTACCTTATTCTTTTGCATAAACAATTCTAATACTTCATTAATTTACTTTTGACTCAATTAATTAATTTCTCACAGATAATTTACTTATTTCAATTCAATAGTTATTTCCCATGAAACATTAATTTACACATGTTAACATTTACACAGATTCTAATCAATTAATTTACTTTTAATTAATCAATCAATTACTTTTGCCTCTAATGAGAAAACAGGCTTACCTTGTCTAATTTTGAAGACTAGATTGTAGGCTCTCATTGAAGCTAGGCAGTCTTTCCAGGCTGGTTCTTGGGGGATTTCTTTATTTAATATGCAGCCCCAATACTTGATCGCTGCACAACTCCACTGTTGGTAGGCTGCTCGCTGCTATATACTGGTATCTGTGATGCACACACTTGGGACGGGACGTCCGCACAAAAAGTCCTAGATGGGCTTCCTACTCTAATTTCCTAATTCGAAGGGGTGGATTGCCAATTTTTAATTAATGGGACAATCCCAAACACGCTGCCACCAATTATTTAGTAGACTGTGATATCTTCAGACTCCGGGTAGCTAAAAATGTTCAGAGTCAGTCTACTACATTAAAATACAGTTTTATTAAATTTTAGTCGGAAACTTTTTACACAGGTGTTGATCTATTACACTCTTTACACAGGTGTTGATCTACCTCTAGACATAGAGGGAACTGGCCTTCGTAATAACCAAATGATATCGATGATAAGATGCACGTACAGTCACAGCGGAACTAGAAGGTCGGTACACAGCCTCTAGAGCGTACAGCTCTGAAAATAGATAACGAAGCCTGTAGAGCAGGATGCTCTGAGATAGCTATACTTCAGGGTGAAGTATTCGTTGACGAGAGCTTCGAGCGGCTGCTCTGAAAATAAGTCAGGGTCAAGTCGGTCGCTCCAGGACAACGTAGACGATAGGTGCTCTCTAGATGAGAGTCTCGACCAAGTCTGTCCAAAAACTGGATTTCTTCTGCGGCGTTGGCAACCGTGCTTCCGGTCACGTGACTACACAAGTTTTGGTTGGCTGGCACTATTTTGTGACATCATGTCCGTTGGCTGTGATTCGCCTGACCACGAGGCCATGTGTTCGGTTCCCATGATTCAGCTGATCTGAAAATCATTAGTTCACGTCGAAATAGTCATTAGTTTACGTCGAACTAGTCATTAGTTTACGTCCTCCCAGGCCCGGCGGCTAGAAGCAACACCATTCTTTGTGTACAGACACCTTGACGCTGAAAGATAGAACTGTTCGCTGGTCACCTGCTGTGGGAGGTCCGGCTGTCTGGGTGATTTATTCGGAAGGGTCGTAACAGATTCTTACAATGTATATGTATAATTGTGTATATATGTATATGAATATATGCATATGTATAATTGTGTATATATGTATATGTATATGTATAATTGTGTAATATGTATATGAATATATGTATATGTATAATTGTGTAATATGTATATGAATATATGTATATGTATAATTTATATGTATAAAACAGTTCCGTGACTGACTAACTGACAGATAACGCACAGACCAAACCGCTGGACCTAAAGGGCTGAAATTTTGCATGGCGATTCTTCTTATAGTGTAGGGGTGCACTAAGAAAGATTTTTTAAAAATTCTTAGTTTTTTTTTAATTAAATTTTAAAGCTGTTTTTGTAACATTCTTTAAATTTTGCATTTGAAATAATAATCTGAGGGTTATAAAATTTATATCACGAGTAAGATCGTAAAAATTCCTTTAAAATGAAATCTTTTTCGAATCTTTACCTTCATTTTCTGATTTTTGGTGAATTTTTAAAGATTAATTTTTAGAATTTTATTTATTAAATGCTGATCGCGAGATTTCTTTTCTTTTTGTGATACTTTAAATTAATTTTGCGTCACTTGCATAACAACGAAATAAATTGACAAAAAAATTAAAATACGGATATTAAATTAAGCCTATGGATATTAAATTAAACCTATATATAAATCAGTTCCGTGACTGATTCCTCGCATAGACCAAACCGCTAGATCTAAAGGGCTGAAATTTTGACAGTGCATTCCTATAATGACGTGGACAACCGCTAGGAAAGAATTTTTTTTGAAATTCCATGTCTAAGAGGGTAAATTGGGACACTTCAATACGTTTGTGTGGGACATCGTATTATCTGCGACTATTCTCGGCGTCTCTTGTTTGTGCGGCTCTCCGCCAAAAAATGACTGGAAATTTTGCTTATTGGCGGGGAAAATGTTCCTCGAACTCTACTATATTAGCTGTACTGTATTCTTTAGTATGTTCTATTAGATTTAATTTGGATATTTTCTTCTATATTATTTTGTCTGTAAAAATATCCGTTGCGATTTTCATTGTAATTATCCTAAAATGTACTCCGTAGCGAAAGCACGGGTATTCAGCTAGTTGTGTATAAATGTATGTGAATATACTAGCTGAATACCCGTGCTTCGCTACGGAGTGCATTCACATTAAATGCAACGGTCAATGTATGCAATTAATGAAATAAAATATATAAAAAATGCGTAAGGGATATTTTTTATACACAAAATAATGTAGAAGAAAATATTCAAATTAAAATAAAACGGTCAATGTATCCAATTAATATGTATGTTTAATATCCTTAAAACATACTCATTTGGATTAAATTCTTAAAAAACTTCAATCTCAATTAGTGTAGTGGTTAAATTTTATCTTCTACCGTATTTTAATATTTATTTTTGGTCGATTTATTTCGTTGTTATGCACGCGATGCAAAATTAGTGTAAAGTATCACAAAAAGGAAAAGAAACCACGTGATCAGTAATTAATAAATTCTAAAAATTAATCTTTAAATATTCCCCAAAAATCAGAAAATGGAGGCAAAGATTCGAAAAAGATTTCATTTTAAAGGAATTTTTATGGTATTTCTCGTGATATAAATTTTATAACCCTCAGATTATTTTAAATGCAAACTTAAAAAAAGTTACAAAAACAGCTTAAAGATTTAATTCTAAAAAAATCTAAGAAGAATCTTTGAAAAATCTTTCTTAGTGCACCCCTACACTATAAGAAGAATCGCCATGCAAAATTTCAGCCCTTTAGGTCCAGCGGTTTGGTCTGTGCGTTGTATGTCAGTCGGTCGGTCACTGACTGAACTTTTATATATGTAGATGTACAGTGGAATCTCGATCTATCGTTTTTCAAGGGACCGACTGAACTGAACGATAAATGCGGGAAAACGATAGATTCGGGAACATAACAAAGCAGTATGATCGTTGGGACTAGGTGAAATAAACGACACATACGGGAAAACGATGATTCGGAAAACTATCGATCGAGATTCCACTGTATGTGTATAGTTGTGTAAATATATTTATGAATATACAGTGGAATCTCGATCTATCGTTTTCGGATCCATCGTTTTTCCGTATGTGTCGTTCATTTTATCCAGTCCCAACGATCATATTGCTTTATGTTCCCGCATCTATCGTTTTCCCGCATTTATCGTTCATTTCAATCGGTCCCTTGAAAAACGATAGATCGAGATTCCACTGTATGTGTATGGGTAATTGTGTATATTTAATATGAATATATCAGTATGTACAATTTTATTATTTTCAATTTGAAAAGAAAAAAGTTCATTACAAAAGGAATAATCAAGGTTGAAAGTGACGTTGCACTTTGTGCCTCGCGCGCCTCCTTGTGTTCCAAAATTTTTGCGCGCCCGCTGAAGGGTTTAATGGGGCTTGTACCGGAGATTTTGAGAAAGTTGTTGATTTTATTTTTTGAAAGATTGCGTAAAAAAAAAAAAATCCCTGGAAACCGCAGTGCTTTGATTTCCCGGTGCTCCTGTTCCACGTCGTAACGAACTGAGAGCTGTGGCGACCTCACATGCGTATTTTATCTCCCGAGTTTTTTAACCCCGCAGCTGCGAAAATCTGCAGATTTATTTCTCGTCGTGGCTGTCTGTTCGTCCCTCTTCCTTATCTCGTGGGGGAATGATGGAAACATCTAGCATGCTCCTCGGTAGGCCTCCGCGAGTGAGAGAGCAATACGGTCGCTAGCCGGGGAGAAAGCGGTTACCATGATCGTCTGCGGTGTGTAGTGCTGCAAATGCGTGAGGACATGGAGCTTGATATGTGTCGGTGGTGTTGAGAACCATTAGAAAAGCGCAGGATTAGTGCTATTTTTACTTTCTTTTAGCGTAAAAATGCGACAGAAACATGGGCTTTTAGTATAAAACAACGGCTTGATATTTCTGCTATGGTAATGTTGCTTTTTATTAGCAATAGGGTGTTGTGGTTAATAATCATCATAAACCTAACCTTACCTTAACCTTAACCATGAACTTGCATATTTGAAATATGACTTCGGACACTTGAAGCAAGCTGGACTAGGCATATACAAATCATATATATTATATCTAGAATGTTATTGGCAACATCCGCGTAGGTGTACATAATTCTTTTCGCATGGAAAAACCATATATATTATTTCTAGAAGGTGATTATTGGTGACGATCCCTTTTTCTCCCTTCATACTTAACCAAAATCGATAAATGAGGTACCATTTTAAAGATTAAGTTCTGAGCTTCTGACCTTATCCTTATTATCCTTACGGTTGAATTATTGAAAAATGTAGCGTTTATGCATTAACTTTAAAAATGCATGCCGAAAGCACCATTAAATTTACAGGAAACAGGTGCTTTACATAGAGTCCGTAATGCCATTTATGGAATTCCTTAATTTTACTTTTTTTTTTAAAAAAGCGAATAAAATACCTGAATTACTTTTAACGATATGGTGAAATTGCTACGTTAATATCGTAACAAAGTTTAGATTTTAAAAAATGTATTCGCCTCAAAATCGTTTTTTGTTATCAAAAATAGCGTCAAGGGGTGAAAGTGCTGTCTCAGAATGTTGTATTGATGCTTTAAATAAATATCGGTCATAAACATTGTTACGTGTATGTAGGCGGCATGCTTCCGTTAGGTATTGCATTGTCCTCGAGCACGCACGAAATCTCCCCGTGACAAAAATCAGATCGTGACTAAACCAAAAAAATCTGGAGAAATGTAGACGATCGACTATGCCTGTGCTTGAATGCAAAAGAGGTGGGTTTTACAGCGGTGCGTCAGCTGACTTCACAAATCTTCAGTTCTTTGTGTGATGCATATTTTTGTATGCTGCGTATGGATTTTTGAGTTCCGCGTACGGAAATGGACGTTTAAGTATAGCACGGGTTCTTGAAATTTTTGAACATCTTTAAGGGGGCTCACAACCTTTAAAACTTCAAAAAATCGATTTTTGGTTTTTGCTATATTCTGATTTTTGGGACATTTCTGAACAATATGCAAATAACCGCATAAATAAATTTGCATTATTTCTCGAGTTATGAGAGTTTATGTAAAGCTCACTCTGTTGCCATAGCCATGTATATTCCAACTTTAACTTCAGTTTTCTCAAATATGTGAATTTTTGGATTGCGCGCGCTGTTACTCCCAAACTATGTGTGTTAGACACACAAAATTTTTATCAGATTTGTATTATAAGCTTCTTTACACACTAAAACCAGAAAAGTAAAATAAAATTTGTAAAAAAAAATTTTACACTTGAAAATGTTTTTAAAAAATGCTAAATTAAATTTTTTTTTTTTTATTTTATGTAAATTTTTCAATTTAAACTATATTTTTTGTATATTTTTTGGTTTTACATTAAACATGAGTGTATTATTAATTTAATTTGACCAAAAAATAGTTTCTGTATGTATATTTCTTAATTTTATGATGCGCGAAACATCCAATGATTTTTTTCCCTTTTTAGTAATGTGTACATTTAAAAATAAAATCTAAAAGTTATTTATGGCTTTACAAGTTCTATTTTTGTATAAAATATAACTGAAGACTTGCAATTTTGATATAAAACAAAAAAATTTTATATATATATATATATATATATATATGTATATATGTATATATATATATATATATATATATATATATATATATATATATATTATTGGAGTTTTAGTAGCTCGAATTTGATCATGTTTAGGGTCATTTCCCAATAGTCAAAGGTAGTGTGCCCCCTTTGGTAATTGTTTAGCTACTTATTTATTTAACTACTTAATTTGTTTAGCTACTTAATCATTTGAGCTACTGGTGTTTATCATTAGAAAATCAATCGGTTTTTTGTAAAATAATTATTCAAAAAAAAAAAAAGTTGGCTTCAATTTTAATTACGCACCAAAGTGCTGTTAAAATTTCCAAACAATTTTTCCCCCCCTAATTTATAAAATGGTTGCAAGCTCAGGTTTTTGACCCTTCAGCAGGCGTGCCAATTTTTTTAACACCAGCAGGCGCGTGTGGCACTAAGTGCAACGTCTCTGTCAACCTTGATTATTCCTTTTGTAATAAACTTTTTTTAATTCAAATTAAAAATGGTAATTCTGCTTGAGATATAAAATGTTGATAACATTGAGCTATATTTATAATTAAAGGCCAAAGTATGCAGATACAATCACCTTATTTCAAAACTTTCCGGTTGGTTGGATCTAAGGACAACTTGCGAATCGATTCCCATTATGTCCAAAAACTTAAATAAACAATGAGATTGTCCATCTTCGTGTTATGCGGGATACCGTGTAATAGCAGCCAATTTGATCGACTACATCAACTCCTGCTTTTATCGTATTGTAATCCAGTTTAATTGCTGGTTTACCACGGTTAAATCACGACTAACAATGAAGGAAAAGGAAGAGAAGGGTCAGAAAATCACACCTGCATTAGAAAGGGTGTAGCTATAAATAGAAACTGCTTAGAACATTCAACCTTTACATGTAAAAACAAACCATTCAAAATTACGAAAATGTTGCACTTTGTGCCCTTGCGCGACCGCTGATTGGTTAATCAAGAGGTTAGTGATAGCTACAGGTGGACTAAATATAGACTCCCATTGGTAGACTGTGATTGGAGAATATTGCATCTAGTGTCGTGTTTCCTCTCGTTGTAAATTCGTTTCTTCTCCTTCTTATAACGTTACAATTATCGTAGTTTTGTCCATCGGGAAAAACGGCATGTTGAATCGACAGTATTCTTCTACGTTATTCCCTAACTGATAAGCAGGACCTTCTGAAAACACTTTTTAAAAATTTGGCAACAATTTTTTTGCTGCAAAACTGAAGCATTTAATTTTTTTCTTCTTTTCAATCGCTTTGTTTCGCCTTGAAATTTTTCTAAATTTCCGTTTCCGGTACTCTAGTTCTTTTCTTACTTTTTATTTTTCTTCTCCAGTCAGTTTCTTTAAATTTAAAGTCTGGATCACTCGTTCTTTCTTATTACGTTCGTTAAACTTTTGAACTCTTTTGTTTCACAACAGGGTCTATATCTTTTCGTTCTATTTTTTTTTTAATTATTCATCGTCTTTTTAATTTTTATAGTCTTTGCTTCATTTTTTACCATGTTTTTATTAACTTGCTTTCTTGTTTGTTTGCGTGTGTGTTTGTCTAGTACAAATCTTGCAATCGATTTTTAACTAATTTCCCGACTAGCTAGACATTTGAAACTTTTAGAATAGCTCAGAGCACGATGACAAGGCATTTTTCTAATACTTTTAGCCATCTTTAAGCAGAATTAAATTAATTTCTAGTTATTTTCAGTTAATTTTGTTTTGTAGACTGGTGCAGCCGTCTATCGGCCGGGACGGGAACGAAAAGTTAAACGCAAGTTAACTTCCAATTAACTTCATTTTCATTCGCAAGTGCAAAAAATTATTTTATATATTTTCCTCAAATTTTCTTTAAGACGGTCCTATACGGCAGCAGAAAATTATCAATTGTCAAACGCGATAAGGCAGTGAGAACGACATATTATGGGAGGATGGGTACTTGTCATCAAATGAGGATGATGATGGTGATATATATTACGACGGCACCAATACTTATGACATGGACGCAACAACAATAGATGAACTGTATCCTAGTGAAAGTGATTAAGTCAGATAATTTGACAATATTGTTTGTTTTGAATAAAAATTTGAGTTTTTCTTTCTACCGAATTTAATTAAGGTTTTCGTTTCTTTTTATTACAAATTTTATTTCTGCTGATAAATATTTGTGCAATTTTTAAATAAAATATTGAAAAGTTATGGGTGCGTATTATAGTCTAATTTTAATTTCCCCCCCCCCCCCCCGAAAATTTCTGCAAAATCAAGCATGCGTATTATACTCGGGTACGTATTATAGTCGAGATTTTACGGTAATTTTTCTCGTACTGTCCCAGCATCATTTTTCCAGTTAATATTAAGAAGCTTGTTACAATTTCGCGTACTCCACAAGTTTCTGCGTTAGCAAACTCTTGGTTTTTTTTTTTTTTTATATGGTAAATCGCCCTTGGCCATTCTCATCCCGTAGCCGAAATCCGAAGAAATCGCATTTGAGAAATCCACCTTTTTTTTTCCAGATGTAACAGAGACGGATGAGCCGCTATAGTTACGCCATAAGCATCAGGCGGACGTATTGTTTCAATTCAGGCGTATCGCGTTTTGGGAATTTCTGGAATTTTGGATTTGTACGGATTGAGTTCCGACTGAAAAAGAAACTTTTCATGGAACTTTTTGTTTTAGAATCTTTTTAATAAAGCTTATGATATTAAGGAATTATAGACGACAAAAAAAAAATGTTAGTTAAAATCTTAATATCGTATAAGCATCACTAAACTGAGCATCAGAAATGGCGGCCTTAGGTGCTTCTGCGAATTTCAAAACCGATTAGATTGCATTCTTTATTAAGTGTTCTCACGATTCTTTAGTAAAGTGCTTGGATTCCGGTAACATGATCATGGTCCGCGAGCGTGGTATCAAAACAATATCGTTTGCCGTAGTAAATTCCGTCACAGGAATCGCACGAACGTATTGTATGGACCACACTTTTCCCCCTTTTCGTCTGTCTCTGACACGATGTATGAGACAGTCGACACATGGGTGGCGTACCAGACATACGTGACTTTAACGATTTTCGCAGTAAAATTGTACTCTGACCAATAAATATTTTTTGCCCGTCTTTAAAATGAATTTTTTCGTGTAATCGGCAGATAATTTTTATAAATCATGATGTACGTCTTGATACGGATCATAGCTTCATGATACATATGGTAGAGATGATAAAATTCTGATACATTATGCTGGTACGGGTGGTATAATCGTGAGGCATATCTCTATACAGATTTTGTACTCATGATATATATTTGGTACACAGATTATATGCTTATGTTGTATATCTTATGGGTTAAAGGGTGATGCAGTGTACCTCGATATGGATTAAATGCTCATGGTTTGTGCCTCGCTATGGATTCAATGCTCATGCAATGTGTCTCGCTATTAATTCAATGCTCATGCTATGTGTCTCGCTATTAATTCAATGCTCATGCAATGTGTTTCGCTATTGATTCAATGCTTATGCTATGTGTCTCTCTATTGATTAAATGCTCATGCTATGTGTCTCGCTATTGATTAAATGCTCATGCTATGTGTCTCGCTATTGATTAAATACTCATGCTATGTACCTCTCTATGGATTCAATGCTCATGCTATGTGCCTCGCTATGTATTCAATGTTCATGCTATGTGTCTCGCTATTGATTAAATGCTCATGCTATGTGTCTCGCTATTGATTAAATGCTCATGCTATGTGTCTCGCTATTGATTAAATACTCATGCTATGTACCTCTCTATGGATTCAATGCTCATGCTATGTGCCTCGCTATGTATTCAATGTTCATGCTATGTGTCTCGCTATTGATTCAATGCTCATGCTATGTATCTCGCTATTGATTCAATGCTCATGCTATGTGTCTCGCTACTGAATCAATGCTCATGCTATGTGTCTCGCTATAGATTAAGTGCGCATGCTATGTGCCTCGCTATTGATTCAATGCTCATGCTGTATGTCTCGCTATAGATTAAGTGCGCATGCTATGTGCCTCGCTATGGATTCAATGCTCATGCTATGTCTCTCGCTATTGATTCAATGCTCATGCTATGTGTCTCGCTACTGAATCAATGCTCATGCTATGTGTCTCGCTATAGATTAAGTGCGCATGCTATGTGCCTCGCTGTTAATTCAATGCTCATGCTATATGTCTCGCTATTGATTCAATGCTCATGCTATGTGTCTCGCTATTGATTCAATGCTCATGCTATGTGTCTCGCTATTGATTCAATGCTCATGCTATGTACCTCGCTATGGATTAAATGCTCATTCTATGTACCTAGCTATGGAAGAAATGCTCATATACATCTTGAAAAGGATACTATGATCCTGATACATTTCTTGATACGGGTGGAATGATCCCGATATATATCTTATACGAATGGTACGAACCCTAATACATAGTTTGATACGGATTAAGTGCTCATATATCTGTATACGCAGATTATATGCTCGTGATAAATATCCTGATACGGATCTCTTTAGGATACTAATATTGACACTTCCTTACTTGCAATTTGGAGTTAGTGGATTTTGCCTGTAGTTCTTGGGCAGATGAGGATACCTTTTCTTAGCGATTGCCTGACATAAAAAACGTTAAGTGAAATTAGTTTCAAAGAACAGATATCTCTACCTTCACCCGCATTGAAGGATCGAACTGTTTACAAAAGCACCGTGTTTTTTTTGTTGTTGTTTGTTTGTTTATCTTTCTCTCCCGCTGGAATGGCGTTCCAGACGTCAAAGCGGAGGAGTCGAAATTAAAACAAACGCTTATAAGACTCGCGAGTGTTTTTATTGGGACCTATTAGTGTCGCCGAACGAAGACATGCTGCGAGAGAGAATGAATGGCAAAATAACTTTCTGGCGAGATATTTTAACGTCCCACTGACAGGAGAGGCATCTCAATTCATCACGTCTTGGTGGGTTCTCCTCCACGGAAGCGTTCAGTCGGAAAATGACGGTCCTTCGATGCCAGGGCACGATTTCGATGGAGTTGGAAATTGGCGATGTAAATCAGCTGGCGCAAGGTGAGGCGCGCGTGGCGTGGAATCGCGCGTTCGGAGGAATGCGTGCAGCGTGGCTGTGGTGTAGGAAAACACCCAGAAACACCGGGATTCTCGTAAAGCTTGACATTAAAGATTGTTTTTTTTTATTATTATCTTGGAATCTTGAGGGAGAACGCAGCGAACAAGTTTTTCCGATTGAATGCGTGACCTTGGGCCTTAAAGAATATTTTCCCCAGCCTCTTTATGTGTTAACCCTATCAGAGGACATGAATTAATGTCTGTTTTCGTTTCTGGACCGGAGACATAAATGAATGCTCAATCGCATCGTTAAAGCACTCGCTCTTGTACGTAATGGTGCATATACATTGGTGCAGAGTTCTCTGCCTGTGCCTTGGGGAATCCAATGATTTATGTTCACTCTGTAATCTGTACTATGCGTGGATCGCGTCCTCTGGCGGTCCATCAAAGAAAGGGTGGGGGGTCAGCGGGTCAAATGGTGTCGAGCGGGGTCGGGGGAGACACCACATCAAAGAAACCTTGGGGGCGGGAATGGGGGTGGTTCTAAATACCGTGTCTAATGTGATGACAGGAGTCGGTGATCTGCAGGCAGAGAACTCTGCACCAATCTATATGCGTTATAACATGTTACCTCTCAACTGCCACAAAAACGAAAGGGACCGCGTTTGTGGTTAAACGCATTGATTACTGAAACTCGTATTAGAAGAGCACAACCACAGCTCCACGTGTAAAACACGTGGCATGCATATTATGCCCGTCGGTTTTCACGTGGTTGCGTCAGTGACGTCGCATGAAACTGTCTTTTAGTCTGCGCATGCGAACTTTTCACACTTACACTTTTCTGAACTTTTCCACCTTTTTTTACGTAGGACTACGTTCCTCCATAACGGTACTCCGGAAAGCAAAATTTCAGATGTCCTGCGTCGCGAGTTATAATTTTGGCATCTTGCCAAACCCAGTCTGTATCGCTTGGGCAAGCAGTAAACAGAAAAGTACCTAAATGCGTCAAAGTTTTGGCATATATAGATACATATATACATAACACATATATACATACAAAAGAGGTAAGCGACGATAAGTAATCCTACGTTAATAACCCGCGGTAGTTTCGTTAGAAAGAGACTACCTGAAATTTATTTATTTATATTTTTTTGGAGGGGGAGCGGGCTAATAGCGTATTGATACTTGATCCGAAGAATAATTTAATCCCAATAATAATCATTTTCAACAAAAATGAATGTTTTGCATAAAGAAAAACATTTTGTAGAATATATTGGCAGAACACGTATTTTTAACGTTTTCACTAATTAAATATAACTTTTAATACTTCTGCAAAGCACGTATTCTCTCTCTTCGTCCCCCCTCCCCCCTAAAAAAGTCTGGAACAACAGTGAGACCTATAAAATGGCCCTTTCTCACGGTGTTTAACAATATAATTCTACTGGACATGAGAACACTGAGCGATTTATGCCTTACGCTCTTTTTTTTTTTTTTTTTTTTTTTTTTTTTTTTTTTTTTTTTTTTAACCTTTAAATAAGGGATCTAAATATATTTCAGGGTTTTTTTTTTTATTTTTTTTTTTTTAGATTTCTTTTAGGTTCGGACCTCCTGTAGTCACACGATACCTCTTGATTCAAGTAATCACCCAGTTGTAACTCGAGGCTGGTCACGAAGAAGCCGTAAAAGTTGTAATTATGTAGATTGCTCTTTTTTTTGCTTAAATCGCTGAATGGTAACCGTGCCTCTTATTTCATCCAGAATTGCCCCCTTAAAAAAAAAAAAAAAAAATTCCTGTATCAGGACTAAAAAAGGCGCTAAAAGAAACATTGGGAATAGCTACGGAACCTCGCTCTCCAGTTACGGAGATGTGTCTCGCAGTTAAAATATCGCTAGTAATGGAAGTCGAATGGGAACCCTTTACTTCCGTCCTTTGTTCTCGAGCGGCAATAATTGGTAGGTTTAGACGAGAGCCGTGGGGTCTGACCTTTTAACTTGCGTTTTATAATTATCCTCTCTGTGTACACATGATATTGCCTGTTTTAATCCCTTATTTTTAACCCCTTTTGCTCAACAGGCGTAGGCAGGCCCTGATTTTCCATTAGGCCCGGGCCTAGGGGCCCCCCGAATGTTGGGGGCCCCCAAAAAATTTTATTTTAAAAGAAAAAATTCCCAGTTCAATTTTTTTTTAATTTTACCTTTTTTTTTTTTAAATAAAATTTTTTTATATATCCTTTCAAATTTGATTGATTGGTTCATCCTATGTATAGTGATATGGATAGTTCATCATATGCATGTTATAGTGTGTATAAGGGATTAATAAGTTTTTCTGGTTGCATTGCATTGGTGTTTTAGTGATGAAGTTAATATGCTGTATTGCTTTTTGTTATTTGATAATGTTCTAGCCTTCTACGCTTCAAATAGCCAGTTGTTGGTAAAATGGTACTTTCACAATGATTCTTGATTATTATTATTATTATTATTTTTTTGTGAGTCAATTTTGGAAATTTTACGCCTACATCAGTGTCAGGGGGCCCCCATCCCGAGTTGTGCCCATATTCAAGAATTTTCTAAATCGGGCCCTGGGCGTAGCGTGATTCTAACTTTTGCGGGAGAACGAATTGAATTTAGTTAGGGCCCTCCTCAGCGCATTGACTACCGGATAGTCCTTAAAATATGAAATATTATGATTTTTTCGAAATTGAATAACAATAGAATTGATGTTTGAGTAGTATTCAAAAGTTATAGAATGAGAAAAATATATATAATATAAATAAAAGGAGAAAAAAAAATATAGCATCGAATTTTTGTTATGGATCATATCATTGATTTAAAAACTATTTTAAGGCTAAAGATATAATCAGAATCTTCAGTTTCACAGTTTTAAAAAGCGGGAAAAAACCAACATTCTTAAAAGTTTTCTACAATTGCCCGATTTTAACTGAACTTCTATTAACGTTTTAATTTATTTCCAAGTTAATTTGGGGGGAGGGAGGAACGTGCCCTCCCCGACGCTACGCCTATGCTTTTGCTGAATAACATATTTTAATTTGATCCTATCCACTTTTCCGCAGCTATTGTGGCTTGGCTGTTATTGGTCCCTAAAATAAATTAATTGACCTTAATTATGCGGGTTTTTTAAAGTGCCCTTTAGAAAGCTATTATCTTCGTAAAGCTTTTAACCTACCACTCGTTTGATATTATCTTTCAGCTGAAAAAAAAATTAAATGATCTTAATTATGCGGAGTTTTTTTCCAAGGGCCCTTTAGAAAGCACTGTTTACTTTGTAAAGCTTTTAACCTACCACTCGTTTGATACTCCTCCCTGTCTTTCAGCCGAAAAAAAAAACGTTTCTGATGGGTTATTCAGTCCTCTCGTTTGATATACGAAAGCGCCAAAAATGTACCACAAGGGACCTCTTCGTCGCCAAATTTGGCGCGGAATGACCTGTCACAAACGCTTTTCAAGTTGAAAGTACGTGACGGAAAAGGTAAGTGTCTCAAACGAGTCGGTTCTTTTCCGTTGTAGGCTGAAAGATTGCACTTTGTCAGTCGTCACCAGTAAAAGGTTTTTACTGGTGACATTCTGCATTTTGGAATTTGTTTCCCGCCTTCATACTGATTGGCTGTGCGCCTTGCTGAAGAGCCAGTAGCAAGGGCGAACTCCGGGTTCAAGGCTATTGGGTACGCTGGAGGTGTACATATGTGAATATTTTAGATTAACAAAAATGTGGCTGGTATTCGATTTTCACGGCTGGTTATCGCTTAGAATAAAACGTCTAATTTGACAACATTGCTCCTTGAAGGAGACGTAAACATAGTGTATAAATAGCAACTCGGTTGGCTATGAACTGGGTCTCTCCCATTTCCTGACCGCGATGTCCACCGGTCTCGAATATAGCTTGCTCTATATTTTTCCCTGCACCGCGCAGAATATATCCGTTTGTCCCAGCTCTCCCCGACCTTGCCGATCCCCCCCACTTCGCGTGTCTGTCTGCAGCGGAAACGGGTGCATCTTTCCCCCCACCGCCACCACCACCGTCTCTCCCTTCCCCCTCTTGAAAACAGCTGTGCTAATGGCGGAAACTGAAGAATTACTCATTTCGCTGGGTGCGTGTGGATATATCTGTGCAACGCGAGGGGAGATTGGACGTACGAATTTGCAGTATTCGCGGACAGTTGAGTGTAAAGCGATAAGTTTTGCTTTTGTACCTATCCATCTGTTTCACTAATGAATGTGCAAGTTTTATACGGTGTTTGTAAATGTTACGCAGTTGGTGTTTTGTTTGCATTCCTATTACTGTAATTTTAGTAATTTGTCACTGCTATGGGAACCCGAATGCAGAGGTTGTGAGGGAGTAAATAAAGCAGTCTGACGTACTTTGTTCATCAAATGTTTCCCCTGAGCGTTTTCGAGAGCATGGAGTTCTGTTTTTTTTTTTTTTTTTTTTTTTGGGGGGGGGGCAACTCTCAGTGAAAGCTGTCCATTTTGATTTTTTTTAAATGAAAAATTATATCAGTTGCTGTTGGTTAAAACAAGTTGAGTAACCAGTCAAAATTGGTGAACAAGAATTGAGTAATCGGTCAAAAATGTCGGGCTAGAGTCGAGTAACCAGCCAAAACTGGCGAATAAGAGTTCGAGTAACCAATCAAAACCAGCGAATGAGTGTCGAGTAACCAATCAAAACCAGCCAATGAACGTTGAGTAACCATTCAAAACTGCCAAAAGATAGTCGAGTAACTTGTCAAACTGGTGAACTAGAGTCTAGTAACCTGTCGAAAACTAGTGAACTAGAGTCTAGTAACCTCTGGAAAACTGGCGAACTAGAGTCTAGTAACCTGTCGAAAACTGGCGAACTAGAGTCTAGTAACCTGTCGAAAACTGGCGAACTAGGGTAGAGTAATCGGTCGAAAACTGGCGAACTGGGTTCGAGAAACCGGTCGAAAACTGGCGAACTAGAGTATTTCGATTTTTTATGTATTTTTGAAAATCTATAATTATTCTGTAAACAGTTTTCACTTTGTAACGATAGACATCCCTACCTTAATGCTCCATAAAAGACTGACCTACTGAAAATTTAGAAATTTCAAGCACGAGTTCTTTATTCAAGTTTCTACCTTCTTTTGCAGAAAACAGAATTCACGAAATGCGTTTGCTAATCTATGACTAGGAAAATTACTCCCCGTAGCTTGACATGGGATCTGCGTTATCAACCGATGCACCGAAAAAAAAAATCAATCGTACTTTTACTTGTTGGTAGAAAAATACGGAAAGTAAAATTTCCCCATAACGTAACACGGGTGCCTCGCAATCATCTGTCGATTAAAAGCTATATTTCTCAAGGGATTACGGTGTTAAGCGCAAACAAATGCGCAGATCTATTGTTCTTACGCCCACCCTGCAGTATAAGTGGTTAAATAGGTTGTGTAGTTTAGAAAGGAAGAAAAACCTGTCGTAAGCAGGATGTTTCTAGGAAATTAATTTTTGCAATGCTCCTGATACTAACTAGTCTTCCCCTTACACTTTCACAATAGTTTACAGACGGGTTTCATTCTACGCTGTTTAAAACGATATACGCGTGTTCTCTGTTTTTGAAACTGTAACTAGCTAAAAGATTAGAAAGTTTTCGTCTAAGTCGAAGGCCATGGAAGAAATCATTTCTTGGGTTTTTATTAGATTTACGGTTTTATACACGGAACACATTATTGAGGAGGTTTTCCTATTAGTATCATTAGGTGGCGGAACTGTTATATGGAAATTCGTAATCCAAAGAAAAAAGTATGGTAGAGTTGAAATTTCTTACTTTTCTTTGGGGGGGGGATCCAGTTTTCTGTGGAATTTCGCCGCCCCCCCCCCATTGTCTTAGCCGTAGCAACCCAATCTCATAAGGTGGTCACACACATCTGCACTGCACAGTATTCATGGGGAAATCGAGTGATTTATGGGGTGCGGTCTGCAGAGCCTCTCTGCAGCGATCCTGCCCTCAGTCGGTTTTTCACAGATGATCAAAGAGATTCGAGTGACCTTGGGGGAGGACCGTGACTAATCGACCCCCAAATGTGTCAACAGGTGTAGGGGGGGGGGCTGCGTGTCTAGATGTGTGTGACTGCAGCATAAGAGAGTTGTAAATGTCAATCTATCCCGATGTGGTCACAGTTAGTGTAGGCTTCAGTAACAGGAAACTTCAGCTGTTCTTTTAAGTACGATAGCTTCTTATGTTTTCGTGAGCAGAAAGGACATTTGTAGATCGTAAAAATATTTGTCTAAAAGACTGGGTTCCACCCAGTTACCTAGTGTCGAAAGCTCCCCCCGCTTGGTCCCGGGTTCGAATCTCGCCGAAGGTGGGGATGTGTCTGCGCATATTCCTAATAGCCAACCATGCCATTTCACCCATAGAGTGCTCGCATTATCAACCTATACAAATCGTCGTGTGTATGGTCAAATGCCGTATTTTGGAAATGTAAAAGAGCTAACGTGCTCCCCCCCCCCCTAAAAAAATAAAATTCGAAGGGCAAATTTTCAGTCTTTTCAAATATCTATGGTCATAGAGTTTATCGGCCCCATCTTACGTTGAAAGTGGTGCGACTGTTCAGGTACGTTACATAGACCAAATGGCTTCACCCATTTTAATTTTTTTTAACTTAGTTTCTGTTTACACAATGGAGTAACGTCTGGTTTTGTTCGTCTCGCTTTCCAGACAAGTCTCCTGCATTTCTGTTCTTGGTAGACGTTTTGCTTTTTGAATCGATAACCATAATGCGCTTCCAGAATTGTTCAAATATTGCTACGGGGTCCTACTTTTTGACAAGCCGTTCCTAATTTTTTTTATCACCCTTCTTCGAAATCTTTTATGTCTTGGATCGCATACACGGTCTGTAGCCAAATTTTGAACTGCTTTCTTTAAAAAAGTATTCCCTCAATTTCTTTTTTTTTTTTTAAATAAACTTTTTACTATTTTTTCCCCCCCAAATTTCGTCTCATCTCTTTTTCTCTATTTTTTAGGAGAATATCGTTACTTTTCTGCTAATCAATTCCTGGTTTTACCCAGGTGTCGGTGAAATTTCGCATAATGATCCCACGTTCAGTGTTGAAATGTTTATCCCAGTGATTTTGTTCAGTGCGTTTATTACGCAGGAAAGAAACCCAGGGGGGAAAAATTCAACTGTAGACTATATATATATATATATATATACACATACACACACATACATACACACACACACACAGGGTGTCCATAATGAAAGTCCCACTTTCAAAAGGCTGCAAAAAAAGAACCACTGGTCAGAATGACTTCAAATTTGAACTGAATATACTGGAAGAAGGGGATAACGATTTGGCATAGTAAAAAAAAGAGTTCCAAAATGTTACAGCGCCATCTATTGATACATTTTGGAACTCTTTTTTTACTATGCCAAATCGTTACCCCCTTCTTCCAGTATATTTAGTTCAAATTTGAAGTCATTCTGACCAGTGGTTCTTTTTTTGCAGCCTTTTGAAAGTGGGACTCTAATTATGGACACCCTGTGTGTGCGTATTTGTATATATATATATATATATATATATATATATATATATCTACCAGCTGAAAACCCATACTTCGCTACGGAGTACATTCAAATTAAATACAACGGTCAATGTATGCAATTAATGCCTATATATATATATATATATGTCGGACACTGGAGCTTCACGCCCGATCGAAATACATCTTAATCCGAAACTTGAGAACCATGATGCAGTCGGTGAACCGGTGGCGTAGACATTCATTAATTAAATCCATCAAACAGCAAGATGTTAACACAACAGGCATAAAACACTTCAAATGATCTTCCTAAACATCTTTATTAAATTTCTTTAAACCTCTCAGCTCCATAATTAATAAAATTACTTCCCAACCCTTCCCAAAAATACGTACCGTCGAGCGGCACGTCCTATCATTTCCTATCCATCCATGACTCTGGCGATAAATCCTTTGTTCATAGCTTTTAACGAACGCTTAGTGACGCTCATTAGTTATGCGTGATGTCATATCGGATCTTATTGCTAAACTCAGCATTTCCTTTCTCTTCGACACTCAAACCACAGATGCGCCAAGATTATATAATGAAAAGGGGAATTTCCCTCTAGAATCTGTGGTTCTTCGGAGATTGAATCAAGCCGACCCATTAATTCCATTTTCACTGCAATACATGCGCCGCTTATTTGAACTCCCAGACTTTTTAATTGTTAAATCCTATATTTTAATAACTAAAATCCCATTTTAAGGTCGCGTGATCGCCCCCCATATTTAAGCCTCACATATATATATATATATATATATATATATATATATATATATATATATATATATATATATATATATATATATATATATATATATATATATATATATATATATATATATATAAGAAATCGTAATGGATATTTTTATAGACAAAATAATGTAGAAGAAAATATTCAAATTAAATCTAATAGAACATACTAAAGAATATAGTACAGTTTGAGGAACATTTCTTTTACTGTATTTTAATATTTTTTTGGATAATGTCCGATCGTCTGCCGCAGTAGAAAGAAAAAATATTTTTTTTTGTCAATTTATTTCGTTGTTATGCACGTGATGATAAATTAATTTAAAGTATCACGAAAAGAAAAGAAATCACGTAATCAGCATTTAATAAATTAGATTCTACAAATTAATCTTTAAAAAATCACCAAAAATCATAAAAGGGAGGTAAAGATTCGGAAAAGATTTCATTTTAAAGAAATTTTTAGGATCGTTCTCGTGATATAAATTTTATAACCCTCCGATTATTATTTTAAATGCAAACTTTAAAGAATCTTTCAAAAACAGCTAAAAATTTAATCTAAGAAAATCTAAGAAGAATTTTTCAAAAATCTCTCATAGTGCACCCCTACACTATAAGAAGAATCGCCATTCAAAATATCAGCCCTTTAGGTCCAGCGGTTTGGTCTGTGCGTTACTGTCAGTCAGTTACGGAACTGTTATATATCGCTACTAAATATTTTTTTCCTCTTTTTACCAACATTGGATACATATTGTCTGTCGACATTCGCCCTATGTAACCGCGAGTTTTGTTGGTTGCTTGTAATGGAGGCACCTCGACCAACACCGACTCAAACACAGTGTCTGAGTCGGTGTTGCCTCGACCCGCCAGGGGCGACATCTGGTGGACTGCTTCTGAAGAAATGGAGCCTGGAAAAAGAAATTTGAGTGGTGTATACCATACACGGGGTTTTTGGTAGTGACAAATTTATTAATTGTATAAATTCATAGAGAAAAGAGGGTAACTGTAAAAACTGCAAATATGTATGACAAATTTAAGTCCCTTTCGCAATTGCTGCAAGCCTCCAGAAATTAAGAACGTTAATCTTATAATTTTTTTTAAAAGAACTTTAATGGGTGTTAAGGGATATTTCATTAGGTAAATTTTTTTTCGGGAGTATTTTAAGAATTTTTTTTTCTCATTTCTAAATAAAATTGCACTTGTTTTGCAAATTGTAGGTCTTAATATCGTTTAGGAACCTTTTTCATGAAGGGGATAACGCTAAGTGTTTCTAGATTTTTTTTTTAATATTTTTTTTTTTTTTTCAAGCGGTATTGGAAATTAAAATATCTATATGTATCTAGCAATATTGATATTTTTTTTTTTTTACGGGACATTTTCCCGTATACCAGTCTAGAGCAGTCCCACAAAAAAAATAAATATATAAATAAAATAAACACTTCTCGTAATGGCCTGAATTCCTGTGGGTGTGATGCCACCGAACGCTTGCAAAACTCTACGTCAATTTACGAAACGCACGCCACTCGTTTTGCCGTCTCAATTTAGACCCTCCAGAGGTAATTAAGTTTTGAAATCCCGGTCGTGCAGAGAGCGCAGATGATAAAATTTCAATCAGCGCACAGTTTGAGATGTTTTACGGCCGGGGATTGCGTGTTTAATAAGGCTCGATCTGCCGGAGGATGAACCTAAGCGTAATTTTAGATCTTTTTTTAAAAAATATCGGGAGCTGATATTTGCTTCCCGGAGTAGACGGCGGAACTTAATTGCTGCAATGAGAGATATGCAATGCTCAAGTGGCGCATCCGTCAACATTGGCTGTCGTGTATGATCCATTTATCTGTAACAGCACGTTTGCATTGATATTTGGCGAAATGTTTGGCTTGGGAAAATCCGGCTTATCTCTTTAAAGCCGGCGATTTTACGGTAAACGGTTCTGTGGAGGTTTGTTGGATTTTTTAAAACTTAGATCAGTGATTCTCAACCTTTTATTCGTCACAGTACACTTTTAATAATTTTAAAAATTTGGCGGCACACTAACTATAAGATAAAATTAAAAGAATTTCACTTGGATAATTGATTGATTGTACCTATAATATATTTGTAAAAATAGCATATGAAATAATTTTCATCTATATTTATGTCAGTTCCTTAACTGACTGACTGACTGGAATATAACCCACAGTCCAAACCGCTGGACCTAAAGGTCTGAAATTTTGCATGGCGATTCGTCTCATAGCATAGGGGTGCACTAAGGAAGATTTTTTTTTAATTCTTACATTTTTTTAAATTAAATTTTTAAGCTGTTTTTGTAACTTTTTCCCAGTTTGCATTTAAAATAATAATCTGAGAATTAAAAAATTTATATCACGAGAAAGATCATAAAAATTCCTTTAAAATGAAATCTTTTTCGAATCTTCACCTCCCTTTTCTGATTTTTCGTGAATTTTTAAAGATTAATTTTTGAATTTAATTTATTAAATGCTGATCACGTGATTTCTTTTTCTGGTACTTTAAATTAATTTATCGTCACGTGCATAACAACGAAATAGAGAAAAACTTTTTTTCTTGCTAATGCGGCAGGTGATTGGACTTATCCAAAAAAAATATTAAAATGCAGTAAAAGATACGTTCCTCAAACTGTACTATATTCTTTAGTATGTTCTATTAGATTTAATTTGAATTTTCTTCTACATTATTTTGTCTATAAAAATATCCGTTACGAATATATATATATAATATTTATTTATATATATATACACTCAAGAGCCAAAACATTATGACCACCCCTACATTTTGCAATGAATTCGCCTGGATGACGTGGAAGGCACGTGATCAGGTGGAAGTGGTATTTAACTGCTGCTGGAGAGTCTGAAGAATCATTCTTTCACTTACTTCTGTGTGTGATGGGAAAGGCTGCGGATCTAAGCGACTTTGATAGAGGGCAGATTGTTGTCACAAGGCTAAAATTGTGTTGGAGTGGTTCCAGGAACATGATGCTGAATTCCAGTTAATGTCCTGGCCGCCTAACTCACCGGATCTCAATCCGATAGAACACATTTGGGATGTCATGGGACGGCAGCTCAGAGTTCAAAGACCACCAATTCGCAATATCTCGGATTTGCGTGACCGTTGCTTAAACATCTGGTACAATCTGTCTCCGGCTATCTACCAAGGACTTGTGGCATCCATGCCAAGGCTGGTTGAAGCTGTGTTGCGCGCCAAAGGTGGGCCAACTCGGTATTGACAGGTGGTCATAATGTTTTGGCTCTTGAGTGTATATATATTTAAACACCAATTGCATACATTGATCGTTGTTTTTAATTTGAATGTATTCCGTAGCAAAGTACGGGTATTCAGCTAGTATATATGTGTGTGTGTACACACACAGTGGAATCTCGATCGATCGTTCTCCGAATCATCGTTTTCCCGTATGTGTCGTTTAATTCACTCAGTCCCAACAATCATATTGCATTGCTATGTTCCCGCATCTATCGTTTTCCCACATTTATCGTTCACTTCAGTCGGTCCCTTGAAAAACAGTGGATTGAGATTCCACTGTGTATGTATGTGTGTGTGTGTGTGTGTGTGTATATATATATATATATATATATATATATATATATATATATATATATATATATATATATATATATAAATATACACATATACACAGATACATATACATATATTCATACAAAAGAGGTAAGCAACGATAAGTAATCCTGTATTAATAACCTGCGCTAGTTTCGTTAGATGAGACTACCTGAAATTTTTTTTTTCCCCCTAAGTTCTCTCTATTTGGCGTGTGTACCGAATTCGGAAGCGAATACCTCGGCTTATTTACTAGTCTTTTGTTCTTAACGATTATTTACATTCCCTTCCAAATTACACTGCTGGCCACCCAAATTGCAACACCAAGAAAGACAAGAGATATCACAACAAAATTTATTTTGTAGATAACATGTTGACCAAGTATCAAATGATTAAATTTATAGACTTCTGTGAAGTGTGGTTCCTGCCAAAATCAGTAGCCAGAGTAGCCGCCATTGTTGGAGATCACCGCTGCCACACGCCTCGGCATTGATTCAAAGAGACTTTGGATGAGTTCTTGGGGTACAGCAGACCAAGCAGCTTCCACACGTTGCCAAAGTTGATCTGCTGTGGCAGCTGGGGATGGAATCTGGGTCAATCTTAGAGCAACCATGGACCACATGTTTTCTATCGGCGAAAGATCCGGAGAGCGAGGCGGCCAGGGAAGCAATTCAATCTGGCGATTGACGAAGAACCGTTGGGCGATGCGTGCCACGTGTGGTCGCCCATTATCCTGTTGAAATATGGCTGTGGGCAAGCCCTGAAGGTAAGGAAGGACAACTGGCTCCAACAGCTCGGAGATGTAGCGCTGGCTGTTTAAAGTACCGGCAATGCGTACTAGAGGTGTGCGAGAGTGATATCCAATACCGCCCCATACCATAATACCCGGTGCAGGACCAGTGTGGCGGTGCATAACGCAGCTGTTCAGCATCCTCTCTTCACGGTGTCTCCAGACTCGTATGCGACCATCGTGGTGTTGCAGACAGAAGCGTGACTCTTCAGTAAAGACAATTTCATTCCATCCTGCCGTCCACATCCTTCTGTCATCGCACCATTGGCGGCGGAGACGTCTGTGGTTCTGCGTGAAGGGTAGACAAAGCAATGGACGTCTTGCGGACAGACCACTCTGCTGTAAACGGCGTCGAATGGTACGCGCAGACACTGGATGATGCGTTACAGACTGCATGTGCTGTGCTATGGTTCGTGATGTGACTGAGCGATCCGTCACTGCCATGCGCACAGTTTGACTGTCATCGCGTGAAGTGGTGCGCTGAGGTGGATGCGATCGAACACGCCGGTCCGTCGTACCCTCCTGCATCCAACGATCACATATCCGCATTACAGTTGTTTGGTTTCGTCCAACACGACTACCGATTTCCCTGAAAGATAATCCACAGTCTCGGTAGGCCACTATCCTTCCTCTGTCGAACTCGGATACTTGATCAAAAGGTGATCGCTGTTTTCGACGAGGCATAATTGATCGTTTTTTTTGAAAAAACCACAAGAAAAACACAATTGCCGAACTTGAAATCGTCGAAATCTCTAAGCTTTAAATAGCGCTTTGAAGTGGCGCCACAGGCGCGCGTGATATGCGTCTGTGTTGAAATTCTAATCATTTGCATATCTCACCTCCGCTAATGCATGTTGTAAATTTCATGTTATTTGCATGTTTCCTTCAGGGTGTTGCATTTACAGTGGCCAGCAGTGTATTTACATTCCCTTCTATCTTTTAGCTTCTTCTATGTAACACAGTGTCTTGCAAAAGACGAAGCAAATAACCTTGGCTTGCAAATATTTTGTACTTAACGATTTTTTTAATCCTTCTTAAATTTTTTAGCTTTCTCTGTGTCGGCGCGTTTGGCAAAATTGGATGCGAAAACCTCGGTTGGCTTTTGCGGATCTTTTGTATTTAAATTCCTTCGTGAGTGACGTAGTTATAGACGGGAAAAAAAAAATTTCATTTCTAGTCTCCTTTCAGAATCGGCAGCGAAACTGAACCATAAATCTCTCCTGGAATTTCTCTTGTGTTACCTTTATGGAAAAATTCCACTCTTTTCTTCAAATTCAGCAATCTTCGAGCCCTATTTTTTTTCTCTCCACTGTTTACACTGGTGTATCGACCTCTACGGAGTAACCCCCACGGCCTTTGTCCACGTTCTACGAAAATGTCTAGCACGGGGTCATCAACTCCATTGGGGGAAAAAGAAAAGTTTCCAGCATTTTCCATCTTCCACGTACGCGAAGCGTGGAAGAAAAAAAATTATTTTATTAAAGAAGAAAAAAAAAGAAAGGTTTCCTCTATTGTAAAAGGTATTCATTCTGTTTTCGTTATATACCGTTTGAGAGCGTACCAGAGGAACGTCTCCAGATTTTCTGTCGGGGTCGACTCGAAATTCTTTTGTGTTCGTGAATGGCCCGGAATGTATTTTTTGTTGCTTCTCTTTTTTGGAGGAAGGGGTGTTTGTGATCGCTCAGCTTTCGTGAGAAAGTGGAGGCGGCGTATAGGCATTGTTTACCAACACAGATCGGGTGCGATTGGGGTTTTTTTGGTCGTGCTTTGGATGCTATCGGGAACCTTATTTTATCTCTCTGAAAATATACTTTGTGATACTGCGGGATTTAAATCGCACATTAAAGCTGCTGTGTGCTAACCCCATTGGATTAGCTCACCTGTATATTAGCCTGTGGAGAAAACTTGTCCAAGGATTTCAGAGTAATTTATATATATATACATACACACAGTAAAAACTGTTTTTAAGAACACCGGTTATAAAAACATATCGCTTAAAAGAACGGAATTATTAGTTCCCGGCCAATTCTCATGTGTAATGGTGGACATAAAATCCGGTTATAATAACATCGTTAATAAGAACATATCGCTTTTAGTGACTTAAAATTAATTTGTTTCTAAAAAAATAAATCGCTTATAAGAACATTTAATTGGGAAGTAGCAGCACGTTGATCTTCAACCATTTTATCCATTTTTATCTTTTAAAAAAAACGGACTAAAATTAAGAAACTTAAAAAAAGTCCACATGCTGACATAGAAGAAGCCCTTTTACATTGGTTTAAGATTCAAAGGAGTGCCAAAATTCCCCTAATCTGACCGATTTTGCAATCGAAAGCAAATGAACATGCGAAGCTCTTTGAAAAACATGATTTCGTTTGTTCAACTCCGTGGATCCAGAGATTTCGGGAGAGGCATTCCTTTGTGTTCTGGAGAATCGGTGGAGAATCAAAGGCCGTGCCACCAGGAGTTTCTGATAACTGGCTTAAAACCGTTTGGACTACGCTAAGAGAAGGTTATGAAGACCATGAAAATTCAATCTTCAATCTTAAAAATAAATAAATAAATAAATAATAATAAAAAATCGAATTGTTTCTTGCATGCTGGTTTTCTTAGGTTTGAAAACCCTCCCATTTTTTAAACTCAAGACGCTAGAGATGAAACGCTTCGAGATTTGCCAATTCAACAAGATTCACTTCAGGAATATGAAGACATAGATTTGGCTCTTGCAACTCATGGGAATGTAACGGATTGTTGCAGGCGTAAATGCAGAGATTTCTGGCAGAGATGATGATATTGACGACAGTGCTAGTTCTGAAGATCTAGTGAACGAGTTTCCTTGTCCGAGTTTAAAAGAAATGTTTTCAGCAATCAATACTTTAAATAAATATTTAGCTTGTAATGACGATTTTGTGAAGGATGCGATAAAAAAAAAAATCTGTCAAAGAACTTGTCGCGGTAACCGCAAATTATTTTTATTAAAAAGAAACAATAACTAAACAAACAAATATTACTGACTACTATGTGGCAGACGATTGAACATAATGCAAAAAAAAAAATTAAAATACAGTAAAATAAATGTTCCTAAAGCTGTGCTATATTAACTGCACTATATTCTGTAGTATGTTCTATTAGATTTAATTTGAATATTTTCTTCTACATTATTTTGTCTATAAAAATATCCGTTACGATTTTTTTATAAATATTTTTTTGTTTGTTTTTTGACATTAATTGCATACATCCACCGTTGTATTTATTTGAATGTACTCCGTAGCGAAGCACGGGTATTCAGCTCGTTAATGAATATAAGTTTATGTGTGATTTATTTCAATTCTTTTTTTGTGTGTGTGTGCGAGTGAGAATTCTCCAGAACTAGAAATTACGTCTGGCTGTTTGTTGTAATTCGTCGGGCTTGAGTGGTCAGCAATCTCTGAATATCAGGCCCTGATTTTCCAGTAGGCCCGGGCCTACGGGTCCCCGAATGTTTGGGGGCCCCCCAAAATTTTTATTTTAAAAGAAGAAATTCCCAATTCAATTTTTTTTTTAATTTTACCATTTTAATAGCAATATTTTTTATATATCCTTTCAAATTTGATTGATTGGTTCATCATAGGTATAGTTATACGTATAGATAATCATACGTATGTTATAGTGTGTCTAAGGGATTAGTAATGTTTTCTGGTTGCGTTGTATTGGTGGTTTAATGATGAAGTTAATGTGTTGCATTGCCTTTTGTTATTTGATAATGTTCTCGGCTTCTACGCTTCAAATAGCCAATTCTTGGTAAAATGATACTTTCACAATGATACACGATTATTTTTTTTTTCTCTGTGTCAATTTTGGAATTTTTACGCCCACATCAGTGTCAGGGGGCCCCCATCCCGAGTTGTGCCTATAGTCGGAAATTTTCTAAATCGGGCCCTCACAGCGATTGTCAGGCGCCACCAATTACAGGCATGGAGGGGGTACAAATTGAGATATTAAAGTAGGGTTTGTGCAATAGTTATGGAAAGGGATAGATAGATTTAAAGAAATACACGGTATTATCTATTAATACAGGGGGGTATGCCAGTTGCATACGGTTTTCCAGGGGACACGTAAAGTATATAAGGATGAAAACCGTTTCTCTAAGAAACTCTCAGCTGCCGAGTCCAAAGAGCTGTTTACAGTCTGCGATTTTGCAGCTGTTGCATCGGAGCTAATAGCGTAAAATAAACAGTTACGTGTCCACTTAGAATGTTTTCAAACCTTTTTCTCTCACAGTTGTAACTTTTTTTTTTTTTTTTTGCGTCGTTCTGCAAGTCCCGTTATCACACAGAGATGCGAAGATGATCCAGCATAGACGCGATACTTTCCTTCGAAATCCGTGGGAAAGACGTTCGCTGTTACATCGGGCCGCGATGAGTGATTGTTTACCAACACGAGAGCGGGGAGGGCGAATAGGGTTCTGTGAACTTCCTCGGCTTGCGGAGTAAATTTGGAACGCGAGATATAAACATTGTAGGCATTTTATGATGCTTTAACGGTATCCCGTGGTAAATCATTTGATTCCGTTTCGGCAGTTTTTTTTTTTTCCCCGCAGTTGTAAACAACCCTCTAAAAAAAAATTATTTGTCTGAAGCAGCCATATTGGATTCGTTCAGCGCAGTGTTAGACTGGAGAAGATGTTTCTAATGGTCTGTCGAATGGGATTTACGAATTTTTTTACTTTTAAATTGTACTCCGTAATCGAGAGAGAAATTTCAACTGCTCTGCGATGTTCCCTAAGGCAGTGGCGTAGCGAGCATAACTGTCACCCGGGGCACGATACCTTTTTGGCGCCCCCCCACCATATAAAAATTGAAATTTTCCGGAATCTCTTATTTGTCTTGGGGACCATTTGGCGCCCGGGGCATAATAGACCCCCCCTGCCCCCCCCCCCCTCTCGCTACGCCACTGCCCTAAGGCCTCTTACACACGATATGGTTTCGATTTTATAACCGTTTCGGTGTCAACCGAAAGCTGTGTTCACACGATTCGGTTTTTTTTTTTACCGTATACGGTTTTCCCCGTCCGCGCAGAACATCTATGCAATCATTCCAGTGTAGTTCGGCACTGATGTACGTTTTCTTCAAAACAACCGAATCGTCTGTACTCCCCCTCTAAATTCTATACTCCAATGGCGACCGGAGCGGTGCGGTCCCGCGGTGGTTCCCTGTACACGGTTTCGGTAGACAAAATCGAACGACACCTGCTACCGATTCGGTTGCTTCCCGTATACGGTTTTCGACCGCAACGTGTGAAGATACAAAGCAAAATACATAGTTAGCTGTAAACGAAACGACAAAACCGAAAGGATTATAAAACCGAATCCGTATCGTATGTACGAGGCCTTTCCAGCACACCGTGTAGACCTGGTATCGGCAACCTATGGCACGCGGTGGAGTTCTTAATGGCACTCTGCACTACTCTACATTGGAAATAAATGCAGCATTTTCATTTACGTACACTAGCAGTAAAAGTGTGGTCACATTGACTCCCCTCGTAAATTGAGTGGGTCCGTTCCAAGTGCGTTCTGTTCGGCGCATCGGTATACGAATGTAATGACAGAATACTAGTTTGACGTTGTGTCAATTTGTAACATAGCTTATACTAATTCTCATATTGTTATGTGGCATGTAACAAAGTTCAGTTGTTTTTTTGTTTAAGTTTTTTTGTGAAGACTTTTATTTTATTGGTTTAATTTTTGTTATAATTCATCCATATTTCATCAAATGGAGAATAAGAAACAAAAACTTGATGTTAATTGTATTAATTGTTTAAAGTAAATTGCAAGTGCTTTGCAAGTAATTGCTCTTCTTTCCGCTTTTGGTTCTACATATCTCTGTGAACAATTTTTTTCTCACATGAAACATATTTTGCGTCCACAAAGAAGTTGTGGACTGGACATTCAGAATCTTGTGTGAAATTGAAAGTGACAAATTATACCCCTGATATTTAAATATTAAGTAAAGCGGTGCAGGGACAAGGTTCACATTAAAAATTTTTAATTTGTGTTGGAATTTTCTGTTTATTCTTTTTAATAAATACTATGTTTAAAAGATAAATTTGTTATCACATTCTTCTCCTCTAGAACGCCATTATATAATTTGATGGACATATATACACCTATACATATATACCTACTATTACTTTCTGGTAACAAGAATTAAGGCAGCACTCTTAGGCCGTCTGCACACGGAGCAACTCAAAAGAAACTGATAACTGACTCCAGTCACAAACCAGGCCGTGATGAGTCGCAACCTACGTAATTGAATGGAGCCACGCACACGGCGCACCTGGTTACAAACCCGTCGGACGGGTTTGTAACCAGTTGCGCCGTGTGCGTGGCTCCATTCAATTACGTAGGTTGCGACTCATCACGGCCTGGTTTGTGACTGGAGTCAGTTATCAGTTTCTTTTGAGTTGCCCCGTGTGCAGACGGCCTTAATCATATGGTAGAGTGGCTTGGCACACCACAGCTAAAAGGTTGCCGACCCCTGATATAGACCATAGGTTCTCAACCTGGGCGATAACGCCCCCTTGTGGGCGTTTGAGACTTTCATGGGGGCAGTAGAAGACCCGGAGAAAATTAGTGGGCGTTGTTTTCGACCCTTTTTCAGGATCAAACTCGGAAGAAGTTGTAAAATTACAAGAACTAATAGAAGTAAAAGCAAATGAAGAGTTAAAATTTAAATTTAAACACAGCTGTCAACAGTTCTGGCTATAAAAAGATGCCGACACTTTACCCTGGATTATGGGCTGTGGTACAAAAATTTTTAATAACGTTTTCTTCATCATATTTAGTGGAACGTGAGTTAGTGCAGTCACAAATATGTTAACTAAAGACAGAAACCGACTGCAAATTGCTAATCGCGGTGATTTAGGTATGCCACCCACTAAAACAGAGCCGAATATTAATAAATTGATTGCTGTGCACCAAGTTCATCCTCTTCGTTAGATTTACAGTTGTTTGTAATATTTACTAAACGATTATTATCCTTCGTTATCTTAATTTTCTGTGTGTAATGCGAATGTAACTGTTTGATTTTAATAAATAATTTTTATAATTTTAAGCTTAAAGTTATCTTATTTACAACAACATATTTCTTTACTGTGTTCTAGTATATAGGTAGAAAGATATATACATAAAAGTTCGAAAATTTGCCATTGTATGTGTGTTTACTCGCATAGGAAGGTAAATTTCCAGAGGGGCGGCGAGTAATTTTTTCTCTGAAAAGGGGGGCGGTCGACGAAATAAGTTTGGGAATCCCTGGTGTAGATGAATGTGCCGTATTTGTTAATGCAAAGCAGACGAAATTTCTGTTATGAAAGTAAAACATTTCTTTCGTAGGGCGTCACATCGCGCAAAATTCATAAGGCTGCTGTATACTGTCCCTATTGCATTCGCTGGCCTCAATGTTAACCTATGGAGAAAATGTGTCCAAGGATTGTGCACTTCGGTTTGATTTTTTTATTATTATTTTTATTCCGTAGTAGATAAAGAAATTTGACACCTTGGGGGCATTTTTCGGTTTTGTTTTTTTTTTTTTTAAATATGCAAATAGTATTTTAAAATTTAAATTAGGGGGCGTCCATTAATTACGTGAGACTATTTTGGCGATTTTTCGACGACCCCCCCCCCCCCTAGTAGTCCCCCCCCTAGTAGTCCCTAATCTAACGTGAGATTTTTCAAAATGCGTATTTTTAGTGTAAATGCGTTAATCTGTGCTTGACTGCGTTGGATTTCTTTAAAAATATATAATTTACTGAATTACTTTTATTTAAGACTAGTTAAGACTAGTATTTAAGACTACTAAGAACGTAGTCTAGAATCACAGCGAGAAAATCGAACAATAAAATACTTAAATAGGGACTACTAAAATTCGTAAAAGAATATTCATTCTAATTCAGTCCACGGGGACTCATGTGTGGTCTCAAGAGTGACTACTGGAACTATTGTGTAGGATTTAGCCATATTTTAGTGTAGAAACATGTTTTACTTAATATAACCCAGTTTTCTCGCAATTTTACACTGTTTAAATTACGTGATATTTGCCGAGACCCCCTTCTCCCCCACGTGGGACTGGGTGAGATTCAGCTCCACTTCCCCCCCCCCCCCCTAAAAGCCTCACGTAATTAATGGACGCCCCCTTATTCGGGTGAAAATCTGGTCTAGTATATTTTAAACGCACGCCAATGCCTCTGGTGGATACAATTTATAAAATGAATCATGTTGCAAGGTGCAGAAAAGTTGAGCCTATCTGAAAGTACGGTTTTTGTTGGATTATCGACATTTATGGAGCTGTCAATAGTAGACATGTTTTCTCCATAGGTTAACATTGAGGTGAGCGAATCCAATGGGGTTAGTAAACAGCAGCCTTAACTCAAGTCATAGTATAGTTTTGTTATGATTGGGCATATATGATGGGGTTTTTTTATATATATATATATATATATATATATATAATCGACTTTCATGTTGTTAACTACTTGTAGCATAGATCCCTGATGTATCTTTCTTGTCCTCTCAGGTTCGCCGTTTTTGACTGTAACTGTGTGCGCGCATCTGTGAGTCGCAATGGGCAACAGAACTAGCAAGAAGGCCGACATCACAGCCCCTCCCCAGAAAGACAAGAAGGTGAAGAGGAGAAAGAGCAAGAAAGAGGCGGCAACCACCAACGGCATCGAGGAAGTGTCCATCCAGGTGAGTCGTCTGCCTGCTCCAGTGCTGAAAATAGTAGCATTTTTAAAAATCTCCAACTCAATTCCAGAATTTTGTTCGAAAAAACAAATGCACGTTTTCTTTTGTCATTCGGTAATCCGAATCTTTGATGGCTTTACATAATCCGAAATCATCCAAAAAAAAATTTCAGGGCGGTAACTTCTTTGCCTTCTTTTATCATCTACACTGAAAGAAACCATGGAATATAATTTTTTTTTCTCACAGTCTACAAGTTATTCTTTTCCCTGGTTACTTAAAAAAAAGGCTTAGTTCAGTTATTAAGGAAAGAACCGACTGTTGCACGAGCAGTTTAAAATAAAAAATCCAAGTGAATGATACGGTGGTGCTAGAGGCCGCCTTTAAATATACAGAGCAGCAACCTAAATCATCGTTCATGATCTTTTTCTGTCGAGATGGAAAGATAGCGCCAATGATTTTCCGCAATAATTAAATGATTCTCCGCGGAAAGAGCAAAAGAGTTTGGATGAATATTATTAATATGATGTTACTGTCCTATTTTTAGTTAAATTTCTAACATAACGTAAAGTTCTCGAAGGTTTCATCGTCTCATGTGTCTGATGCAAGCCCCTCACGGCTTTTTTGTCACAACTATCCACCTCCGGTGTCTGCAGTTAATTTTTTTTTTGTCCGCCCGGCACCAAGAGGCCTTGCGTCGCCTCTTTTTGCGTTGGTGGTATTTTCCTAACGAGTTCTAATGATCTATCAATCTTCTTTAGGAATGACCCTTTCTCCATTTAAGGAAGTGGCCACCGCACCATCGTATGTTTAAGGTTTGTCCGATTCATTTAACAAATAGTCGCATCTGTACCGCCTTTTTTTAAGTTAAGGGTGTCTCGCTCCACTATATTGTGCGAGCCTGACATATATATATATATATGTGTGTGTGTGTGTGTGTGTGTGTGTGTGTGTGTGTGAGAGAGAGAGAGAGAGAGAGAGAGATACCCGGTATAAATAGCTTAAGTCCAAAAACAGGGATTTAAATATACCAAGTTATTGGCTTTTATACCAATCGCAGAAATGTAATTTCGACTTGATTCTTTTGTACAAGGAAATGTACTTTTGTATACAAAATTGATAGACTTAATCCTTGTATACAAGTCAAAATATTTTTGTTTGTTTTTTATCAATACTAACATATATCTAAAAATCACTTTTTTTGACTTGGACCCTTTATACCGGACACGATAGATATAATGTTTCGTATTGCTGAAGAATTTCCTTCTCTGTTACGTGTTACAACTTTAAATGCAAGTTGACAATTAGTGAGAAACTCTTGTCCTCCGGTTAACTATAAGCTGGGTGAATCCAGTATGGCGACTAACCGGCACCCTTAAGAAACAATTGTATTCCTTGAACGTCCTGTAAGCCCGTCGGCGCATTTCTGCCGAAATGTCTGATAATATCACATCATATGCGCTCAATCCTACGCATTCAATGCGGGGTTTTTTTTATTATCAGTTACTATCTTATCTCCTCATCCCACTATAAATTACCCTAAGTGACTATTGTCGGTGACTTCTAAATTATTTTCTTTTCAACCCGCTATTTGTTGTCCCCTATCTGCGCTTGTTTGAAGCGATAAAATCGTTTATTTATTTTTTTTTTTTACGTGCACCGAAAGCGGCCAACTTGGCGGTCTCTTTTTAATTGTATAGAGAGTCGTAGTCATTTGACTCGTCGGAAAACATCTTTGAGATTTCAATACTTACATAATTGATTGTCACGATCGGCCGAGTTGCGTTCTTAAGGCTGCTGTGTACTAACCGCATTAAATTCGCTCACCTCGGTGTTAACCTATGGAGAAAATGTGTCCAAGGATTGCTGATTTGGATTGAAAGATTTTTTTTTTTTCAAAAAATTGTACTTTGTAATAGAGGAAGAAATATGATACCTTGGGGCATTTTTCGGTTTAAAAAAAAATGCCAATAATATTTTAAATTATAAATTATTCGGGAGAAAAAATCTGGTCTAGTATGTTTTAAACGCTCCTAAATTTCTTCGGTGGACGCAATTTATAAAATGAATCATGTTGCAAGGGGCAGAAAAGTTCAGGCTCTCTGAAAATACCATTTTTATTGGATTACTAACCAGGCTTCGCCCAGCTACGCTCAAGCCCGCGAGCCAGTCTGGAATTGAATTCTAACGGAACAGCATTAATCGAATCACTCGATTCTCGAATCACAATTCACTTGAATTAAAAAAAATTTTTCACTTTTACCTGCCGAAAATTCCCCCAAAAATCAGTACATCTTAAAATGATCTATTTATGATTAAAAAGTTTGAATTAAAAGTATGAAAAATAGGGGGGGAAATTAAAAATTAGACACTCAATGAAACATTTCTTTTCAGTGATTCATTTTTTAGCGAGAATCACTGTGTGAATGAATCACGCTTTGTTTACGTCGTCAAAGATGGATGATCTCACAGGAGATGCCTCATTAGAATCCAAATAACTCTGAAACTATTGAAGTAACAGATTAAGGGCCTGTTCACATAGGAGTCCGTTGCGTTGCGTTAAGGAAAAGATGCCTATGATTGGTTTATTTTCGTCTCAACGTCATCTTTTCCTTAACGCAACGCAACGGACTCCTATGTGAACAGGCTCTTAGTGTATGCAGAAAAAATTATCAGGTTTTAGAGCTCTTTCTAAATATGTAAAATTTATATACTTTCATGAAAGAAAAATACATTAATTTTAACTTTTAAAACATGGCGGATTCCGTTTTTTACGGCAAAGTGTGATTGGTGGAAAAAATTGTCAGTTTTTAAAGCTCTTTCCAAATATGTAACATTTATGTACTTTCGTGAAGATAAAAAATACATAAGATTTCGACATTTTCAGCATGGCCGAATTTCATCGGCGGTTTCGAAACGGTCCACCCTGAATTGTTACGGCGACCGATCGACAAAGCTTTTATTTTATTTATATAGATCAGCATTTATGTAGCTGTCAATAGTAGACACATTTTCTCCATAGGTTCACACTGAGGTGAGCGAATCCAATAGTGTTAGTACACAGCATCCTTAAACCAGTTCTGCTGGGTAGCCGTATTGGATCTGGTCAGCTAAGTGTTCACCTAAACAGAAAAAAAATTCACTGATAATCGACTTGAATTTAAAAAAAAAAAAAAAATTCTTTCGAAACTGTTCTTCGTAATAATTTTTTTTTCTTTAAAGAAGATTATAGAGGTGCAAATGTGTATTTTGTATATCGTTGTAACTTTTGTTTTGTTGTGTAAAAGTAAAATTTTAAAACTGTTCTAAAACTTTTTCGTTGATTCACAATCTAAGGAAAGGTGAAATTCTGACAATAACTTAGAAAAAAATTATTCCTATCGTATATGACTTTTTTCAGGACCGCTGAATACATATATTAATATCTAATGCTTAAATGTTTTGGCACACCCAGTCTGGAACAACAATGTGTTGTTCACTTTCAGATAATGGCACAAAGTGCAATCGTTCCAGAAGTAATGGATTTATAGTATTTTATTATTATTGTTATCGATTTGCTTGGTGCATAGGAACTTATTTCTAACCAGTTATTAGTCTTAATAAATATTAGGATTCTTCTTGTTTTAACGAACTTTAGGATTATCATGAATTGTATAGTCATATGTAAGTGGCCTTAAAATTTGTAGAAAAGCCTTAATTTTTATTTAATAATCTTTGAGCTTTTTCCTAATGAACATCCTTTTTAACATGTTTCTTAATAAATTTTTTACTCCATTTTAAAATTCAGTTTATTTTGTTAATAAAGTAAAACATTAATCCATCATTTGTCTCCATTAATTCTTAGTAATCATTTCTCGTAATATTAATGTTTCTTAACGAACTGCTTACGATCACGAACTTCTGATCTCTTGCGTACATTCCTCTAGTGCTGCCATCTAGTGTTCAAGGAGGTATTTAAGTATCTTTAATAAAATCCTCTGAACTGATGTCTTAGGTTTAATATTCGAGGATATTATTTTCAGTTTAGTTGTTTATTACCAGCAGTTTTTGTCTCAAGTTTAAACAGTTTTCTTAGTATCTATTTTTAATGACGGTAATAGACTTTTTTTGAATATAAGAAATATACATATATTCTGAACCGCTATGTCGACATCGTATATGCTTATTAGTTATTTTATTTTTAAATTATGTCGCGTGTGTTCGAAAGCATAGCATAAAAATATATTTGCTTTAATTTATTTTAAAATAATGGATGTTACGTGTTATTTCAATGAATCTTATGTGCAGTTCTTATATTTTATACGTGAATTTAAATTTACTGTGCTAATTATTCTAAATTGGATTTTTCCGCGTTAATTTTTTTTAAACTGAAATTTTATGTAGAGTACAATGTCGTTAACTTTTTTCACTAACCAGATTATTTTTTTTCTTTTTAAAAGCTGCAATTTTTTTTTCTATGTACGTTAGAATTTGCTATAATTAATCGTCTCCTCTTAATTATGATAGTATTCTGGTTTTTAAAAAAAATCTAACCCTCCCAATATACGGATTTACGCTAGCACACATAATATAGCGTGTGATCATAACTGATACAAGCATGGACTCTGTTCGAAAACTGCTTTACAAACTTAACATATTGCCTTCAATTATCATCCACCGATATCCAGTCTTTCCATGCATAAGTGCATACGGTAGATGGCACCACCATGATTAGAGCCGATTAATGAAAGACGTCAAAATTTAATTTAGAATTTAAGATACTGTTCGTAGCATGAGTTAATTCACAATACTGCATGGGTGGAAGGTTTTCATACGCCCTTTGCTAGCTGGAAATCGGTGGACAGTGAAGATCTAGCTTTTTGTTACGAGCTGTTCTTGATGTATTTACAAATTATAAAACGTCGTAATTGCATCTAAGCTGAAAATATTGTTAACTCTTCAGTCACCTAACCGCACTACATAACCAGGAAAAAGTCTAGCATAAATATTGAATTATTTTTCTTGGTTCGTTACGTTTTTTTCTCCTGTGTGCAAGCGGTGATAATGTTTTGGAATCGAATAGTTTTATGTTATTGTATATTTCAGGGCATTATTCCAGTCTGTATCAGCTGTTTGTGAACTCTCGTGTTTGTTTACTGTTGATGCACATGTTAACGTATTTATCTGAGCATTTACTAAATGTCATGGATATGAATTGGTTGATATATTTTTGTGAGAAAGAAAAAAAAATGGCGTAAAAAACTTTCAGGCTGTTTTCGCCCGGTTCCATGCTAATTAATATTCGGGTTTAGGCAAAGAAAACTGAACAATCGAAAACTGGCGCCCTGTATACCGTTAAATTATAAATTATTCAGAGTTTTTTTTTTAGAATAAACTAAGTATGGTGATTTAAATTCTCTTCCCCCCCCCCCCACCACCACCAACAAGAAATCTTTGACATCATGATATAATACTAGTACAATTTAAATGCAATAGAAATTAAAAGAATATTTAACCCATCAGCGGTCTCGCCCGGGTATAGAGTGCAACATTTTCGTGATTTTGGATCGTTTGTTTTTACACGTAAGGCCGTCTGCACACGGAGCAACTCAAAAGAAACTGATAACTGACTCAAATCACAAACCAGTCGGTTACAAACCCGGACGGGTTTGTAACCAGTTGCGCCGTGTGCGTGGCTCCATTCAATTACATAGGTTGCGACTCATCACGGACTGGTTTGTGATTTGAGGCAGTTATCAGTTTCTTTTGAGTTGCTCCGTGTGCAGACGGGCTAAGAGTTGAATGTTCTAAGCAGTTTCTGTTTATAGCTACGCCCTTCCTAATGCAGGTATGATTTTCTGACCCGTCTATTACTTTCCATTCATTGTTGTACGACAAAAATAGGAGTTGATGTAGTCGATCAGATGTGCAGCTATTACACGGTATCTCGCATACCACGAAGATGGATTGGACTATCTCATTGTTTATTTAGGTTTTTGGACATAATAGGAATCGATTCGCAATGTCCTTAGATCCAATAAACCTGACAGTTCTGAAATAAGGCGATTGTATCTTCATTCTTTGGCCTTTAATTATAAATATATCTCAATATTATCAGCACTTTATATCTTGTCATAAAAGGCAGAATTATTATTTTCAATTTTGAAAAAAAAAAGTTTATTACAAAAGGAATAATCAAGGTTGAAAGAGACGTTGCACTTTGTGCCACACGTGCCTGCTGGTGTTCGAAAAATTGGCGCGCCTGCTGAAGGGTTAAGCATGGTAAAAGTGCAAACATAGGCTCACTTCAGCTGTCTTTAGAATTGATTTAAAAAAAAAAAAAAATTATGAATTTCGAAACTGAAGCATTAAAATCGAGACAAAATCTATTAAAGTACAAAAGAGGATATATTAAGGAGAACGAAGTACACCAGGCTAAATTAAAACAAATAATAATTTTTAAAAAAAATTTAGACCTTGTTGAATTACAAATTGAAATACAAAGGGTTAAAGAACGTAATTAGAAAAAAAATGAGTAAATCCAGGTTATGAACAAAAAATTAAATTCTGTGGCGATTCAACATGCCGTTTTTCTATAAGGACAAAACTAGGATAATTATTCCTTTCGAAGAAGAGGAAGAAACTAATCTAAAACATTACAAGACGATGGATGCGATGTTCTCTAATCACAGTACGAACGGCGGGAGTCTATCAGATCGTTTATGGCTACCCCCTCCCCCCCAAACTTCTTTATGGTAGAATGGTTTAATTATAAATTATGCTATTTATGGTATTATTATAAATTATGCTATTATTATAAATTACCCTTCTCTTTAATTTTTTAAGAAGCAGTTTTTATCAAATGCATTAACTTTTTTGAACCCTGCTCTTTAATTTTGGTCAGTATTTTGGTTTAAAAATCTGAGCATGCAACCATTTACAAGTAAGGGGAAAAAATTGTTGAAATGTTTTAACAGCACTTTGGTATATAATTAAAATGTGTAGCCTACTTTTTTTAAAAATTTTTTTAAAAATTATTTATTTATTAGAGTTTTGTATATATTTTTTTATGTGTCCTTTATTTTATTTACCGCAAAGCAGATAATCAAATGTTTCTTGTAAGTTTATTTTGAATCACTAGTTATTTATTCTTTAAGAAGCAGTTTTTATCCAATGCATTAACTTTTTTGAACCCTACTCTTTAATTTTGGTCAGTATTTTTGATCAAAATGTTCAGTAAGTCAGTATTTTTGGTCTTAAACTTTCAGGTACTTTAGTTGATCAGTCTTCAACTAAAGTTTGAATTTTTCCTTTCCGACTCAATTAACAAAACGCGAGAATAAAGAACTTTTAATTTATTTTTATTTTCGCTGGCTTGTATTTATATATAAAAAAATGCAATAATACAAGGTGCAAAAGTATCCAAAAGTTATGGCTTATTTTTCGGAACTACCCATTAGAATTAAAAAAATATATATTTAAATAAAAAAGAATATCTCACCAAGTTTTAATATCAATCATAGATTTCGATGTGTGCACCTTTCGATGTGTGCACGAGAAACGTCTAAATGGTAATCCAATTCTCTCCAAGTGTTTCGTAGCATATCAGGAGTTAATACTCGAATTGCTTGAATGATACGCTTCTTCAACTCATCCGCAGTTTCAATTTTTTGTTTATACACTACGGATTTAAAGAATCCCCAAGCAAAAATAGTTTTAACTCCTGATATGCTACGAAATACTTGGAGAGAACTGGATTACCATTTAGACGTTTCTCGTGCTACAAAAGGTGCGCACATCAAAATCTATGATTGATATTAAAACTTGGTCAGATGTTCTTTCTATTTAAGGGGGTCCGGGACACATTTTGAAATTTTTTTTTTATTTATTGAGTTAAAATTTTGAATTTTTTTTTTGTGATGGTTAACCATATAATTTGCAAACAAAATCACATCGTAAAACTTCTCAAAAGGTTTTTAAAAAAATTTTAAAATTTTTAATAAAAGTGGGGTAATATAAAATCGTTATAACTCGAAATATTATTTGTCGAATTTCAATTTTTTTTTCATTTAATTAAACAGGAATATTTAAGTTTTCAATTAGGATTCACCATTTTATAAAATATTAATTTTTTAAAAAATTAAAAATATTTAGATTAAAAATTACGAAAAAATTATCTAACGTATTTTTAAAAAAATCATATTTTCAAAGGTAAATATTTTTTTTTTAATTTGTTGAATTAAAATTAAAGTAAAATAGTTCAAAAAGACATGTTCCAAGTTTCAATCATTTATCTTTAACGATTCTTGACTTATAACAATTTAAAAACGAGAAATGGGAAAAAAAAACCCATCATGCAGAAAAACGCACTTACAGGTTTAAACAACGATTGGCTACTATTAGAATGTTGCAAAAAAAATAATTTCTCCTGTTCTAATTAAGATAGAAACGTGATTTAAACGTCATTTTAAACGCAAAATAACACAAATTTTTAATGCAATAAAATTTTTTTCAAAAATTCGAACAATTTTGTGTCCTGGACCCCCTTAAATAAAAAAAATTTAAAATTCTAATGGATAATTCCGTAAAAATGAGTCGTAACTTTTGGATACTTTTTACCCGGACACCCTGTATTTTTTCTTCTGGGTACTTTCGTATTCAATAATGTTAATTTTTTGTTGTTGTTGTTGTTGTTGTAAAAAAAAAATATATATATATATATATATAATAGCCGTTGTCTCTGTATAACACTTCCGGGCTGTACCCTTCTTTCAATTGAAGCCCTCAGTAAACAAACAGCCGGTTAGGCTTAATTTCAATTTCAGATGTGGATCAGAATTTTTTCTTACCTAAAAACTAATATCTTCTCCATCGAATCACGTTTGTTCAGCCTATTTTTCTATAAAACATTCAGAACTAAAAAAAATTCGATGTTTTTAGCTGTATATTTAACAGTTTTTAAAAATCTGTTTACTTTTGCAATGAATTCTGAAAGTAAACGAACTTGAATGTGAATGAATCAAGTAGCTCAAGTATTCATATCTCGTAGTGAGCTGTAAAAAACTGGATGGCAGTCTACTACTCCAATCGCATGAAAAACTAAATAAATAAAAAAATAATGAAAGGGTTTGCTTTTACAAGATGTGGATTAAATGCAATATTGTTAGATAATTCGGGATATTTTTTAACTTTCATATACTTTTCCCATTATGACGTCATTATTAGTATTATGACGTCAAAATGACGGGTTACCTTCTAGTATATAAGTAGTGTTGAATACTTTACAAATTTTAATGTTAATCCTATAGCAAAATAAGATTATACTGAATACCTCATCGTCAGTATTTTTAAATTGGCGTGATTACGTTTCTCTTCTACTGTTGAGCATAAAACGAAGACATCAATGATTTTATAACCTTCCAACTACCGTTATCCAATAATTACGTGAAAGACTTGTTTAAACTTGCGTAACATCTGAAGTGCCGAGGTCTTAAATTTATCTCTTTCCTACAAAATTAAGGATTCGCCCTTGAATTTTTCACTTCCGCGAACTATTGTTCTGCAGTTCCTTTTTCACTGCTTTTCGGGGTGCGTTCGCTATTGTTTTCGGGTGAAATAAGAAAATTGGCCGAAAGCTAAAACAGGCTTATCTCGGGAAGGCCTTTTTTCTTCGTCCCACCTGCGTAATTTTGCATTGTTTTTCGCTCGCCCCCGTTGTAACTCACCCCCGTTGCTCTTGGTATGTGAAATTCTCCGATTCACCTGTCCTGAGGAGGTCTAAAAATATTTGTGTTGCAGAATAAACACAACACGGTGTAAAATTTTGTTTAATGCCTTGGAATATTAAACAATGTTATGTTAGGTGTGTCAGTTGTTGATCTCAGAAGTAGTTAATTTAGATACGATTATTTACTAATGCAGTTTTTTTTCTTATTTACTAATTTTACCCTACTCTTGTTGTAATGTTAAATATAAAACTGCCAATATATGAACGTCACAGTGGCGTAGCAAAGGGGCGGGGGCAAGGGGCTCTATCATGTCCCGGGCGCCACTCGCAGAGGGGCGCCAATGTAAGATCCATATATTATATTACTATATGTTTTCGAGGCGGATGCCAATATAAGGTCTATATATTATATTACTATATGTTTTTAGGGGAGTGCCAATATAAGGTCTATATATTATATTACTATATGTTTTTAGGGGAGTGCCAATATAAGGTCTATATATTATGTTATTATATGTTTATCGAGGGCGCCAATATAGGGTCTATATATTATATTACTATATGCTTTTCAGGGGGGGGGGCACAAAGGTATCGTGCCCCGGGCGCCAGTTATGCTCGCTACGCCACTGGAACGTCATTTTAGATGCATGCAATGTATATATGTATATATATATATATTGCATGCATATATATGTATATATGTATATATATATATATTGCATGCATATATATGTATATATAATCATACGCTCTATTATCAGGGTGGTCTGAAATCTCTAAGGTGTATTGTGAGCAGTGGGGCAAGGGGCCCTGCCCCCCCCCCCCCCAAAGAAATAGAAATTGCATTAGGAATATTGATTTTGCATTATAAATATTTTTATCCGTTCATCTCGCTCGCCCCCCCCTCAAGAAAAATCCTGGGTGCGCCACTGATTGTGAGTAATAACAAATACTCATTAATATCAGCAATTTCAGTCTATCGGTTTCATCTTATAAAGAAGAAAAAAAAGTATGCAGAATGTAATATATTCCCTCATACTTTAATTATAGCAATACCCACTGGTATCAGCAATTTCAATCTATCGGTATCATCTCATTAATAAAAATACATGCTATATGTTGAATGTTCCTTCATACTGTAATAATAATTACAGTAATATTATATTTATGTATTAATGAGCAGTTTCTTTGGCACATTTTCTCCATAGGTTAACGCTGAGGTGAGCTAATCCAATAGGGTTAGTACACAGCAGCTTTAAGGCTACCCTGTTGGATTCGTTCAACTCGGTCATAATGTAGGGAGAAAATTATTCAACTTATTGTGGACTCAAAAGATTTTTTTTTTTTTAAAATTGTATTCCGTAATAGAAATTTATTACTCTGCTATCTTATCTATTTTAGAAATGTCGCCCAGCAAGGGGAAATTATGTTTTCCTTTTCAAACACAGTACACCTATACCTCGCTATACGGCCGCTCTTTATACGGCATTTCGCTATAACGGCCTTTTTTAAATTATGGCACTTTTTCGATTTACGGCCCACAATGCTTCGTTATACGGCCACAACCGCGGAAAGTAATGATGTCAGCATATTATAGCTTAGTGATTCTTCATGTTAATGTTCGTCATCACATTCAAACAGTTTTTAAACATTTTATTTTATTTATTACACGTATACATATGTGCCTGTGATTTCTTTTGTTTTTTGTTTATATGTTTATTTTTTGAATTTCTGTTTGTTATTACATTGTTTTGTACTTTTATTTTTGTATAAGCATTTTTATAGGAAATAAAAAGAATAAAATACTCTATTAACTAAAAACTATACTATTTATAAAAAAATCGGAACTTATCCAATTAAATTTGAATGTGTTTGTATCAAAATAATTGATTCGTTATACAGCTTTTCGCTTTACGGCCAAATTTTTTCCGGAACGTACCTAGGCCGAAAAGCGAGGTATGGGTGTATGCCCCACTGTTTTTACTTCCAGAATAATTCAAAGTTAAAAATATTATTCATGTTTCATTTAAAGAGTGAAAAAGCTACTCTTTCTTTTCTCTTTTTTTTTTTTTTTTTTTTTTTTTTAAATCATTCCTCTATTATGGAGTTTTTTTTTAAACATTTCAATCAGGGTCCATAATTTTTGGAAAATCTTTCTCCAAAGGTTTAACTCTATGTTGAGTGAATTCTAAACGGCTGCTACCGAGAACCTTTAAAACTGTGTAAATTTACTGCAAGTTAAGAAGCATTCTTTTACGCTGATTGGGAAACGAACGTTTCGTAGAAAAATAAAAATCAATCTGTTTACATTTATTCGGTCTGTGCTCCGACTAATTATCCGATCATACGTACGCATGTACTCGATTGCAGTCCAATGCCACAGTCCACTTAGTCTGAGATTTTTTTACGACACACCGGCGTATCGAAACTCGTGATTCATTCATTCCGCGCTCGCGAACGGATCGGCGAATTTTTTTTTCCGAAAAAAAAAAAAATCCGCATCCGTAAACAGCCAAGAGAACTACTGACTTCCCTTGCCGCACGTGCCTTTTTATCTGATCGGCAGCCGAATTAAAAAAAAAAAAAAAAAAAAACGCGTTCCGATTGGGATAATAAAGGGAAGACTGGGATAGAGAGATTCTGTCTCGGCTCCTTCCTATCGCTAAAAAGGCGAGTGTTTATTTTCTGCCTCCTCCAGCCCGCGAGGCATCACCTGACTTGTGTCATGTGCTTACGGTTTTCCATTACGTAACTCGGGAAAAAGATTTTCTGCTCGACTTGAGAGCGGGCATTCGGCGGCTGCTCGGACACAATTTTTCGTTTTTGCCAGCGTTTTATTGTGTGTTGTGCCCCGCTCGCTTTCGTTTACCTTAATTTTTTTTTCCTTTCCCAATCATGTGCGGGGAGTACTTGTATCGTCTGCTGCGCTTCTATGGACGTAAATCTGGCAAGGTTAGTGGGTTTTATTTTGCATCCTGAGAATAGTTCTGTAAACATGATCACGTGCTTTTTTTTCCTTTTTTTTCTTTCTTTAATTTTGTTAAGGAGATCGTCTTCTGCAGGTGCTCAATCATGGGGCTGATTGTTTGAGAACAATTGGGGTTGTGTTGTCGCTTGTCTATGATTTGAGCTAGTCTAATTGCTTGGAATTGAACACCAGTGTTTTCGTTTGTCCCCCCCCCCCCCCCCCCCACTTAGGTTCTTAGCTCTTTATTGATCGTTGATATTTAATCATTAATCATTGTTACCTTTTTTTTGTATGTGTGAAGTATTTTAAAACATACTTGTAAACAAATCCCGCTGGTTGTATTGTTTAGCATTTATCTTTCAGCTTTAAGCTGTAATTAAATTTGATTTTTTATATCGCTGTGGTGTGCAGCAGTCAGTCTCTTATGATTGCAAAATTGGAAACAAAATAAATGATACGGTAAGACCTCGTTGATCCGAATCTCCGGATAATCCGTATCAGTTTTCTAGACGTTATTTTTATTTAAGGGGACTCACGACTCTTAAGTGGAGGAAATAAGGCATATTTTCCTACTTTTTGACTCTTTCTAACTACTATTTCAATTTACTCCCAATTTTTACAAATTCTATGTATATGATAAATTGATATATTTATTTTAATAAAAACATTTTCAACTTTCAAAATAATTTTTTTTAAATGCTTTAGATATACCTTGTTTTTTAAGCATTTTTATTGTGTACTGGCTTGCGCGCAGAACTATGAAATTAATTTTACACTTAAATGTATAATTCGTGTTTTATATTTAAAATAATTCAAAATACAATTCAGCATTCAACATTAAAATATTTTTTTTCAATTTTTTTAAAACTGCTCAAAATATACTTAAAATTTCCTTAAATTTTTGCATTAATTTAGCCCTGAAAAAATAACAAAATGTGCAGTGATTGCAATAATTCTAGTTCAGACGCAATAAAATAACATGATTATGCAGTGATAAAAATTTCATGGAATTATGTTTCATAGTTTTTGAGATATCAGTTGCGGAATGATGCAAAATTACATTTTCAGAAAAAATGAGTTTAAAATTTTTCTTACCATAAACTTGATCAGTAATTAAATATTTTGAATATCAATATCTCCGGAACTAAGAGGAATATTTTCATGCGGTTTGCTTTATTTTTTTCAGAAAAGATCAGGCTTTAACATATATATTTTTCAAAAATTTAATGTTTTAAAGATTTAAGGGTAGTGAGTCCCCTTAATGTTCCCATTAGATAATAGATTTTAACTATGATAGCAAGAACGTTACTACAAGTACGCCAAATATTCGCTTTTTAGTTTGATTCAATGTACAGTTTCTGCATAGATTGTACAATAAATTAGGGTAATAAAATGCTCTTTGTTAAGTTTAAGAAAGTTTTACTAGACTTACCAATTCCTTATTAAGAAATGATATGAAAAGTTATTTTTATATTTGTTAATGTCTTGTAAACAATACTATGTAAATTTGTTACAAAAATATTTTTTTTTATCTAATAAACTCTAAGTCTGTTTAGTTAAGGATTTTATTTTGGTTATTAGCCTGATGGCCTATGGTCCCAGTTAGTCCGGATAAACGGGGTTTTACTGTACTTGTATCTTATTATTGCAATATTGAAAACAAAATAATTGGTACTTGTATTTTACCCTTTTCTGATAGCAATAATAGCTTCTTTTTTTTTGGGGGGGAGGGGTCGTCGATTTGTTCCCTAGTATTTGTAGGAACACAATTAAACCTACAAGAGAGGCGTTGAAAAAAAGATTTGCGGTTAAAGTTCGACTCTAGTTTCTACTTGTACTTAACCGCTTACTAAAAATTTAATCAAATCCCGCTGGTTAACAAACCCGCTGGTTTGTAAACAAATCCCGCTGGTTGTATAGTATTGTTTAGCATTTATCTTTCAGCTTTAAGCTGTAATTAAATTTTATTTTTTATATCGCTGTGGTGTGGAGCAGTCAGTCTCTTATGATTACAAAATTGGAAACAAAATAAATGATACAGTAAAACCTCGTTCATCCGGATCTCCGGATAATCCGTATCAGTTTTCTAGACGTTATTTTTATTTAATGTTCACATTAGATAATAATTTTTTAAATATGATAGCAAGAACGTAACTACAAGTACGCCAAATATTCCCTTTTTAGTTTGATTCAATGTACAGTTCCTGCGTAGATTGTACAATAAATTATGGTAGTAAAATGCTCTTTGTTGAGTTTAAGAAAGTATTACTAGACTTACCAATTCCTTGTTAAGAAATGATGTGAAAAGTTATTTTTATATTTTTTTAATGTCTTGTAAACAATACTATGTAATTTTGTTACAAAAAAATATTTTTTTTATCTAATAAACTCTTAAGTCTGTTTAGTTAAGGATTTTGTTTTGCTTAATACCCATATTACCCGGATTGTCTATGGTCCCAGTTAGTCCGGATAAACTGGGTTTTACTCTACTTGTATCTTACTATCGCAATATTGAAAACAAAATAAATGGTACTTGTATTTAACCATTTTCTGATAGCAATAATAGCTTCTTTTTTTTGGGGGGGGGGAGGGGGGTGATTTGTTCCCTAGTATCTGTAGGAACACATTTAAACCTACAAGAGAAATTTTATCCTTGAGGCGTTGAAAAAAAGATTTGCAGTTATAGTTTGACTCTAGTTTCTACTTGTACTTAACCGCTTACTAAAAATTTATCGTTGCTAATTTCATTAATCAGTGCTCCTTTTTCTCTTTTAATGTAAAGTGATAAACTCTAGGTATACAGTAGATACCCGTATAATGCGACTAATATGAAATCGTGTCGTACTAGTGAAAATCTTATACAGGTATTCCTCGACTTACGACAGCTCGCACGGAAATTTTTAAATAAAATTTTTTCTCAAAAATTCTGTCCCTCGAATGTACAGTATATACCTATTTGTATTACACAATTATTAAAAAGTATGATGCAATATTCTGCATTACTGCAAAAATTTATGACGCAATAATAAAAATGCATGATGCAATAGTTTCGATATCCACAGGATAAATCAAATAGACCTTCATTGGCTTCAGAAATGGCTTCAGCTTTTCAGTATATTAATTAAAGACTACGACAATTTGAAGCAATGTATCCATACGAAAAAAGATTCACAAGTGTAAATCGTCGTATTCAGGAAAATATGGCTTGCTACCAATGTTTACACAAGTAACTGTTATCTTAGCATTTCTTTAATTAATATATATATATATATATATATATATATATATATATATATATATATATAATATAAACAGTTCCGTAACTGACTGGCTGGCTGACATTCAACGCACAGACCAAACCGCTGGACCTAAAGGGCTGAATTTTTGCATGGCGATTCTTCTTATGGTGTAGGGGTGCACTAAGAAAGATTTTTGAAAATTCTTCTTAGATTTTTTTAAGATTAAATTTTTAAGCTGTTTTAGTAATTTTTTTAAGTTTGCATCTAAAATAATAATTTGAGGGTTATAAAATTTATATCACGAGAGGGATCATTAAAATTCCTTTAAAATGAAATCTTTTTCGAATCTTTATCTCTGTTTTCTGATTTTTGGTGAATTTTTAAAGATTCATTTTTGGAATTTTATTTATTAAACGCTGATCACGTGGTTTCTTTTTCTGGTACTTTAAATTAATTTATCGTCACGTGCATAGCAACGAAATAGACACATAAAAAAAAAATAAATAAAAAAAAATTTAAAAAAATAAAAAAATTTCTTGCTAATGCGGAAGACGATTGGAAATTATCCCCAAAAAAATATTAAAATACAGTAAAAGATATGTTCCTCAAACTGTACTATATTCTTTAGTATGTCCTATTAGATTTAATTTGAATATTTTCTTCTATATTATTTTGTCTATAAAAATATCCGTTACGGTTTTTTTATGAATATATTTTTTCGTTTTTTCTTTTTACATCAATTTCATACAGTAATCGTTGCATTTATTAGAAATATATTTATACATATTTTTGGCATCAATTGCATACATTGACCGTTGTATTTAATTTGAATGTACTCCGCAGCGAAGCACTGGTATTCAGCTAGTTATTAGATATATGCCTACTCCTAGATATAACCCAACTATTCCAGATTCCCTTTTCTGACAAAATACGACCCCTCTTCCATACTGCGACCTAGAAATAACTGAATTGATATTTTATATTTGCCCTAATTATGCACGTGCCGCTGAGTCTTCACCAGTCATTAGAAGTATTCCACCTCCCCCGCAACCGATGCAAAAATTTAATAACATCACCATAGTTTGTATATAATAAATAAGACCTGTTTACATATTCCTACTTAATAATAGAACGCAGAAACGTGCGCTTGACTCAATGTTGACTATTTCATTATTAATTGAACATCACGTGCATGTAATGTGTCCACAGAGACTGATTGACGTGTGTATGTATATTTGTATTCATATGTGTGTCGATAGATGGATAATATGATTGTGTGTCATGCAGTACTATTTCATGTAAAACCCATTTCGTTTATTGACACTTATCTGCTTCTCGTTGAAATATTGGCTTTTAAACCACCTCTTGGACCATGAAGTTCCCGCCATTTATTTTCATCTATAGATGACCACGGCGTCTTATCTTTCCCCGACTTGTATGAATGACGTCATTTGTTGACAAAGCGCTATTTATTTAAGCCGTCAAAACCATTCATAATTTTTTGGAAATGGGATATACTGTAATTACCAAAAGACACCGTACAAAGCATGACTGTCAAACCCTGTAAATACTGTTATTGCAAAATTTACAGGTTCTGTTATAATGTTATGTTACAGTATTCTGTTTATTTCTAATGAATTAGAAATAAACAAACTCCTACTCTTAGATAATAAATGCAAGATTCTGTAGCAGTATATATATATATATATATATATATATATATATATATATATATATATATATATATATATATATATATTAAATCATATAAACAGGCAACCGACCGGTTCTGTTTATTTCTAATTGATTTGACTGTTTCCATGCGGGGATTTTGGGGCCTTGGGATGTCATTTGGTTAGACCTGCATCCTATTCAGAAAGTCTCCCTTCCCCCCCCCCCCCCTTGAGGTAACTGATTCGATTAGGCCTCCTGATGAAGAGACCAATCGATTGCCTCGTTTTATGGTTTAGATTATATACTGCTACAGAATCTTGCATTTATGGTGCTAAGTGTAGGATTTCTGTTTATTTCGTTTGACTGTCATTGCATTCTTCCAGTTATATAATATATTTTTCTGTTGAATTATTTACATTTTACTAGTTATCATTGTGTGTATATATATATATATATATATATATAAAATAGTTGAAAGAGAAAACCAGTATGAGCACTAAAGCTACTTGCAGCCAGGAACTAATAACGTAAGTATGAAAGAGGTTTTAGACAGCATCTCTTCGTCAGCGGTGTCAATACTGTCTAAAAACCAATGGATTGATTCCGATGAGTATGATCTATACAATAAACACACTCAGACACCATACAATCCATGAATAACTGTAGAATTGAATAAAGAATTACTTAACCATAGAACACCAAGCCTGGCGCTAGACAGAGTGGAAGTTAAGAATAAGTAACCGCAAGATGACTGACTTCACAAATCTTGCAATCATGGAGATTATGGAAACACAGAAACTGACCTACTATGGATACTGTGTTTTAGGACTATTAAACCTTTATTAATTTAGCTTTTTATTATTTTTACTGAGAGTTTTTCTTTTTTTTTATTTTTACTTAAGATTTTAATTTTAATTTTAATTTTTTATTTTTAGTAGTTATTTTTTCTAATTTTTTTTATTATTATGATTTACTTATTAATTGCAACAGAACAAACTATTCATTAAAACTAAAACAACCAATTATGCGTTTGGATAGACTTTCGGGGTAATAATTACGTGTTAGCACAGCTATCAAGTCTAAAATATGCTTATTCCTATTGTCTTAAGAACATAGCCTATTTATAAGAATATATATAATATACAGTCGAACCCCGTTATAACGAACTTCAAGGTACCAAATGAAGGTTTTGTTCGCTATATCCGAACCGTTAAGAAAAATGTTACGAGTTCACAAAATGTAACTCATTAGTTGCTATGTGTATTCAATAATGAGGTATTTTTGAAGAATGCTAAAATCTATTAAAAATGATCATTAATGAATTTAACTGACTAAAATCGATTCCATTAAACTGTCACATTGCTAATAAAATTAGCTAAAAATTATGACAAATGTAAATAAATTAATGTTATCTCCAATTGTTGCTCACTGTTTTGATACAGAAATAATCGGAAATCTTCTGCTGACGTGATGCCGATTTCAAAAACATTTTTGTGAATTTCTTTGTCCAATACATCAAATGAGTCCAACACTCTTTCTTCCACTGTTTGTGTAGACAAAAACTTATTGGTTACACGCATCGCTGCTGTAGCATCTGAAAGGGTGGAGATTTCTTCATCTATGTGCTCCTCTTCATCAGCATCAGATTCAGAATCTTCCATTTCAGAATGATTCATTTTGATTTCTTCCACAATATCTTCATCAGTCGGATTTTCACATGTAATGACTTCATCATCACCAGATGCAGAATCTTCCATTTCAGAATGATTCATTTTGATTTCTTCCACAATATCTTCATCAGTCGGATTTTCACATGTAATGACTTCATCATCACCAGATGCAGAATCTTCCATTTCAGAATGATTCATTTTGATTTCTTCCACAATATCTTCATCAGTCGGATTTTCACATGTAATGACTTCATCATCACCAGATGCAGAATCTTCCATTTCAGAATGATTCATTTTGATTTCTTCCACAATATCTTCATCAGTCGGATTTTCACATGTAATGACTTCATCATCACCAGATGCAGAATCTTCCATTTCAGAATGATTCATTTTGATTTCTTCCACAATATCTTCATCAGTCGGATTTTCACATGTAATGACTTCATCATCACATGTTTGGAACAGTTGCACGTCACAATCTGAGAATGATGAAATTTTGTTCTGTTCTATCCACATCGCGATAAATAAATCATCATCTTCTTCAACATTTGTTTTATCTTTAACATTCTTTAAAAAGAAATTTTTTTTCTTAATTCAGTAGTCGACTGAAAAAAAGGTTCGTTATAGCCGATTCTTAAGATTTCGGAGGTTCGCTTTAAAAGGATAAATTAGCATTAAATACGATAGGAAAGTGTCGGGACAAAAATATTTGTTCGCTATATAAAGGGGTCGCTATAACGGGGTTCGACTGAATATATATATATATTGTATTCTGTAGTAGGGAAGGAAATTTTTTACTCTTCTATCGTATTCATATGTTAAAAGAAACCCAAGTAATAGTTTTAATTATTTGTGGGAAAATGTTACGCTGAGTTTGAAACGCACATCATTTCCTATAGTGGGCGACACTTCTAAAGTGATTAAGATACCCAAATAAATACATTTTCTTTTAAAAAAAAAAGTTTCCCTATTACAGAGTGTTTGGGGGGGGGGGGCAATAGGGGCTATTGCCCCTCCCAAAAAAGCCCGGCGTATTTTTTTCATATCCTAAAATTATATAATCGTAGACCTAATACTAAATGAGTTTAAATTTAAAATGAGACTATGTTTATTTCTTATATACAGTGGAATCTCGATCGATCGTTTTCGGATCCATCGTTTTTCCGTATGTGTCGTTCATTTCATCCAGTCCCAACGATCATATTGCTTTGTTATGTTTCCGCATCTATCGTTTTCCCGCATTTATCGGTCATTTCAATCGGTCCCTTAAAAAACCATAGAGATTCCACTGTGTGTGTGTGTGTGTATATATATATAATATATATATATATATATAATATATATATATATGTGTGTGTATATATATATTTTGATATTGCTCCCCCCCCCCCCTCAAAAAAAAAAAACTCGGAGCCGCCCCTGAGGGGGGGGGGGGGCTTTCCATCCAAATAGACAATCTTTGGAAACATTTTCTCCTTAGGTTAACATTGAGCCGAGAGGATCCAAACAAATCTACAATTCAGCGGTCTTAACTTATTTCGTATTCAAATCTATTCCTTTAAATTAAAAGTCGAGCGTCTGTGCGTCAGATTGAATTCATGCAAGCTGGCGTTTCTCCTTTTGCAATTTTTTTCAATTATTGTAATCAGAAATTAGGTTTTCCATAAATTTATGATTATAATATCTGTGCTTAAAAAAAACTTCATTAACTTAAATTATGCGTTTCGTGTTATGAAGCAGACGAAATCTGATTTGAGTTTTCATTTTTTTTTTTTTTTCTTCTCTCCCTCCTGTAGAAAGTGATCCTTTTTCGACCCAAAATTTTCCTTTTCGAATTCCAAAGTCTTGCCGCTTGACTTGTGAAGCCTACCGACCGACCCGGTTTTTTTTATAGGCTTTAAAAAGTCAAATGTTTTTCTTTTCTCTCACTTACTCGTTTCTAATCTCCTTCTGCCCGAAAACGCTGTGTGCCGATTATTTATGAGAATGGCAATTATACACAGATTAAATACAGCTGCGGCGTTATCGTGCCGTTTTTCGGGCTTGATAATTATGGAATTCGTTTGCACAGGAAAAGCTCGATATGATTACGAGGGAAGCTATGTTTGGGTGCCGTTTCCTGTCGTTGCTGAGGTAGAAACTCGGCGTTACGTAGCGTTTCGGCGTTTGCAGATTGTTGACAAGCTGTGTGGCTCGATTTAACCGCGTGACATCTAGCGGTGGAAGAAAAAAAATACAAATCTAATAATCGTATTTGTGTCCTTGAAAAATTGTGTTTCGGGTGTATTTCAGCCGGTACAGTAAAACCTCGTTTACCCGGATCAGATCTATAGACATTTTTATTTAATGTTCGCATTAGATAATACAGTGATTTCCGCTTATAAGAATCACGTTTGTTATTACTGTTTTTGATTCTTATAACCGAAATTTAGGTTTTTGGACAGGCACACACTGACCTATATATACATATATTAGATAATTTACCATAAAATACTCTTTAATTTACGTTATCTTTTATCAAAATTATTTTTTATAATTTTAAAAATACAACTTAATTTTTAGACCTATAAATAGATACACATGATTATAGTAAGAGAAGAAAAAATCCAATATTTGTTACAACATACCTGCTTAACAGTTTTAACATTTCAACTACAAGAAGGGAGCAAGAAAAAGTTTTCTATGGTAGTTTGACGTAATGAAGTTTTCAAGAGGCTGTTTCAATACTCTTTCAATACTACAGGGTGGCTAATAAATACTGTAACACTCCAAAAAATAAGAGTTAATATTAATCGTTTGGAAAAACAATTTATCTATCTATTTGCGTGATTGGCAACTTTTTGTGAACGCAGACGATTTTTGTTTAAAGTAAAACATGTAGAATATTTTTAAAGATGGAAGCCAAAAGGTTAATGGTTAAACAGCTTTTTGATCGCGGATTTTCTGCAGGTAAAATATTTAATCAATTAAAATGCCTTGGTTTTAATAGGACGTTTATATATAGGACTATAAATCGATTATTGGATACCAATAGCTGTAAAGATCGACCAAGGTCCGGTCGTCCACGCACTGTTCGTACAAAAGAACGTATCAAAAGAATTCGTGAAAAGATACGAAGAAATCCACAACGTTCTGCAAATAAAATGGCTGCAGAAGAGAACATCAGTCGCAGAACTATGCAACTTATCATAAATGAAGACCTGGGTTTTCGCCCTTATCGCAAAAGAAAAGTTCAAGGTTTGACTACTGCACAAATAGTAAAAAGGTTACAAAGATGTAAGAAATTGCTGAACCGGCACGGTAGCAAAAGTGTTGAAAAAATAATTTTCTCTGAGAAGCTGTTTTGTACAGAACAAAGTTATAATGCTAAAAATGATGTTGTATATTCAGCAACCTTCGAGGATATACCTGAAAATCTTCGAACTGTTAAACGCTTTTAGAACAAGAATTCTGTTATGGTTTGGGCTGCAGTGTCACACAATGGAAAACTGCCTCTGAAATTCATCGATAAAGGGGTAAAAATCAATGCTGAATATTACAAACAGGAAGTATTGGCTACACGTTTATTACCACATGCTAACAGACTGTATCCCAAAAAGAATTGGATATTTCAGCAAGATTCTGCACCGTCCCACCGATCCAAAACAATACAGGAATGGCTCCATGACAATTGCCCGAAGTTTATCAAGCAAGAAGATTGGCCACCTTCTTCACCAGATCTAAATCCTTTAGACTATTGCATTTGGGGGATTTTAGAGTCTAAAGTAAATGCTAAGCAGCACAGAAGTTTGGACTCCCTCAAAGCTTCCATACGGAGTGAATGGGACAAATTACCTCATAAAATGATTCGTGCCGCAATAGGACAGTGGCGTAAGAGATTATCTTTAGTAATCGATAAAGATGGCGGTCGATTCGAGTAAAATTATTTCATGGTAAACTTTCATGTATAATGTTCATAATATTGTTGTATTTTCCATTTTCTATTTCATCTGTGTGCAATTAAATGATTCGATATTTGTCACAGTATTTATTAGCCACCCTGTAGTAGTCTCAGATGAAGAATCACCATCTAGCTTACTTTTCGCGGTTTAATAACGTGCTGAATCTACTAATGTCACGTTTGCCTAAGTGATAGTGGACACTTCGCCGAAGATTTATGTGTTTCAGGATCCAGGAAGCCACAACCAGGATGTGGGAGGTGGGAAAAGTGTCCCTATTTTTGTTTGTCAGTGGAGATAAGTGAAATCGGACCGAGGCGGGTAAAGATGCTCCCGGGTCAAGCTAATAGGACAGTATTGTGTTACAGCGTTTAAAGGGAAACTATTATGTTGTGTCTAACAAAGAAAGGGTTGAATTTTATGACTTATTCCATCCCATCTTATCAATCTTTCTTTTAAAAAAAAGAAAGAACTTCGTGCTTTTTGAGGGTTTAAGTCGCTTTTTTGGAAAAATGAAAGGAAAACGAAGAGTGTAAACTGATTCTTAAAACCGGTGGATTGATTCTTTAAAGCGAAAATTTTAACATGGAAATAATACATTTGTTTTTGTTTTCGCGATATTGATTCTTATAAATTGTTGATTTTTATAACCACTGATCACTATAAGCGGTGGTTACTGTAGTTTTTAACGATGATAGCAAGAAAGTCACTATAAGTACGCCAAATATTCGCTTTTTATTTGGATTCAATGTACAGTTCCTGCATAGCTTGTGCAATAAATTTATGGTAATAAAATGTTTTTTGTTGAGTTTAAGAAAGCTTTACTAGCCTTACCAATTCTTTGTTAAGAAATGATGTGGAAAGTTATTTTTATATTTTTTTAATGTCTTGTAAACAATACTATGTAATTTTGTTACGAAACATAATTTTTTTTTTTTTTTTTTTTTTGTAATAAACGGTAAGTCTGCTTAGTTAAGGATTTTGTTTTGCTTAATACCCATATTACCCGGATTATAAGGATTGCCTATGGTCCCAGTTAGTTCGGATAAACGCGGTTTTACTGCATTTCAAAACTGTGTTTGATCTTAACGCTTTACATGTCGATCGATGGATTGTTCCTTGTTAAATGTTACAGCGCTAATTTTTTTTTTCTTTTTAATTTATTCGAGGTTATTACACGAGCTTACCGCTAGCTTATTGGCGTGCGACGCATTCCTTAATTATTTTTCACTTAATTTAAACTTTTTTTTTTTTCGGTTGTTTCAAATCTCTTGTTACGGGAGGGCGCCGGTAAATTGAAATTGCCGATTTTCACTGAAATTTCGTGACATAATTTTATGTATTAAAGTTAAATTAGTAGACTCGTGTTTGCAATCAACCGTTTATATAATTACTTAAATCATTTCTTAATGAAAAAAAATTTCCCGGCGGCAAGTACTTACAAAAAATATTACAAGAAAAAACTCGGATTTCTTAAGATTAATTTATATATATGTGTATGTGTGTAACTAAAAATTGTTAGCTCTCAACCATGCTCTCGCCATGGAAAATTTCAGCCCTTTGGGTCCAGCGGTTTGGCCTGTGCGTTGTATGTAAGTCAGTCAGTCAGTTACGGAACTGTTATATATATAGACTAGCTGAAAACCCGCATTTCGCTACGGAGTACATTCCAATAAAATACAACGGTCAATGTATGCAATTAATGGCAAAAACAAAATATATATTTATAATAATTACGACGATCAATGTATACAATTGATGTAAAATATATATATATATATATATAAAATTGTAAGGGATATTTATTTTTTTTAATATATACAATCGTCTGCTGCATTAGAAAGAAAAAATATTTTTTTGTCTATTTAGTTGTTATGCACGTGACGATAACTTTATTTAAAGTACCAGAAAAAGAAATCACGTGATCGGCATTTAATAAATTAAATTTTAAAAACTAATCTTTAAAAATTCACCAAAAATCAGAAAATCGAGTTAAAGATTCGAAAAAGGTTTCATTTTAAAGGAATTTTTATGATCTTTCTCGTGATATAAATTTTATAATCCTCAAATTGTTATTTTAAATGCGAACTTGTTTTAGTAACTTTTAAAAAGTTTAAAAAACAGCTTAAAAATTTAATTTAAAAATCTAAGAAGAATTTTTGAAAAATCTTTCTTAGTGCACCCCTACACTATTAGAAGAATCGCCATGCAAAATTTCAGCCCTTTAGGTCCAGCGGTTTGGTCTGTGCGTTGTATGTCAGTCAGTCAGTCAGTGAGTGAATGAATGAGTCAGTTACGGAACTGTTTTATATATATAGATTTTAAATGTCAGGATTAAAATCAACATATAATGGGTGCCAAATTTCCCTCTGTTGGGAATCGAGATTATTCATGAATCTGTCTAGGTCACTCCTTATTTGATATTCATTCCATAGGCAAGCTCCGAATAACTAAGGAATGAGAATTGAATATCTGATCATCTTTGCCAAGAAATAGGTTGAGTTTTTATTTGCATTCGATTAGTGGTGTTCAGCTTCGTTTTAAAAAAAAAAATGCTGAAAAAGTATGATTGTTTTCCCAAGATTAAAGCGAAATATAGATTTTTTTTTCCCGTGTCCCAATTTGTTAAATGGCGATGCAAGATATCCAGTGGATCGTAGAATCTGTTTTGCATTCGATATTCATATTTTGGTAAAATGTAGAGTAAGAAAAATTATATTTCTCCCTCAGGTGTTGTCGGAGCCTTAAAAATTCTCATTTCGCATTCACCATCTTAGGGGAGGTGGGGGGGGGGGTTGAATAAATAGTTCATTTTATGAAAAATTTATAGAATTCGTTTTGATGCCTCGAGGAAACTTCAAACCAATCTCTTCATAATCTGGTTTCATATTCGATTCAGGGTCTCTCTCTCTCCAGGCAACTCGGGACATCCCATGAACGGTGAACATTTGGACACGTGCTTGCTCTGCATTAGATAATTCTAAAGCCGTCTGCACACGGAGCAGCTCAAAAGAAACTGATAACCGACTCCAGTCACAAACCAGTCCGTGATGAGTCGCAACCTATGTAATTGAATGGAGTCACGCACACGGCGCAACTGGTTACAAACTCGTCCCGACTCCAGTCACAAACCAGTCCGTGATGAGTCGCAACCTATGTAATTGAATGGAGTCACGCACACGGCGCAACTGGTTACAAACTCGTCCGACGAGTTTGTAACCAGTTGCGCCGTGTGCGTGACTCCATTCAATTACATAGGTTGCGACTCATCACGGACTGGTTTGTGACTGGAGTCGGTTATCAGTTTCTTTTGAGCTGCTCCGTGTGCAGACGGCCTAATTCTGTTGATCAGAAGTGTGTTGGGAAGCAAGACGGCTAATGGCGTTAAGTGCCTGCATTCAGGCATTTGTACTGTTACGAAACTTCGTATTTTACTCAATTTAAGGTGCCTCGTCCCCGTCATTGTTTAAGTTTGCATTTAAAATGATAATTGGAGGGTTATAAAATTTATATCACGAGAAAGATCCTAAAAATTTCTTTAAAATGAAATCTTTTTCGAATCTTTTCCTCCATTTTCTGATTTTTGGGGAATTTTTAAAGATTAATTTTTAGAGTTTAATTTAATAAATGCTGATCACGTGATTTCTTTTTCTGGTACTTTAAATTATTTTTTCGTCACGTGCATAACAACGAAATAGACTAATGCGGCAGACGATTGGACGTTATCCCCCAAAAAATCAAAATACAGTAAAATAAATGTTCCTCAAACTGTACTATATTCTTTAGTATGTGCTATTAGATTTAATTTGAATATTTTCTTCATTATTTTGTCTATAAAAATATCCGTTACGATTTTTTTGGCAAACATTTTTTTTTTTTTTTTTTTTTTTTTTTTTTTTTTTTTTTTTTTTTTTTTTTTTAACATTAATTGCATACATTGACTGTTGTATTTATTATAAAGTAGAAGGTAACCCGTCATTTTGACGTCATAATGGAAAAAGTATATGTAAGTTAAAAAATATCCCGAATTATCTAACAATATTGCATTTAATCCACACCTTTTAAAAGCAAACCCTTTCATTATTTTTTATTTATTTAGTTTTTCATGCGATTGGAGTAGTAGACTGCCATCCAGTTTTTTACAGCTCACTACGCGATATGAATACTTGAGCTACTTGATTCATTCACATTCAAGTTTGTTTACTTTCAGAATTCATCGCAAGAGTAAACAGATTTTTAAAAACTGTTAAATATACAGCTAAAGGCATCGAATTTTTTTTAGTTCTGAATGTTTTATAGAAAAATAGGCTGAACGAACGTGATTTGATGGAGAAGATATTAGTTTTTAGGTAAGAAAAAATTCCGATCCACATCTGAAATTGAAATTAAGCCTAACCGGCATTTTGTTTACTGAGGGCTTCAATTGAAAGATGAGTACAGCCCGGAAGTGTTATACAGAGACAACGGCTATTATATATATAATATTTATATATATACATATTATTGGCATTAACTGCATACATTAACCGTTGTATTTAATTTCAATGTACTCCGTAACGAAGTACGGGTGTTCAGCTAGTTGTATATATATGCAAAATTTCATATCTGCGGTAAAAATTCCAAAAATTGCTTTGTAATGTCCATCATCCTCTTAAGTTAATCATTCATAATGAGATGCGGTGAGGAATTAACGATAATTGCAGTATCAGTAACTCGGAAGGAATCTGGATATTTAATCGAACTATGTCAAACCGTTATTTCGGTGCAGTCCACTCGCTCGGTGACGGTATTTTTGCCTCCTTTTCTCCCCCTACTAGCACCGTTAAGTGTCGATAATTCGGCGAGATGTCTGAGGACTTTTTTTGTCGGTCCTGGGAGGAAGTAGAGTAATCTTCTGTTCGCAGGCGGACGCACGCCTCCTCTTGAGCGTCATTCATCAACATCTCTTTACGAGAAATGGAAGATGAGTACTTTTGGTGTGGGGGAAGGGGTGGGTGGAAACGCTCCGAGCGGTTCAGGAAATGGCCGGTTTGGGGCAGAATTAGGACCCGGTTAGAGAGAAAGAAAGCGCGGTAATTTGATGCGGCAGATTGTTTTCCCGTTTGGCCATGACGGGACCAAAAAAGTATGCATTGGGATCGCTACGTTGTCATTAGTCTTGTTTTAAAACTTGTATCGGATTGTATTACAATGAAACTATTTAACACGTATATATAGATTGATATGTGCGTGTGTGTATACATGTGCACGTGTATCGAAGTGTATTACTGCATATACATTGGTGTAGAGTTCTCTGCCTGCAGACCCCCGACTCCTGTCATCACATTAGTCACGGTATTTAGAACCACCTCCATTCCCGCCCCCAAGGTCCCTCGAGTTTCTTTGATCTGGTGTCTCCCCCGACCCCGCTCGACACCATTTGACCCGCTGACCTCCCGCCCTTGCTTTGATGCTATGTATCCGGACCGCCAGAGGAGGCGATCCACGCATATACAGAGTGAACATAAATCACTGGATTCCCCAAGGCACATGCAGAGAACTCTGCACCAATGTATATGCACCATATAGTATGTATGTATGTATGTATGTAAGTAATTAGATATATGCATTTATGTAAGTAGATTTATGTGTGTTGTAGCGTCTTGGGCCTTTTCGGTGAAAAGGGCCACCCAGGCAAGAGAGCTCTCCCTTTACGAATCCAAGAAAACCATCGTGGGTCGCTCCTGCACCCCCCCCCCGGCCAGCTGGCTGAAAAAACAAAAGGAGAAAGCAGTGCGTGGGAGGCAACCAGAGAGGGTGGCTGTTTTGTTGAGCCTCGAATTTGTCCGTCGAATACGGTGCGGAAATGCGCCGTTGCGGACCGATTGCCTGAAAATTCCTCTCTCGGCTCCCCGGGTTAGTCCTAGTGACTTTATATCTCTATTGAGGGACTTTGAATCATATTTTGTTCTTATAAAATCTCTCATATGAAGAGGAGCCTAGACTCTCTGCCTTGTACATACTGTAAATTTTTATTTGTTTAATACAAGCTCTGTGTGATATAATTGTCTCTCGTGTGTCTCATTTTCCACCGAGGATGTTACAGTGTATGTAAGTAATGTAGCGTCGTGAAAGTATGGGGTTATTTTCCCCAAGAACTCACGAGGTGCAGGAACACAGCTGTTTGTTTATCGGAATACCATTTTCCAGTTCCCGTCGTTTTGAACACGCGTGTGGATTCCGAGCGGGTTAAAAAAGCGATGCCAGCAAATGCCACCGGAATTTTTGGCCTGAAAGTTGGGCCCAGGCATATCCGGTTCCCAAGCAAAATGTGGGAATATCTGTTTTGAAAAGCAGAAGCGTCTCCCATCGCCTCGTAAAACTGTCTTTCTTAGCAATAGCTCAATGCGAGTTTGACACTGAAGCGCAATAAAGGTGGCAGAAGTATGCGTCGATAAGAACTGTCACCAACAAATCTGCCGGCCCCCCGCTCTGGAAAACAGGCGCATTTTTTGAAGAATTGGGATGGACGCCCACAAAGAAAGGACAGTGAGATACAGTCAGAGACTTGGTGTTTTTCAGAGGAATCCCCCTTGTAACGGGCAGACCATGCGGTCGTGTTTTTTAAGCTCCTGTTTGAGACTAATCGGATCTCGGAGCGTGCTGTTAAATCTGCACTTAAGTTAAGATTAATTTAATGATGCTGTACTTGTTTAAAATTAATTTTCTTTGTTATTAAATTTTTGCTAAGTTTTTGTTTTAAGATGTGGCCTTATCACTTACAATTAGAACTCTGTCTTTCTTTGTCCCGAATTTAGTAATTTTTAAAATGCCTCAGAGAATAGCCTACCTACTTACGATGTCACAGTAGATTTATGTATGTAAGTAGATTTAAGTATGTAAATGTGTGTACTTGTTTATTATATATGGGTATAGGTGATGAAATATTCCCATGTATAGTGAAACTTCTCTAGCTTGCCACCCCTATTCGACGGCCATATTTTGTTCAGAACACTGTAGACTCCACAGAGCCAGTGTTATGGAGGAAACCTCTTTTCGACGGCAAACCCTAAAAACGGCCACTTTGTTTTCGGAACCATGACTGGCCGCCATAGAGGAGTTTCACTGTATTTGCATATATTAGTATTAAAAATTTAATTTTTATTTCTGTTTTCATTTTATGCAAGCACAATGTTAAAATTGAAAAATATTACCGCTAAAACATGCATTAATGTTCAAAGTTAATTTTTAAATTTAAGTACTTCTCCAGCAAGGCACAGAATTCAGCACTTCCTTATCTAAGATGATATATATATATATATATATATATATATATATATATATATATATATATATATATATATATATATATACATACGCACACATACACATACACACACAAGGTGTTACAGAATTCGACCGACAAATTCAGAGGGGTGATAGTAGGCATAAAGACGAGCAATAATCACATAGGAATGTATGACCGGAAACGCAAACCTGACGCTGGAGGGCGCTGTTTTCTTAATCGGACCCTCTTACCAACTCCACTGGATGGCTGGAAATATCCCTCTTTCCTGGAGGAGGTAGAAAACTAGTAAACAAAACAGACTCGCATAAGAATGTATGACCGGAAACGCAAACCTTGTCGACTAGAGCAGGGGTGGCCAACCGGTCGATCTTCGATGTGATTTTAGTCGATCACGGGCCATAATTTCATAAATAAATGGACTATGTTACTGATAAGCGGGTCATTTTCCATTTAAAAATTGAGAACTAGTCGAACGCCGAATAAAAAATTATAGAAAAGTCGATCGCCAACTAAAAAAGGTTGTCCAGCCCTGGACTAGAGGATGAACAAAGATGCCATCTAGTGGGGTTGGTAAGAGGTATGGTCCGATTAAGTAAACAGCGCCCTCCAGCCTCAGGTTTGCGTTTCCGGTCATACATTCCTATGTATTATTGCTCTTCTTGATTCCTACTATCACCCCTCTGAATTTGTCGGTCGAATTCGGCAACACCCTGTGTATATACTAGCTGAAGTACCCGGCGTTTTAAGAATGTTTGTTAACCAAAATCAATATAAAGACTAAACACAGTATTAAATAACATAGTAAAAAAAGCATGTGAAATGTTATACACATCTCAGAATTTAGGTAGATTCAGCCTTTCATCATTGTGCCACTAAAAAGTTTAAAAGGGAAAATGTCAAACTATCTTTTTTGCCTTCAGAACTGTACATGATGGAAGGAAGTGAAATAAAAAAATGTTTGTGTACCAAAATCCAAACATAGAAAAAAAAACCAAACCAAGAATTTCCATCAGAAATTTAAATTTGGTTTACATGTATGTGTTAGTTTTTAGTTTCAACATTACATATACAATATGTGCTATTCTTCAATGAATATAAGTGCAATTTTTTCATTCTTTAAAAAATTCTGTATTGAAATATTTATTTTTAAAAAATTCACTCTTTCCCCCAAAATGTATTTATCTCTAGATTTCAGAAATATTTTTCAAGAATTCTAAGCGAAAAAGTTATCCCTTGTACAACAAAAGTTGGCCGTAGCTCACCAATCCATCTCAACTCAGCGCAAAAAATAGCTCATCTCCCTTTGTTAGGAGAGTAGAATGTGAAGTTTTTTCCCCTTTGATTGTGCGACAGTTTTTCCAGATCTTTCAACCATCACTTCTCTTTCTTTGGGTCATTATTAAGTTTTCTTTACTAAGCTATAGGAATTATAAACAAAGCCATTAATTTGAAGTTCATTGCTTCGATAATTGGTGTATAAACAATCTTTTCGTGCTCTTACCGTTTATCGTTATCGGACTCATGACATTTGGGTCAGATTCCCCGTGAATGAATCACTCTCGTTCCTCCTAAGAAGCTTTTCTTGTAACTTTAGCGTTAATCGTTATCAGGCTCTTTATCATTTGGGTCAGATTTCCCGTGAATGAATCACTCTCGTTCATCGTAAGTTGTATGTTATTCGAAGTAATTAAAATAAGTTTTGTTATTAAGTTTAATCTCTGTTTAATCAAAAGAATCTGGCAATCAAATTCGCGGCTAACCAAAAAATAAATAATTTTTTAAAAAAATTAATTAGCATTTAACTTGCAATTTGAAATTAAACAAATTATAGTTTTTTTTCTAAGCAGAAGATGGTTAATCTTTAAAATTCTATCTGAGATTTTAATATATTCTAAATTCAGAATGATTGTTTACCGTATTTTATGGTTACTATATTTTTTTCGGGTTATTTTTGTGCCCTACAGGTAGCATTTTAATATAGGTCAAGGCAAATTCCCTCCCCCCCCCCAAATAAATAAATAAATAAATATATATATATATATAAAATATACACACATATAGTTGGAAACAGCTGATTTCACGTGAAAAATATGTTCTGTCGTGACGTCATATAATAATAAAACTCTAGAGTTTGTAATTCAGTTTTTTTTGTGTTGTTAAAAAAAAAAACGCTATTGCCAACGCAAAAGTCGTTTATATATAAAGCCTATTTTCGAAATTTAGAAAATGAATCCTGTTGCAAGGCGCAGAAAAGTTCAGGCTGTCTGAGAATACCCTTCTGGATTATCGGCATTTATGTGACTGAAAATATTAGGCACATTTTCTCCACAGGTTAACACCGAGCTGAGCGAATCCAGTAGGGTTAGTACACAGCATCCTTATGCCCAAGAGAAGGCGCGAAAACAAAAATCAATCGTTTTTTGCAAAATAATTATTTTTTAAAAAAAATTGTTGGCGTCAAATTCTAATTACGCACCAAAGTGCTGTTAAAGTTTCCAAAAAATGTTTTCCCCCTAATTTATAAAATGGTTGCAAGCTCAGGTTTTTAACCCTTCAGCAGGCGGGCCAATTTTTGGAACACCAGCAGGCGCGCGTGGCACAAAGTGCAACGTCTCCTTTAACCTTGATTATACCTTTTGTAATAACATTTTATTTTTTCAAATTGAAAGTAATTCTGCGTTTTAAGACAATATATAAATTGTTTATAATATTGAGATATATTTATAATCAAAGGCTAAAGAATGCAGATACAATCGCCTTATTTCGAAACTGCCCGGTTTATTGGATCTAAGGACAACTGGCTAATGGATTCCTATTATGTCCAAAAGCCTAAAAAACAACGAGATTGTCCATTTTCGTGATATGCGGGATACCGTGTAATAGCTGCACATTTGATCGAGTACATCAACTCCCGCTTTTGTCGTATTGTTATCCAGTATAATCGTTGGTTTACCACGGTTAAATCACGGCTAACAATGAATGGAAAGGAAATACAAGGGTCAGAAAATCAGACCTGCATTAGAAAGGGTGTGGCTATAAATAGACGCTGCTTAGAACATTCAAACGTTACATGTAAAAACAAACCATTCAAAATTACGAAAATGTTGCACTTTGTACACGGGCATAACAGTAATTAACAATGTTATGGAGCCTTCTGAAGGGTTAAGTAAAATTAAGCCTTACGGGTCCGGGTTACAGAAATCGGAATAATTACAAGATAAAAGAACTTTTTATATACCATGTTTTAAAATTTTCTGTTGAATCATATAAACTTGATAATTCTATGTATTAATAAATACTTTTTTAAAATTTTTTTGATGAATTATCCCATCAACTTGAAAGAAAATGGAGTTAATTGCAAGTTAACTTGCGTTTAACTTTTCGTTCCCGGCCCGGCCGATAGATGGCTGCACCAGTCTATAAAACAAAATTAACTGAAAATGAATTCAATGCTGCTTTAAGATGGCTAAAAGTATTAAAATAATGCATTGTCATCGTGTTCTGAGCTATTCTAAAAGTTTCAAATGTCTAGCTGGTCGGGAAGTTAGTTAAAAATCGATTGCAAGATTTCGACGGGACAAACAAACACGCAAACAAACAAGAAAGTGAGTTAATAAAAACATGGTAATTATAAAAATGAAACCAGAGATGTTATGCTCTGTTGTCCGAAACTTGAAAAGAGCTCTTGAAGTCGGTTGAACCATTGCCGAGGTTGCCACGACTAGGAAAAGAATTAATTCCCCCGCAGTATTTAATACACAAGACGGCTGGAACCCTTAGAAGTGAGAGAGAAAAAAAAAATCAAGTCTACTGACAGGTTTGAAGAAAATCTCAACACATTACAGGAAGGAACACAATCATGTTATCAAATGAGCATCTCTGGGCGTGCAAAGCCGTTCTGAGCTCCTTGTAATCTTAATTCGCCGTACCTGTGTGTTGGGAGTTCGTGAAATTAATCCTTTTGATAACAATCTGGATATTTCGCGACTTTCGCTAAAAGTTCTTTCCGCAGTTTTTTATTATTATTATTAAGTGTGGCTTCCTTCAGATCGAAAATGTCATTCTTCTTGAGTCAGTTACGGGTATGAGCGGTTCCCTTTATGCATGTTTATTCGACCATGAATTTCCCCAGAATGCCTAATAGAGTTGACATTGTCGAGAAGTGGTGAATGTCTGATAGCGCCGGTTTATACCTGTTGAGCTTTCAAGGAAAAGACATCCTAATCGTCTTTTTTTTTTTTTTTTCGTAGATGTTCTAGATAAGGGATAGGTAGTGATGTAGAAATGCGTAGAAATTACTATATTGATATTAAATTATAATATCAAGTCTATTTGAAACCCTTCAGCGTGCGCGCCCGTTTACAAAGTGCAACATTTTCGTAATTTTGAATGGTTTGTTTTTACACGTAAGGTTTGAATGTTCTAAGCAGTTTCTATTTATAGCTCTACATCCTTTCTAATGCAGGTCTGATTTTCCGACCCTTCTATTCCTCTCTGTTCATTGTTAGGCCGTCTGCACACGGGGCAACTCAAAAGAAACTGATAACTGACTCGAATCACAAACCAGTCCGTGATGAGTCGTAACCTATGTAATTGAATGGAGCCACGCACACGGCGCAACTGGTTACAAACCCGTCGACCGGGTTTGGGCATGGGGGACAAATGAGTTAGTGCGATAACGAGTCTCTCTTAACGACACGAACATAAATTTATTTACAGATTTAAACAGTTTCACACTTAACATAACAATTGAAGAAAACTGAGCACAAGGTGGGCAAGCCTACACCATCTTGCCAGACCCCCGACTCCTACTACTACACTCTAATATTCTTACAGAACTAATTAACGCACCGGAGGTGAGACGAGCCTGCATGTATCTCGCCAGCCCTCCGATTCCCACAAGAGACGCGACCCTTCTATTTCTTTCTTACTGACTAACCGACGATCCCCTCCACCCATGCATCCGATCCTCTGATTGGTAGAGGGGGGGGGGGGATAACGGGTCACAACATTTTCGCTTAAACCAGCGCTCCTAGTCAAACATTACACTACAAATCCATTCGTAAGTTGTCCTTAGATCCAATAAACTGGACAGTTTTGAAATAAAGCGATTGTATCTGCATTCTTTGGCCTTTAATTATAAATATATCTCAATATTATAAACATTTTATATCGTGTCATAAAACGAAGAATTATTATTTTCAGTTTGAACAAGTAATATAAAAACAAAATTTTTTAAAGACAATTCCTACTTAGGTCAACAAAGAAAAATTTGAGTGTGAACTAATAGTAGGAATTGAAAAAAAGGATTGCCTGCCAGAACCTTGCCTACTGTGCGAGATTAGGAGGGGGGGAAGGAGAGAGAAAAAGTTTGTCAGGTTGGGGATTCGACTCGCAACCTACAGGACGGAAGAATCCTGCGATACCGCAGTGCTACCGTTTACACAGTAACAAGAGGGAAATTACTGTTCAAGAGCAAGAGACGCTCTAGGTCTAAAACTAAAATTGATTAATTAAATTTAATTAATGAATTAATATATGAAAAAACTGTATTAACATCGAGTGTCATCCACTACAAGTTTAAAAAAATGTATTTGAACTTGAGTGGATGAATAAAAAGTACTTTTATTAACGATTGAAAATTTGAACAAGATATATATAGAGAGAGAGTGTGAACTAATAGTAGGAATTGAAAAAAAAAGGGTTTATTACAAAAGGAATAATCATGGTTGAAAGAGACGTTGCACCTTGTGCCACGCGCGCCTGCTGGTGTTCCCAAAAATTGGCGCGCCCGCTGTGAAGGGTTAATTGTATGGAATATGTGTACCTTTGTAATAGTATAGTTAATTTCGTAATAGAAAACTTGAAATTTGTAGCGGAATTGATTTTCATGAATTGGCAATCAGAAAATTAAAGAATTTCAGATTAGTGTTGGGATTTTAAGGAAAGTAGTTCCTTATCTGGTTTTTTATTTTTTTTAAGCTGATATGGATGAGGGATAGAGATTGCTGTAGAGATGCATATTTATTACTGTATTATGTAAATACAATATTATTATATCAATTCTATAGTTAATGATATGGAGCATATCTTTGTAATGGTATATTTAAATGTAATGTATTCATCTATGCAATGTTTATAGTCGAACCCCGTTATAACGAACTTCAAGGGACCAAAGGTTTTGTTCGCTTTATCCGGTGGTTCGCTATATCCTTAGAACATTAAGAATTATTGAGAGATCCTAAGAACATTAAGATCCGAACCGTTAAGAAAAATGCTAGAGTTCACAAAATGTGTAACTCATTACTTGCAACGTGTATTCAATAATGATGTATTCAAAAATGATAAAATCTATTAAAAATGATCATTAATGAATTAAATCGACTAAAATCGATTACATTAAACCGACACAATACTAATTAAATTACTTGCAATAGGAAAACGGCGGGACCAAAATTTTCGTTCGTTATATACCGGGTTTGCTATAACGGAGTTCGACTGTAGTTAATTTCTGAACAAAAGTCTAGAAATTTGTTACGAGATTTTCATGAATTGGCAGTTAGAAAAGTAATAAATTTGAAAGAAAACTGTAGGATTTGTAAAGAAAGTGGATGTATCCTTTGAGTTATTTGTAGCTGAAATAGGGGATAGAGGTTCCTGAAGAGATACGAATTACTGTACTGTGTAGATACTATATTAGTTCTGCATATATTTATGTTGTTTAACAGAAGTTTATTTCGTAACGGAAGTGTAGACATTTATTTGTTAAGAAATTATTACGAAATTTTTCATTAGTTTTTTTGTAGAAAATTTTTTCTGAATTAAAAATACGGAATTGATGCTCTAAGCGTTTTAGACATCTCGCAATTACTCTTTCAGCTTGAAAAGAGTTTGCGATGGATTATTCCTTGATATGGTGCTAAAAAGTTTCTTGGGTGGTCCAATTTTGACGCTTTTGAATTCTTGACTAGACGGTGGAATAATTCGTTAGAAAAATCTTTTTCCAGCGGGAAGAAACAGACAGAAAAGTCTCAAATGGTGTCGAAGAATTAAAAGTTTAAATACGTTAAATCTGTAGTAAGTTTAAATTTTATCCACAGTTTTTTTTCTTCATATTTTTCATTCGCTGATATCCCTTTTTTTTTTTTTTTTTCCTCCTCTGGCCTTGACGATATAGGGTTGTATTAATGAATTTGGTTATGATATCGAATTTCCTTGTTTACAATTTTCATTTTCAAGCTTGGAAAAGTAACTCCATTCAATCAAAAGAATTGCAAGCAAGGATGGATGGGCTGTATTAATGAATTTGGTTATCAAGGAAAGATAAAGGGTTGTATTAATGAATTTCCTTATTTACGATTCTTTAGACTTGATTGAAAAGAGTTTACTCTTTACAAAGAACTGGAGAAAAGGAAAGATATAAGATTGTATTTACGTATTTGGTTGTTAATTAACGAAATCCATAGTTTACAATTTTCTAGATTGAAGAGCAAGTCCTTTCAATCAAAAGAATTGCAAGCAAGGCTACAGGGTTGTGTTAATTTGGTTATGTACTAATGAATTTCCTTGTTTACAATTCTTCAGACTGTAAAGAGTAAACTCTTTTCAATCAAAAGAACTGGGGGAAAGGAAAGATATAGGGTTACATTGATGAATTTTGTTATGCGTTAACCCTTCAGCGGGCGCGTCTGTGTATAGAATGCAACATTTTCGTAATTTTGGATGGTTTGTTTTTACATGTTAAGGTTTTAATGTTCTAAGCAGTGTTTCTATTTATAGCTACACCCATTCTAATGCAGGTCTGATTTTCTGACCCTTGTATTCCTTTTCATTCATTGGTAGTCGTGATTTAACCGTGGTAAACCAACGATTATACTTGGCTACAATAGGACGAAAAGCAGGAGTTGATTTACTCGATCAAATGTTCAGCTACTACACGGTATCCCGCATATCACGAAGATGGACAATCTCATTGTTTTTTAGGTTTTTGGTCATAATAGGAATCCATTCGCAATGTCCTTAGATCCAGTAAACCGGACAGTTCTGAAATAAGGCGATTGTATCTGCGTTCTTTGGCCTTTAATTATAAATATATCTCAATATTATCATCATTTTATATCTTGTCATAAAACGCAGAATTATTATTTTTCAGTTTGAAAAAAAAAAAAAAGTTTATTTCAAAAGGAATAATCAAGGTTGAAAGAGACGTTGCAGTTTGTGCCTCGCGCGCCTGCTGGTGGTCCAAAAATTGGCTCGCCCGCTGAAGGGTTAATGAATTGCCTTGTTTAAAAGGGAAAATATAGGATTGTATTAATGGATTTGGTTATTCATTAACGGAATTCAAAATTTCAATCAAAAGAATTGCAAACAAGGATATATGTGGATTTGTATTAATGAATTTAGTTAACAAAGAAAGATGTAGGCTTGTATAGGTAATGAATTTATAATTGATTTTTAAATGAATTTCCTTGCTTACGATTATTTTGATTGTGAAGAGTTCCGTTTCAAAATAATTGTAAACGAGGAAAGATGGAGGATTTTCTTTTTCTCCGGAAATGATGGCAAAGGAGGTGAAAAGTACTTAAAATTGTCAAAGACTTTACTGTACTGTCTTCAAAGGGTGTCTGAATGTTTGGACAAAAAAAAAGTGTGGGGATCATGCTGGTTAAATTATCTGGGGTTTCAAAATCACACAGATACTGACGATTTCCCTGGAAACCTTGTAGTGTTTGCCACAGGTATGAAAATAAATCTCTCGGTCGAGGAATGTATGTGTGTGTGATAGAATTACCTGACGGTGATTTATTATGAAAAATTCTCCTCCGCGCGCGCAAAGAGCCATGAAATCCGTTTCCCAAATTAAATGTCGCCTCTTAACCTACAATTATTTTTAAATACCTTGACGTGCACCTCTTCGCCAGTGCTGGATCGCTTTACCGCGCGAATCAAGGTGTTTACATCAAACGTGTGCCAGGGGCAATCACGAGACACACACAGCCAGACCTTGACTCGAACACCAATTCCATGTCACATGGTTTTTTTCGGGGAGTCGAAACGTAATTCGGCTTTGGACAAGAACTTCATTTCACTTCCGTTTACTTTTTTTTTTTTCAATTCAATTTCCACCCCTCCTGACTATTTGCGGGGGCAACGTCAGCTGGCGCCGCGAATTTGTTAAAATTTAACTGCGCAACGCGCTCGTTCTTATTTTGAATCTGTTACCGATGTTTGGGGGTTAGTTTATTTCTTTTATTTTTTTTTTTAAACTTCTTTCTCGCTTTCTGGGAGATGTATTTTTGAAAATTATTTCAAAATATGCGACGTTCCGAGAACAGAGCTGGCCTGGTATTTATCTCCACGTTTGAACGTGTTCGGGCGCTTTGTTTTTGAAGCTGTAGTCGGTCGTTTAGATTCCTTTACATGTTTATTATTATCGTCGCTGTTATTCCGTGCCCTACTTGATCATTCACGTGCTTTAACTTGTAGATGCGTAACAAACTGCTTCAACAACCTTGAAGACCGGTCGTTTTATGCAGAGCTAACCTTTGTCCCGTGTGTTAATTTTATAGGACCAATGCGTTTCACACAGATCCTTTCCGTTGAACCGGGCATTAATTGTATAGGACCAATGCGTTTTATTTAGAGCGTACCATAGTTACGGTCATTAATTGTATAGGACCAATGCGTATTACATAAATTTTTACCGTTGTTCCAGTCGTTAATTGTATAGGACCAGTGCGCTTTACATAAATCTTTACCGTTGTTCCGATCGTTAATTGTGTAGGACCAATGCGTATTACATAAATCTTTACCGTTGTTCCGGTCGTTAATTGTATAGGACCAATGCGTTTTACATAGATCTTTACCGTTGAACCGGGCATTAATTGTATAGGACCAATGCGTTTTATTTAGAGCTTACCATAGTTTCGGTCGTTAATTGTATAGGACCAATGCGTTTTACATAAATCTTTACCTTTGTTCCGGTCGTTAATTTTGTAGGACCAATGGGTTTTACATAAATCTTTACCGTTGTTCCGGTCGTTAATTGTATATGACCAATGCGTTTTACATAGATCGTTTACTTAACTGTTGTTCCGAGTGTTAATTGTATAAGACCAATATGCGTTTTAATAGGACCAATGCGTTGTACATAGATCTTTATCATTGTTCCGGCCGTTAATTGTATAGGACCAATGCGTTTAACACAGATCTTAACCGTTGTTCCCAACGTATATTCTAACTAGGGATGCGACATCGATGTCGATGTTTTCAAAACATCGATGTTTTGATAAAAGCATCGATGTTATAAACATCGATTTATTGAAGCCGATGTTTTTTTAACATCGATGTTTTGAGCTCGATGTTTTGCGTTGTTTCGATGTTATTTTTAAAATGAAAAGTACCATAATAAATAAAAAAAATTAACCACGTAGCATAGTTTTCGCACCCAGTAAATGTAAGTCGGAATTCTGAAAAGGACGAATACAAAAGGGGGAACGATACTTTAGGAACGAGACAAATGGCAATCAACAACCAATGAAGCAATTAGAGTACTTGGAATGTTTTCGACACTCCAGAACCTTTCTTGGGGTATTATTTTATAAATAGTATAAACACGAGAGCGGCCGTTTAAGTTTTTGCTTTGTTCTGTTTTTATATAAGTTAACGTTAATGTTATTAGTAAGATGCCTCCCAAAGTGCCGTTTGGAAATATTTTTCCAAAACCTCTGATAAATTGGTGAAATGGAATATTTGTCCCTCAAACTTCTCGAAATACCACGAATTTATCTGGACATTTGAAGGCAAAATATGGTGATATTTACAACGACTATATTGAGTCATTAATGAATCCCAAGGCAAAAAGTAAACCACTCAATCCAGATGCTGCGGCCCCAGCCATTCCAAGCATTTCGGTGACTGAAACGGAGCATAGAGAAGAATCCATAAGTCCGTATTCCAATATTCCTAGGTTCCATCAAAAAACTTTGATAAACAGTTTCACAAATGTGATTTCTTTTAAAGATGGTAGAGATGTGCACAGCAAAATTTCTCAAGCTATTCTTTACATAATTTGTAGAGATTCTCAGCCGATTTCAGTCATTGAAGAGGAAGGTTTTAAACACTTTTTAAAAGTAACTGTGCCTTTATATACTGTTCCATCACGAAGAACAACGGATTCAATGATAGATCAGAAGTACGAAACAGTGTCATTTATGTTAAAAGAGCGATTGAGCAATGTCTCAAATGTTTCTCACAACAGATATTTGGACGGAAACACCGATGTTCAAAAACATCGATGTTTAAAAACATCGATGGTTTTGGGGCGATGTTTTATTAGCATCGATGTTTTAATATTGAATATCGATGTTTCAAAACATCGATGTTTTGTTGTCGATGTCGCATCCCTAATTCTAACGAAACGTTCTTAATATTATATTTTTTTATAGTACAGGCTGTGCCCAAGTATTAAATGTATATTTATTGAGTGAAAACTTGTTCAAAATACGTGTTTTGCCGAATTATTGTACACAATGTTCATGTCTTTATTGTTATTATTATTGAAAATCTTGTTGAAAATTATTATGCGGATAAGATGTCGGTAAACTCTTATAATGAAAGTTTTGATTGCGAGAAAGAGTTCGCATGCGTTGGCTCAACTAGAGCACGTGCGTTAAAACTTTGCGATTCGACATGAAGTCCCTCGAGGCTTTAGTTCATCCCTGTACTTAATGCGTTAAAATAACTTAACTAATAGTTTTATTTACTACGTAATTGAAAAATTTAGAACAGAATAGTATTGCCTTTACATTTAAGTTAAGTTTCAAAATAAGTCCTATCGCAAGGCACGTGCCTCCCCCCCCCCCCCCCAACTTAACTTGAAATAAATTAAAACGTTGATAGAATTTCAGTGAAAATCGGAAAATTGTAGAAAATTATAAAGTTAATTTTTTCCTGCTTTTTGAAACTGTGAAACTGAAGATTTCGATTATGTCTTTAGCCTTAACATAGTTTTTAATAATGATATGATCCATAACAAAAATTCTATGCTATGTTTTTTTTCTCATTTTATTTATATTATATTTATTTTCTCATTGTATAATTTTTTAATACTACTCAAACATTAGTTCTATTGTTATTCAGTTTTTAAAAAACCATAATATTTCATATAAGGACCGTTCGACAGTCAATGCGCTGAGGATGGTCCTAACTGAATTCAATTGGTGTCCCCCAAAAGTTAGAAGCACGCTACGCCTATGATCATTAGTACTAGAAAGACATTCACTTATTGTATAAATTCACTGGTAGCTGAAAGGCATTCATTCGTAGTATAAATTCAACAGAAAGTCATTTATTCATTCATAATTATAAATTCAGCATTCATTCATGGTATGAATTCGACAGAAAGTCATTTATTCATTCATAATTATAAATTCAACATTCATTCATGGTATAAATTCAACTGGACGGCATTCATTCATGGTATGAATTCAACTGGACGGCATTCAATCATTCCATAAATTCATTAATGGTAGTAAGGCATTCTATCGTGGTATAAATTAAGTCGTAATCGGGCTCAGTGATACATTCACGGGATTAAACATTTGTAAAATAGAGCGTGCTTTCATTTAGCATTAGCTCTTTGCTACTTGGCATTCGAATCGCAGATTTCGCGCACGTCTCCCGTTCTATGAGGAATGGGGCTGCAGTATAACCCTTCGCACAGTCTATCAGAACTACGGCCCAGAGAATGGAACCGACATCATTACACGGCAGAATGTATTTCATCGTGATATAGCGCCCTCGCCCCTCTCTATATATATCTAGCACGTGTGCGGTTAAGGGTATCCAATTCTGTTGGAATGTTTGGAATATTTCCTCCCCCCTCTTCGATCCCCTTCGGTGTGAAGTGAGTCATTGGGGGGCGCATGCTTCCTGCCTAGGGGTTGTAGTAATAAATACGTGTCCAGACGGCCCGCAGACGAGGGGAGTGGAAATGTATCGCGGAATGTTGAAGAGCGGGGGCCGTATGCCTGCCGAGTTGTTTTTTCGCTTGATGGGTTGCAGATATATATAGCCGCGGGTTCACCACGTGTTTCCAAAATTTTTTTGTTTCCGAGAAGGTATTTTTTTTAAATGATTTTACTGTGTACAACCCCATTTACCCCAAACTGAAGGAAAATGGGGCATGCTGGGATGATTCTCTCTATAACTGGCATGTCGTACGCCTTGATTCCATGCCAGAGGGTAACTCATTTCGTGGCCATTTTAAAGACACAATTCTTATTAAAGTATCGCACGCCTTAATTTTATGCGAAGAGATGATGCAAATCGTCGCCATGTTGAAGACGCGATTTTGATTATAATTTGAAGCTAACTATTCTTATTAAAATATCGTAAGCTTGAATTTTATGCCAAAAGGCGACGTATTTTGTCGCCATTTTGAAGACGCAATTCTGATTAAAATATCGCACGCCTTGATTTTATGCGAAAAGGTGATGCAAATCGTTGCCATTTTGAAGACGTAATTCTGATTAAAATATCGTATCCCTTAATTTTATGTCGAAAGATGACGCAATCCGTAGCCATTTTGAAGACACTATTCCGATTAAAATACCACACGCCTTAATTTTATGCCAAAACGTGACGCATTTCGAAGACAGTAACTGATTCTGATTAAGATATCGTACACCTTAATTTTACGCCAAAAGGGAACGCCTTTCGTGGCCATTTTGAACGTAGTAACTCTTCTTGTCCAGAATGGCGCTGGACTCTTAATCTTGGACCTCAGAACGCTGTACTTGCTACCATAGACTGTAGTAGCACATCGAGCGAACCTTAGAACAAGGTTTCGTAATTGTAAAGTTCTGCTCGGTAAAGTATAGCCGATATAAGTAGTACGGCTGAGTAAGAGGAATTCCAAATGCGGTATTTCTATAATTTTTTACTGGTGACTAGTAAAGTGCAGTTACCCAGATCGCAATGGAAAGAATCATTGCCTGTTGCAAAACATTTAGAATGATTGAAGATGGCAAATGCAGGGGAAACGCCCACGTGGAAGGGGCCACACCTCCAGCTGTGCCTTACTGAGGAGCACATAACTAGGTCCAACGTTGCTGGGTACGCTAGAAGTGTTTGTTTTGCTATTGTGCCTTTTCCCCAAGAGGGCGTTTTCCATGCATTTTGTCATACAGGCTTTACCCAATATCTGCGACGGTCAGCTCTACGTTGCAGTTAGGATGCCAAAAAAGCAATTTTCGGTCGTACAATAACACGTGGATTTGTTACTTGAATAGACGATGCTTGTTTTTCGTTTGTGTGCTACTCATCTGTCATATAAAAAATTCTGTCAGTCCTCGATGGATTTCTAAACCCTTCCTACTTGCCTAAATTTGGAACACACTCTCTCGAGGACTTTTCGAAAAGTACCGTTCGTCTTAAAATTCATACACCCCACCCCTTTCCCCAATTAAACCCTTATAGCGCATATAGATTGGTGCAGAGTTCTCTGCCTCCAGACCCCCGACTCCTGTCATCACATTAGTCACGGTAACATTAGACACGGTATTTAGAACCACCCCCATTCCCCACCCGCAAGGTTTCTTTGATGTGGTGTCTCCCCCGACCCAGCTCGACACCATTTGAGCCGCTGACCCCCCACCCTTTCTTTGATGGACCGCCAGAGGAGGCGATCCACGCATAGTACAGAGTACAGAGTGAACATAAATCACTGGATTTCCCAAGGCACAGGCAGACAACTCTGCACCAATGTATATGCACCATTACACTTTTGGTCGACATATTGTTCCTTATAAATTCTATTTAGGTAAATGTAGGGAATAATTATCAAGACAAATTGAGTTGTTCGGAAAACCTTTATTTATTTATTTATTATTTTTTTTTTTGGGGGGGGGGGTGAAACTGAAAGACTATTTTTTTAAAGTGTGTAAATATTTTATTGAATTTTCTCCATTTTGGTCCAATATTTTTTGCCATCTTTCTGGCAGTAGCATGATTCCACGCCCATAAAACTTCTGATATTTGCTGGCAAAAAAAAAACTGATCCAAGTCATTTTTGACGTCCTCATTCGAAGTAAAGGTTTTGCAGTCTTAAAAATTTTTTGTAGAGACCGGAACAAGTAATAATCCAAAGGTGCCATATCTGGAGAATATGGTGGGTGTAGTAGTACATCCCATCCAAGATGTAAAAAGCCTTTGGAGAGTTACCAAACTTGTATGAGGTCTCGCATTATCTTGGTGGAACACTATACCTTTTCTATTGATCAATTCTGGCCTTTTTCTGTTTGAGTGAATCATTCAATTTGTCCAGTTGATGACGGTACACTTCAGAGTTGATCGTGTTATTGTCTGGTAGAAGCTTAAAATCCCCTGAAATCCCACTAACAGATAGCATCACCTTTTTTTTCTTTTTTTTTTTTTTATGAATATCGGTTTCGAAGCAACGAAATAATTTTCCGAACAAACCAATATACAAGGGATATTTATATGATAAGACGATATTCATAAGTAAATTGGTAATCTGTATAAGGGAATACATATATAAATAGATACATAGTTACATGAGGCGATATATATATATATATATATATATAAGGGGATAGTTATAATAACCCTATAGCAGGAGCGGCTCCTGTCCAGAGTTTTTTTTTTTTTTTTGGGGGGGGGGAGCAACGTCGGCTCTTAGGGAGATATATATATATATATATATATATATAAATAAAAGACAAAGTTGAAAGTGAAAAACCAGTATATGCTCAGAACCACAAGAGCATATATATATATATATATAAAAGAAATGAACATCGTCTCATTTTAAATTTAACTCATTTAGTATTTGGTCTACGATTATATAATTTTAGGCTATGGAATACGCCGGACTTTTTTTTTGCCCCCCCCCCCCCCTGGAGCCGCCAATGCCCTTTAGTATGAATTATATTTCAGTTGACATTAGATTCTTGCCTTTAAGTTGTTTTCTCAGTATTGCTGACGTCTTGACACGTCTTTTATAATAAAGGGATAATTATAAATGCAAGGGGAATTTATATGTAATTTATATAGATATATATTGGTGAATTTATAAAATAAGGGGATAGTCAAAATTGCCCCCTATATATTATAAATTGTAATTCGGTCGACTTATCAGGTTCTTGCCTTTAAGTTGTTTTTTCAGTATGACTTGCATCTTGGCAGATGTCATCTTTTCCGGAGGCCGCAGATGGTTGCCCGAAGGTCGACTCTTTTGCATGCCGTAAATTAATTTCACTGTTTTCTTGCTTGCTTTTTCACATTTCTAGAAATGTTGTTTTAATAATAGATATGGTCGTCAGGTCATTCTCGCCAACCAAGGATTTTATATTTTTAAGCTATGCGCATCGCGTTATAACCTTCGTAATTTGACCGTATCGTAAGATGCATTTTACCCTATTTTGACACTTTTGAATGAGTGCAACCGAGCAAATGCGAGAGTACCAAAACTACAATGCATATCAGTCAATATGGCTGACTCTTAAGTACATGGAGAAAATGGCTACCTTTAAAAAAAATTATATATATCGATTGAATGTTTTAAATTTTCTTTCTCAGAGAAATTCAATCATCTGTAAGAAAGCAATCAACGCATTTTGCTAAAAAAGGGAAATTAAAGCTTAAAAGTCTCGTGCATTACAAGAACAGTCGTTATTTTAGTAAATTTCTGGCCCCAAGAAAGTGTTAATAACGATTGTTCGTGTTTATTTACATTTAAAAGTCAGGTGTAGTTTGTTATAGGGGCAAATATAAACTGGTATTTTTTTAGTCGATCGCAGGGGGTCTTCAAAATTAAAGTCAATCGCAGATGTCTTCAGAATTTAAAAAAAAAGTTGATCGCAGGGGATCTTCAAAATAATAATAAAAAAGTCGATCGCAGGGGTCTTTTAAAATTAAAAAAAAAGTCGATCGCAGGGGTCTTCAAAATTAAAAAAAAAAAGTCGATCGCAGATGTCTTCAGAATTAAACAAAGTCGATCGAAGAGGTCTTCAAGATTATGCAAAGGATCTCAGAGTTTTGCTACATTACCAAAGCCGGCCGCAGAGGACTTCAAGATCACGAAAGTCGATTGCAAAGAATGTCGGAATTAGTACTTTCTGACAAGTTGAATAAATATTGAGGGTCGTACGTTTAATATACCAGCTGGAAGTTGGTGCTTAATAAAATTCCAAAGGTGAGTGGAACAATGCAGGTTTTTCAATCAGATTCATTTAACAAAATCTGTTCGTTTGATATATTCATTGTTTCTCGTCGGATTGCCCCGTAGATTTGGATCGTATTGAAAAGAATATGGACCTCAAATAGTGTTGTCCTCTTGGGGCGTGCCTTCGCGTCGCGCGCACTTAGGGGACTGTCCCCGTCTGCTCCTTCCCTCACATCCGTCCTCTTTATCGTTCGGTGTGTCAAATCCCCCGGGGGGGCCCCAGTACAGGGGGGTGACTCACCCCTGTTTGGGCAAGGCTAAACTCCCAGATATATTCCGTCTGGTCGTCTGGTTTATGTCGCACAATGAGCTGCCAAAACAATAGGCTTTGAAGTGCCAAGCTATGCAAGTGGAATGGAATGTTAAAATTCGCGTTGATATAGTGATGAGCTGAATTTTATGACGCGTGCGTGATAGTTGTCTGGAGTGTTATGCCTTCGCAGTGTGTCTGTGGGCGCTTTTTGCAGTCGCTTTGATATAACTCATTTTATTGTTCAGTTTTGTTGCCTCGTAATTTTAACTCTTAATTACGCATACGGCAGCAGTCTTTTTCAGATCGCGTTTAACTCGGTTGCACTGCCCCCTCCCCCCCCCCCCCAGTCACTGATGCAGTACCGGCATCTGGTGTCAAAGTCTATATTTTATTTGTACGTTATCCGTGGTGTGTGACGCCCTTTCTTAATTTCTTAGTTAGAAACTTCCAGAGTAGAGTTCATGCTGTCCTAAAATTTCCTTAACCCTTCAGCGGGGGGGCGCCCGTTTACAAAGTGCAACATTTCCGTAATTCTGAATGGTTTGTTTTTACATGTAAGGTTTGAATGTTCTAAGCAGTTTCTATTTATAGCTACTCCCTTTTTAATGTAGGTGTGATTTTTTTCTGACCCTTGTATTCCTCTCCATTCATTGTTAACCGTGGTAAACCAGCGATTATACTGGATTACAGTACGATAGAAGCAGGAGTTGATGTAGTCGATCCAATATGCAGCCATTACACGGTATCCCTCATATCACGAAGATGGACAGTATTAAGGGGGTCCATAATCCCACCTTCTCCTCTACACGTTTACGGCAAAGCAAAAATAACTCAATAAAGTTATGAAAACGTGTCTTAAAATACCAACTTTATGAATTCGTAATATGGATAAAACATACGTCATAAATATTTTTATAGGCTTCAAAATTATTAACTTATATCAGTGGTAGTCGATTATTAGAGCAAAATAGTTGATTTCTTATCTGCATTTTCTAAAAGCCAATCACCGACTGTCATTCACTGAATATTCTTGTAATTTAACCTTAGTACTTCATAAGGGCCTTTTTAAAAGTAAGCGAGTTGAAAGCAGAAACTGAAAATAAACGAGTCCTTAAGGCTGCTGTGTACTAAGTTTCGTATACGAACCTCCATTTCCAATTTATATGCGAATCACATTAAATGAAAGTTAATAACAAAAAAATGAATTAATATGAAAGATTTATTGAGTACTACATACCCTTTTAAAAACAATAATCCAGACAGTGGTTACAATGATCACAGTTACATTCTTTTAAAAAAACTATGAATATCTCGCTGAACAGCCAGTTTTGCAGAAAGCTCATCAAAGAAATGTTCGCATTTATTCAGTCCACTAAAACTTCATCAGGGACATTTCCGCGAATTGAAGTCTACGACGTATTGTTTCAAACGCCAAAAATTCGGAGATTTTATTCTAAACTAGAATGAAATCTCCCAATATGTCTTGAAAAAAAAAATTCGATATATAGAGATTTTTTCGATATATGGAAACAGTTTTTCTATTTAATGAACATGGAGATTTGCTAAGAGTTCGATAAATAGAAAATTTCGATATAGGGAAGTTCGATATATGGAGGTTCGACTGTACATAGAATTGTCAAGTTTATATGATTCAACAGAAAATTTAAAAAGTTCTTTTTATCTTGTAATTATTCCATTAACGACAGACCTATCACAGTGGTTTAGTTGCTTTGAAAATGGACAGATCAAACATCATGTAAAGATTCGATTTCTTCTGACTTTCCTATCGTTCAATACAAATTTTACAAGACTTTGCTGTTTTATAACACTGGGATGTTTTTAAAAATTGTTTAAGAAGAAAACAAAACGATTCTGTGGTAAGGTCAACCGTTTGTTTATATTTTGGAGTATAGATGCAAAGGCTGAATTTATCACCTGGAATTAAGACGAATTTTGACTGAGGAAGAGAGTGGAATTCGGTGTTTTAATCAATGCAGATTTTGATTTCCTTTTATCAACCTATTTTTATTATTACCACGTTTTTATTAACTCGCTTTCTTCTTTGTCCAGTACAAATCTTGCAATCGATTTTTAACTAACTTCCCGACTAGCTAGACATTTGAAACTTTTAGAATAGCCCAGAACAGGGTGACAATGCATTCTTTTAATACCTTTAGCCATCTTTAAGCAGAAAAATCTGCAAGATGGCGTTTAGATCGAATTCAATGCTTGCACTTTTGCGTAACGGCGTTTGGCGATTTTAAAAGCAGAATACATGTCAATTTAGTTTGTTTACAAAAATATTGTGCTAAATTTTTTTTAATTATAAAAGTTAGCAATTTATAAAGTCTTGATAGTGGAAACGACTAAAAAGTGATTAAAATTAAGTAAATGTAGAAGAAAATATTCAAATTAAATTCAACGGTCAATGTATGCAATTAATTTGTATGTTTAATATCCATAAAACATACTAATTTGAATTAAATTCTGAAAAAACTTCCATCTCAATTAGTCTAGTGGTTAAATTTTATCTTTTACCGTATTTTAATTTTTTTTTGGTCAATTTATTTCGTTGTTATGCACGTGACGCAAAATTAATTTAAAGTATCACAAAAAGAAAAACCACGTGATCAGCATTTAATAAATTAAATTCTAAAAATGAATCTTTAAAAAAATTCGCGAAAAATCAGAAAATGGCGGGAAAGATTCGAAAAAGATTTGATTTTTAAAGGAATTTTTATGATGGTCCTCGTGATTTAAATTTTATAACCCTCAAATTATTTTAAATGCAAACTTTAAAGAATGTTACAAAACAGCTTAAAATTTTAATTTTAAAAAAATCCTAGAAGGATTTTTCAGAAATCTTCCTTAGTGCACCCCTACACTATAGGAAGAATCGCCATGCAAAATTTCAGACCTTTAGGTCCAGCGGTTTGGTCTGTGCGTTATCAGTCAGTCACGGAACTGTTTTATAAATATATCCTCATCTATACTTATATATAAAGAGAGAGCGATTTTGTATGTGGAGGGTAATCTCCAGAACCACTACACCTATTTGAAAAATTCCTTCACTGTTTGAAAGGTACATTATTCCAGATGGACATAGGCTATATATTATGTATATCTGATCAGTAGAAATAAAGTTAGGGGCTTAATCCTAACAATCTCCATTGTTACCGCTACTGTCTTCTACCGCTTTTTGTGCCGAAGATTTCAACGATCCTTAACGTGGTGCTATCGCGGTGGGCTTCTGTTCTGACGGTAGCGGTTCGAACCTAGCCGTTCTCCGGCACGCCTTTTTCTTTTAAAAAATTAACTTTAATTATTAACTAACGTAATAGTAATTTAAGGTATTATTTAGGTTGTTATTAACGTAAGCAAAGATTTACAATTTATTGGCTATCAACTGGAAATTTATTGGTATAATATTTTGTTCAACCCATGACAAAGTCGGGACGGGCCGCTAGTTTTGTATATAATGCCTATTGTTTCAGTTAACACAATATATTTGTTGCGAAACATTTTCTACCTATGTAGAAGAGGAACCGATAGCGGCGTGTAAAATTATATTCCTGCAGGATGTATTACAAGGCGGGCCGCAAGAAATATAGGACCATTTTCACGAAATTAGCTCGCATCTGAAAATCGATACCGTAAAACGAGCCAGAATACTCTCGCTTTCCTGGGAGGAGGGGGGGAGGGAGAGGCGCCGAGTGATCCCCTATTCTCTGCGCTTCCAAGCAAAAACTGACGTCAGCGTGGAACTGAAGCCACTAGATTAGAAGCTCGTAATCATGAGATATCCGAGCTCCCTGGGCTTTGGTATATATATATATATATTCCTCTGTATACGGGCGCTCGGCAGCTGGCCTCTCAGCAACCCCCTCTCCCTCCCTTCCGCCATTGTAGAATACAAAGTGGGTACTTTTTCTGCGGCCTCTCTTATCGGACCAAGGTTTGGCCAGCTTTGATAGGGCGTCTTCAGCTGCTCGATCTGTTGTTGAGCGACGGGAGTGTAGTCTGTCAGACGCATTTCGAATTAGAATTATTCGTTTTTCAAAAGGTCCTCCACGGACGCGGATTTTACGGAAAACTTGAAATAACAAACGCCATATAACAGTGCAGTTTCTACCTAGAACGTTATAATATAACAGTTAATTTAATACGCCAAAAGTTTGACATACATATCTGTGTGTGTGTATATATGTAATATATATATATATAATATATATATAGTCGAACCTCCATATATCGAAGTAGCAAATTGCCGGAAAAATATTCAATATATAGAAATTTCAATATATGGAATTGATCTTAGTTTTATCATAATTCTCCTAAAACATTAAAATTAAAGCTAATTTTCGTATACGAAACTCCATTTCTAATTTATATGCGAATCACATTAAATGAAAGTTGATAATTAATATAAAAGATTTATTGAGTACTACATACCTTTTTAAAAAAACAATAATCTGGACAGTGGTTACAATGATCACAGTTACATTCTTTAAAAAAAAAAACTACGAATATCTTGCTGAACATCCAGTTTTGCTTGAACAGCCAAAAAAATGTTTACATTTATTCAGTCCACTAAGAACTTCATCGGTCTAAAGTGGAATAAAATCTCCCAATATGTCTTGAAAAAAAATTTCGATATATGAGGCGGTGAAAGGCAAAGTGGTGTAAGTCAGTAAGTCAAGAGTTTAACTACAAAAACTACAAAAAATTCCACCATAAATTGAACAAATTATAATTCATAACAATTATTACAATATTGAAAATAACTATTTACAATTCCACTATAAATTGAACATGGAGATTACATATTTGCCCCCAAATGAAAAAAGTTGAAAATGTGACTTACACCACTTTGCCTTTCAACGCCTCAAGAGATTATTTCGATGTATAGAAACATTTTTTCTATATAATGAACATGAAGATTTGCTAAGAGTTCGATATATGGAGGTTCGACTGAATATGTATATACAGTGGAATCTCGATCTATCGTTTTTCAAGGGACCGATTGAAATGAACGACAAATGCGGGAAAACGATAGATGCGGAAACATAACAAAGCAATATGATCGTTGGGACTGGATAAAATGAACGACACATACGGAAAAACGATGGATCGAGATTCCACAATATATATATATATATATATATATATATATATATATATATATATATATATATATATATATATATATATATATATATATATATAACACATACAACAGAGGTAAGCAACGATAAGTAATCCTAGGTTAATAACCCGCGGTAGTTTCGTTAGAAGAGATTCCCTGAAAAAAAAAAAAAAATTGGGGGGTGAAATTCGCGGACAAGATATTGTAATTTAATAAAACCGTGGTGACCCCCCCTCAGAACACACCTCGCTACCCACACAGGTTGGGAACCCCTGATCTAAGCGAATCCACACGGCAAAACCTAATTTCTGTACTTGGTGATTTTTGGGGACATTTTTTGGTTTATCCTCTGTCTTTCCAAAATACACTTTTAACGTCAGCCACTCTTGAACGAAGATGCGTTCAAAGTTTTACAACCATTTCCTGCTGATACTAACGGCAATGTACGATTTCCCTCCGCATCATCGTCGACCGGAAGGATGACCCACCCGTTTCTGTTTATACACTTAACCCACAGAGCTAATTAAAAAGGATTTACAGTCTCTTATTAAATGCAGTACCCTGGACCAGCGAGGCGCCCTTTTTTTGCAACAAGGGTCGCGCAATTATTCCGAAAATAGACGCCTGAACCGCATCGTTGAGAGAAAAAAAAAGGTTCCATATAGATTAGAAAAAACTTTTTGTAGAGGGGCAGACAGCTATAAAGATTGGTATAACTAAAAATGGTTTCTGTAAGTAATTAAGTAATATCCAGTCTAGGAAAATACCTGAACTCCGCGAGAGGGGGGGGGGGTGTTCCTGCGATAATTTAATGTTGTATACAGTCAAACCCCCGTTATAACGAACTTCAGTGGACCGAAGGTTTTGTTAGCTATATCCGAACTTTTAAGAAAAATGTTAGTTCACAAAATGTATAATTCATTAGTTGCTATGTGTATTCAATAATGATGTATTTTTAAAAAAATGATAAAATCTATTAAAAATGAGCTAGACTCAGCCTGAAAGGAATAAAAATTAAATTTGGAAGCATTCAGGCCGAATGGTTTAATAGAGCGACAAAAGTACATCCTTTCATTTCAGAAGACGGCTCAGAAGTAATATCACCTTTCAACCTTAAACGCGAAAGCTAGGTACATGTGACTATTATTTGTAGGGTCAGCAGATTTTGGAGCTAGCGATGCGAACCCACTCCTGAATCCGAACGTATACACGTGTAGAAATGCAAAGACATGCGATTCATGGGAGGTTCTGTGGCTAAGGGATTTGAAGCGATAAATTAATATTACTGGGAATTGGATTCAGGAAAGGGAATTTAAATGCTAGAATGGAGGGTATAATATTTAAGATATATATATATATATATATATATATATATATATATATATATATATATATATATATATATATATATATATATATATATATATATAGGGAGAGAGAGGGGTATAGTATTTGCGAACGCACTTGTCCTGAGACATTCGCGTAGAACCGCGGAAATCTGATTTCTTCTCACGGAATAAAATTAGAAATAACGTAATAAAATTCGTAATATCAATAGAATTTATATGCGTAAATACGTAAATAAAAGGCATTCGACGTGGCCATAACGTTTCTTGTTGTACAGGCACCAGGAAAACAACGCGGCTCGATCACGGGGTGGCCCGACATAATGAACAGAATTCGTAGAACGCACTTCAGCGTCGGTAGGGGGGGGGGGGGGGGTTAAAGGTGGGTACATCCGCTGGCATCGCTGATCTTCAAATCCAGTGTTAAGCCACGGAGAGTTTTTCCTCTTCGCAAATCGGCAAATGCGTTATTTTCGGATTCTGTTTTCTCGATTCGAAAATAGAACTTTAAATAACGGTGCGCGCAGCCTTTGAAAAATCTTAATTTTAATTTTGTAGCGTCAATTTAATCCTCCATTTAAAAAAAAAAAAATTAAAAATGAACTACTTAAAGATTAAAATCTCGAAAACTATTCGCTCTTTATTTAGACGCCTAACATTGTAAGCCAAGGTAACCAATTCTGAAAGACATTTACTAATCTGAGATAAGAAAAACACCGACTGAAGAATTCCCCATTGTGTAACAATCGTATTCAGGATCAGTGTCGACTGGTGCACCGCCGTGAAATAGCTTTTCCTGCAGGACTCTTATAATGCTTGTCAAGAAATCGGCACTACGTGTGTTTTTTGAAGGAAACCATCGTTATTAAACATGGAACATGTTTTTGCGGAGGTATTCCCGATCGAAATCGTTACCAGACGGCAAAGAATCTCGGGTCTGTCATTGTCACGGCTGGAAGGTTGTGTAGTGCGAAAGGATACTACTTGTTCGTTGTTTTCTGCAACCTCGTAAAGTTTGATTTTAAAAATAGTTTATCAAAAAAAAAAAAACTGGATAGAAAATATGGCCGTCGGCGGAGAACGCGTGGATATCTGTGCGGTTGAAATAATGCGGTCGCACAGCGATATGAAAGATATCAGATGTTTCTGTCTGACTCATTCGCTCATGTATACACCCGCGGCGTCTGAAATGTTTGAAGAACGACGCGAAAAAACAGTATAGGAATAATCCCAAGCACACGTTCCACGCATAGCTCTGACTGACTTGAGATTTTTTTATTTTTTTTTAAGCTTAAATTTACACGTTGCAGTAATGTTCTACGCTTCATCTCAAAACAGTGTTTTCCAAAATTTTTTGATCGCGGAACCCTCTGCATTTTTCAATAAGTAGACCCCTTCCTTCCCGAAATTTAATGTGATATTGAATGAACCAAAATTAAACGTATTAAACAAATATTGTTTTAATACGTGGATCTCTTTACGTTAAACAAAAAAACATAAAAGAATTATCCATAAAAACAAATAGTAATTATAAAAACAATAATTACAAGATAAAAAGAACTTTTTATATACCATGTTTTTAAATTTTCTGTTGAATCATATAAACTTGACAATTCTATGTATTAATAAATACTTAAACAAATTTTTTTGATGAATTATCCCATCAACTTGAAAGAAAATGAAGTTAATTGGAAGTTAACTTGCGTTTAACTTTTCGTTCTCGTCCCGGCCGATAGATGGCTGCACCAGTCTACAAAACAAAATTAACTGAAAATGGATTCAATTCTGCTTAAAGACGGCTAAAATTATTAGAATAATGCATTGTCATCGTGTTCTGAGCCTCTCTAAAAGTTTCAAATGTCTAGCTAGTCGGGAAGTTAGTTGAAAATCGATTGCAAGGTTTGTACGGGACAAACACACACACAAGCAAACAAACAAGAAAGCGAGTTAATAAAAGCATGGTAAAAATATGAAGGTAAAAAAATATATGCTTGGCTGTCAGACTGCCTCACGGAATCCCTAAATTTTTTGACGGAACCCAGGGGTTCCGCGGAACACACCTTGGGAAACTCTGATCTAGAACATTAGGGTTCTCTTGGACCACCGAGTAAGAACCAGAAGCGGTCCAAGAAGTCAGCGGTGATGAAAAGGAAATTGGTTTCAAAACGACCGCAAATTTAACAATTTTATGAAAATGCTAACAAAAGAAATTCCCTTTTTTTTTATCCTCTCTCCAAATTCTAAAAAAAAAATTTCAGTTTGCTGACGTACGAAAAAAAATCCCTGTTATATTTTCTGTGACATGGCATCACAGGAATTTCTCAGTGTCGTAGCTGTTTTACAGCTAGTGAAGCAAATAAACGTAAGCCCAAAAATTTCGGTAAGTTTAACGTTTTCGTGGACTTTTTCTTCCGTTACTTTTACTTTTACATTAAATTTGTTATTTTGTTAAGTTTATTCGTAAATATTTTATTAAAGTTGTTTATTGCCAATAGTTTCATCCGGAAAATTAAACCCGCTTTTGCCTCTAAAATGGTAGAGAGAGGGTCTCCGACCAGATTTATTTATTTTTGATAAGTTCTAATCAACAGAATGTTCAGAACTACTAATACAGAACATGACCTTTTTTTTTTCTTTTTTTTTTTTTTTTTGCTGAAAAGGTACTGCCTATGTCCCTACAGTGCGAACTGGTATATATTCATTTGTAGTCTTAATTCTGTCAATTTCCCTACAGTGCGAACTGGTATGTATTCATTTGTAGTCTTAATGCTGTTAATTTCCCTACAGCTCGAACTGGGATATATTCATTTGTAGTCTTAATTCTGTCAATTTCCCTACAATGCGAACTGGTATGTATTCATTTGTAGTCTTAATGCTGTCAATTTCCCTACAGTGCGAACTGGTATATATTCATTTTTAGTCTTAATTCTGTCAATTTCCCTACAGTGCGAACTGGTATATATTCATTTGTAGTCTTAATTCTGTCAATTTCCCTACAGTACGAACTGGTATGTATTCATTTGTAGTCTTAATGCTGTCAATTTCCCTACAGCTCGAACTGGTATATATTCATTTGTAGTCTTAATTCTATCAGTGACCATCATTTTTTCCCTCTATATCTCTATTTTTAGCCGGCATAATCTTGAATCGCAGTCTTTAATTTTTTTCGACAGGCCCTTTTTTAAATGCGTCTTATCCGTTCTCTACTAGTGCGATTCCCCTCTAAAATCCGAAAACATGTTTCCGAAACAGCTCGGATATGTGTTTACCACAATCGCTTTCCCCCAAGAACCACGAAGAAATCTCCCATTGGTCGGGAAGTTATCCCACCACCCCCACGTGACGGCGCACACCCCCTCTTGACTTCAGGGTGTAGCGAAATAGGAGAAAAAAAAAGGAAAAAAATATTGCTAGATCTCAGACTGCTTACCAGTTGGGGCTTCATTTCTAAGCTGACAGTTCGGTTCGATATCCCGGGTGCAGAGAATATATCGTTTTTAACCGTTAAATATGGTGAGTTTAGTTTTTGCTGTCGATATTTATGGACTTGTATTTACTACTGTGTGTTTCTTGTGAAATAGTATCTACTTGTAGTTTAGTTTTCGTATTTATTTCGGAAACTTGACTATTGCAACTCTATTACCCGTGTACGCTTCTTGTATCGTCTGGGGGCTGATATGATGACTGTACATTCCCTCCCCAGAGTCGTACATATAATTAAATTCGTTCATTCATAAATAATATCATAGCAATTCATATTTACGTGGTGAATTGAGTTTTTTTCCTTATATTTACATTTCCTATGAATAAATTTATAAAATGCGGTAGTTTCCGATCATTCTGGAAAATGCAATCTTAGTTTGGATTTTTATTTTGTTCGTAGATAGATTTATCCATCATCCTACTATCCTCTTGCATACTGAATTAATCGCATATTGTTTATATTTACAGATAGCCTGTATGTGACGAGACTTATTTAATTTTGAAAAAAATTTTTGTCGAATAATTAACATTTAAATTTCCAATGAAAAAATCCATGGAACACAGTTTCCGTTCATTCCGGAAATCGCAATCTCTTTTGTCGAAGATTTATCTTTCATCCTAATATCCTTTTGCGTTGCGGATGAGTCATGTATTGTTTGTATTTACAGATAAACTTGTATGTGATATTGTAGATTTATTTATTTTGAAAAAAAATTAGCTTCTCGTTAAATAATTAACATTTACATTTCCTATGAATAAATTTATGGAACGTAGTAGTTCCCGTTAATTCCGGAAAATGCAATTTCAGTCTAAATCTTTATTTTGTTCGAAGATAATTTATTTAACATCCTAATATTCATCTGCGTTGTGAATGAATCACGTATTGTTTGTATTTGGAGATGAACTTGTATGTGATAATGACTTATTTTATTTTTTTTAAAAACTGTAAAATGATTTATACTGGTTGAGGGTTCCTTATCGAAATTTCTGGAACCAGAAATATGTCTGATTTGGAATTATGGAACATTTGCGTATTTGTAATGAGTTATCTTGCGGGTGGAACTAAAAATTAACCCCTTAAATCTTTCAAAAAATGATTATGAAAACCCAGAATAAATAATTTATATATACATTTATTTATGTGTAAAACTTAATTTACCTAGTACTTTGGTAAAATACTGATTTGAAAATGTTATTTTTGAGACAGAAATTTCCTTTGAAAACTTAAAAATCTCTATTATGGCGGATGAACTGCATGGCACAGGATATATTTTCATGCTTAATATTAAAAGGTGCGCATCAGTTGACCTATTTTAAGTTTCAAGTTTTGAAAAAATGCGCCATTTTCCTTCATCTCTCTCTCTCACACAGACACTCTTTTATCAAAAATACTCGCTTGTTCACGTGTGGTTAACAGTTAACAGCGGGGGAAAAACTCGCCGAGATTGATAATCTGCGGAGTCACTTAATGTGTCTGCCTGAAGGATTAGGATCTGCGTCAGCTAAGCACCATTGTCTTGCAGAAAACGTTGTACGCAGAGAAATATTCTGACAACGTATTCTGCAAGCAACGTATTCTGATAATTTATTTATTTATTTAAGTGAAGTGTCCCGTCCTCTATCGCTTCTGTTTTAATACTAGATTATCCAGATAGAATGTAAAATGTTTTTCAACAATCGTTAACTTTATGCGAGATGTTCTTGTGTATAGGACTGCCCGTTAAGTGGGCTGTATACTTCTGTCCCCGTGTTGAGCCATGGGGGAATTTTGTGACTTGACTTTTTAAGTGGACGATGAAACACTTGCGAAGCGTTATCATCATCGAATTAAAACCGACTTCGACGCGTGGAAAGCAACATCTGTATGTTGCTTGCATCAAAAACGGTAACCAGATGGCTCTACGCCATCGGAGTGAAGCGTCCGTCTTGGAGAGTTTTGGAGAACAAAACTAAGAAACCCTATGGAAATTTAACATGGCCTCCATTTTGCGGGGGCTTTTTCTCAATCTATTCACAAATAAAGGAATTCCTGTGAGGTACACATTTATGGATTTTAGATCTGCGTTATTTATTTGTTTGGCTATGATTTAGTATACGCGCACTTTCTCGCCAAGAGGATTTCACGCTAATCCTCGCGGCGCTTCTCCCTTCATATCATGATGAGGGGATCATAATATGATGCTATTTAGCCCCCCCCCCCCCTTCCGATCATGATATGATACTACTTAGACATTTTGACAATCAAAGGGCTGGTGTAAACAAAAACGGCGTCAAGGTTGGCGTGAAAATTTTAGCTTGGCGAGAAAGTGCGCGTATAGGGCAGTGTCTCGCAGCATGTCACATCTCAACTCTTGCAGATTTTACTTCTTGTTTGGCGAGGAGTGGCAAAACATTGCATAATTTAACATGGCGTTCAATGAGCATTCTTACAGCTTGTTGAATAAAATGCTCTCAGGTTCATTTTGTATGTGACCCGTATTTATTGACAGAGGAAGACTGGAGTTACGATACAAGACGCTGGCCTGAAGTAACCTATCCTGATATCTATACATATCTCAACATAATAATAATCATTCTCAACGAAAGAATTATATTCTCTTAAACCTTGCGAAATATTAAAAAAATGTTAAAATACCTGTTACATACAACTAATATGAGGAATTTTATAAACAAACTTAAATTATTTAACTCAAAATGAAGGTATCGTCCAAAAACACATGGAAACGCATAGGAACTGCTTCTGTTTTCTGCCACCCGATAATCACGTGATCTATAGTAGACGAAAATTGACGTAGCCAGTGACGTTGCGACGTTTCGCCTTTAGGAAGCTGTTCCATTTATTTATTTATTACGACTGGAAATGCCGTTTTTTATAAGAAAAACAAAAAATACGGATGGTATAAGGCCAAAAGTTGCCAAGTAGGCAATATACGTGTTCACATAGAAAGTTATAGGTTACCCTTTTAAGGTAACCTTGTTAAATCAAAGCCGTGCGAAAAAGATGCCAAATCATTATGGGGTTGTTATAATAGTTTATTTTCTTGTGGGTGTCTTGAGCTGTGTGCACATAGCTGTGACGACTACATACCATATTTGTGCTTTTTCTTTTATATATGAGAATTTAAATTTAACCAAACGAGGCCAAGATGCTCTGAAGTCTTTCCATTTACAGACGTTTTATTTCGAACCATCTGGATTAATGCATGTGTTCGTGTATCAATTAAAAAATAAAACTTAGGTGTTGGGGTAAATTTAATGTCTGATTTTAAACGAATTCCATTATAAAATAGATGGCCCATTGTTCTTTAAACCGTCTTTAAAGTGACAGCTGTACAGCCGAGCATTGTCAATAGCAAATGAATCATACCTTCTGTTTAAATAAATAATTTTAAAAAAACATGAATAAAATGGTAGCAAATAATCTATTAATACCTGTGATTGAAGTTTTAAACAATATGAATTTTTGATAATTTAAAATAGAATTCATTTATGTGGTCTTGAGAAATATCTGACATAAACTGAAAATTATTCATATTATATATATATATACATTGATTTTCAAAGGTAATTGCAGTGTTTTGAAAATTCACGTCTGCTTTAGAGAATTAGGCATTTTGATGAAGTTTTTAACTTTTAAGGAGTCAGAAGGAAGTCAGTTCAAACTGAATATTGGATCACAATTCTAACAACATGGCTGCACCTTCCAGATAGAGTAGATTTTGATCTTTGATTCTTAATTACATAAAGAGGAAATGGCGCCATTATGTTATTTAAGTCATTAAATGAGACACACTATTGAGTTTACTAATTATTCAACAGTGATAGCAACTAATAAAAATACGAGAAATCCAACTTTTTGTCAATTTTCAAACAGCTGAAGTTCAATAATTTTGATAATAAATTATGATCACAAAACAGAAAGTTAATTTTATACACAACAGAATTAAATATAAAAAGCATGAACTTTATGAGGAATCAAATTTTTCGGGGTTAAGGCATATCCGAACCACGCATTAGGTATTATAATTGTCTCCAAATGGTGACATCACTTTGATCTGACGCTCATAGAAGCTTTATTTTCCCATTGAATCTTTTCTTAAATGACCCTGCATTCATTGGATGGGGAAATTCAAAACATCGGCTAAATAATTTATTTCTTTTTTTTTCCTGTGAAAGCACGATTCGAATTTCGGAAGCAAATTCAGCCCTATTTCTCGTGAGCAGAGCGACAAAATCCTTTTAACTGTTATAGTGATGTATTCCTGTTAATGTATTCCGTTAAAATTGTCTCTTGTGCATCCTCATATTCGAATAGTAGAGTTTATCACGCATAAGTAGTTCGGAGGAAAGTGAAGAACTGCTTGGCGCGATTTTCAAAATCGCCAACTTGGGGCACTCTCGCGTCTTGTCTCCTGGAATTGCAACCTCTACAGAAGACACTATACAAGAGCGCGACCTTTAAGATGGCGAAAAACTAAAATAAATACGAAAAAGCAGTTGAAAAAAAAATTTTTAAAACTGAATATTGTGGCTAAAACATAGTGACTTTTAAAACTTAAAATCGCTACAAAACACAGTAAAATTAAAATACTTTCACTGACCTTATTGTAAAAAACTATTGTTTCACTTACCTTAATTTTAAAAATCTATTCGTAATTGGCGTGGATAAGCGCCGAATAAGTGGCGATTCTTCACCTGACCCGTAGTTCTCTTGAAAGACCATTTACCGAACTGCACTGTGACGTGCACGTGTGTAAATGTAGTAGCTTAGAGAGAAATGGTAATCGAATTCGCAAAATATCGGAAAACGGGAATTTTAACGTGGATGTTTCGTAAAATGGCATCGGAACTGCAACAGAGGTGGTGTTTGGCTTGAGTTTTGGCGAGATTGGGAAACAAGTTGGGGGTTTATTTGTCAGTTAGAATATTTCGGAACGCCAATAGAGGTATTCTTGCTTTTTCCACAAACACTAGGGTCTTGTGCTCTTAAACCCCGCGGGTGTTGCGGGGTTGACTAATGTCAGCCTTTTTTTGTTTCTGTAACAAGGATTTTACGCTTCTATAAAACAAGGAATTATCAGGGGGAATTTCTCACTGATTCAGCCGCAACATTATGAAGTTTGTAACTATGGTATTTTAAACTAAGTACTCGTGAATGTTCAATTACTTGCTACGGAAAATAAATTTCTGGCGTTATTTAAAAAAAAAAAAAAAGTATGATAAAAAAAAAATTCTTATTTTCCCGATTTCAACCCATTTCCATTCAAGCTAAGAAAGATTAAACTATCATATACCCTTCAGATACTCTACCCCTCCAGATATACAATCAAAGTGCGTATTTTATTATTTTATCTATAAATGTGAGCCCACACATTTTACTGTTTAATGTTATGTTTTTGAAGCATCAATTGCTTTGTACTGTCATCCTCATATTTCATAGAATGGGGTTTTATTTTAATAACTTTAAGTACATTAAAGGTAATTCTATTGATTGTTAGACAAAACCAGGTGGTTCTTTCATAAATTATGGACATGTTTTGTAAAGGCAACATTGTTTGGTTGAATACTACACAGCCTGAAATTTTTTTAGGAAGTTTAAAAAAAAAATCTCATGTGATTGCACAATTTAACTCAAGTGAGCTAATTCTGTACATAAGTGTGTCAAATTTTGAACCTTTCGTTTTTTAGCTAGATGAGTTTAAGACAATTTTGACTTGGTCTATCTACATTTATTTTATACATATACCTTATATTTTCATTAATTAAAACAACAAATGATTTTTCATGTTGGCAAATCTGGTATTTAGTTCAGTGCAAAAATAAATTTTTATTTATTTTTATTTTTTAAGGATAAAAAGGAAGAAACAACTCAGGATAAAACGGAGATAGAAATAAAAACTGAAGAAAATGGAGAAGCCAAGAAAGATAGTGAAAGTGCTGGATCTGGAGATGCTCCCACTGATATTGTTCAAGACAGTCCAGGAAAAGAATCCCCTAATGTTGCTGTCATGTCTGAAGTGCAGTCTCCATCTACTCAAGCTTCTCCAGTAAACGAAGACTCAAAAGAATCAGTTCAGTCACCTACTGCTGTAGTTGAAGCAAAAATTGAAACTCCATGTACAGAAACACCTAAGACACCAACTGACACAGCTCAAAAAGATTCTGATGCTAAACCAGAACCAGTAGTTGAAGAATCAAAGCCAGTTTCTAGTCCTGCAGAGGAGACCAAGACTGCAACAAGCCCAGCTGAAGAACCTAAAAGTGCCTCCAGCCCAGTTGCTGAAGAGCCCAAACCAGCTGAGACAGTTGCTAGTCCTGTTGCAGAAGAACCTAAACCAGCTGAACAAGTTCCTAGTCCAGTTGAAGAAACTAAAGCTGCTAGCCCAGTTGCTGAAGAGCCCAAAGCAGCTGAACCTGTTGCTAGCCCTATTGCTGAGGAGCCTAAAGCAGCTGAACCTGTCGCTAGCCCAGTTGCTGAGGAACCCAAAGCTGTTGAAACTGTTGCTAGCCCTGTAGCTGAGGAACCCAAAGCAGCTGAACCTGTTGCTAGCCCTGTAGCTGAGGAACCCAAAGTAGTTGAAACAGTTGCTAGCCCTGTAGCTGAAGAACCTAAAGTAGTTGAAACAGTTGCTAGCCCAGTTGCCGAGAAGCCCAAACCTGCTGAGCCTGTGGCTAGCCCAGTTACAGAAGAACCCAAACCAGCTGACCCAAGTCCAGTTACAGAAGAACCCAAACCAGCTGACCCAAGTCCAGTTACAGAAGAACCCAAACCAGCTGACCCAAGTCCAGTTACAGAAGAACCCAAACCAGCTGACCCAAGCCCAGTTACCGAAGAACCTAAATCAGCTGAGAGCCCAGTTGCAGTAGAGACCAAGCCAGTTGAATCCAGCCCTGTTGAAGAGGAACCAAAACCAGCTGCCAGTCCAGTTGCAGAAGAACAGAAGCCAGCTGAGCCTAGCCCAGTTGAAGAGACAAAAGTTAAAGTTGTTGATGCCTCACCTGTTGAACCTGAACAGCCTCAGGTTCCTGCTCAAAATGAGGTTGAAATTCAATCTCCTGTGTCTTCCAGTGAAAATGTCGCTGAAAAGGTCGAGGCATCTGTGGAAGATGCACCTCCGGCTCCTACAGAATCAGCTCCAGAAGTTAAAGTGAATGATGTGAAGTCTGAAGCTGTAGAACCACAGATGGAATCGCCAGTTGAGCAAAATGTAGAATCTCCTGTCAAAGAGAGTGTTAGTGAACAAACGCAGGAAGTAGCTGAAAATCATGCTAATGGTACAAACGGAATAAAGGAGAATGGAGAAGAAAACCATGAGGTACTTCAAATTTCTTAAATTAATACTTTTTGATGATAATTATTAATTTTCAGTTCATTTAAGCATTTTGTGAACCTTTCCTATAGATATAGTTGTTTTTATCCTCAGAGACCACCTTTCATTAAAAGTTGAAAATAAACCTAACAGTAATAACAAATTGAACATAAAAATAAACTTTATGACAAACATAAAAGCCTAGGAAAACTTAAAATTTAATGTGGTATTTGAGCTTGCATTTGTTTTATTAGCTGTAAAACTGCTGTGACACTGAGACTCTTAAGTTACTGAAAATATATAAGGGATTTTTTTTTTCATGCATTAAACATCAGGAAATGGAAGAGATACAAAAATTTTCAGAATCTGATCAAAAGAGATATTTTGTTATTCTCTTCCATCTCTCTAAAATTTCAGTTTGCAAGAGACCAGAAGAATGTCTTATAATAAAGCAACATTACTTTTAGTATTAAATTTTTACACATCATAGTTCATTTTGAAGTTTATTAAATAAACATTTGAGCATCATTAAGTACATTGGAACTTATTTTGTTCAAGTTAAAAAATATATATGATTTCTTTGTTTCAGATATTAAAACAGGATTTAATATCTGGTTATTTTAACTCTGGGACTAAATTTATTAATTCTATGTATTTTTATTTAGATAGTATATTTGCTCTTCTAATTTATCTCGGCTATTATTCTATGAAGTGTTAAATTTCTCTATTGAGAAACCTTCATTTTCATATGTATACACAATTTCAATATCGCAGAAGGAACTTTAAACTTATCAAGGGTTTCATATTAGAAATTAGTTGCACTTTTTTAGTTAATAACATGGGAATGTGTGGATGTTCTTTCTGTTCATTCCATCAGAGTATGTGTTCACTATCTCAATGCATTGTTTTTGTATGTAAAATATAATTATTTTTCATTCAAACATAGTTTACTTACTCATTTGATAAACAAATTAGTTTCATGTTAATAAGAAGCTTAAATTTTCAGGTAACCAAAATTGAAATTAATGGACAGGAAAATGGACCCACTGAAATTCCTACGCTGATAGCTTGGAAGAATGGAGGCAACCAAGTTGCTGTATCAGGGGATTTTAACAAATGGGAAGATAACTGCATACTTAATGAACAGTAAGTTATTGAACTGATATGTATTGTGTGTGTGTGATTAGGGCAGTTGCACACTGCATGCAGCAACTCAACTCATGCGAAAGCAAAGGGCAAAATGTTCATTGTTAGGTACAGACTAAATCTCGTATAAAAATATCCTCCATGTGTAATGCCCTGCATTGGTGTAATTGCATAAAATTGCATTGTGAATGATATATATATGAAATATATATACAGTCGAACCTCCATATATCGAACTTCCCTATATCGAACTCTTAGCAAATCTCCATGTTCATTACATAGAAAAACTGTTACTATACATTGAAAAAATCTCTATAGATCGAATTTTTTTTTCACTACTTATTGGGAGATTTTATTCCACTTTAGAATAAAATCTCCCAATTTTCGGCGTTTGAAACAACACTCCGTAGACTTCAATTCGGGGAAAATGTCCCTGAGGAAGTTTGTAAAGGATGGTATAAATGCGAGCATTTCTTTGAACTTTCTGCAAAACTGGCTGTTCAGCAAGATTTTCGTTTTTTTTTTTTTTTTTTTTTTAAAGAATATAACTGTAATCACTGTAACCACTGTCTGGATTATTGTTTTTTAAAGGTATATAGTACTTAATAAATCTTTCATATTAATTCATTTTTTAGTTATTAACTTTCATTTAATGGGATTCGCATATAAATTGGAAATGGTGTTTCGTATATGAAAATTAGCTTTAATTTTAATGTTTTAAGGAGAATTATGATAAAACTAAGATCAATTCTAAATATCGGAATTTCTATATATCGAATTTTTTTCCGGCATTTTGCTACTTCGATATATGGAGGTTCGACTGTATATATATATGAAATTTTATTTAAAGAACTCTGACCTGATGAAAATACATCCATAAATCTTACGTTAAGCATGTTTGCATATTAATTGTAAGACGAGAAGACTAGTAGGCAGTTTTGATTCTAGTTCTATAGCTAGTGAGATAATTTATTTAAAGTACAAAAATTAACCATAAAAATGTTACTGTGCAAACATTTAAAAAAAATAGGGAGACTAAAATATTGGTGAGAATCTATGAAGTTTACTGTATCAAAAACTTGCAAATTTTGTTTGCTTCTAATCTTCTGTTCATCATAGATTATCTTCCTATAATATAGTTAGAGCTCCTCGCTAACAGTTTAAAGTATTCTGTAAAGCCCATATCCCTTTCAAAAATAAAAAAACAGATAAATATGGACCTGCTGGGCTAGACGTAGATAAGGGAAGCATGTAAAAGACATGACTTTTTCATGGAAAAATAATTGTTCGGTTGCTAATTACTTCAGTTTCTAAAACCATTTGTTCCTTAGATAAATTTTTAAATTGGTGTGAAATGATGTCTTGATAGTAGCATGGTTGTACAACTGGAAAAAACTGAATAAAAATCTTGCAATATGATGCATTTGATTTTTCAAATAATAGAAATATTTTTAACAGTAACTAAGTTCATTTTCTATCTAAATAATCCCATACAGTTACTCCTTGTGCATGCATTCTCTTCAAATACATTCACCTCCCAAGAATAATTTTAAACAATTTTTCAACATAAATAGAAAAGAATTTCTACTCTTGAAATACTAGGAAAATAGGCTGACATTTATGGAATTTAAGGTTTTTAGACCCCTAAATAGGTATAAAAACTGTGACTAGCTCCCTAGCCTTTACTCCTAATGCTATTGATCATATTTAAGATCAACCCATAAAAAAAATATACAGAAATAATTTAGCACAATACTCTTGTTTGCTACACAACATGTTTAATAAGTTTGATATTGTGACCTTCAGTGACTATATAAATATTGATGTTTACTGCACAATATTATTAGGTAGCATGGTTTGGGAATAAAGGATTAAATTAAGTAGTGTGCAGTCCCCGTGAAAAAAATTTTCTTGATTTCTCATCCTCTTGTGAGATCACTTGTGATACTCAAGGCATATAATTATCATCTTAATACCATATGAAGATTGTGTTATTCTTTCGTGTTGTAATTTATAAACAAATTGAGTTTGTATCACATTGGTATGGTCATATTACATGTCAGCATTAATTGCACTCAATATCTGGCATATAATTTTAGTTGCTAGCTACATCTAGGAAAGACTTGATTTTAAAATTCATTTATAAAATTAAGTTATCTGTAAATTACCACCAAGGTGATTATAAAAGCCTGATATGAATTCACCTGAATTTTATTCCACTGTCTGACAGTTTCCCACTCTATTTTAGGGATGGTGTATTTTCTACCAAACTAAAACTTTCCAAGGGTACTCATCACCTTAAATTCCTTGTTGATGGAAATTGGACTGTAGACGATAGCCAGGTAATTTAATTTTTTTTCTTGATGTCTTTTATAATGCCTTAAACTCTTAAAATATAAAATACATGTGTTTATCTACTAGTACTTCAGACCTTTACTGTCACTTGTTATATGCACTAATTTTTTTTATTAAGAGCAGGGATAAAATTATGGCAGAATAATTGTTTAGCTAAAATGTCATTTTTAAAAAGTTTTTGTTTAATTGAATGATTGCGATATTTTTAAAAAAAAATTTGGATGTTAATGTTAGGTGTTTTTAAATATTTAATGTAAGTATTTAGCTGTACATTGAGATTAAAGTGTCTGTGGATTCTTCAATGTTATTTAGTTTTAAAAAAATAAATTAATAAATTTAAATACAGTACAACCTCCCAAATCCGGAATGTTTTAATAAATGGCCAATTTTACTTTTCCATTTTACCGATAGATGTTGCTATCAAAATGATCGGTAAAAAAAATGCGCTTCCTCTCAAGGAAGTGACAGCAGCGATTTTGAAGGCTTTCAAGTTTCTGGGAAAGAAGCTGAAATAGCAGAATTAGTAATGTGCAAATAAAGACAACATTAACTTGGATAAATCAGAGATACACGAAGTTTTAGACATTGACGAAAATGTGCTGATCGTTGGTTCTCTGAGCAATTCTGAAATTATTGATAGTATGGTAAATAACAAAGGTTATGATAACAGCGATTGTGAAAGTGATTCAGAATGCCCCGAAAATGAAAGAACGTCAATGGAAGACCTGATTATTGGATAAAACAATATTAGGTTTAGAACACCGGAACTTTATCTTGGAACATGAAATTATGGCACTATATAGGATTCGAAAAAAAAAATTTCTATTAAGCTGAAACTAAATCAACAGACATTATTGACTGAAATGTTTAAATTATAATGTAATTATATGTTCTGTATTTAGGTTTATTAAATAATTAAACAATTTTACATGTTTTTATAAGTGTTTATTTTCTCTCCTAAAATTTTATAGTGTTATTTAAAAACCTCTCAAATCTGGAAAATTCTCAAATTCAGCATTGCCGTGTCCTGAATGATTCTGGATTTGGGAAGTTGTACTGTAATAATAATAATAATAATAATAATAATAATAATCTCTGTAGAGAGGAAAATGTGTTAAGGAAATCCTGATATTAGATTTTTTCTCATTTATGTATGAAAATGTTTGAATTGAACTTCTTAAACTAAATTTTGTCTTTTCTTTTCAGCCAATCATTGAGCTTGATGGTCATGGTCAAGTCAATGTGCTGACTGTGCAAGCTGAGTAGGATACTGCCATAGGTGTATATTACATTGTGTAAAATCTGCTATACATGTCGAAAGAACTCTTGTGAAAGTAGTTCTGTATTCTACACCCACCTTGAAAAATCCTTAAATTTTTCTGAAGTCTTGAAGGATGTTTATTTCGTGTATTATTAATCTAAGGTTATGACCTTTCGATGGGTCGTAACACATATGGTTGTGATAAAGATTAACAGTGCATCAGTTATCAATTTTTTCCATTTAACTTTATCACAACCTGACAGCAGTTTGTGGCACATAACATCAGCGCCCCATGTACCTAGAGAGGAACTTAAAAGAAGCTTTTCCTAAAAATGTTGCAGTAGCTGTGTAGAATAGAAAGTGTATGTGCTTGTTTGTATTAAATTTTTTCATACCTTTAGCAATTCATCTACATGAATTCAACTCCAATTATGCTTAGCTTAGTATATATAAGTTATGGTTTATTTTTTATTCTCCTTGCAATTATGTACATAGTCACATTTTCTGACAACTTTGAAAGTTGCTGGTATAATACAGGGTTCCCACAGGCCTAGACACACCCTCTAGAAGTCCTGGAAATTTTCACCTTTAGAGTCCTCTAAAAGTCAGAAAATTTGCTCCTAAAATATATATATTTTTTCCTCAATATTAGTTCATTTGTTTAAAACAAATGTATGGAGAAAAGGGTTTTTTTATGTGTAATCTTTTAGAACATAAAAAAGGGCAAAATATTTCAGCATGTTTTATGTTGAACAGTAGCGTAACATTTTGATAACATGATGCGCTTGATTATTCCAATTTTAATAGCATTATTTTTCGATACAATTGTATCTCGTCACTTCAAAAATTAGAAATCATCTGAGCGATGCCCCTTTTGCCCTGAAGTTAGTGGGAACCCTTAGTGCCAATCGTGTATTTATCTGTAACATCAAATCTAGAGAATTTTGAAGCATTTCTTAGAAATTTTTGCTTTTTATAGGTGGAAAAATATTTGAAAGAAATTTGCTGCAGAAATATTTAAGTACGTAAAAGCAGTGTAAAATTGATTTTGCCGTTACAGATAAATTTTAGGTTTGGCCCTTTATTATTTGGTGTAAGTTGTATATGGTATTTTTCTGTTACATCTATAATTTTGTCCTGCACTGTACTGGAGCTCTCAATGATTCAAATCATATCATTTGGTGCTGAATTTATCTTTTTAACATTCTTCTACAAGTATATGTAATCACTTTAAAAAAACCATGGCTCAAGTCTTTTAAAATGTTCAATTTTTGAATTTTAATCCTTTTGTAATGTTCACTAGAAATAGCCATGTGGAAATTTTAAAACTTTTAATGGAAGTTGCCAAATCTTTATACTGTAGTATTTTATATGTTCGAGGAATTTGTACTAATGTTGACTTATTTCTTTTTTTTACTCTGTGGGTTGTGTTTTCTACTCTGGAGTTCCATGCCAGAGTATTTTTACAAGTATGTAGTGCCTTGGTGGGGGAAGTATTTTTCTTTACTATGATCAACCTTTTCATAAAATCTTGGTGCTCTATTCTCATCTCAATAGTGGATCTTCCATCAAATTTCAGGGCTTTTAAATTTGAAATGCAAGAACTTAAAACCGTGAATATATATGGTTCTAGTCAAACGTACTAATTCTGAGAATTCATATGTCTTAATGAATTGAAAATTTTTTAAATTTCTTAGTTTACAGTTGGTATTTAGAAGTATTTTGTATTTCTATAGTATTATGTCATGTCATTGTTAATATTTTGTACTGCAAACTGCTTTTTCAAATAAATTTTTCAACGGACCAATATTTGTGTGCCATTTTGTTTATTTAATAATTTCATTTACATTATAATACAGGTTCATAACCAGGGTGGGATCTAAAATAGCTGAGACCCCTCTAACAGCCTTTTTAATAACACCCCCCAAATTTGTTAATTGAATATCATTTGTTTATTTAATAATTTCATTTACATAATACAGGGTCATAACCAGGTGGGATCTAAAAGATCTGAGACCCCACTAACAACCTTTTTAATGACCCCCCCCCCAAAATTTGTTAATTGAATATTGTTTGTTTATTTAATCATTTCATTTACATAAGAATACAGGGTCATAACCAGGTGGGATCTAAAAGAGCTCAGGCCCCTCTAACAACCTTTTTAATTACCCCCCCCCCCCTAAATTTGTTTATTAAATATTGTTTATTTAATTATTTCATTTACATAATACAGGGTCATAAACCAGGTGGGATCTAAAAGAGCTTAGACCCCTCTAACAACCTTTTTAATAACACTCCCAAATTTGTTAATTGAATATTGTTTATTTAATCATTTCATTTACATAATACAGGGTCATAACCAAGTGGGATCTAAAAGAGCTTAGACCTCTCTAACAACCTTTTTAATACCGCCCCCCCCCCAATTTGTTAATTGAATGTTATTTGTTTATTTAATCATTACATTTCCATAATAATACAGGGTCATAAGCGGGTGTGATCTAAAAGAGATGAGACCCCCTCCAAATTTGTAAATTTAATATTGTTTGCCCTATATTTTTTAACTTCCTTTTTAAACGGAACTGAAATCTTGAAAACTTATTTAATTGCTTAATTGTCATTTGCAGGTAGACAGATGGGTATACATACCAATATACTTTTCTTAAATTATACCGTAAAATTACAAAATTGGAAGTTATTTGATAAGTTTTTGAAGCTTCAGAAATCATTGTTGCAAAAATTAACAGAATAGGAAAACATAGGTATTTAAGGATGAAAAAAATTCTTGAAATAACTGTAGTTTCATTAAACATTATGAGTTTGGAAATTTCCATTCATGAGTTACTATACATCTGGTCAAGATGAATGAATTTGAGCCAACTACAGATATTAATGAATGTTCCAGTCTGATCATCTCCGGACTTTTCCTTCTTCGATTATATAAACTATTTTTAATCATAAACTGTTCCCAATGTAATTCTACTACTAACAGCTGCTGTAGTGAATTGTAGCGCAAGATTTCTATAAATAGATCACGTCCTGTATAGCGCGCATGCGCATTGATTTTCAACACTTCGATTCTCGCGTTAAGTAAATTTTTGTCACTTCGAAAGGGTGCTTCTTACTAAGAGCACATTCTATTTTCATTAAATGTTATTCTTAATATTAATTCTGTTGACTTTCGTTTCTTTTGTCGTTTGATAGAAACTTTTAACCACTGAACCTCATGTTGACTACTTCCAATGAAGAAAATGTTTGTAAATTTAGTTTTAAAGTGTCAGAAGTGATACTGTCCCTAAAATTAATAAAACATTTAAGAGGCAGAAAAAAAATTATTGAAATATCTGTAGAGTTTTATTGTTTTGAGTTTGGTAACTCATGAATGGAAATTTCCTTGCATCAGGTCGACATTTATGAATTTATGCCAACTATGGATATTTATGAAGAAATTTTACTGGTACACTCCTTATACACTCCTGTTTTTTGCGGCTAAAACTCTCAGGATTTCGTGTGTCATTGTTGCATCCTGGTCTTAAGGTGAGTGCTTTTACTAATTCAAGCTGAAATAGGATGAAAGAAAAATGAGTCTGAGGACCCCCTCCAAAGGATTGTAGCACATGTTTCGATAATTGTCTAATACCTTTTTTTTTAATTTAAAGTTAACTGCAGCATGTATCTAACCTTAGCATGTATCTCTTGGATGCCTTCACATTGCATCCGGAACGTTGCATTACTCCGTTGGCTCCAAGATTGTCCACATGCCCTGCGATTGGTTTGACGTATCAAGTGGTCAATCAATTGATTTCTGTGATTGATTAAAATTTTTAACGCTTTGGATTCAGTGAAAACAGCCCGTTAAGTGTGCAGAACATATTTTGCACGGAAAAGAAAACATCCGATACCAGATATAAACAGAGGGAACAAGCTCGCTTACTGCGGACTTACATCTGTTTACCCTCTTTTAGCGAAAACAGATTTAAAAAAGTATGCAATTGCTATTTTGTGACTAGAAAAATACTCCGTAGCTAAAAATTATGCCAAAACATTGGAACTGGAGATGTCAACTATGAAATGCCTTAGAAAATTAACAAATTTAGGGGGCGGAAGCTCGTTAAAAAGAAAACAAAAAATCTAACAAAGCTATGTCCTACTTACGTACCGTAAAAAGTTTGTTTTTGACGCATCTTATTCTTTGTCCAAAATACTTTGTTAAAAGATGTCTTTAATACAACAGAAGGTTGTTCGCACTTTATGGAAACGATTTTGATATTTTAAGTTTTATGTATAAATGCCATATTTCTTGAGGCGATTTGCTTCTGTCTGATAACCATGGTTCTTGACAATATCTCTAGCTCGAATTTTCCATGAAGGTAAACTTTTTCTTAGTACTGTCATATCAATTTTACCCCATTCCTCTTGGACTGTTTTCCAAAGTCCGTTCAGTGTTCTTGGATGCCGTTTTCCTAAGGCGCAAAAGTCCATTGGAGAAGCGTCAGATGATTTTACAGGTATTCTATTAAATGGGATACACTTTATTCATGTTTCTGATTCTTTCTTCGCTACATAAGCGGCAGTTGATTTGGACGTGACTAGAGGCTTTGTCCATATGAAGCTCAACTTTATCAATGTCCTTTCTGTAAGAGGCTGGAATTTCTTCAAAAATTGGTTCCAAAATATTCTGCTGATAGAAGAGGGAATTAATTTTGGCTTTACTTGACACATTTTGGATTTTTAATGTGCCGTTGTAACAAAATCCTGCAACTATCATGGATCCCTCTGGAAACTTTTCTGTGCACTGACGAAGCCATTTTTTCTTACGGTCATTCCCGCAGTTGAGCAATGGAAAATTTATCTCTTTTTATTGCAGTTTCTTAAATACACCCACCCATGCCTCATCGAGTGTTACCACAGATTTCCATTTTTCAGCAGCTAGGTGTTTTTCATACAATTTTCTACAATTTGTTTTTCTTTCAGCAATATGCTTTGGCAAACGCAGATGAACTTAAGGTTTAAAGATCTTTTATTAACTTCAAATCTTTATGGATGATTTTACTTACAGTGCCAGAAGACATTCCTAGTGTCAGGATGAACGGATAGAAATATTTAAAATGCAAAATCAATATTCATAATGCAATTTCTATTTCTTTGGGGGGGGGGGGGGGGGGGGGGCCTTTGCCTAGTGTCGGTGCAATAGATCTTTGAGTCGGCAGATTTTCTTTTAGGATCAGGGACTTCACTTTCTTGATATATACCTGCGTTCGAACAGTCAGTCTTAGGATGAGGTTTTGCGGTCATGTTTTGACTTTTACTTTGTTAGACTTTTTCCCTTTTAAATTTAATATATTATAAATAACTTTTTTTGAAATGCCATAACCACGATTTTTACACCGCTTTATAATTTGTTGATTCGAATATTTCTCCCCGGAAAGCGCAGTTACGTAACCTTCGAGCCATCTATCAATTTTAGGAACCATTTTCTAAATAAATCTTTTATTTTACATTTCAATCAAAACAAAAAAGTAGCAGACGATTATTCTGAAGTTGCCAAACTTTTATCACAAAATGCAAACGACAAAAATAAATTACGAAATCGTTCCCATAAAGTGCAAACGACCTTCTGTAATATTGGAAACTCTAGAGTTTGTTCATCTGCTATACAGTATGAAAAAACTTGCTCAATAGTGATGTTTTTGGAAGGATGCACTTCTTTATAGAATGGATAAAATCGGAGTAAACTCAAGTTGATCATTCAAATTTCAATGCTGCCATTTGCCAGCTAGAAATATTTTGTTTGTAGATAAAACACTGCTAGTTCGTTAGTGTGGATCCTTTAAGTCGAAAAGAATATAAAGGAGCATGTTCGAGTATTTCCTTTTTCGAACGCGGTAGGCACGTGTCATTTCGACATGTGTCCATTCCTCAACCCGAATTCGTTCGTTTCTTTGATATGGAAGCACCATATAGGTGAATCAATGTCACTTCCGATGAGGGAACTGCACTTCTAAGTCCGCGCCATGAAAGCTCGTGAAGCTAACCACTGTGAGATCTGCTTCAAGTATTTTGAAATACTAGCCGCTACGCGACCAGCATGGACGCTTTCAGTTTTATATTTTCGTTTGCAAAACAACTCAACTGAAAGTAACAAATGTATGGAATGTTACCATTACCTGTCATCATAAATATACGTTGTTAAGGTGTATTCTCTAAAGGCTGATTCTAAAACATCGTGATTAAAAAATGTGAATTTTCATTACTTCAGAACAAAGTTAAAGATAAGACTGAGAAACCCAACACCAGTGATATTAAAAATTACATCCCTCTCTGTATGTACTATTTTTCAAAATTAAGATATCTACACTTTATCATTACAGCAAATAAGAAATTGTCGGGGAAAATTTTTTTCACTTAAAAAAATTGAGTAAAAATTCAGCAAGTACTAAAATATAGTGTGGATTACATCACTCTCTGTACGTACTATTGTTCACAATTCATTTACCTACACTTAATCATAGCAAATAATAAATTGTTGGGAAAGTTTCTTCACTTATAAAAATGGAGCAAAATTTCATCACGTACTGAAAAAAATGTAGAAAATTAACTGTTACTTGCTCTCAGTTGCTATGCTAGCCTAACTTCGCGATCATTTATGCTCTCTTGATGAGTAAGGAAAAAGTTCCCCTTGAGGTAACTGATTTGGTTAGGCTCCCTGATGACGAGACCAGTCGGTTACCTCGATTTCTGGTTCAGTTCCGGCACTACTACAGAATCTTGCCTCTGGTGCGTGGAGCCCTGAGTGCTTGATTTCTGTTTTTTTGTCTGCATTCTTATAATTATCTAGCTCAGTTGGATTATTTATTTTTAGATATATATATACACTGCTGGCCACTGTAAATGCAACACCCTGAAGGAAACATGCAAATAACATGAAATTTACAACATGCATTAGCGGAGGTGAGATATGCAAATGATTAGAATTTCAGCACAGACGCATATCACGCGCGCCTGTGGCACCACTTCAAAGCGCTATTTAAGGCTTGGAGATTTCGACGATTTCAAGTTCGGCAATTGTGTTTTTCTTGTGGTTTTTTCAAAAAAAAACGATCAATTATGCCTCGTCGGAAACAGCGATCATCTTTTGATCAAGTATCCGAGTTCGACAGAGGAAGGATAGTGGCCTACCGAGATTGTGGATTATCTTTCAGGGAAATCGGTAGTCTTGTTGGACAAAACCAAACAACTGTAATGCGGATATGTGATCGTTGGATGCAGGAGGGTACGACGGACCGGCGTGTTCGATCGCATCCACCTCAGCGCACCACTTCACGTGATGACAGGCAAATTGTGCGCATGGCAGTGACGGATCGCTCAGTCACATCACGAACCATAGCACAGCACATGCAGTCTGTAACACATCATCCAGTGTCTGCGCGTACCATTCGACGCCGTTTACAGCAGAGTGGTCTGTCCGCAAGACGTCCATTGCTTTGTCTACCCTTGACGCAGAACCACAGACGTCTCCGCCGCCAATGGTGCGATGACAGAAGGATGTGGACGGCAGAATGGAATTAAATTGTCTTTACTGACGAGTCACGCTTCTGTCTGCAACACCACGATGGTCGCATTCGAGTCTGGAGACACCGTGAAGAGAGGATGCTGAACGGCTGCGTTATGCACCGCCACACTGGTCCTGCACTGGGTATTATGGTATGGGGTGGTATTGGATATCACTCTCGCACACCTCTAGTACGCATTGCCGGTACTTTAAACAGCCAGCCCTACATCTCCGAGGTGTTGGAGCCAGTTGTTCTTCCTTACATTCAGGGCTTGCCCACAGCCATATTTCAACAGGATAATGCGCGACCACACGTGGCACGCATTGTCCAACGGTTCTTCGTCAATCGCCAGATTGAATTGCTTCCCTGGTCGCCTCGCTCTCCGGATCTTTCGCCGATAGGAAACATGTGGTCCATGGTTGCTCTACGATTGACCCAGATTCCATCCCCAGCTGCCACAGCAGATCAACTTTGGCAACGTGTGGAAGCTGCTTGGTCTGCTGTACCCCAAGAACTCATCCAAAGTCTCTTTGAATCAATGCCGAGGCGTGTGGCAGCGGTGATCTCCAACAATGGCGGCTACTCTGGCTACTGATTTTGGCAGGAACCACACTTCACAGAAGTCTATAAATTTAATCATTTGATACTTGGTCAACATGTTATCTACAAAATAAATTTTGTTGTGATATCTCTTGTCTTTCTTGGTGTTGCAATTTGGGTGGCCAGCAGTGTATATATATATATATATATATATATATATATATATATATATATATATATATATATATATATATATATATATATATATATATATATAATATGTGTATATACGCATATATGCATATGTGTATATACGCATATATATGCATATGTGTATATATGCATATATATATATATATATATATATATATATATATATATATATATATATATATATATATACATACATACATACAGTTGGTTCTCTGTTTAACGACTTTCAAGGGACCGTGAAAAATCGTCCTTAAGTAGAGATCGTCCTTAAACAGAATTTGTGAAAAAAATAACATTTCCTTTCACATTTTACAGGCTTACGACTGTCAATATATTTCTTAATATATTGGTGTGTTTAAAAATGTTATTTTTATTATCATCATTATTTTATTCACAAAAAGTTATTTTAAATTACATTGAAAAAAAAAGAGTACAAAAAATACAATAAATTACGTTTTAAAAAATTCAAAAAGTGTTTGATTGCTTCATTCGCCTTGTTTTCGCTATTCTCTTTTCCAGATTTTCTAAAATGTTAAATGAGTCACCTTCCATTTTCGATGTAATATAGCGTCGGAGAACATCTAGAGCAGAAATTGCATCTGTGTAAGACGGAGGCAGTGTCTCGTTTTCCGTGTCTTCAACTTCTCCTTCTTCGTCTGATACTGTGTTTTCGTTTACAATATCTTCATAAATTTGTTCTACATTTCTGAAATCTGTTGTTAAAACATATTTATCACAATTGTAGAAATCTTGAATTGAAACATCCTCATCTTCAACAAGACTTCTTCATTCTTCAGTGGTAATGTCATCTTGATTTCTACATCCGTACTTTGCAGTTCCACTACAAGTTCTTTGTGAATTCCAGCAACGCGAAAGCAGTTTTTTATTGTGGATGAAGAAACTTCTTTCCATGCTGATGTTATCATGTGCATTGCTTCCAAGATTGTAAATTTTCTAATTTTTATACTGTCAGCCGAATTGTTTATTAATTTCCTAATTGAAGACTTTCTGTAGTATGCTTTCACACTGCGAATGGTACCCAGGTCTAATGGCTGCAACTTGCTAGTGCAATTAGCTGGTAAGAAATAGATAGTCAAATTTGTAAGTCCATGGATATTTGGAGTATGTGCAGTGCATCGGTCGATTAAAAGTAAAACTTTTCTCTTTTCTCGATGCATTTTTGCATCAAATTTTCTATTCCAGTCAATAAAAATTTGTGATGTCATCCACGCTTTATTGTTATTGCGGTACTCACAAGGTTTCCTGGTGATATTCTTAAAACACCTTGGTTGCTTTAATTTGCCTATAACTAAAGGTGGTAATTTCTCAGATCCATCCGAATTAGTGCACAGTAAAACAGTCAATCGTTCTTTACTGTGTTTTCCAACAAAACACTTTTCGCCCATATACATTAAGGTTTTATTAGGCATCATATTGTAGAATAGGCCCGTCTCATCTGCACTGAATATGTTCTTCTCATCATATCCATCTAATATCCCCTTCAGCACTATTTTCCATTCATCCACTATTTTTTAATCTACGGAGCCACTTTCGCCAGATATGCTTTTAAATACAAGCCCGTATCTTTCTTTGAACTTTGTTAGCCAACCAGCCGAAGCCTGAAAATTTTGCATTCCAAATTTTTCTGCCAGAATAATAGCATTTTCTTTAAATATCACTCCGGAAATTGGAATGTTAGATGCTCTTGCTTGATGAAACCATTGCAGGACTGCCTTCTCAAACTCTTCTGATCGGCCACATTGAATTTTCTGCCGTTTGGATTTGGATCCCAAACCAAATTTTTGTGCTGCTTCAAGAATTTTCTCTTGCTAAAATGCCTTTGAGAGTAGACTCGGGTAGCTAAAATTGTCTTGCGAATTGGACTTTTGTTATTTCAACACTTTATTCCCAGTTTTCAATAATTTTCACTTTTTCGTGTAGCGTAAGATGCTTTCGCTTTGATGCCATTTTGCTCTGCTCACCTCGTATTCGTGCTGGAATGAGCTCCTACACACAACCATGAATTCTCTAAACATGAACACGTGCTTCCCAGAAGGAGTGAGAGAGGGGTGCTTTTGGACAATTCGTAAATCACATGACAACATGGTAGGTACAATAGAGTGATTCCACACCCGCACTAAGAAATTCGATCCACCAGGGAAGAATGTTCGATCTTCCGAGAAGCAGTAATCCCCCCTCCCCCGGTTTTTTTCCACTGCAACAAGTCTATGATTGCAACAAACATAAAGGAAATTCCGGGTCTGTTATTGAAACCAAACTCCCCCACTGAAAGTAACCCTCCTGTAGATAAAATGTTGAAGAAAAAGTTTATCATGTAAGAAAAAAATCGTCGTTAAATAGAAACAAAATCGTTGTTAAATAGAATTTTTCTACGTCTGAGGGACCGGGACCGGGAAATATCGTCTTTAAATAGAGATCGTCGTTAAACAGAGAACCAACTGTATATATATATATATATATATATATATATAAGAATAATATGAAAGAGAAAACCAGTAATAGCTCTAAAGCTACTTGAAGCCAGGAACATCCAACATGTAAAGAAAAGTATGAATAAGGTTTTTGACAGCATTTCTTCATCAGCGGTGTCAATACTGTCTAAAGACCAATGGATTGTTTCTGATGAGTATGATCTATTAAATAAACACACTCAGACACCGTACAATCCATTTTTAACGGCAGAATTGAATAATAAATGAATTAAGTTTGAATAACAGTACTTAACCAAAGAACACCAAGCCTGGCGCTAGTCAGAGTGGAATATATATATATATATGTAGACTTTCCTGTCTACGTAGCTGGCTGGCATCTAGGGGGTGTCCAATAATTGCACACTTGAGTCAAAAATACGCTACACTTTGTGAAACTCAACAACTATTTATTAATGGAGATGGCAATTACGAGATGCCGGAGAGCCTACTTTTACTGTCTCCGGTGCGCGACCAGCATCATCGCTTTTTGTTTTATATTTTCTTTTGCAGAACAACACAACTGAAAGTAACGTATGTAAGGAATGTTACCATTACCTTTCATCATAAATATACGTTGTTAAGGGGTATTCTCTATAAGGCTGATTCTAGAACATCGTGATCAAAAAATGTGAATTTTCGTTAACCTCAGAACAGAGTAAAAGATAACACTGAGAAACCCAACATCAATGATTTTAAAAATTACATACCTCTTCGTATGTACTATTTTTCAAAATTAAGATATCTATACTTTATCTTTTCGACAAATAAGAAATTGTTGGGGAAAAATTTTAAATATAGTGTTGATTACATTACTCTCTGTATGTATTACTGTTCACAATTCAGATATCTACACTTAATCATATCAAATAATAAATTGTTGAGAAAATTCCTTCACTTATAAAATGGAGTAAAAATTCAGGAAGTACTGAAAAAAGTGTAGTAAATTAACTATTACTGGTTGTTGATTGCTATGCCGGCGACGGTTAAGCCTAACCTCACGATCATTTATGCTCTCTCTCTCACGCCTCTCTCTTAATGAATTTGTGCTTCGCTTTCTTTCTTGAGACTGTGCCCAATTTTCACTTGATCTTGCAACGCGCTTTCGAACATTCCCGATTTCAGTGCGTCAATCCATGTTGACACGCGTTTGCAAATTGAGGACGGCCGCTAATGTTTACATCTGGTAGTGGCAGCCGTTGCCATTCGGAGTGTAGAAATATCGTCGATTTTTGTGCCGCATACCTACGCGTTTTATATATATAGATTACGGGATAGTCCAGCGCAATGCTAGCTTCCCTTCAATCAAGAAAGATCGGGTAGCCTTCTCGCTCCCGGAATAGCAAAACACAACCTCTCCAATCGAGGTCTGTCGCCCCCTCGCTAAAATCCTGCGCCTTTCGCGTGGGGCACAAGAAAACATATCCCTCTGTCGAGCGGCTAAGAGTCGGGGTCATTCAACCCTCTCTTTCGACCGTCCTCTCTCGCAGTCGCATGGACAAAGGCTTGGTGCGTCTCTGGCTACGCATAGCAACAGAGAATATTACTATGGCCTAAGAAGAGATTTTGCATAAATCCTACATATATATGTATATATATATATATATGGGGATTGTATTATCCCAGGGCTCCGGCTATAAGCTATATGCCGCAGGGAACGCTATGCGACGACAGCGCTACCAGGATTTCGGTAGATGAACTGGGAGAAAGTGTTTGAGGGGAGATAAGATTTGGAGGCGACACAGGGCAGAGTTGTCTTCCTGTGTCGCCTTCAAATGTGTCTTGCTAGTGTTGAAGGACGGAGTTCCTAGGAGAGAACGGGGAAAGAGACCCCCGGAGATCTGGGCCTAGCTTTTAGCTACGGGCCGAAGGGGAGGATTGTAAGCTCCCGTGTTGAGGAAGTCTGAGTGACTTCAGGAAGCCCAAGCTGGTTGAGTGCTTTGCAAATCGGGTTGAGGAAGTCTGAGTGACTTCTAGAAGTCCAAGTGGTAGAGTGCTTGGCAATATCGTCATTACTGAAAGGTCAACTAATATATGTTATATGTGTGAACTGTCGTGCCTACTGAATAAATGTCTATTGTTACTGTTCGTGAGAGACTATTTATGAGTCATCCCGAGTCTTGTATTAAATGTGGGGTGCCAGATTGTTATATCAGACGACTAGTTTAGCCCAATCTAAAGGAGGCATCCCCCCACACACACATATATATATATATATATGTGTGTGTGTGTGTGTGTGTGTGTAAGTAAACCCCTTAATGGCGTTCTTACAAAGGGGGTATGAAATTTCCCGTTCTAAAGAGGGAATCAGAAAAATGGTCCCCGTAAGCTAAAGGTTAATGCAATAAATTTTTTTTTCGAAAATTTGAACAATTTTGTGTCCTGGACACCCTTAAACTAAAAATGCCCAAAGTGTAGAATTTCTTTCTCTATTACGAATTACCCCCCCCCCCCCCCCAAAAAAAAAAAAAAAAAAAAAAAAAAATTCAATCCAAGTCGGCAATCCTTGGACACGTTTTCACTATAGATTAACATTGAGATGAGCGAATCCAATAGGTTAGCTCAACGAGATATTTTCAATGCCGATGATTCTGGCCTCTTTTGCCGCGTCCTTCCGGACAAGACTTTAGGGTGAAAAATGTAGTGGCGGGAAAATTTTAAAAGAGCGGCTCACTCTTTTGCTGCGTTGCAACATGCTGGGAGACTTCAAAACTCCAATTGTTATTGGAAAAGCTAAGAAGCCTAGATGTTTCAAGAACATTAATGTGCGAAAATTTAGTGTTTCGTGGAAGTCAAATAAGAAAGTATGGATAACCACTGAGATAATGAGCGATTGGTTGGTGGAGTTGGACAACAAAATAAAAATTAAAAAGAGAAAAATCAATCTGTTCATGGACAATGCTACTTCCCATCCTGATTATTTAAAGCTAAAAAGTGTTAATTTAATTTTCTTGACTCCTAACACCACTTCGACGCTACAGTCACTTGATCAGGGAATTATCCTCAGCTTTAAAGTACGATGCTGAAAGCTGCTTCTGAGACATGTGCTTTCACGGATTATCTCCTGCATATCCAGCGAAAAGTTGGCAAAATCGGTGTCTGTTTTGGATGCAATTTCCTGGACTACGTCAGCCCTTAAAAAGGTGGAACCTGGGTGCGTTCTAAAAATGTTTTAAGAAGACGGGATTTTTGAGTACAAGCGAAATGGCAACTGACAGTGCTACCGAAAAAAGCAAAAAAGAGCTTGCGTATCTAATAGCCAATTTGGATTCAAATGTCAGCGTTGAAGAGGAAGTGAAGATCGACGACGATTTATCCATTGAGGAAAAAAACCTGCGTGTTTCCAATTTCATTCATCGGGCCACCACTGAATCACTGGCCCTTTCTGAGGATGATGATGAGGAATCGCCAATGGAAGACTGCAAAATCAAAGATTATTCGCAAGCACTGAAATACAGCGAACAACTAAAACAGTTCTTTCTGAACAATAAAGATTCGGAGGGACTAGCAAAGCTAAATCCTACGAAGATTCATCTTGAAAAACAGGTTTGTTGTGTAAAAAAAAGAAATCAAACTTTGTTAAGAGATTTTTAGCAGTAATTAAAATAATTTAGCTACTATACATTGTATTTTGGGATTATTTAATGCAAGATAAAATGATTAACACACAATTAAAAGGTAATGTAGTAAATAGTTATTCTTTTCTTGCCTAATTAATTTTTCCTTTTTAATTAAAATTGCAGCCGTAATTTTCATTCAAATGTCAAACAGAACAGCAAAAACTTTTTTATAAAAAGGTTGTCCTCCCCAATAGCGGACACCTCCTAATAACGGACAAAAATTTTGGTCCCGTGACTGTCCGCTTTTCGGAGGTACCACTGTATAAAGATATATTTATTAAATACAACGATCAATGTATGCAATTGATCTAAAAAAAAAATGAAACATATTTATAAAAAAATCGTAAAGGATATTTTTATACACAAAATAATTTAGAAGAAAATATTCAAATTAAATCTAATAAAACATACTAAAGAATATAGTAGAGTTTAAGGAACATATCTTTTACTGTATTTTAATTTTTTTTTTTGGATAATGTCCAATCGTCTTCCGCATTAGCAACAAAAAAAAAAATTTTTTTTGTCTATTTCGTTGTTATGCACGTGACGATAAATTAATTTAAAGTACCAGAAAGAGAAATCACGAGATCAGCATTTAATAAATTAAATTCTAAAAATTAATTTTTAATAACTCACCAAAAATCAGAAAATGGAGGCAAAGATTCGAAAAAGATTTCATTTTCAAGGAATTTTTAGGATCTTTCTCGTCAGTGGTGCACCCAGGGGGCCCTGCCCCCCCCCCCCCCCAAAGAAGAAGAAATATTGATTTTGCATTATAAATATTTTTATTCGTTCATCTCGGCCCCCCCCTCCATGCATTATAAATATTTTTATCCATTCATCTCGCCCCCCCCCCCCAAGAAAAAATCCTGGGTGTGCCACTGTTTCTCGTGATATAAATTTTATAACCCTCAGATTATTATTTTAAATGCAAACTTTAAAGAACATTACAAAAACAGCTTAAAAATGTAATTTTTAAAAAAATCTAAGAAGAATTTTTCAAAAACCTTTCTTAGTTCCCCCCTACACTATAAGAAGAATCTCTATGCAAAATTTCAGCCCTTTTAAGGCCAGCGGTTTGGTCTCTGCGTTGTCTGTCAATCAGTCAGTCAGTCAGTTACGGAACTGTTTTATATTTATAGATTGTCTACACGTACCCTCATGTTCGTATGTACATGAAGTGTGTTTTATCCCTGAACGTAATTTTTGTGTTTTGCAGTTTTAAAATTTTCCCATCTCACAACATTCTAGAAATTTACCACATCATTCCTTTCATCAAATTTCGTTAAACCGTCTTTGGCCATTTTCAATTTAGAGCTGAAAAGTTTTCCTCGGTTCAAAGTTCCAAAGCATACACACGAAAAACAAAACAAACAAAAAGTGATTTTTTCTTTTCTTTTAGAGTTAAAAAATATTATAAAAATTTTATAAAATAGGAAAATTTGTAAATAAAATTTTCATAACGTAGGGGCAAACATATTTTGAAATCTCTCTCTGTTGTACACAGTGATTTTGAAGCAAACAGACAGGGCCCGATTTAGAAAATTCTTGACTGTAGACACAACTCGGGATGCGGGGCCCCCTAACACTGATGTGGGAGTAACATTTCCAAAATTGATGCTCAAAAAAAATAATCAGGAATCATTCTGAAAGTACCATTTTACCAAGAATTGGCTATTTGAAGCGTAGCAGCCTCGAACATTATCAAATAACAAAAAGCAATACCACATATTAACTTCATCATTAAAAACCAATACAATGCAACCAGAAAAACTTATTAATCCCTTATATGCACTATAACATACATATGATGAACTTATATAACTATAAATATGATGAACTTATATAACTATAAATATGAAGAACCAATGAATAAAATTTGAAAGGATATATAAAAAAATTGCTATTAAAAAAAGGTAAAATTAAAAAAAAATTGAATTGGGAATTTTTTTTCTTTTGAAATAAAAATTTTGGACCCCCCCCCCCCCAACATTCAGGGGCCCCTAGGCCCGGGCCTAATGGAAAATCAGGGCCTGCAAACAGAGCTATTTATTCAGGAGGTATGTAAGCCAACATCACATTTGGAATGTAAAAGTTATCCCTTAAATTATCAATTTCTTGGTTTTCGAAAATGCTTAGCACGGCGTCGTATACATCTCCCAAATGGAATTTCAAAGGCTTTAAGACCTCTATCCTACTCTCCTGCGGCGTCACGGTAAAAGTTTAAGGCTAGTCTCTGAGGCTTTCTTAAAAAAATACACAACTATTGGATCCATGCTAAAAAAGGGCAGAGTCCTAAACAAAATGCGAAGCCAATTTTTAGAACAGAAACTTAAACAAGTAAGTTTATTTATAAAAAAATTAAACATTAGACACTTTCGACACAATCACTTAATTTACGTGCAGATTCACAATGCGCGCTCCAGGACCCATTCCGGCCCAAAAACACAGGAGCCTAAAAAAACCCACGTCCACTCAGGGCGCATTCTCCAACTCTCGTCTCAACGTCTCTCCCCGACTCCTGTCATCACATTAGTCACGGTAACATTAGACACGGTATTTAGAACCACCCCCATTCCCGCCCACAAGATTTCTTTGATGTGTTGTGTCCCCCGACCCCGCTCGACACCATTTGACCCGCTGACCCCCCACTCTTTCTTTGATAGACAGCCAGAGGAGGCGATCCAAGCATAGTAGAGAGTACAGAGAGACATAAATCACTGGCAGATGCAGAGAACTCTGTACCAATCTGTATGCGCTATGACAAAAGTCGCAGAGCTATCGCCAGGGCAGACAGCTTTATGACGGGGGTGAAAACATTTTCTATTTTTCCAAACAGTTACCCTCACCACTTGTTAGGGAAACCGCCCGATAAACACACAGCTGTGTGTCGTGAACTCTGTGAGGTCTTGGGGGAAAAATTACCCCATACCTCCAGTACGCTACACTCCCATCTAGTGTCGCTCAATAGTTTCAAAGTTAAACCTTGAATATGTTTTAAAAATATTGCCCATCGAAAAGTAGGTGCCGAAAAAAATAAATATATTTTTTTGGACCGTGTTGAAGAAATTAGCGGCTTCCAAGGATCCTTTTGCCATATCATTAATAATGTCTACTGCACCTGTTTTGCATCTGGTTCTGAGAACCCTGTCGCAGCACTGCGACATACTTACCTTTAAAAGTTAAGAAAGCGCGCTGAAGTAAATTTTATGAACTTCCACTTGTTATCTCTACTGACGTAATAGCAAGAACAATGCTATTGTGTAATGAAAGCGCTCTTTTATAATTAGACTAGCGGCCCGTCCCGACTTTGTCCGGGTTGAACAATTATCTTTTTTTTAATTATGCTTTTTTAATTATTTTAAGCACCTAAAATAGTATTCAAATTAATAGAAAAAGTAATTTTTTAAAAGAAAGAGGTGTGCTTGAGACCGTAGTTTTATTCAAAAACAAAAAAAGGATTTTAAGAAAAGAATGTTTTTTTAATTATTTTAAGCACCTAAAATAGTATTCAAATTAATAGAAAGAGGTTAAGAGATGAAATAAATATACAAAAATTAAAAAGGATTTTAAGTAAAGAATGTTTTTTTTAAATATTCAATTTTTAAAAAAAATAATATTCTTAAAATAATATTCAAATTAATATTACGTTAGTTAATAATTAAAGTTAAATTTTTAAAAGAGAAAAAGCGTTTCGGAGAACGGCTAGTTTCGAACCGCTAACGTCAGAACAGAAGCCCACCGCGATAGCACCACGCTAAGAATCGTTGAAGACTTCGGCACAAAAAGCGGTAGAGGACAGTAGCGGTAACAATAGAGATTGTTAGGATTAAGCCCCTAACTTTATTTCTACTGATCAGATACACATAATATATAGCCTATGTCCATCTGGAATAATGTACCTTTCAAACAGTGAAAGAATTTTTCAAATAGGTGCAGTGGTTCTGGAGATTACCCTCCACGTACAAAATCGCTCTCTCTTTATATATAAGTATAGATGTAATAAGCAAGTCTATGCAGGTTCAAACACAAGTTGAAGCAGAGCTCTGCTCGCGTGCTAATGCTTTCTATTCAGAGAAGTATATGCATGTTCAAACAAATTCAAGTAGCGTCCTTTACAAATTCCAGTGGTGTAGCGAGAGGGGGGCAAGGGGGGGGGGGGCTATCATGCCCCGTGCGCCACTTGCAGTGGGGCGGCAAATGGTCCCCAAGATAAATAAGATAGTCTGGAAAATTTCAATTTTTATATGGGGGGGGGGCCAAAAAGGTATCGTGCCCCGGGCGCCAGTTGTGTTCACTACGCCACTGACAAATACTGCGTTAATTTTTCAATAATAGTGTAAATATTTCTAGCTTTTAGACATAAACAATATAAATATGCTACGCACTGTAAATTATTAGTCAACGAAAAAATCGATATGTGAAATTTTCTATTAATTGGGTATTTAACACATCAATACTTTTCTCACACTTACAGCCAAAATGGCGCCCCGGGAAAATGTCCCGGTTGCCCACCCCTTTAGCGGGCCCTGGTTTTGTATTATCCTTACGCACCATTGTTATCTAACAAATAAACAATAGCTACAAACGAGCCGGTTCTTCTTTCAAACCACCAGCCTCGCTATAAAATTTATCGTATTCTATTCGCATGCGAAAGTTTCGCACAGGCCACTTAGTTGATAGAGATAATCCGATTATTTGATTATATGGATGCGATCGAAGGGCCTCTAAGAAACTAGACACGACTCTATCAGAAGGTTTTTAAATGTATGTAAGGTTTTTAACTGTGCGAAAGTTTCGCACTGGCCACCATAGGCGTAGCGTGCTTCTAACTTTTTTTTCGGGGGGGGGGGGGGAAGGGAGGGGGGGGCGCATTTCCCAAGTGAAATAGGGAAAGAACTGATGTCACATGGTTCGCCTCTCGTGGGAACACTAGAATTAAACACACATATAAAAAGTGTTTAAGCATCTGAAAGTAATTTTTGTACATAATTCAGATTAATATGCACATTTAATTTAAATAGAATTTTGATGGATTCAACTAGTAGTGTTTTGGTTATTCCTGCCTCGACGATTAGAATAAACTTGTGTTACATAGGAAACTATTATAAAAATAAAATTATTTAGCCATTTTTTAAATAGATTTTTTCTCCTAAAGCAAATCGAGAACGATCTTACAAGTTTTAACGATATTCGTTTCTTGAATAAACCATGTTAGCAATACATTGAAAGAACGTAAATTCTATCAAAATTTGGTAGTTCTAAAATATTGACAGTTCTGCCCATGCTTTATGAAAACCAAAAGGACTTCACTTAAAAAAAAAATTAAACCACTGTAAAATTCTCAGAATTGAGTTACATTCAAATAGATGACACATTGGAGTCTACTCTTGTGATGGCTAGACTGGAACATTTGTTTCCTCCCTGCTTTTTACGTTGTAATCGTAACCGGTTGATTTGTTTACTCACGAAAGTTTCCCATATGATTCAATACTCACTAACATGTTATATTTTTATAAAGTTATCTTCAAAATAAATTTACTATGTTATTATAATTTTTTAAAAAACGAACAATGCTTCAATAATTAAAGCAAAAACTTAGTATTGTGTAGTTATCTATTGTTATTAATCATGCGTGCTGTGTCGTTTGTGTCCCGACTTGAATTTGAATTTAAGGGGAATTTTTCCCGAAATGCTATATGTTTGGGTGATGTAGACAATGACAACGTAAATAATTTGATTTTTTTCTTACTTTATTGTAAATTATTCTGTATTTAAAATAAAGCGTGTACTTTATTTGTTTTAAGTATTAATATGGATTTTGATTTACGATACTGGTGTAGTTTTAAGTATTACAGTTGCATATCATTTACACCATATGTATGTTCTTAAGTTAAATCGAAAGCAAAAATTGTGTTATTAAAATCAGAATCATTTTAACTTACCACCTAGTTATTATATATTTTTTTCTCAAATTAACTATTTTTTCCAGAACAATGAATTAGTTGTTGGAAATTTACAAGGTGACCTTGCAGTATTTAAAGGAGACCATAGCAAACCCTGGGCTGAAGCACATGATCTTAAAATGGTAAAATTTGCACCTAAATCTGTGATAAATTATAATTTTATTTTAGTTTAAGGTACTGATTATATTGAGTCTGGTCCATTATGTTTATGTATATTAATTTATCGAGATTATACAGGGAATTAAATCAACTAAAATGAAAATTTATTAGTGCAATTGAAGCTACATATAAATTGTTTATCTTTATTGATGGCAACTATTTAATTATATATATGGACATTTTCAACCTTTAGACCTGTGAGGCACTATAGGCTTAGGGTCTTTGAAGCCAGTATTAGGAGGCAAGAGCATTGAGCAATTAATATGTTGAGTTCCTTCCTCGTTTTTTACTTATCTTGTTATTTTTACTTTTGTTAGGTGCTTGCCACTGAAAATAAAAAGTATTTTACTTTTCAATTTAGGTTTTCTTTCCAACTTAAAATAAAGCATAAATAATTTTAATATCAGTGTTACCATTTTTAAATAGTATTAATTGCAGAACAAAAAAAATCTTGCTAGGCTATGTCCTGGTCATAGCCTGTTTTCCAAAATTAGCATTTTCTGATAACCCTTAACTACTGACATTTGGTCTCTTGGGCCTCACAGTACCATTTTCCAGGTATTTACCCCATCATCAATGGTGGAACTTTCCTCTATGACTCAGTAGTTTCTCCCCATTTAGTAACCTATTGAAAGTGATAGAAAGTGGTTGTTTGTTTTAATTTTCTTGAAAGATTTCCATCATCAGTATTTGTGAAACTTTAGAAATTTGATCAAAGGTAAGTTTTTAATTGAGCATGTTAATTAATTAATGTCTATAACTCCTCCCGATAACGTGGATAAGCTTCCAAGAGGCAAAAAGAAACTATATTACATCTGTCCATCAAAGAAAATTAGAAAATCTTATTTGTGTTATAAATGTAAGAAGTGTATTTGCTTAGAATACGCTCAGAAAGTGTGTGTTAATTGTACGGAGGAAAAAAAGTTTTCATTGTAAATACTTTTTTTTCTTAAATTTTAGTTTTTAATTAGTTTTGTATGGTAATCAATGTAACATTTAATAATTTCTAGTAAATAGACAAGTTTTTATTATATGTTATGTTTTTATTTTTTCGAAACCTCCTTTATTCTATTTAATCATTTTAGAAATTAAATTGAACATATTTCAAGAAATTATTGTTGCAGAACAATTCAAAAGGGTCCATGTAAATAATAAATAATAATTATTATTCAAAGGATTTTGTTTTGTTGTATTTATACAACTTTAAATTTGAGTGGTCTGTGGGACCCTATGTCAGTACTTATGATTAAACAAAATGTGTCAGTGATTCAAAGTTAAAAAACAAAGCAGGGATAGTTTAAAATGAAGCATATATGATAAGAATGCTTGAACCCTTTGCTTAATATTTTACTTAAATATTTAAGACACCCAATAATTTGCTGCTGTACCTTATTCTTTTTAGATTATGGTTGTCATTGTTGGAGATATTTTGAATGAAGGAAAGGTAAGAATATTTAATGTATTTAACATATATTTAATGTATTAATATTTAATAATAGTAAGGATTATTCCAAATGAAATATTAGCATGTATAAAAATAAATATATTTTTTTACTATCATAACACATTTTTGTATTCAAACGTAATATTAAGCAGTTTTCCCCCCTTTAAATTAAAGTGTATTTATCTTATGTTACCACATATTATACTTAAATAATCATCTGTTAAGAATTTCTTAATCTCCTCAATTTTTCAATAAGTGATAATTCTTTGATTTAGAAAATTTTACTATTGAGTGTATTAGTTTTTTAAGTTATCACTAAGGGGTACAATCTAAAAAAAATTGGAGACCCACTGGTCAAAGGTATATCAATCAGAAACATGTAAGTTTTTTTAAATTTCAATGCTGTTCAATCTATTAATAATGGAACAGTAAGTTAGCAATGTTATATACAAAATTACTCTTTATAATCTGATCTGTACTATATACTCTTTCATTAAATCTTAGTGTAAATGTTACCTTTAAAACAAATATGGTATTATTCTGTTCAACATGTTATATGAATGAGCAGCCACAAAACTATTTTAGCTGATGGCTCTTTTCTGAAGATACATAAAAATTATATTGACTAAAAATTATATTGACATAAAAATTATATTGACATAAAAATTATATTGACATAAAAATTATATTGACAATAAAAATTATATTGACTAATATTAACACTTTTAACTGTATTACGTATCTCACCACAGGAATTATAATACAACTTCAAATATACAGAAACAATTAATATGCAGTCAACCATCTTTAAAATAAAAATTTGTTTGTTTTCATATGCCAGTTAATATTGAATATTGTATATACAGTCAATTCTGGTTAATCGGACCACATTGGGATGCGATCATTTTGATCCTAATAACCAGCTGGTCCGATTGCACAAACATGCTAATACAATAGGATTTGTTTCACTTCTTTAGGATTTGGTTCAAATAAGTAGCTGGTCCAATTAACCAGTGATCTAATTAACTGGATTCGACTGTATTTAATTATAATGCATTAATTTTTTCCTTTTTACAGAATTTTACCATTTGTATTAGCGGTGAAGGACTGTTAACCATCTTTGATATAGATGCAATGATGCCAGTACGTATTTGTTGCATATTTTATTGTTATATAAATTTTATATTGTTATTTTGCACGATACTCATTCCTTACAAATTGAAAAAAGAAAATATGCTAGATCACATTAGCAGATTTATCCATTCTTATAGTATTCTAATTAACTAAAATTGCTTGTTTTAAGGACTAGTCTTTTTTTTATGTAGCCCATTCTTTCCTTTGCTTCTGAAATTTAAAGGTTTTTTTTTTTTTAAATCCCTAACGTTTATAAACATTTTAAAATTACTTATTATTTGTATTCATCTTAATCATATATATTTGATATGAGGATTTAATGGCTTTGAAATTTATATTGGAGCATCATGAAAGATGGAAATTTCAACATTTTGAGCCCTGCTTAAGAGTATTTTACTGTACTATTTGTAATGAAAATCAGATTATCATGAGATAATTCAAAGGTTTTCCTTTTATTTAGATGTTTTGCTAGATGAATAAAGTTAAATATAAAAATAAATCTTTATTCTCTAGCCAAAATTTCCTTTGATCGAAATTTCCTATATCTCACTATGCAGGAATAATTCTTCCTCAATTCTGAACCTGTTAGTACCTCCACAATCTTTGTCTGTTTGATCTCAAAGGTTTGTGGCAATATATTAAAGGAAATTTCTGTTTTATGGTTTAAATTTCATGACTTGATCTTTTATCTGCCTGCTGCCCTCATCATATAGTGATTAGTGTAGCAAGAGCTTTCACAAAGTGGGCTTGATTCTGGATAAAGCTTGGACATTCTTGCACTGTCCCCTCCCAGGAAATAGTATTGGTCCACCTACATGATGTTCCCTTAATAAATTCATAATGTGGATATACCTGAATGTCTTCAGGACAAATGCTTGTTGTGTTGGGGAGAAAACAAAACAAAACAAAACAAAACAAAAAAAAAAAAAAAAAAAAAAAAAACCCTTCAAACTGTAGTGATATTAAGTCGAGATAGCAGTGAAGGAAAAAAGAAATATTTATTAACTGTTTTTGATGACACATTACAATGTTCATATTTTTAATATTGAATAATTTAAAGTTGATTTTTAATTTGTTAATTATATCCTTTTAAAGGCAGTTGTTCTTTTAACTTTGAATTTCCTATTACCCGCTTGGGGGGAATTATCGATTTTGGAAGTATCATTGAAGAAAAAAGTTTGAAGTAAAATACAAATTCACTGAAAAATGTCTAGTATGAATCATAAGCTAAAAGAAATATAGTAAACTTTTTTCAGATGAAAAAAGTAAAAATTTGTATAATTTTTATTAATTTAATTTAGCCCTATTTAAAGTGCTGTATTTAAAATTGAATAGTTCTTTTTTTTTCTCTTTTAAATGGTATACAGGACCATTTTGGTTGTCCATATTTTTGAATTTTTTATGATGGGCTTAGATTAACTAGTGTGAAAAATCTTGAGTTCAGTGTAATTACAGAATGACAAAACACTAAGATTTTTTAAAAATTATGTAAGGATTGATAGTAAAGAGTATTGTCAGCCTGTTCATGGAAATATTAATTTTATGTATTTTTGGAGCTTTTCTATTTTACTTTAAATTTAGTTTATAGTATCTTTACTTCTTTTTTTACTCATTTTTAACAATTTAAATAACTGAATTCTGTAGTTGAAAAGCTTTCAATTAATGAATTATTATAAGTATTATTATAGTTATTACTATAAGTATTATTATAGTTATTACTATTTTTTTTTGATAGTCTTTCCTTTTTTTTTTTTTGTGCTCAGGCAAAGGATCCCTAAAATTTAAATTTAGATGTTGTCCACTATGTCAGTGGTCTCCAACCCCTGGGCCGTGGACCGGTACCAGTCCGTGGATCAAATGATACTGGGCCGCTTAAGGGACATTAAATTATTTCCATTTTATTTACTGTGGTGTATTTCTCTCGGGTTTGTGCGACTTTGTCGGGTTTGTGCTATTTTATACCTTTGTAACAGAAGAAATCTTGTAACTATTTTAAATTAGTTTATTGTTTATTAAACATTTAAAGATTATAAATTAGAATTGCTGTCATAAAATTGAAAATAAATGCGTTTTCCTGAAAGAAAGAAAAAAAAAACAAAACAAATAAATAAAACGAGTTTTTAATTGAACAATAAATAAACATAATGTCATTTATACATCAAAATTATAATAATATCAATTATTAAATCAAAACAATCAAAAATATAAACAATGAATGTCTTCCCTCAGCGGGCCGTGGTAAAATTATCAAACATTACCTTTTAATCAAACATAGAAAGGTTGGGGAGCACTGCTCTATGTCATCTTCTCCTGTACTTTTCTTTTACAATTATTAGAGAATTAACCCTTTCTCATTTTCTGCTGAATGTGAAAGCCCCAATCTAAATTATCTCTTGTGTGAAATCATTTATATACTTAATGCAGTATTTAAGGGTTTTCTGAATTCTTGTTTAATTTTAATTATATGAGTTATACTCATGTATTTTCCTTTTAATACTTTGATTAATTTGTGAACTTCTATAAGAAGACTAATACTTAAAGTAGGATAAATGTTTATTTCTTTGTTTCTAGTACATTAATTTTAACCATTTACTTGTATAATTTTAGGCATAAAACAAAGTTTTACCCCATTTATAATTTTTCAAGCTGTCTAGTTTTTTTTCCCTAAAATTTACTTGCATAAAAATTGAATATTTTATACAATTTCTGCAAGAATATTATCTTGATATAATAATAATATTAGTCTTTTTAAAATTTCACAAATTGTTTCTGTAGGAGAGTGAAAGACGAAATTGGCGACCTTTTCATTCTCAGCAGCTTCCTGCAAACTCTAAAGTAGCTGTCTTAGCTGATGTGGGTATGTTTACTTTGTGTTAAACATTAATTTTTTGTTTTGTTATAGTTTGTCGGTGGTTTTCTTATTCACCCTCATAAAACAATACCCATGGTTTATTGTTTTAGATTGAGACATTATTTTGTTTTACTTATTAACTTTATTGTATGGTTATTACTTTTAGAGGCATGATGCTTGCTTGGCATTGCAATTGAATACTCAGAGCAGTACTCAGGTTTAGGTATCATATTTTGTTAATGCATGGCAAGGTGTGTTTACTTATTTCTGTGACATGCTACTTTAGGGCTCGAGGTAGCCTAGTGATAGCGCATGGGCTGCTTAGGGTGCAAATGAACACTCAGAGCATTACTCAGGTTTAGGTATCATATTTTGTTAATGCATGGCAAGGTGTGTTTACTTATTTCTGTGACATGCTACTTTAGGGCTCGAGGTAGCCTAGTGATACTATATGGGCTGCTTAGGGTACAAATGAACACTCAGAGCAATACTCAGGTTTAGGTATCATATTTTGTTAATGCATGGCAAGGTGTGTTTACTTATTTCTGTGACATGCTACTTTAGGGCTCGAGGTAGCCTAGTGATAGCGCATGGGCTGCTTAGGGTGCAAATGAACACTCAGAGCAATACTCAGGTTTAGGTATCATATTTTGTTAATGCATGGCAAGGTGTGTTTACTTATTTCTGTGACATGCTACTTTAGGGCTCGAGGTAGCCTAGTGATAGCGCATGGGCTGCTTAGGGTGCAAATGAACACTCAGAGCAATACTCAGGTTTAGGTATCATATTTTGTTAATGCATGGCAAGGTGTGTTTACTTATTTCTGTGACATTCTACTTTAGGGCTCGAGGTAGCATAGTGGTAATGTATGGGCTGCTTAGGGTGCTCGGATCAAATCCCAACAAGTAAGATTCAATACCTCTATGTCTAGGTTGGATATGGGCATGCTAAATCTGTAGACTAGGAAGTCCCTCTACGAGGTCAGAGAGGGTGGGAGAGGGTACAATCCCTCCAGATATTGCCCCTGGGGGTGCTCAGTCAAAATTGAGGTGGCATCTGGCAAAATTGGACTCTGACCCTTGTGTTGTCATTATAAACTGAAGCCATACTATTATCTCGGAAATAACTTCCGAATGCAGAGTGCGGTATGTTTTCACTGTTAAAAAAATCCATAAATAAGTAGATTGAATTTAAAAAAGTATTCGACGGTTTATTGCAAAAAATAATAAGATAAAACATTATTTTAAAATAAAAACAACTGAGCATCTTAGAACGGCAACCGCGCCTACGGCTGCTCTAGCAACAGCAAATACTGCATACCCAATCACATATAACTGCTCCTGCCATGCAGTATAAATAACAAGAATGTTTTACATAAGGCAGGGTGTCTTCTTCCTGAAAACACTTTAATGGAAAAATGCAAATGTAAAAGAGTGACGTAAACACAGGAAACAATCCTGATTATTCCGATCATGAAGACGTCATTCAGTACAATGACTGGTTAACTTAAAATAACAAAGATTAAGGAACAGTATATAGAACATGAGTGAAGTTAAAGAGAATGATACGCATGTGTACAAAGTTCCGATGTTTTGGAAATGAGCGTTACGTAAACGCTGAAGTTCTGAAAGACAATAACTTAACATCATAGTTATGGTAAGATTTATAATACATACCCCTCAGTCTGCTAGCCTATGTGGACCTGGTCTGGAATAAAAATTCCAGCTAGGGGCATTAGAAACAACAACATGCTTTAATATGTCACATTTCTATTATATGCTTCTTTGGGTGATTCCTGTGAAATATAACTAAATGAAGCAGTACTTTATCAAAGGTGTCTAAAATGTGGTGAAGCGATTACCTGTATGTTTTGCGAATATATAGAAGTGTCTTATAAAATCTATGTATGTTTCATTTCTATATAGATGGCAATGGGGAAGTTGAATTAATATTAGGTCTCACTGATCATGTGTTAAGAACATATAGATGGGTAAAGATCAACCAGGTATGTTAAATTTTTCTCAACAGTTCAGTTATGTATTAATAGTTTTATTGCTAAATTTTTCTGTCTGATTAATAATTAGGCATTTATCATTTTTCTTAGAGATTTTGTTTGAAAATCATTTTTAAATAATATGACTCTTTAAAATTAGTTGTCCTAAACCATTTTAAATTTGAAACAGAATAGTTTTTGATCCAAAATTTTATATAAGTGTGACCTACTAAATCAACTAGATACGTCAAGATGCAAGATTTGAACACATATATTCCATATAGGTCATTTCCCCCCCTTTTATTACTTTAAAGTCGCCTGTCAAGCTAATGCTATGGCAAACTTATATGTATTAATAGTTTACAGTTATGTATTAATAGTTTTATTGCTAAATTTTTCTGTCTGATTAATAATTAGGCATTTACCATTTTTCTTAGAGATTTTCTTTGAAAATCTTTTTTAAATAATATGACTCTTTAAAATTAGTTGACCTAAACCATTTTAAATTTGAAACAGAATAGTTTTTGATTTGAAATTTTACATAAGTATGACCTACTAAATCAACCAGATACGTCAAGATATGAACACGTATATTCCATACAGGTCTTTTTTTTCCCCTTTTATTACTTTAAAGTCGCCTGTCAAGCTAATGTGATAGCAAACATTCATTCTTAAGTTTGTCTGAATAAAATGCATCAAAAACTTTCTTTTTCTGAAAACATATAAATACAGTTTTAAAAAGATGACTTTTGTTACAAAAATGCTTAAATTTAGCATGTTTAGTAAATATTTTGACAAAATTGATTTTGTTTACAGTTAGTTTCATCTTTAGATAAGTGAAAATTTTAAATAAAAGAAATTTTTTTACTCTACAGTATTTATTAAGCACTGAAAATATCATACTATATACCTATCTTTTATATTTGTTGCTAATCAAAACTATTAATAAGTTTAAATGGAACAGATAAGAATTTTTTTTAATGGTTAGTTAAATTTTGCTACATTTTGATAGTCGAACTGCAAATATTGAATTTATTGCCTGTTATGATAATTTTTGTCATTAAAAATTTAATAATTTATTGTTATTATTAATAATGTAAAATCATTCATGTATGTTTTTTTTTTCCCTTTCTAGAACTCTAATGATATGACAGGAAAATTAGTGGGCTTGCATAAATGGGAATTTGCTGATCAGGTAATACATCCTTAATGACACTTTTTTTTTTCAGTTTTTAATGCATGTTCAAAAAAATTTATCATTTTTTATTTTCCTGCTGAAGATAATTTAGTAAATTATCTGTTTTTGGTTGTAATTTTCTCTTGTTTATGATTTTGTAATAATAAAATTTTTCATGGTTTCCATGCAATTCTAATAAAGTGTCTTGTTTTGAAAGCAGTACTGTAGATATATGTACCACTGTTTTCCTTTCAATACTAATAAATAAATAAATAAATATATATATATATATATATATATATATATATATATATATATATATACACAGTGGCTCCCAAAAGTGTTCGTACATTTACGATTTTCGGTGAAATAGGGGTCTATCCATTAATTAAAATGAATATTTCAGAATGGGTATTTAATAATAAGATCTATAATCTATTCTTAACAAAACTACATGAAATATTTTAAAAACATGGTAAAACTTTATTTTTAAGAAACCAATAATCCAAAAGTAACCAAAAACTTCATCTCACAAAAGTCATCGTACACTTGTAAAAAATCTCTACATATTAGTAAATATTCTAATTTTTCGTTAACTTAGTATTTAAAAGGATATCCTTTAGCATCCACAATAGCGTTTAAACGTCTGAGAATAGATTGCACTAGTTCATTTGTAATTTCAGCATCAATGTTCATCCATTCTTCCATCATAATTGTTTTTAGTTTGCTTTTCGTGTGAATGTCGTGTTTTCATACTCGAACCTCCAGTTCTCTTCGAATATGTTCTATTGGGTTTAAATCTGGCGATTGAGGTGGTGTTTTCAAAACTTGTGGACAATTATAGAGACACCATAGGCGAACATTGAGAGCCATGTGCTTAGGATCGTTATCTTGATAAAAAACATAGTTGTTTCCAATACACAAATTTTGGGCTGATAATTTTAAATTGTCTCTTAAAATATTTATATAAACAGCATGATTCATTATGCCATCAATAAATACCAAATTACCTAGTCCTGATACTAACATGCACCCCCTCACAAGGACACCTCCACCGCCATGCTTAAATGTTCCTACTAAGTTCTTGGGACTAAGTTCCTCATTTTTCCTTCTCCATACAATTATACACCCATCGGAACCAAAAATGTTCAACTTGCTTTCATGGACAAATAAGACATTATTCCAATACGTTTGGGGCTTTTTTATCATTGATAGTGCGAAGGGAAGCCTAAGCTTTCTGTTTTTCTCACTCACAAAATATTTTCTACGGGCAGAACGCCCATGAAATCTAGCTGCCCTAAGAACTCATCGAACAGTTTCAGGTGAAATTGATGTAGAAAATGTTTCATTAAATTCTGAAAAAACTTTAACAGCACTCAAACGTGGATTTTTCACAAATTTTCTAATTATAAATCTTTGATCACGTTTTGTTAACTTTGCCGGATGACCTTTTCTTACCTTGTTTTCGATTCGATTTTCTTCTTTAAAGTGTTTTATCACATACTGCACAGTAGAATAGGATAAATTAAGTAATTTAGCAATATTCCGAACTGATTTACCACTACTATGATGAAAAATAATCAATTTTCGAATGCTGTTTGTTGTTTCTTTACGACTACGAGCCATTTTTAAATAATAAATAGAATATTATGAATTTATTATATTTATTTATATTTATGAATTGATCCGAAAATATTTCAGTCTACGATGACTTTTGTGAGATAAAGTTTTTGTTACTTTTTGATTACTGGTTTCTTAAAAATAAAGTTTTACTATGTTTTTAAAATATTTCATGTAGTTTTGTTAAGAATAGATTATAGATCTTATTATTAAATACCCATCCTGAAATATTCATTTTAATTAATGGATAGACCCCTATTTCATTGAAAATCGTAAGTGTATGAACACTTTTGGGAGCCACTGTATATACCGTCGATTCCGGTTAATCGGACCACATCAGGACATGGTCATTTTGGTCCTGTTAACTTGCTGGTTCGATTAAATGATATAAGACAGAATTCGGTCCGAATAAGTGGCAGGTCCGATTAACCGGAATCGACTGTGTATATATATATATATATATATATATATATATATATATATATATATATATATATATATATAAAGGTAGAGCTAACTGTATCTTTTGTTGAAATCAATTCTGTTTTATGGAATAAGTTTCTGTACTGTTGTAACTTTTGTTTCTATTACTCCTGATATACTGGTTTTATTAACAATGCAATTTATAGAAAAAATACTTTTCTCCCTATTATGTACAAAAATAATGTAATATATATATATATCTACTCCATTTGCTGAATCAATGGCATTTAATCATTTATCTGCCTACTCCTAAATCTATTTTCTAGAATTTTTTTTTGCCTCCCTACCCTTAAAAATTTTTATGCTCATCATTTAGGACTGGTTTTGTATTTATAAATAATTGATATATTAATATGATAGTTACAACAGCACATAACTACACATTTTTTTATAAAAATGAATATGTCTATGTATGACTGTATACATTATATATGTATTACATAATTTATTACTTTTTGTATGTTTTTTTTAAATAATGAAAATACAGTCGAATCCGGATAATTTGTCTACTGCTTAATCAGACCAGCCACATATTTGGACTGAATCCTGAAGAACCAAAACAAATCCTATTGCATAAGCCTAATAGGGCATGTTCGCATAATCGGACCAGCCAGTTATTAGGACCAAAATGATCGCGTCCCAATGTGGTCCGATTACCCAGAATCGACTGTACTTTTTGAAGTATATCATATAGCAAATATTGTTGCTAAAATAGATACAGAAAATACTAAATGCAAAGTAACTGCAATAAGTTAACTGCAAAAATGTATTGTATTTCTTTGCCAAACTTGTTAGTTTGAATAATTTTGGCAAAATTATAATTAAAATTTTTTTTCAGAACTGCTTTTTACCATAAACAAATTTTCTGGCTTCGATAGCTATTTAAAGAGGTTATATCCTTGTGTAATCATGCACTTCAGCTTTTAAACTGACATTGCTACCTATATACACTATCTGGCCAAAAGTATCTGGACACCCCCCTAAAGAAGTGGATCTGGTAGGTGACGTAATTTGATGTGCAATCGGAAGCTATAAAAGTGTTGGTAGTGGTTTGTCAGATCATATTTGTGCGTTTTTGAGACAATGAGTAAGTCAAAGGAGCTTAGTGACTTTGGTCATGGCATTATAGTGGGATGCCCATTTCTCTTCCAGGAGGATAACTGCTCTATTCACATATCGAGACTTGCACAGTCATGGTTTGACGAAATGGGTGTTCAAAAACTGGACTGGCCTTCTCAGAGCCCTGATCTAAATCCCATTGAAGACCTTTGGGACAAATTAGATTTGACTGGCTGCATAATCTGAATTACGTAGCCAGTCAAATTGACTATCCTTACTGCTAGCACACACTTCCGCTGTGATGGACGCCTGGATGTCAATTCCTAAGGACACCTATCAAAAACTGGTGGAAAGTCTCCCCAGATGTGTGCAGGCTGTCATCGATGCAAAAGAAGGACCAACATCATATTAATTATGCCTCAGAACTCTCCGAGTCTATACCACTGGGCGTCCGGATATTTTTGGCCAGATAGTGTACCAATATTCCTCAGTATCCTAGCTCATGTCCTTTAATTTTTTAAACTGTATTAAGAAGTTTCTTGCACTGAAATATTTTCCTTTTACTACTAATAATAATTATTATGGTGAGGAAATACTATTAACTCTAAAGACATAACTCAATATTTCAGTTACATATCAAACCAACTATTCTAGTTTAGTTGAATTAAATGGAGACATTTCAATATATTTTGTAAGCTGCAAAAAAATTTTGTATTTCAATTATAAAATTGTTGTTACCTCTTGCGTTCATCTAACATATTATAAAGAATATTTAATATGTTGTAAATAATTTTTTCCATAAAATAAATTCTTCTAAGAATAACTGATATTAAAACAAGTATTAAATGGAATGATACTGCTTTCTCTAATACCCCTGCAACTGTAAGTATTTCATTTGAATTAATGTCATTGTCAAACAAAAGTTACTCAAGTTTTTAACGCAGCATTTTTCTCTGTACATTAATTTTGTAGAAAAAAAATTCCTAAGCTAAAATTCTGTTTTTCATTTGCTTATGAAATAATTTCAATTATTGTAAAATATGTGTGTAATATTCATTAATAATTATTATGTAATATTTGTGTCTAATTTCCATTATAAATCACATTTTTATACTAAAAAGAGAAATCATTTCATTTATCCTTTATCATTTCTTTACTCAACTGTAAAGTCTTTTCTTCTGTAGATAGGATCAATTTCCCTAAATCCTTGTGCAGAAGGTTGTCCATATGTTTTAGTAGCTCAGCCAGGGGGTACATATATAAACTTTGAGTGTCCACTTCAGTTACTTCATGATGTTACAGACAGGTAAATCTTTTGCTTCGCTATGATGAGATATTTGACTGTTTTATCTGTTAGCTAATATTGTTGTGATATTTCAGCTTTTTATTAACTTATTATAACAATTTTTATTTGTTGTATATGAATGCTACTAATTAGATGGGTATTTTGTAAGGTATACCCTCAAATTACTTTGGATTTGCATTTAATACAGATGAAATAGAAAACTTCTCTATTTGCAGTGCACATTCTTTGAAAATATTCTTTTAAAAAAAGCTTTATATAAAATAAAACCAATCCAGAAAGTATAGAAAAAAAATATATCCAGGAAAATAAGTTTAAAAAAAAAATCTAGACTTTCTTTCCCATAAAGGCTCATGAAGTCTTTTGTTGAATTTTACTCTTCTATATATATAAAACAGTTCCGTAATTTACTGACTGGCTGACAGATGACGCACAGACCAAACTGCTGGACCTAAAGGGTTGAAATTTTGCATGGCGATTCTTCATATAGTGTAGGGGTGCACTAAGAAAGATTTTTGAAAAATTCTTAGATTTTTTTAAATAAAATTTTTAAGCTATCACAAGAAAGATCATAAAAAATACTTTAAAATGAAATCCTTTTCGAATCTTTACCTCCATTTTCTGATTTTGGTGAATTTTTAAAGATTAATTTTTAGAATTTAATTTATTAAATGGTGATCACGTGGTTTCTTTTCTTTTTGTGATACTTTAAACTAATTTTGTGTCATGTGCATACAATGAAATAAATTGACAAAAAATTATTGTTTTTTCTTTCTAATGTGATAGACGATTGGACATTATCCAAAAAAATATTAAAATACAGTTAAAGAAATGTTCCTCAAACTGTGCTATATTAACTGTACTATATTCTTTAGTATGTTCTATTAGATTTAGTTTGAATATTTTCTTCTATATTATTTTGTCTATAAAAATATCTGTTACGATTTTTTTATAAATATATATATATTTTTTGGCATTAAATGCATACATTGACCATTGTATTTAATTTGAATATACTCCATGACAAAGCACGGGTATTCAGCTAGTAATATTATAAATCTAAAAAATATGGAATATTTTAAAATTTATAATATTTCAAAAGCAATATACAGTTGAACCTCGATATAATCAAATTCCTTAATAATTCAAAGTTTTTCCATTCCCCTAGAACCTGCCTAACACTCCCATGTTATTTTTACCTGTTTGTATTGAAGGACTGGTTAGGAAGACCTTGATAGTTTGAATTTTTAATTTGCTTCGCTTTTCACCGCTCCTCTATATATCGAAGTTGTTTTTATAAAATCAATAGCATTTAGATGAAACTCAGTTATTTCTTTGGGGAAAACCTCTATATATCGAAGTCAGTCAGAAATCACCTTGATAAATACCTCGACCTCAATATTTCAAAATCATCGATAATTTGAAGTTTTCTTGTTCGCCTTGAGTTTTGATATATTGAGTTTCCACTGTATAAGCAAAGTGTATTAATATTTATTAAATTTTCAAAATAATCAGTAATTTATATTTCTGTTAGATATAATATTTTTCAATTTCCCATCTATTCTATTTTCTTGTGGCCCAAAGCAGCTTCCCATAAAGTAATATGGCTCTCATCACATATCGAGTTGTGCAGATCTAGTATAATCTAACTATAAATATCTAATGTTGTTATTTTAATAATAAAGGTCTGTTTTATGTATTGTTTTTAGTTATACACACATACATACACATATATATGTAATATTCCCATCATATCACATCCTTAAATTATAACCTGAAAGGGAAAACTAGCTCATATATACATGGCTCAAGCTAGACTCAGCCTGAAAGGAATTAAAATTAGTTTTAAATGCAGTTGGGCTAAACTTCTTGGTACATCATTTATTAGAGTGAAAATATATCCGTTCATTCCAAAACGGCTCGGGATAATATCACCTTCTAACATTAAACATGAGAGGGCAAAAAAAAAACGTGGCTATTATTTGAAGGTTCAGCAGATTTAGGGGCTCTTGAAGCTAACCCACTCCTGAATTTGGATATATACATGTGTAGAAATGCAAAGGCATGTGATTTTAAAGGCCCTGTTCTCCTGGGAAGCTCTGTGGCTAAGGGTTTTAAAGCGATAAATTAATATTACCGGGGATTGGATTTAGGAAAGGGAATTTATGCTAGAATAGAGGGCATAATATTTAAGATAATACACACACACACACACACACATATATATATATATATATATATATATATATATATATATATATATATATATATATATATATATATATACAACATTTGTCAAAATTTGCATGCTTTATAAGCATATGTATGCTGCAGCTTAGCAATTAAATATAAGGTGAGTTTAATGCCAAAAAGAGAGGAATTCACAGTGAGTGAATCAACACTTGAAAAAACGTGTGAATTAGCAACCAAAATAGAGCCATCGGTGAATCTCAACACCCCAAAATAAAACCATAGGTGATTTAACACCCAATGAATTCTTTGGTTCTATTTAAGGTGCTAATTCACCTGTTTTTCTTTTAGTGTTGATTCACGCACTGTGAATTTCTCTATTTTTGGTTTTAAGCTCACCTTATATTTAATTGCTAGGCTGCAGCATTTATACGGTTATGAAGTGCATAAATTTTGACAAATGTTGTATATAATCTTTGTGGTTAATAGCAGCTTTGGTGCATAACTACAATTGTTATTTTAATTGTTTGTTTGTTATTGATGTATGTGTAACTTGCTTGGGAATGTGTATATATATATATATATATATATATGAGGTGGTGAAAGGCAAAGTGGTGTAAGAGACATTTTCAAATTTTTTTATTCGAGGGCAAAAATGTAATCTCCATGTTCAATTTATAATGGAATTGCAAATAAGTATTATTTGCAATATTATAATAATTATGAATTATAATTTGTTCAATTTATAGTGGAATTTTTAGTAGTTTTTTCAGTAAAACGCTTTGGACTTACACCATTTTACTTTTCACCGTCTCATATATGGACCTGTGTTTGAATAAATTGTATGTAGGTAAAGTTTGTAATATCCAATGATTTTTTGTCCTGTATATGTTTTATTTACAATTTGGTAAACATTTTAAATGTTGTTATCTGTTTATTGTGTTGAAAACACAAAGTGTTTGGGACTGTGTATGTGCAATGCTATATGGTGTATTTCAGATTTTTTTCATTATTGTCCAAAGCATTTAAAAAATAAAATAAAATAGAGGGAAGGAAATCAATGCAATTCATCAAAAAATGCCCTCTGGTGGTGAAATTGTGAACTTATTTTTTTATTTGCTCAAACAAATTCCCACCCTATCAATGTCCTACACAAAATTTCTTAACTTTCTGAACTGATAGTTTCGACTGTAGACAACTTTAAAGTAGGGAAGTTTAATTATGGGCACCCCGTATTTAGATAGGAAGTTAAAGCTATAAACAGGTCATAAAATTAGAAAAATATGACATGCTTGGTTATTCCAAATCTTAATTCATGTTGCTGATTTTTTTTTCCCTTTGTAGATGTTAAATAATTGGTAGTTTCAAGACGTGTTATGTTTACTCAAAATTAAATGGAGTTTTAGAATAATTTATGGAAAATTTTAAAACAAAATTAAAGCAACAAGTATAATTGTAACACTGGGCATGACTTTACTAATCTTGCAACAATGATGGCTACCAGAAAAGTTATTTTATTTTTATTTTTATAATTTTTTTGAAATAGTAGACTGTGGTATTTGGAAATTGCCGTTTTAAGTATATAAGTAATCTCATGATTTTATAATGAAAATTAGATTTTTCTAAAGATTAAAAGTTATTGAGTAAATAGTAATAGCTGAATATAATGGTTTGCTACAGTATTTCTTTCATGGGTGGTCCTAAACTTAAAAATTTTCAGAAAATTGAAAATTGATATAATTTACTCTATTACACAGAGATTTTTGTCAAGTCAAATGACGACATATGTAGTATGTATGTCAGGAAATATATTTAATGATCTCTCTGTCTCTTATTTTAGTACTGCTGTATCAAAGCTGACACCAAAGTTCCATCCGCTGGCTTCATGTCGTATGAGAAATCGTAACATATCATCTGAAATTCTTGGTGGAATTTGTGGTACTTCTAATGGGAAAAAGACCAATGCTTTAATTGCTGTGGCTACTCTGGATGGTAACTTAAATGAAAATTTTTTGACAAAAGTTTTTAGAGTTTATCCTGTTACCATAAGTGCAGTCTATACAATTGCATCTGTTTAGTTGAATCCTTTCATTCTTTTTGAAAACTTACGAGGGGTGATCAAAAAGTAAGGTTACAAAGCCTGCAAGGAAACGTGTACATTTTATTTCATAAAACCAATATAGCCAACTGATAGTACATACATTAGGTTATTTTTCGACATAGTCTCTATATCGATTTAGGCACTTGTCGCTTCGTGGGAATGAGTTTGAATGTTCCCTCTTGGTAAAAATCCTGTCCTTGCGTGTTCAGCCATGTTGTGGCGAAGTGTTTTATCTCCTTATCTGAAGCGAATCATTGGCCCCCTAGGTCCTCCTTAAAGTGAGGAAAGAGATGGAAGTTGCTTGGAGCGATGTCCTGGCTGTAGGAAGGGTGGTCGATGATGTCCCAGCGAAATTTCTTCAACTGCATGGGGGTCCTCTGGGCTGTATGAGGTCACGCGACATTGTGAAGGAAGATGCTGCCAGTTAATTTCAGCCGTACTTACATGTTTCGCCCACAGAAATCGAATAACTGAGCGGATTTCTTTGCGAGACCAGTTTTCCAAACAAGTCTCCATTTCTGTTAACCGTCAACTAGTGCTGTAGGTTGCGGGTAGGTGAAACTCTCCACAGTTAGCGACCTCATGTATTAGGATTACTGCACACAACTAATTTCTGTATAACAGACGAAACTCCAGGAATATCGACCTTGTAACCTTAGTTTTTGATCACCCCTCGTAATTCAAAAGAAAATACCTTTGATAGAAATTAACCTAAATTTTCAAAACATAATCTAATTAGATAAAAATAGTATGAAAAATTAAACCTTTTTTCTATATACAGTGGAACCTTGATCCATAATTTTTAAAGGGACCTATTTTACTAAACCAGTGGTTCCTGTTAGGTTTGGGTGGGCAGAAATGCCCATAACCTTAAATGATAGATAATGTAAAACATGAAACCTAATACATGAGTCATGACTTTTGGATACCATTAGCCTGGACACCCTGTATTATTATTGAAACATACTAAGAAAAAAATAGTTTTACACAATTGTCCCAGATCTCCTGTTTTTGATATAACCAGATAATTTGGTGAATAATGCTGTTAGTGAATTAGTTTTAGAGAATATTCTCAAACTGTCAAAACCTTACATAACTGTTATCTTTTCTTACAGGTACATTGATGCTTGTTGATCATGACGAAATTTTATGGTCATTGCAAGTGGATCACCAGTTATTTGCTTTAACCAAACTGGATCTAACTGTAAGAAATATATTTATAAACTTTTTATCTGATCAGCTGTTTCACATTTTCATTGGCCTACTGATTTGTCTTTGCTTTTTCCCAGCCTTTTGGGGCCTCCAATATTCTTTAATGAAAGACAAATCTTTTAGATATGACAAATTTTTTCAAAAAGATAATAGTAATTTTTTAATGTAGTTAAGTCACTGTGGAAAAGAAAAGATGAAATATTTTTAAAGAAATGATAGAATATTTTTTTGATAGATGGAAAATCTACTAAAATGTGTTTTCATCCAAAACATCCTATACTGAACTGAGAAAAGTCACTCTTCAAAATAAGGAAAAATTAATTACCAATAATACAAACTGATTGAAATATTTATTAATTATTTCAATATAAACCTTCATTTCCTCTCAGCTTTGAAATAAGCTTGATTTTTTTTCCATAACTTATGAGTAGTGAGTAACCCAATAATGAATTGGTGTACTTATTATCTATATAAATAAAAGAAAAACTGTTGGCGAGGTTGAAACCATAAAATAAAACGTGGTAGGTATCTCAAAACACTGCCGCAGAATGCAACAGTGGGCCAAAGGAACAGTAAGCAAAAAAGGCAGTCTTCACTTAAATACATTTGCCCACGTATGCAAAAAACCACATGGGCAGCTGGCTGATTTGCATAAATTACAGAAAACAAAGTGTATGGAAAATAAATATCTATACAAAAAATACATTCACTATAAATAACGAATATTACAAAATTATATAAGCATTGAAAATAAGAAGTATTACAAAATTATTTAAACATCGGAACCAGTGATGGCAATCGAACATCGCAACTTGAGATTGTAATAAAACATTACGTCATTCCCGACGCCGGCACCTCACATGCTGTGTGGTAAAAACAACACAAAGTTCAACTTCCAAATTGGCAAGAAGAAAAAGTTGGGAGTATCCCAACAAAAACTTTGTCTGTCGGTTGGCAGAACAATTTTGGGTAGTCTGTTTCTGGTATGGCATCCTGTTGGGATGCTCCCCACTATTTCGTCTTTCCAATTTGGAAGTTGAACTTTGTGTTGTTTTTTCTCACACAGCATGCGAGGTGCCGGCATCGGGAATGACGTAATGTTTCATTATGATTGCAAGTTGCAATGTGTGGTTGCTATCACTGGTTGGGATGTTTGAATTTGTTTCTTATTATCGATGTTTATATAGTTTTGTAATATTCGTTATTTTAAGTATATTTTTGTGTGACAGTTATATAGATGTTTATTTGCGATATACTCTCTTTTCTGTAATTACATTTACCCAAATCAGCCAGATGCACATGTGGTTTTCTGCACACGTGGTCGAATGTATATAACGTGCTGTTTTTTCTTGGCTCGTGGCAGGTCAGTCAGAGCATTGTGGTAGGCAGCGAACTATTAACAATGTTCAATGTTATTTCAAGTTTGTTTTTGTGATGGCTTGCATGTTAAAAACCGAATGAATCTACGTTTTGTTTTGAATTGGAAATTGCTTTTTTTTTTTTTGCTTGCTGTTGCTTCGGCCCACTGCTGCATTCTGTGGTAATGTTTTAATATACCTACCACATTTTATTTATTGTTTTGACCACGCCAACATATCCATTATGAAATTCGACCATGTTCGAAAGTGTCAAAATCGATGCTTTTTTTTTCATGAAAGTACATAAATGTTACATATTTGGAAAGAGCTTTGAAAACTGATAATTTTTTCTGCATACACTTATTCTGTTACTTTAATAGTTTTAGAGATATTTCAATTCTAAATGCATACTCCACCAATCACAATTAGCCATACAAAACGTAATCCACCATGTTTTAAAAGTTAAAATCGATGTATTTTTTTTCATGAAAGTACATAAATTTAACATATTTAGAAAGAGCTTTAAAATCTGATAATTTTTTCTGCTTACACTTAACCTGTTACTTGAATAGTTTTAGAGTTATTTGGATTCTAATGAGGCGTCCTGTGAGATCATCCATCTTTGACGATGTAAACAAAGCATGATTCATTCACAGCGTGAGTCTCACTAAAAAATGAATCGCTGAAAAGAAATGTTTCATTGTGTGTCTAATTTTTAATTCTTTTTCTATCTTTCATAATTTTAATTCAAACTTTTTAATCATAAATAGATCATTTGAAGATGTACTGATTTTTGGGGGATTTTTGGTAATTAAAATTTAAAAAAATTGAAATTCAAGTGAACTTTGATTCGAGTGTCAAGTGATTCGATAGCTGGCCTAAACCCAGCTAGTTATTACTATAACTATTATAATTATTGTTGATATTGTCTATTTTATTATTATTATTATTATTATTATTAATATTACTACTACTACAATTATTATTGTTGATTATGATGTTGTTTACTAACACTATTATTGCAGCTTCTACTTCTATTTAAATGCATTCTTTAGGTAAAATGTTAGAATGTAATGTGTTTGTGATATTTACAATAATTGCTCTTTAAGGAGTATATTTTAATGTTTCTTTAAAATGATTTAATCAATATTTAATTCTAGTATTATGTATTAAAGTTTTTGCTGCTTACTTCATATTCCTATGTACTTTTTTCTAATCTGAAAATGTTATTAAAATTGAACTCTGTTATCAAATTGATAAGTCATGATCCAGTTTGTCGTAGATTGCTAATTATGTCGCTGATGATCTGAGCTTTTTAATCATATTTATTTATTTGTTTACTATTATTTAATAGGGTGATGGTGAAGAAGAAGTTATTGCTTGCTCTTGGGATGGTTTGACTTATATGGTTAATCAACAAAAGCAGTCTGTGAGATTTCAGTTTGAGGAACCAGTCTGTGCCTTTACATCAGGTATACTTCAGATTCACAGTGCTTTTATGCACTTTCTTACCCTTTTGTAGAATACGAAGTTTTTTTAAAAAATAAGGGTCAGTTTTATTTTTTTTTCAAATGGCGGGCAGAATTACTCGCATCTGTAGTATTCTTTAACCCTTAGACCGCTGAGTTTCCGCCTTCTGGTTCTTCCCCCAGCGTTGGGTTATATTTTTGGCAGCACATTTTGTAGGGATCTGCGTTTTGAAGGGACGTTAAAAAGCACGAGTTCTATACAGTTAAGTTATTTAAATCAAAATAAATAGTACAAAATAAGTGAAACAAAATTTTTAAGAATACATATATATAATTATATAATGTACAGATTTTTTGGGTTATAAATTTCTTATAGTATGGTATATTTTAAAGCAAGGTGAAATACATAAACCCACTTCCCAGTGTTTATACCATATATTCTATTCATCACTTAGTTCACTATTGTCTTTTCATCACTTTTGTCGTCGAATGAATCTGAATATCACTCTCGGAATCCCTTGAACTGTCAGTTCCTTTCGAAAACCCAAAATTCCCACCATTTTATACTGCATGTATTCTAAAAATAATCCCCTAAAAATCTACTTCTTATCAGGAGAAATGGTATTCGGATGTCTTTAAAGTGCTGTCACCTATTGATGAATGAAAAAATCAATTTAGAACACGTTTGTAACGCGCAAAACATTGGAATATCCAGATGGACGCGTCCAGTGCATTCGTAACGCTGGGGGAAAGACTCTGATGAATGCTCTGAGCATGTTCGTAATGGTCTAAGGATTAAACTACATGTGCTTTCTGGGCAATGCTAAATTAAATAATCCTTTCATTCCAAAATTAAATAATCCTTTCAAATTTAATCAGAATAGATATTCTGTTGAAAAACTCTTGATTCCCTTATATAAATAAAATAATTTTGTCCCTTAAATGAATATTAAGGACAGGTTACCACAACCTGTCTGCTTTTTCCCTAACCCCAAGCTTGTGCTGAGATAGACAAAAGATATAGGGAATATGAAAGTTTGTCGCAATATGAAAGTTTGTTAAAAACTATTGTTCATCAAGAGAATTTCAGTGGGGATATATTTATAGAACAATTTAATTCCAAAAAAACATTCCTTTTTTTAATCTGTATTTAATATCTGTACAAAAGTATGGTATTGACCTGGCATAGTCTAAAAACATGTATGTGATAAAATTTTGACTCTGAATAAATATAAAACTTTTTAAAATCAAGAATTTTGTCCTTAATTAAATGAATATATATATATATATTTTATCTTAATTATATAGATAGAGTAGATATTCTATTGGAAAATTCTCTTGATTCCCTTATATAAATAAAATAATTTTGTCCCCTATAAAATGAATATTTTTTACCCTAATCAGAGTAGATATTCTAGTGAAAATTCTCTTGATTCTCTTTTATAAATAAAATAATTTTATCCCTTATTAAATTAATATTTTTAACCCTAATCAGAGTAGATATTCTATTGGAAAATTCTCTTGATCCCCTTATATAAATAAAAGAATTTTGTCTCTTATTAAATTAATATTTTTTACCCTAATCAGAGTAGATATTCTATTGGAAAATTCTCTTGATTCCTTTATATAAATAAAATAATTTTGTCCCTTATTAAATGAATATTTTTTACCCTAATCAGAGTAGATATTCTATGGAAAATTCTCTTAATTCTTTTATTTGAATAAAAGAATTTTGTCCATTATTAAATGAATATTTTTTACCCTAATCAGAGTAGATATTCTAATGAAAAATTCTCTTGATTTCCTTTCATAAATAAAAGAATTTTGTCCCTTATTATTAAATGAATATTTTTTACCCTAATCAGAGTAGATATTCTATTGGAAAATTCTCTTGATTCCCTTTCATAAATAAAAGAATTTTGTCCCTTATTATAAAATGAATATTTTTTTACTCTAATCAGATTAAATATTCTATGGAAAATTCTGTTGATTCCTGTGTATAAATAAAAGAATTTAATTTTACTTGCATTTGGGAATTGTCTATCAAGACAATGACATTTAGTGTGCTGGAGCCTGAAAAATAACTGTTCCTCTTAGTCCAAACCAAGTTGTCGTATTTGATGATTTCCATTGTGTATTTTAAGCAACCACTTCTCCCTATTCACAAGTTCTGTAGTTTTTTAGATCATAGACAGTTCTTACTATGTAGTGACTAACAGAAAATTATACAAACGGTAACTAAAAAAATGTTTAAGATAAAATGTTGAGTTTTATCTTTGAATTTTTCAGGGATGTATTCCGTGTATCCAGGTGATTCTGTACCATCTCTTGTGTACGTCACGTTCAGCGATAGAATTCATCTGTATTACGATGTGAGATTACCAGCCTTTCAAATTTATAGTTTGCTAGAGACAATGAATAAGAAACCTGAAGTTTCAGATTTGATTTCTCAGTTCCCAGTAGATGGTATTTATGATATTTTCTTTTAATCATTTAGTTTTCACAAGTATTATTGAAAATTCTGCAATAAGTGTTTCAAACAATGAAAATTTTAGTTAAAAATCAGAATTATCATACACTAGGTGGTGTGTGTGACCCTTTTGCATGCAATTAAAATACGATAAATTTTATAGCAAAGTTGGTGGTTTGTCGTAGGATGAAAGAAGAACCGGTTCATTTGTAGCAATTGTTTTTTTGTTAAATAACAATGGTGTATAAGGATAATATGAAACCAATGACAAAACGCCTTTGGCCTCAATATTGGAGGTGAAGCATAAAAGAAAACAGGGGAACATGAGATATGTACATGTCAAACCACCTTTGTAGACAATATTAAAAGTTAAATATGACACAAACTCATGGAAAATGTGATATTTACATTACAAAACCTCTTTGTGCACACTATTTGGCTGTGCCATTTCGATGCATCCAGGGAAAGAACTTTAGGGCCAAAAGTCAATTTTTCACTTCAATTTTTAAACAAACCATACACTGTGTCATTACACAAGATCTTACACAAGATCTTACTGTTAATCTTAAATTCTTAAAAAAGCTTTTTTTTTAACGTTAAGCCATAAAAAATTCTGATTATTTTTAAACTTTGTTTAATTCATTTGACATTAAGCCATAAAAATTCTGATTATTTTTAAATTTTGATTAATTCATTTGACGTTAAGCCTTAAAAAATCCTGATTATTTTTAAACTCTGATTAATTCATTGACGTTAAGCAATAAAAAATCCTGATTATTTTTAAACTTTGATTAATTCATTTGATATTAAGCCATAAAAAATCCTGATTATTTTTAAACTTTGATTAATTCATTTAATGTTAAGCCATAAAAAATACTGATTATTTTTAAACTTTGATTAATTAATTTTTTCCCTGGACCTGAAAGTTGGCTCTGTGTGTGTGTTGCTCCTGTGGTTTGGCATCTGTCGGAAATGTTATGAATATACCAACATGAATTTGATTTGGCTTTACTTATGTCATTACTTTATTTCATGTTATTCCTCTATGTATCTTTTATTTTTTGTAATAGATATCTTTTCCATTAGAAAGCATTAACTATTTTAAAGCTCAATTTTTTTTTCCTGTCCATTAATTTTATGGTTAATTGTTATATCGTTGGCTTAATTAACAAACCATGTAATTACAAAAAATACAATTTTAGGATTTTCATGTTATTACATTAGTTTTATTAAAACCTAAAACCAATGTAATAACATGAAAATCCCCTAATTAATAAACCACGTAACTCCAAAAATATAATTTTGGGATTTTCATATTGTTATATTGGTTATATTAAAACCAATGTAATAGCATTAAAATCCCCTAATAACAAAGCATGTAACTCCAAAAAATACGATTTTGGGATTTTCATGCTATTACATTGGTTTTAATCTCCAAAAAATATGATTTTGGGATTTTCATGTTATTACATTGGTTTTATTAAAAGCAAAGTAATATCTTGAAAATCCCAAAATCGTATTCTTTTTAGTTACGTGGTTTTTTAATTAGGCCAATGATATCTAATGTAGCATTTCTTAAGGTAATAAAAAAATGTTCTTCCATATTAGTTTAATGGAAAGTTTTGTCCTTATACAGCTATTACTGTATAAGGACAAAACTTATCCTTGAAAAATCCAAGTCAGCTAATCCTTGAAAAAATAATCTAATACTTCAATTGGAATTAAGAGTATGTACATAAAAATTTAATATTTGTGACACATAATGAGTAATTTTAAAAAGCAATTTTAACACATTAGCTTTTTAAAGGAAAAAAAAAATTACAATTTTGTTTGAATATCACCCAAAACTTGGTTTTTATTATATTGATGTAATTAATATATTAGAGATTTGATTAAAATATGGATAGCATGTATAAAATATTTCATATAAACATACCCCAAAGCAAAAATGTTTTTCTACATTTAAATTAAAAAATTTAAGATGTCTCCATTATTGTGGGTAAATTTAAGCAACTCTGCTCTTCATGAAATAATATACAGTCAATTCTGGTTAATTGGACCACTGGTTAATGCAGTGGTTCTCAACCAGTGGTCCGCGAGAGCCTCAGGAGTGGTCCAGCACCACATATAAAAATGTTGCCAAATAAATGGGGATTTTGAAAGCAATGTTCATTGAACTAGATGGGCCAAATATATCCAATGACTATCAGCTGTTGAGTTAAAAATTTCTTAAAAGTTTAACATAATTATTTTATTATTAGAATATGATATGTTAGAATGTAAGTACGTTAATCCTGTATCCCTTTTGTCTGAGGGATATTCTATACTCATATACCCCCCCCCCCGGAAGGTTCCCCTCTCAAGTCGGTGTATATGTGTGGGGGGGTCCGCACATGGTTCAATTTCTGGCTTAGTGGTCTGCAGACTGCTGTGGATTGGAAAACAGTGGGTTAATCGGACCAGCTGCTTATTTGGACCGAATCCTAAAGAACCAAAACAAATCCTATTTCATAAGCCTAATAGGGCATGTTCGTATAATTGGACCAGACGGTTATTAGGACTAAAATGATCGCATCCTGATGTGGTCCAATTAACCAGAATTGACTGTATTAGGCACAGTAGATTACATCAGGATGATTAATCTTACTACAGCTGATGTCATGTGATGTAATTTATGTTTACATTGCAAGCACTGAGGGAAGCCTTAAAAATTATTCTACACATTTCAATTTCTGATGACTGAATTTTTGTTGAATTTGGAAAAAATTTTGATGTATATTTTACATGTGTATAATAATTGAAAAAATATATTACACTTACATTCTTCTAAATTTCAAAATAACTTTTGTATCGTGACAATTACAGATTTAGTTAAATGTGTTTGTTGTAATTTATTTATGGCCGAACAATGGCCAGATATCTAGGGCACTGGCATTTGGTACCAGAGTCTGTAGATTCAAGTCCCACTGTAGGCATAGATATTTGTAGCAGTTTAAAATCGACTTTAAGCAGTTGGTCCCAGTCTAATTAGCCCTCGTGTAGCAAACAAAGACTGTCACGTTCTCAACCAACCATCAACCAACCTATAATTTATTTATTTAATTTATAATTTATTTATTTTTGTAATTTATTTATTAATTTATTTTTATAATTAATTAATTTATTTTTATAATTTATTTATTTATCATAATTTATTTATTTTGCATAAGCAGTGGTCATTGCTTCAGTAGAAATTTTTAAGCAAATTATTATGGATAATTTACTGTCTTTTAAGCTGTTGTGAAAAAAAATTTGAAATTTGCTTTACATATTTTTATCAGATTGTATAAGGTTTCACTTTGATTGAAAAGAATTTTCCAATCCCTATTTCAGGGGTTCTTAAACTTATGTAGTTCGAGGACCCCCTCTTAAACAACATTTCTTTTTGCGGACCCCATCCCAACTCTAGGTATTTTAAGTCGTTTTTGAGATTTAATTTCTGGCTCAATAATCTCATAGGCACTACGTTATAATAAATATTGGTAAAAATGTATCGCTGGTTATTTTAATAAATGGTCTTACGCATTTATTGAGATGAATATTTTTATTAGGACATAGAATAAAAAACATAAAATGAATAACAGTAGTAAAAAGAATTTTAAAAGTTACAAATCATAATACATTAAATTCATACAAACATTTCTTGGTCAAATATTGGTCAAAATAGATCTATCTTATTTTAATATGTTTTCTGTAAATGATTTTTACTTAATGAGATGGGTGCAGTGGCTCTCTTGAAACCAGAACTGCAATGTCGGGCTCTATGTTGGAAAGTTTTATTCTGAGGTCCGCTTCTACATTGAGTTTGTTTCTATACTTTGATTTCATATATATAACAGTACCAAAAAAGCCTGTATACATAAATATGTTGTGCAGAACGGAATCAAATATTGGAGGGCTTCATTTGCAAGTGCAGGTTAATCAGATCTGAGAAATAAGCAAAAGTTTGTAAGTTCAGTTTTGTTGAATTGTAGTTTCAAAGACGTATTGAATGATAATTCCACGAGAATATCTTGTTCAAGTATAGATTGTTAATGTCAAAATTGTTGCACGGACCCCTGGTAATAGCTATGCGGACCCCCAGGGGTCCGCATAGCCATTAGCCCTGGATTTCTTAAGAATCTATGCCTATTTTATATGATAAATTTTCTTTCAAATTTAGTTTTAAGAAAAAAAACTTTATCCATTATAAACTGTTAAATTTCCTTCTCAGCTGCAGACCCCAGACAGCTACGAAACTTTTATTCCTTCTGTTTATACGGATTTCCCTTGAGCTTAAGCGAGAGTAATGCTGAAAAGTCTATAGCAGACAAGGTAGTTGATGAAGAAGACAAGGATGAAACCTGAATGTGATTTCCTTCATTATCAATAATATTAGGGAAAAATTACTTCTCATAATTTCCTCCCCTAAAAAAGGAAAAGAAATGTATATAGAGGTAGAAAATTTTCATCTATTTTCTACTGACACTTATCTCTGTGATTTTTTTTTATTATTGTAGTGTCGAAATGTTTATTATGATTGTGTGTATAATGAAAACGTATATCAGTGCCAAGTTGCTCTCTATTTTTTTTTAAAATTTAATTTTGGAAAAATTATGTTTTATTAGATTGTAATTTATGTGCAATGGCAATGAATCTTTTTTACTTTTAATGTTATGTTTAATTTATTGTATATGTTTTGTAAGTAAGTTATGTCATGAAATTTTAAAAAGTAACTGAAGGTCACTAAATAGTAAAGTAAGACAGCCAGTTTGTTCATACTCAATTGTTTATTTCATTGATGATACAGGGTGTCATCAATGGGTAGGAACACAGGGTAGGAACTGGAAATTCACATATATGTTACCTTATATATTAGAGTTTTTTAAATTTATAGTCAATGTATTTCCATATGTTCAACTTTTGGGGCACATATGGAATGGAGAATATCTATTTGGTAATCAATCTCAGCCTATGTGCATACCAAAATGGATTCTATAGCACATAAAATTGCAGCTATTATGTGTCTTTTGAGTTCTTCAACACTACAGCGGATTATCAAAGACACTTCTTGCTTCCAGAGACCTTTTTATAGCAAGCTAAGATGTTGTTACAGCTTGGAGGATCTTTTCCAAATTTCGTTGCACTTGCGTAACAGATTCTGTTTTGAAATACTAGCCAACACATATTGCTTTCTCTGATAGAGTAGCCATTTTACAACTTTCGTTTTCACGGAACCACTAGCGTGACCTATTCAACTTTTTTGGCACAGAAAAAACTCTAGTACTCTGTAACACATCTGTGAATTTCCAGTTCTTAACTTGTATACTTTTTTTTGGTATAAATTTTTAAAATGTGTCAAGGTTTTTTAGGATACCCTGTATATCTATAATATCCAAAACTTTTCGTATAAAAGCAACTTATTGGCTGTTAAGGTTTAAGAGGTCAGGTACCTTTTAAAGGCTAAGAGACTTGACAAACATGTCTCTATTTTCAATGATTAGTAGTTATGTAAATCATCTATTCAGAAATAGGAAAATTTTTACTGTGAGTTAAACACTCTTTCTTCTTTATAAATATGGCTCTAAATTTTTTCTAGCTTGAGAGAAATTTAAAAATTTTTTTAAATTTCAACCATTGTTTTTTTCAATGTTAAGTCATAACATGCAGACTTGCATACTATATTAATGAATACACACATTTTTTTCCAAGTTTTAAAATTAAGTTATATAACATATCTTTAAAATGACTAACATTGAAATCAAAATTCTTAGTTCTTCATAGAAAAAATATTAAATTTTTTTAAATTTCAAAATTTTTTTGGATAAATTTTACTGTAATTAAAATTTTTATAGTAAAAATGACATAATAGTTCGTCATTTTAATTATATATGTTTATATTGACGTATATTAATGAATATGCACACTTTTTTAAATTTTAAAATTAAGTTATATAACATATAATGATCAACTTTGAAATCAAATTTCTTAGTTCTTCATAGAAAAAAAATATTAATTTTTTTAAATTTCAAAATTTTTTTGATAAGTTTTACTGTAATTAAAATTTTATAATACAAATGACATAATAGTTCGTCATTTTAATGATACATGTTTATATTGCATGTGTATAAAATCTCATGGTATTCTAGCCAACTGTTCTGGTGATATCATGTGTGCAATGATATAACAATGAAAAAAAACAATCGTTGAAATTTTAAGTAATTAAAAAATTTCTCTTTGAGCTAGAAAAAATTGTTAGCCATATTTATAAAGAAGAAAGAAAGTGTTTAATTCACAGTAAAATTTTCATATTTCTGAATAAATGATTTACATAACTACTGGTGATTTGAAAATTGGGATATGTTTATCTGGTGTTATAGGATGTTAGCTTTTAAAAGGTACCTGACCCCAAGGTCGGTAATTATCTTGTCACAATATAAAAAGTACTTAAAATGATTCGAAATGGATACTGATTTCAAATGTATATATATAATGTATACATAATTTATTATTTTCTTTTATTTAAACATAAGAATTATTTTTGTGGAATTATGGCAGATGTTGATAAGTCATTTTTTCATGTTTTCGGCAAATTAAAAAAGTAACATTTGTTGTAAAATATTAAATTGCTCAATTGAGTTTTTCAATCCAAATATTCTTTAGTTAATACTTATATTCAACCTCAAGCATATGGCTAGTCTTCATTGAAAATTTTCAATTAGGGACAAAAATATTCAATTAGGGACCAAGTATTACCTCTTTTATACATAACAGCATTTGCAATACGAATAATTTAGTATTATGTCATAAGTCCGCTATCAGCTTTTGCCACATTAAAGAACTAATTTTGAGTGTGACATATCAACATAAAACCTAAAATTGAATTTTTTGGATGTATCAACATCTGCCATAATTCTACAGATTTTTGTTTTATGATCACTAGGTAAAAATTTTACTGTTTTGGTCTTGTAAAATTTCTCTCTTTTATTTATTTGAAAAAAAAATAGATGTTCTTATTTTGTTGCTTAGGAAGCAGGGGTGATAATCGTGCAAAACATGTATCATGTATGTACATGCATAAGTTCAAATATAATTAGATCTCATTTTTGGATATAGTCCTTTATTTTAACCATAATTACAATTACACTATGGTTATTTTTTTTAATTAATAGTGTGACAATCAGGAATAATCTTTATTATTGGCACAAAAATTGTGTAATGTAGCATGAAACAATTTCAAGACATGCATGCATATGTGCATACGTATCTGAATAATGTTTACAGTTTGATCTTTATGTGCTCCACCACTCTGAATCTCAGACAATGTTCCTTAGTGCTCATTTTTAAGTGTTCAGTTGTGTAATAATATTGACTGTATTTTGAGGGAATTTTACATAATTTTCATTTATTTTATGTCATTATTATGCAAATAAAGGTTGGCTCAAAAGTCCTCTATTAACGAAAGCCCTGAAATAATGAAATAATCACTGTAGTAGTCATGGTGAAATTATAAAAATCGATTATCTGCTCCTGATTCTTTCATCTGTTTGTATATTTATAGAATATTATTTTCACTCCAACTCTGTGAGTTGGGGATTGTAAAGATGATGTAATTACTTGTGCTTCTATTCATATTTTACTGTATATCTACAGTGATATTAACCAAACAGCTTTGTGATGTAATAATTATGTAACATTAATTCAGTTTGTGACGTGACAATAATTTTACATCACTTTACAGCTTTGTGATGTAATAATTATGTAACGTATAGTCAGAGTTTGTGACGTGACAATAACTTTACATCACTTTACAGCTTTGTGATGTAATAATTATGTAACGTATAGTCAGAGTTTGTGACATAACAATAACTTTACATCACTTTACAGTTTTGTGATGTAATAATTATGTAACATTTAATCAGAGTTTATGACTTAACAATAACTTTACATGACTTTACAGCTATATTGCAGCAGTTTAGAAATGTTTTGATTAATGCTCCATACTGTCTTGTGATGCAATAAAAATGTAACATTAAGTAACAGCTTGGGACTTTAACAATAATTTTACATAATATCAGAGCCATGTTGCAGCAATTTAGAAATATCGATCTTCGACCCCATACAGCCTTGTGATGCAATAAAAATTTGTCATTGAGTCACAGTTTTTGATATTAACAATAATTTTTTTATCTAATCATTGTAGCAACAATTTAGAAATTCCATTTTAGACCTCATACAGCCTTTTGTACAAAAAAAATGTGAAATTAAATCATAAAATTTTTGGCATCTGAAATAACTGAATATGACATTACCACCTTGCTATGGTGATTTAGAAATATCTGTTTTAGGGCCCTATCAGTGAAAATATAACTGTAATGTCCTATATGTGACATTACAGTTATATTTTCATGTTTTAAATGCACATCAAAAATAAATATGTACATACTATATTTATATTACAAACTGATAAAAAACAAAAAACAGTTCAATCGAATACCAATGATTCTTGACATTCTACCATTTTCATATCAAGTCCTTCTAACTGATTTTGCAAGTTTAGATGCAGAGGAACAATAGTCTCCTTTTGAAGAGGCTGCTATGAGATCACTTGTGCTTACTTCAGAGTAAAGACTGCATTGTTAGCATTGTTACAATGGCTATACTTGACTTCATAGATCTTCTATTATGTTTAGCCATGAAAAAATTTCGTATTAGTATTGTTCTAATCATAGATTAGCTAATGCCTGTTTTGAATTCTGTTTTCTTTATTTGAAAATAGTGTTTAAAATGCTATGTGCATGTTTTTCAAAAATTACCTAAAACCAGGCTTACTTTCGTTTGAAAACAATTCTTACAGGGCCCTCCTAAAATAGCACTATAAATTTATATATCGTGCATAAAATTGCCAAAATTTTTATTTCTGATTTCCCCCCCCTGTAAATCAATCCAAAATATTGCTTTTAAAATATTCAGCCAAGGAAAAATCTCTTTACAAGTAGACTCTTCATCATCATATGGGATTTCATAGTTTTGGAGCCACTGTTGTAAGTTCTGTACGTCAGAGGTAAACCATCATAAGTGAAATTTCTTCATTTTCATAATTCTTTTATTTCTGATCCCCCCCTCCCCATAAATCAATCTGAAATATTGCTTTTAATATATTCAGCTAAGGAAAAATCTCTTTACAAGTAGACTCTTCATCATCATATGGGGTTTCATAGTTTTGGAGCCACTGTTGTAAATTCTGTATGTCAGAGGTAAACCATCATAAGTGAATTTTCTTCATTTTTGATATTTTTACTGTAAGTGACTCCTTTTGGATGGAGCTTCCTTGAGAAAAACTGTCCTAATGCAAAACAGTATGGTGGGGGAAATATAGAATTATAAAGTATCACATATGTAAGTCCTGATGAGAGGCAAACCATCACAAAGCTCTCCTGAAAAATGGGAAAATTTACTGAAGAAAATTCATGTATGATGGTTTACCTCAGACGCACAGAATTATAGATAAAAATTCAAAGGCTGTGGTAAAGAAACAACCTAAAAAAAAATTGATTGTAAATGTGCAATTTATACTGATGTAAAAAATAAATTAATCGTCAATTACCAGCATTATTTATTTTGATCTCTTATTAAATATTTAATCATCAATTATCAGTCTAGTCTATTTCGATCCCTTATTAAGTATTTAATTGTCAATAATCAGCACAGTTTATTTTAATCCCATATAAAATGTTTAGTCATCAATCATCAGTCTTGTCTATTTCGATCACTTATCAAGTATTTAATTGTCAATCATCAGCTCAGTCTATTTTGATCCCTTAATAAAAATTAAGGGATACCTTAATTAAAATTAAGGGATCCCCTAATAAAACCCCATTTTAATTGTCAGTCATAAGCTAAGTCTATTTTGATCCCTTATTAAATGCATAATGTGTTTGGACAGGTTTTTCGAATTTTTATCATACTATTTTAAGTTCAGTTTCTTAATCGAATTAATTTTTTAAAGGAATTGATCATTAAATTAGAAAGCGTCACAGAAAGTTTTGTTTTTATAGCAATTTAAAAGAAATATTTATGTGTCAAATGAAGAATACTTAGAGTTAAGTAAATACGTAGAGTAAAAACGTTAAGAATATGTATGAACGTTATGAACATTAAGAATATGTAAAGATAAGTAAATTGTTGTAGACGATATCCTTAGCCTTGCAAATAAAAAAAAAAGGAAAAATTACCTCAGAAATCCTTACTTATGTCTTAATATTTAATACAAGGAGTATGGTGGTCATGTGTATTATGATTTACTATGTTGTTTTTGATGGAGCAAACTGTGTTACAGTGCAGCTAATTTGTAATATAAACTGGCCATAGCATCTATATTATCATAGTTTATTTATATCTTGCTATTGTGATTAAAGAATTCTGCAGATTGTCAGAAAAATAGACAAAATTTCATCAATGTTAAGTTAAATACTTACATCCATTTATGTATAATTCAGAGCAGATTTATTGTGAGTGGACATAAAAATTAACTCTTTATTAAAAACAAGTTAAAAGTATAATGTTGTGTTGTAATTTTATAATAATATTGTTTGTTAATATTATGGTAAATTTTCTTTATGGTGATTATTGTTTGTATTTATATTCTGTAGTCATAAAAATATCTTTTGCTCAAAGCCAAATGAATGTATAAAGTAGCAATTTTGTATCATATTCAAATTTTATTGAAAATAAGCCTGTTAATTTTTTTAATGAATAAAAATTTATTTTTTTAATATGCTGTAGTATGTATTATCTCTTCTATCTTTGGACTGGATAAATTTTTACAAATCTTTTGCTTTTGTATTTAAATTTGGAGATAGTTGTATATGCCAAGAATAAATTTTCACATTTCTTAATTTAATTTTTAAGAAAATGATTTGTTCACCCTGTTAAAAAAATTCTTACTCCATGAAAATAGTTATTTAATTTATTTTTTAAAAATTAAATTAATTTGATTTTACTTTAAAAAACTTATCTTTTTTCTAGAAAACAAAAACTTTCACTTTTGTTTTTTGGCTCAGTTGACTTTAAACCTGCCATTTTAAAAAAAAAAAAGTTATCTTAATTTTAATTTTTTTTTATCTTAATTTTAATTTTTTTTAATTTAACTTAATTTTAGTTATATAGTAATATTTTTAATTGAAGCGTAGTTAAAAAAATTTTGATTTAGTTAATTTTAATTATCTTTCAGGTTTTTGGAAATTTGCGCATTATCGTGAAAAACGTATAAAAATATATCAACGTCACTCTGTCTTTTTGAAGTCAATTTTGTTCCATCCGCAGACACTAAATTCCCTCTTCCGGAAATGGGGATTTTCTGACTCCCAGAAAGGGATATAAGGATTGCACCTGTTTCAGATATTGCAAATTTTTCTAGATTCGACTTTTTTTTCATTCCTGTGGCAACAATTGCCGTTAGATTTCGTAACGGCAAATGTTACACCACAACATAAACTTCCGTTCATGTGCTGTTCTTAAGCCTCAGTTGACATCGATCTTCAATCATAGGGAATTTTCCTCTCGGTAGTTTTCTAATCACCCATTAGCAAATGCATATTTTTGAATACCTTTCTTGAATGTGGAGATGATATTCGTAAGAGCTGTTCACATTGCAGTCCGTTAGCGTTAGCGAAAGCGTAAAAGGAAAAATGGCGCTGAGACGAAATTAAACCAATCATAGTCCTTTACAATTTCGTTCCTAATCGTTTGGAGGTTTGTCATTGGTTAAATATATTTCAATACTTTTACGCTTACGCCAACGGACTGCAATGTGAACAGAGGCGTAGACGTTTAAAAAAAGAGAGTGGATTTTGAATTTTGCCGTAGTTTTTTTTTTTTTTTTACTAGACATTAAACAGTGGATGTCTGTTGCTAGAAAATTAAAATTGATTTTCGATGAAATTAAATAAAAAATTTGAAAATCACATGTATTGCATTTAAAGATCTATTTTCAAAATGCAGAAAACATATATGCAAAAATGCATGTTTTTGAATTCAGTTTTCTGTATTTAAAAATATATCCTTAAACGCAATGCACGTGTTTCAAAAAGTTTTATTAGCACTAAGGTGCTATTTTTATCACTCTGGCAGATTTCTGTTTCTGCCTTTCTTAAGTTCGCCAAAATTTCTAGTGAAATATGTAATAAAGCAATGACATGGCGACTTTTAACAGAGGAAGAAAAAATAAAGTAATACAGCAATGACATGGCGACTTTTAACAGAGGAAGAAAAAATAAAAGAATTACATGGCGACATTTAACAGAGGAAGAAAAAAAAAGTAATAAGGCAATGCTTTGGCGACATTTAACAGAGGAAGAATGAAAAGTACTGTCCGACCATGGAAGCAAGGTCCCTGGAAGCTGTTGCGCATGCGCGAGAAAAGCTAGTCTACTTAGAAAATAGGGGAAAACGTCATATTTTCGGATGTGTTAGTTTATGAAATACAGAATGCATTTCAGACTGCTTTTTGTCCGCAATTTTAAAGTTATTTTTTAAAACTTTATTTTTGATCGAATATGTGAATAATAATTTCAAAATAATAAAAAGAAAGAAGCAAATCTATTTAAAAAATAGGAGTTTTATAGGAGTGGATATTTTCGAATTACATCACAATCAAAATTATCTAAAGCTACGTTTTCGGTGGTTCTTTTTTTCTGACGTTTCCTCGGAGATTCAAATTTTGGAGTTTCTTCACCCTTTGCTTCTCTACGTATTCTTTTTACACTGG
>OU015499.1:120076199-120081199 GCA_907164885.2 Dolomedes plantarius | reverse complement strand
TATATATATATATATACATATATATATATATATATATATATATATATATATATATATATATATATATATACATATATATATATATATATATACATATATATATATATATATATATATATACATATATATATATATATATATACATATATATATATATATATATATACATATATATATATATATATATATATATATATATATATATATATATATATATATATATATATATATATATACATATATATTATATATATATATATACATATATATATATATATATATACATATATATATATATATATATGTAGGAACTCGGTTTCGTGCAAGTCCCCACTTTTACTAGAAACTGTGGTCGGTGTCTAGGGGTTGTTATTCTCCGTCTTATAGAAACCTTTCCGCTTACTGCACGGCGGAACTAGACTCTCTTACACTCAGAGTAATACAGTACTCAATTAAAGACAGAGTCACTGCTTCAACACACAAACTATATATTGACACATATAAACTATTTACATATCTAGAGATACGTTACATATAAAATTACACGTCAAGCCGCACCAGGCCTCCACAATCTAAATGGGTTAAAGCATTCGGCCGTCTGCCGAGATAGGATTGACTAAGCCGCCGTCTGCTGCTTGTCCGGAGCTAACGTCATGCCCCCTTCGAGACTGTCTCTCCCTTCGCAGCCGTCTGCTGCTTTCAGCACCTCTTACCAGGTCGGGACCCAATCTCAGTCTGACCTCTCAAATACTTTTCTCCCCGTTCATCTCTCGAAAACCTAATAGCGCTGTCGTCGCATAGCGTACACGGCGACATATGGCTCAAAGCTGGCCCCTGGGATAACACAATTCCCATATATATATACATATATATATATATATATACATATATATATATATATATATATATATATATATATATATATATATATATATATATATATATATATATATATATATATATATATATATATATATATACATATATATATATATATATATATACATATATATATATATATATATATACATATATATATATATATATATACATATATATATATATATATATATATACATATATACATATATATATATATATATATATATATACATATATATATATATATATATACATATATATATATATATATATACTATATATACATATATATATATATATATACATATATATATATATATACATATATATATATATATACATATATTACATATATATATATATATATACATATATATATATATATATATATATATATATATATACATATATATATATATATATATACATATATATACATATATATATATATATATATATATATATATATATATAATATATATCTATACATATATATATATATATATATACATATATATATATATATATATATATATACATATATATATATATATATATATTACATATATATATATATATATATATACATATATATTTTAAAAACCCCTTTTAAAATTTATGGATATGTACAACTCTACGAAATTAGCGACTGGCAAAATTGCAGCTACAGCAGCAATTGCTCGGACGGCTGCTAATAGGGTATGCAAGTCGTTCGTCAAACTGTTACCCTAAGCTTATTACAAGTTATTTCAAACCTACTAATTCAACGGGGAGAGAATACAAAAAAATTGTAAGTGTTTGTCAGCGTAATGTATGTTCTTCAAATGAAGTATATAGTAATAATATATATAACTTAGAGATAGGAAATTATAACAGTCATTATAATGGTATGGATTGTTTTAAATATAATAAGTGTAAAGATGGTAGATGTAAATCATGTCCTAATGCAAATGAAAAACAAATAGATAATTCTCGTAGTTTAAAAAATTTTGCAAGGTTTATAATTGCATTTACCTAATAGGTTGTAAAATATGTGGATTGGGATATATAGGTCAAACTAAAAATACCTTAAATAAACGGATAAATTTACATCGAAGTCAGGTTTATAATGCCAAACGACAATCTCTGGTCGAAGTATCTATAGAAATTAACCATTTTGTGGAACATGGTGTCGAAAACATGAAGTTAACCATAATTGATTTAATTATTAATGACAAGATGCGATTATGGTGGGAAAATTACCATATACAAATGTTTAACACTGTTTACCCTTACGGTCTAAATACGCTTTTATTCGGCCAAATATAGGACCAAGCTATATTTCCAATGTGTCTTCGCCGGGAGTTAATCCATACAATAGCATGACAGTGAATAAAACGTTAAAAAGGAAACAACGTGGTGGTGGTGGTGGTACACGAAAATATAAAGATCTTTTGAAAAAACTTAATACTTTATGCGTAAAGATTAAACAGTTATCCTATATTCCATTTAACTGGATAAAGAACTTTGTTTATGGTGTAAAGCGAAAATGGGTGGGTAATTTTTGGAAATTGTGTAATAGTTCTGATTTTTTAACCAGATTTGGAAAGGACTCGCTTACCCCTTATGCATTTATAGATAACATTAAATCACGAAGTATTTATCTTGGTTTTAATTTGTCTGATCTTGTAACATACCAAAAATTGACTAAGGAATATTGTGTTGTGACATATAACAATAGTATTGTAGACAAGATAACTTTTTCCAAAATCCTTAATTCTTGCAGTAGTTTATTACCCATAAAAGATTTGTATATTAGCCCGTGTTTCAAATATTCACTACCTATAGGTAGAAAGATTTTTAATTATAACGAATATCTAAAAATATATATAAACATATGCCAGAATCTTGTGATTGCAGCACGTCATCCCCTTATTACAACGAAAATTATGGACATGTCATCACTGGTAACATCGAAATAGTAAAGATGAGAAGTTGAAGTTTATAATGTATAAGGGCACTGGTTATCGTGTAGAAGGATCCAGATTCGGAGTAGTAAATACTTTTGACAGAGATATAGATGTTTTTGTGTATAGATTAGCAATAAAATATAGCCACCCTACAACCACTTTTGCAGAATGGGTTTTCAACATTAAAAAGTTATTTCAATTATCTATTAATAAATATTTACAAAAATATAATCATAACGACCCAAGTGTTTCTTTAAACAGTTTAAAAAACAGTATCATTAATTTAAGGCATAGTTATGTTATAACTTATGTCGATAAAATGGCCAGCAACTATGCATTATTATGTAAAAGTTTTTACTGTAATAAATTAATTGCTATTTACAGAGATACATCAGTATATCAAAATATAGAAATAACCACTGACGAAATTAAGAATAAAATAAACGCGTTATATCTACGTATAGGTTTCAAAATAGGCATTAATAAAATTAAATTTCCATACATAGTACTAATCCCCAAGTTTCATAAGGTACCTATAAAATTTAGAGCCGTAACAATAGGCTGTAACACTTATCTTACTATTGCAAATAACCGTCTTTTACAATTACTCAAAAACGTTATGATAAAAATTAAAAAAGAAGGCACATATATTGTTAATAATAGTTATGAAGTGGTAAAAAGTATTAGTTACTTGGAGAATATTGTGGGAATTTCTAGTTATGACTTTTCGGATTTATTTAACTCGATTAACTTAGATGACTTACATAATATCATATTAAATCTATATGAACGATACGATATACAAGAGTTTATTACTTATAACCGATATAAATCTTTGTTACAACTTGTTTTAAAAGAAACTTATTTACACAATGGAAGAGATATATATAAGCAGATACATGGTATCCCTATGGGAGGGGGATGCTCTTCAATTCTTGCAGATATCTATTTACATTATTACGAAACAGGTACAAGTTTATTAAATGAAGTTAAGTTTTTTAGGTATGTTGATGACATTTTGGTTTGCTTTCGTAAATAACACAAGAATGGACTTTAGTTTTTACCCTAATAATTTAAATTTAATTGAAACTTCGTGCAATAAGGAAGGTTTTTTGAACTTTTTAGATTTAAGTATTATAGTTAGCAATGGCACAATAATTACAAAATGTATGATAAACGAGATGACTATAGTTTAAACCAAATCGTATAATGTCATGGACAACATGCATACACCTAAACATCAAAAGAAATGTAATCACTAATTTTTAACAAGATGTAAACGTCTCAATACTAATAATATAGATATGGATTTTAAAATTAAACAGTTTTTAAATTTTGCTTTAGAGATGGGTTTCCCTAAGTCTTTTTAATGTCTAATATAAAAAAATTTTTAAATATCAGTAAAACCGAATATTCACACCGTTTTCTTTAACCGTAACGGTATGTTAATTATTTGAGATTGGGATATAGTATAAAAGATATTTGAATAAGGAACATTCTGACATTGTAGCAATATACAGGTATGTGAGAAACACAGTTGGTTGGTTATAATTTTACATGAATATAATAGTTGAAATTTACACAATGTGTTTAAATGGGTTATATGAGATTTGATGTTTTAAATGTTGTTTTGATTTTTGATTTACCTTTTAATAATATTTGATGAAAGTCTAGGTCGCACTGAGGTTTCGGGCTTCCGGGAGTGTTGCCGCGGCATAAAACTAGTTTAACCGGAGCAGGGGGGTCACAACTCCCCCCAGCCATTCGAAACTTCAGTTTCAGGATTTGGATGTAGTTTCCCTGGATTGGCATTCCACTAGTTTTCTGATTCACACTTTTTTTAAGGATAGAAATATTTGAAATACTAATGTAGTGCAGCATAGCGCCTGATGGTATTTTAATTGTGTACAGTTATTTAATATATCATTTCTAACTTTTGTATATGTATTTATAAAATTTGTAATAGAAGTGAGCAGCATTGCGCTCGTCATTACAAAATAAGGCTTTTTATTAAGTTAGTATGTTTGGATGTGTATCTGGGGAGGACACTGAGAATCCTGGGTTGTTGCGGCGGACACACGGAGTTTGGGATTTAGGTAGACTTAGTTCAACTTTACTTATTCTGCCATTCAAAAAAACACACAAAATAAAATACAAAAATTTTTAAAA
>OU015499.1:120007313-120075699 GCA_907164885.2 Dolomedes plantarius | reverse complement strand
CTGAACTCTCACTTAAACGGCATTGGTATTGTCATTGTTCCTCTCAGCAACCCCGAAAACTGGATTCGACACTACTCTCGGTCATTTTGGACATTTCATCTCCCCCCCCCAACGTTGATAGGGGGGGGGTGCTGAACTCTCACTTAAACGGCATTGGTATTGTCATTGTTCCTCTCAGCAACCCCGAAAACTGGATTCGACACTACTCTCGGTCATTTTGGACATTTCATCTCCCCCCCCCAACGTTGATAGGGGGGGGGTGCTGAACTCTCACTTAAACGGCATTGGTATTGTCATTGTTCCTCTCAGCAACCCCGAAAACTGGATTCGACACTACTCTCGGTCATTTTGGACATTTCATCTCCCCCCCCCCACGTTGATAGGGGGGGGGGTTCTGAACTCTCACTTAAACGGCATTGGTATTGTCATTGTTCCTCTCAGCAACCCCGAAAACTGGATTCGACACTACTCTCGGTCATTTTGGACATTTCATCTCCCCCCCCCCAACGTTGATAGGGGGGGGGTGCTGAACTCTCACTTAAACGGCATTGGTATTGTCATTGTTCCTCTCAGCAACCCCGAAAACTGGATTCGACACTACTCTCGGTCATTTTGGACATTTCATCTCCCCCCCCCAACGTTGATAGGGGGGGGGGTGCTGAACTCTCACTTAAACGGCATTGGTATTGTCATTGTTCCTCTCAGCAACCCCGAAAACTGGATTCGACACTACTCTCGGTCATTTTGGACATTTCATCTCCCCCCCCCAACGTTGATAGGGGGGGGGGTGTTCTGAACTCTCACTTAAACGGCATTGGTATTGTCATTGTTCCTCTCAGCAACCCCGAAAACTGGATTCGACACTACTCTCGGTCATTTTGGACATTTCATCTCCCCCCCCCAACGTTGATAGGGGGGGGTGTTCTGAACTCTCACTTAAACGGCATTGGTATTGTCATTGTTCCTCTCAGCAACCCCGAAAACTGGATTCGACACTACTCTCGGTCATTTTGGACATTTCATCTCCCCCCCCCAACGTTGATAGGGGGGGGGTGCTGAACTCTCACTTAAACGGCATTGGTATTGTCATTGTTCCTCTCAGCAACCCCGAAAACTGGATTCGACACTACTCTCGGTCATTTTGGACATTTCATCTCCCCCCCCCCAACGTTGACAGGGGGGGTGTGTGTGCTGAACTCTCACTTAAACGGCATTGGTATTGTCATTGTTCCTCTCAGCAACCCCGAAAACTGGATTCGACACTACTCTCGGTCATTTTGGACATTTCATCTCCCCCCCCCAACGTTGATAGGGGGGGGGGGTGCTGAACTCTCACTTAAACGGCAATGGTATTGTCATTGTTCCTCTCAGCAACCCCGAAAACTGGATACGACACTACTCTCGGTCATTTTGGACATTTCATCTCCCCCCCCCCAACGTTGATAGGGGGGGGGGGTGCTGAACTCTCACTTAAACGGCATTGGTATTGTCATTGTTCCTCTCAGCAACCCCGAAAACTGGATTCGACACTACTATCGGTCATTTTGGGCATTTCATCTCCCCCCCCCAACGTTGATAGGGGGGGGGTGCTGAACTCTCACTTAAACGGCATTGGTATTGTCATTGTTCCTCTCAGCAACCCCGAAAACTGGATTCGACACTACTATCGGTCATTTTGGGCATTTCATCTCCCCCCCCCCAACGTTGATAGGGGGGGGGGTGCTGAACTCTCACTTAAACGGCAATGGTATTGTCATTGTTCCTCTCAGCAACCCCGAAAACTGGATTCGACACTACTCTCGGTCATTTTGGACATTTCATCTCCCCCCCCCAACGTTGATAGGGGGGGGGTGCTGAACTCTCACTTAAACGGCATTGGTATTGTCATTGTTCCTCTCAGCAACCCCGAAAACTGGATTCGACACTACTCTCGGTCATTTTGGACATTTCATCTCCCCCCCCCCAACGTTGATAGGGGGGGGGTGCTGAACTCTCACTTAAACGGCATTGGTATTGTCATTGTTCCTCTCAGCAACCCCGAAAACTGGATTCGACACTACTCTCGGTCATTTTGGACATTTCATCTCCCCCCCCCCAACGTTGATAGGGGGGGGGTGCTGAACTCTCACTTAAACGGCATTGGTATTGTCATTGTTCCTCTCAGCAACCCCGAAAACTGGATTCGACACTACTCTCGGTCATTTTGGACATTTCATCTCCCCCCCCCAACGTTGATAGGGGGGGGGGTGCTGAACTCTCACTTAAACGGCATTGGTATTGTCATTGTTCCTCTCAGCAACCCCGAAAACTGGATTCGACACTACTCTCGGTCATTTTGGACATTTCATCTCCCCCCCCCCAACGTTGATAGGGGGGGGTGCTGAACTCTCACTTAAACGGCATTGGTATTGTCATTGTTCCTCTCAGCAACCCCGAAAACTGGATTCGACACTACTATCGGTCATTTTGGACATTTCATCTCCCCCCCCCCAACGTTGATAGGGGGGGGGTGCTGAACTCTCACTTAAACGGCATTGGTATTGTCATTGTTCCTCTCAGCAACCCCGAAAACTGGATTCGACACTACTCTCGGTCATTTTGGACATTTCATCTCCCCCCCCCCAACGTTGATAGGGGGGGGGTGCTGAACTCTCACTTAAACGGCATTGGTATTGTCATTGTTCCTCTCAGCAACCCCGAAAACTGGATTCGACACTACTCTCGGTCATTTTGGACATTTCATCTCCCCCCCCCCAACGTTGATAGGGGGGGGGTGCTGAACTCTCACTTAAACGGCATTGGTATTGTCATTGTTCCTCTCAGCAACCCCGAAAACTGGATTCGACACTACTCTCGGTCATTTTGGGACATTTCATCTCCCCCCCCCAACGTTGATAGGGGGGGGGTGCTGAACTCTCACTTAAACGGCATTGGTATTGTCATTGTTCCTCTCAGCAACCCCGAAAACTGGATTCGACACTACTCTCGGTCATTTTGGACATTTCATCTCCCCCCCCAACGTTGATAGGGGGGGGGTGTTCTGAACTCTCACTTAAACGGCATTGGTATTGTCATTGTTCCTCTCAGCAACCCCGAAAACTGGATTCGACACTACTCTCGGTCATTTTGGACATTTCATCTCCCCCCCCCAACGTTGATAGGGGGGGGGGTGCTGAACTCTCACTTAAACGGCATTGGTATTGTCATTGTTCCTCTCAGCAACCCCGAAAACTGGATTCGACACTACTCTCGGTCATTTTGGACATTTCATCTCCCCCCCCCCCACGTTGATAGGGGGGGGGTGTTCTGAACTCTCACTTAAACGGCATTGGTATTGTCATTGTTCCTCTCAGCAACCCCGAAAACTGGATTCGACACTACTCTCGGTCATTTTGGACATTTCATCTCCCCCCCCCAACGTTGATAGGGGGGGGGGTTCTGAACTCTCACTTAAACGGCAATGGTATTGTCATTGTTCCTCTCAGCAACCCCGAAAACTGGATTCGACACTACTCTCGGTCATTTTGGACATTTCATCTCCCCCCCCCCACGTTGATAGGGGGGGGGGTTCTGAACTCTCACTTAAACGGCATTGGTATTGTCATTGTTCCTCTCAGCAACCCCGAAAACTGGATTCGACACTACTATCGGTCATTTTGGGCATTTCATCTCCCCCCCCCAACGTTGATAGGGGGGGGTGCTGAACTCTCACTTAAACGGCATTGGTATTGTCATTGTTCCTCTCAGCAACCCCGAAAACTGGATTCGACACTACTCTCGGTCATTTTGGACATTTCATCTCCCCCCCCCCAACGTTGATAGGGGGGGGGGTGCTGAACTCTCACTTAAACGGCATTGGTATTGTCATTGTTCCTCTCAGCAACCCCGAAAACTGGATTCGACACTACTCTCGGTCATTTTGGACATTTCATCTCCCCCCCCCAACGTTGATAGGGGGGGGGTGCTGAACTCTCACTTAAACGGCATTGGTATTGTCATTGTTCCTCTCAGCAACCCCGAAAACTGGATTCGACACTACTCTCGGTCATTTTGGACATTTCATCTCCCCCCCCCAACGTTGATAGGGGGGGGGTGTTCTGAACTCTCACTTAAACGGCATTGGTATTGTCCTTGTTCCTCTCAGCAACCCCGAAAACTGGATTCGACACTACTATCGGTCATTTTGGGCATTTCATCTCCCCCCCCCCCAACGTTGATAGGGGGGGGGTGCTGAACTCTCACTTAAACGGCATTGGTATTGTCATTGTTCCTCTCAGCAACCCCGAAAACTGGATTCGACACTACTATCGGTCATTTTGGACATTTCATCTCCCCCCCCCAACGTTGACAGGGGGGGTGGTGTGCTGAACTCTCACTTAAACGGCATTGGTATTGTCATTGTTCCTCTCAGCAACCCCGAAAACTGGATTCGACACTACTCTCGGTCATTTTGGACATTTCATCTCCCCCCCCAACGTTGATAGGGGGGGGGGGTGCTGAACTCTCACTTAAACGGCAATGGTATTGTCATTGTTCCTCTCAGCAACCCCGAAAACTGGATTCGACACTACTATCGGTCATTTTGGACATTTCATCTCCCCCCCCCAACGTTGATAGGGGGGGGGTGTGCTGAACTCTCACTTAAACGGCATTGGTATTGTCATTGTTCCTCTCAGCAACCCCGAAAACTGGATTCGACACTACTCTCGGTCATTTTGGACATTTCATCTCCCCCCCCCAACGTTGATAGGGGGGGGGTGCTGAACTCTCACTTAAACGGCATTGGTATTGTCATTGTTCCTCTCAGCAACCCCGAAAACTGGATTCGACACTACTCTCGGTCATTTTGGACATTTCATCTCCCCCCCCCCCACGTTGATAGGGGGGGGGGGTGCTGAACTCTCACTTAAACGGCATTGGTATTGTCATTGTTCCTCTCAGCAACCCCGAAAACTGGATTCGACACTACTCTCGGTCATTTTGGGCATTTCATCTCCCCCCCCCAACGTTGATAGGGGGGGGGTGCTGAACTCTCACTTAAACGGCATTGGTATTGTCATTGTTCCTCTCAGCAACCCCGAAAACTGGATTCGACACTACTCTCGGTCATTTTGGACATTTCATCTCCCCCCCCCCAACGTTGATAGGGGGGGGGGCTGAACTTGCACTTAAACGACATCGAGAGTGTCTATTAATCTCAGCGATCCCGAAAACTATGGATTCGACAGTGATATCAGTCGTTTTCGATTATTTGTACATGTGCCCCCTGCCCCCCCCCTAGAGTGTTAGGGGTGTCTTATTGTGAATCTAAACCATTCTTGAATCAACTTAATCGCATACACAAAATTTTATAAAAATCAGTCCAGCCGTTTAGGAGTTCAGTGACATACACATGGACAGAAGAAATATATATATATATACTAGCTGAAGTACCCGGCGATGCCCAGGATTTTATAAATGTTTGTTAACCAAAATCAATTTAAAAATTAACACAGTATAAATAACATACAAAAAATATATGTGAAATGTTATAAACATCTCAGAATTTCAGCCTTTCATCATTGTAGCACTAAAATCTGAAAAGTAAAAATGTCAAATTTACTTAGCCGTGCTTCGCCCGTCTAGCCGGTCGGTTTAGGGACACGCTCCCTTCAGCAATCATTGTCAAAGAATGGAAATACTAAAAAACAACGAATAAAGCTATTTAAATTTCGTGGATACGTATCCCATGTCCTGCAAACAGTCGCAGGCAGAAGAAAAATTCTTCTCCCACCCCCCACCCCCCGGCGAGCCGGCGTTGCCCGGGATTTTAAGAATGTTTGTTAACTAAAATCAATTTAAACACTAATAACACAGCATAAATTACATAGTAAAAAAAAAAAAAAAAAAGTGTCATCTCAGAACACTATAGTCAACATTATAGACATCTCAGAATTTAGGTACCACTTTATTGTACCACTAAAAGCTGTAAAGTAAAAATGTCAAATTTGGGAATAATTGTTAACCAGAGTCAATTTAAAAACTAAACACAGTATAAATAACATAGAAAAAAAAGCATATGAAATGTTATACGCATGAATAAAAAGAAAACCCAATATAAAAAAATATATATTTATAATAAACTCCTCAGAATTCAGCTAGTTTAGCCTTTCATCATTGGAGCAAAAAAACCTGAAAAGTAAAACAAAATATATACATTTATAATAAACCACTAAAATCTGAAAAGGGATGAGAAGGAAATTAAAATAGTAGCCTTAGGATTTTGCGTAGAGTGTTTGGCGTTTTAGCTAAATTTCATTAAAAATTACTTCAAATTGACCAATTTCTAAAAAAGTATGCTATTTACAGGTAAGTTTTTGTTCCTTTTTTTAATTTTTATGTGCTATTTTGCCATAAAAGACAAAAAAAAACCTTTAAAAGGTTATTTTTTTAAAAAATTGACTCCGAACGTAGACAGTCACCTTAATTCCTACTTGAGAATGAGAATAAAAAATGAGGAAAGATTAAACTGTACCCCCTCCCCTCCCCATTGAAATAATATTTTAACAATTAATTTGTGAATAATTAAAAAATTAACTAAATGTAAAATAGAAAAGTAAATAAAATATAATTATATTTCACTGCCCTTCAAAAATATCCAATAATAACACAATTTCCTTAGCAAATACAAACTAAACAAAAAGTGAACAAAAATAATTGGTGTATAATAAATATTTTATTTGGGGCTGTTTTTATAAGGAAAGGAATGACAAATCGGGGAAATTTTTCATATTGGAACATAAAATTGCGTGTATTATTTTTGCATTTTAAAATTTTCTCTTAGATTTTAGGTCATTTTTAAGATAACTGTCATGTGTGAGAAGGAAATTAAAATAGTAGCATTAGGATTTTGTGCAGAGTGATAGACGTTTTAGCTAAATTTCATTAAAAATTACTTCAAATTGACCAATTTATAAAAAAGTACGCTATTTACAGGTAAGTTTATTTTACCATCAAAGATGAACAAAACCTTTAATTTTTTTTTTAATTGACTCCGAATGTAGACAGTCACCTTAATTCCTACATTTTGAAGATAACTGTCATATGTACACAGGCTGTTCGCACATTTTTTAGACGATTTTGGTAAGCGGTAATAAAAAATCGTTTGCTGCAAAAGAAATAATTGCAATTGTACTATGTTCTTAAAGGTCAAAATTATCGTCTGCGGCTTGAAAGTTTTGTTTTTATTCAAAATGGCGTTTTTAACAAAGCAGTGGTTCGAAGGCAACATTTATGCTCTTTCCGAAGAGAAATAGGCATACTCCGTTATCCAAAAACGATATGAGAGTCATGGTTTTGTGATATCTAAAGCGTCGATAGGTAATATCGTCAATAAGAAAGGAAAAAAAACGTCAAATTGGAGCCTCAAGTGGGACAAAAATTCCAAACAAGTATCCAAGGAAAAAACGGACATCTTCGACTATTGCAAAGGTACGTTGTTTAATGTTAAAAGAAAATCCCCCTAGTCAAAGGACAGTTGCAAAATCATTAAAATGCTCGGTGTCCACTGTAAACAAAATGATAAACGTTGATTTAAATCTTAAGAAAGCGAAAAACCGTAATGTGCATCGTCTTCTTCCAAATCATATCGCTGGACGCAGGACACGCTGCAGAATTCTATATGAGAAACACTTATCCAAAGAAAAACGGAAAACAATTGTCACAATAGATGAATCATGGGTGTATTTAAATAATTGCAACAAAAAAAGCGCCATTTATTATCATAAAAGGAGGGCAAAAAATTTAAGTACATGGTTCAAAGTATCGAAAGAAAGTTTTTCTAAGGGATTCATGATTGTTGCTGGTTTTTCGTATAATGGCAAGTTAAAAATAAAGAGAGTGGAAAAAAATGTCAAGATTAACTCCAAATACTATCAAGAACATATTTTATCGCAATTTTTCTGAATGAAATACCATCGCTTTACCCACAGTGCCATCAATCTGTGAGACTCCATCAGGACAAAGCTAGCAGTCATACAACAAAATCCACTGTAAATTTCCTAAAAGAAATGGAACAAAAAACTGGTATCAAGGCTATACCCTTCACTGATATCCCTACTAAATCTCCCGATGTATCACCTATGGATTTTTGTGCTTTCGGACTTTTAAAATCTGCATTATCCAAACGTCGTCCCAAAACCCTTACAGGACTCTGGAAAGCTGTTCAGGAGGAATGGGATAGAATACCTCTTCTGACACTACAAAAGGCATTATTATCCTGGAAATTGCGGTGTCGAAAGATAGTTCAGAATAAGGGATGTCAAATAGAACATTTAAAACACAAGAATTTTATGTAATTTAGTTTTGTGAATACAATATACATCGTCTAAAAAATGTGTGAACAGCCTCTGTATCATGTGTGAGAAGGAAATTAAATTTGTAGCATTAGGATTTTGTGGAGAGTGAATAATAAATATATATAATAAAACAAACGCTATTGTTAATGAAATGACGCACAATAATTGGTGTATAATAAATAGTTTTTTATTTGGGGCTGTTTTTATAAGGAAAGGAATGACGAATCGGAAAGAATTTTAATATTCGAACATAAAATTGCGTGTATTATTTTGCATTTTAAAATGTCCTCTTAGATTGTACGTCATTTTTAAGATAACTGTATATATATCACGTGTGAGAAGGAAATTAAAATAGTAGCATTAGGATTTTGTGCATAGTGATAGGCTTTTAGCTAAATTTCATGCTATTTACAGGTAATTTAAATGTATGCTACACTGCTGGCCACCCAAATTGCAACACCAAGAAAGACAAGAGATATCACAACAAAATTTATTTTGTAGATAACATGTTGACCAAGTATCAAATGATTAAATTTATAGACTTCTGTGAAGTGTGGTTCCTGCCAAAATCAGTAGCCAGAGTAGCCGCCATTGTTGGAGATCACCGCTGCCACACGCCTCGGCATTGATTCAAAGAGACTTTGGATGAGTTCTTCGGGTACAGCAGACCAAGCAGCTTCCACACGTTGCCAAAGTTGATCTGCTGTGGCAGCTGGGGATGGAATCTGGGTCAATCGTAGAGCAACCTTGGACCACATGCTTTCTATCGGCGAAAGATCCGGAGAGCGAGGCGGCCAGGGAAGCAATTCAATCTGGCGATTGCCGAAGAACCGTTGGACAATGCGTGCCACGTGTGGTCGCGCATTATCCTGTTGAAATATGGCTGTGGGCAAGCCCTGAAGGTAAGGAAGGACAACTGGTTCCAACACCTCGGAGATGTAGTGCTGGCTGTTTAAAGTACCGGCAATGCGTACTAGAGGTGTGCGAGAGTGATATCCAATACCGCCCCATACCATAATACCCGGTGCAGGACCAGTGTGGCGGTGCATAACGCAGCTGTTCAGCATCCTCTCTTCACGGTGTCTCCAGACTCGAATGCGACCATCGTGGTGTTGCAGACAGAAGCGTGACTAGTCAGTAAAGACAATTTCATTCCATTCTGCCGTCCACATCCTTCTGTCATCGCACCATTGGCGGCGGAGACGTCTGTGGTTCTGCGTCAAGGGTAGACAAAGCAATGGACGTCTTGCGGACAGACCACTCTGCTGTAAACGGCGTCGAATGGTACGCGCAGACACTGGATGATGCGTTACAGACTGCATGTGCTGTGCTATGGTTCGTGATGTGACTGAGCGATCCGTCACTGCCATGCGCACAATTTGCCTGTCATCACGTGAAGTGATGCGCTGAGGTGGATGCGATCGAACACGCCGGTCCGTCGTACTCTCCTGCATCCAACGATCACATATCCACATTACAGTTGTTTGGGTTCGTCCAACACGACTACCGATTTCCCTGAAAGATAATCCACAATCTCGGTAGGCCACTATCCTTCCTCTGTCGAACTCGGATACTTGATCAAAAGATGATCGCTGTTTTCGACGAGGCATAATTGATCGTTTTTTTTTTTGAAAACAAACCACAAGAAAAGCACAATTGCCGAACTTGAAATCGTCGAAATCTCCAAGCCTTAAATAGCACTTTGAAGTGGCGCCACAGGCGCGCGCGATGTGCGTCTGCGCTGAAATTCTAATCTTTTGCATATCTCACCTCCGCTAATGCATGTTGTAAATTTCATGTTATTTGCATGTTTCCTTCAGGGTGTTGCATTTACAGTGGCCAGCAGTGTATTTACAGGTAAGTTTTTGTTTCTTTAATTTTTAAGTGCTATTTTACCATAAAAGATGAAAAAAAACCCTTTAAAAATGATTTTTTTTTAAAAATTGACTCTGAACGTAGTCACCTTAATTCCTACTTGAGAATGATAATAAAAAATGATGAAAGAATAAACTGTACCCCCCCCCTCCCCATTGAAATATTTAAAGTAATAAATTCTGTTTGAACAATTGATTTCTGAACAATTGGAAAATTAACTAAACGCAAAATAGAAAAGTAAATAAAACATAATTATATTTCACTGGCCTTGAAAAATATCCAATAATAACACAATTTGAATTCCCGTCAATTTTCATTCCCGTCGCTGCCGACAGATGGCTGCACCATACTGGAGATGGGTGTTTTGATTCTTTCGTCTCAGCGGTGGAGTGCTTTTAGAATTAAAATATCTGTAAAACTATTAAAGTAACAGAATAACTGTAAGCAGAAAAAATTATCAGTTTTTAAAGCTCTTTCGAAATATGTAACATTTATGTACTTTCATGAAAAAAAAATGCATCGATTTTGACATTATCAAATATGTCGGCTGGAGGCTTTTACATTTTCTGGACTCACCCTTCAAAAATTGTTGGTTTTTTATTAATTAAAAATTAACGGTAATAAAATTTAAAATTCGGGCTTCAAGGTGCACATGTTCAGAGTCTTCACTACTCGTGTGCCAAATTTCACGGCTGTAAGTTTCACAGATTCGCCTGGGGGCCACACACACACACGCGCGCAAACATTCTCTGTTATTAATAAGATATATATATATATATATATATATATATATATATATATATATATAATAAATACAACGATCAATGTATGCAATTGATGTAAAAAAACAAAAAAATATATTTATAAAATAATCGCAAGGGATAGTTTTATACACAAAATAATTTAGAAGTAATTATTCAAATTAAATCTAATAAAACATACTAAAGAATATAGTACAGTTTGAGGAACATATCTTTTACTGTATTTTAATATTTTTTTGGATAATGTCCAATCTTCTGCCGCATTAGCAAGAAAAAAATTAATTTTTTTCTATTTCGTTGTTATGCACGTGACGATAAATTAATTTAAAGTACCAGAAAAAGAAATCACGTGATCAGCATTTAATAAATTAAATTCTAAAAATTAATTTTTAAAAATTCCCCCAAAATCATCTGTTGTCTATCAGTCAGTCAGTCAGTCAATCAGTCAGTTACGGATCTGTTTTATATTTATAGACTGTCTACACGTACCCTCATATTCGTATGTACATCAAGTATGTTTATTCCGGAACGTAATTTTTGTGATTTGCTGTCCCTAAAAGGATATATCTAAAACTTTCCCATCTCTCAACATTCTAGAAATTTACCACGATTCCTTTCATCAAATTTCGTTAAACCGTCTTTGGCCATTTTCGATTTAGAGCTGAAAAGTTTTCCTCTGTGCAAAGTTCCAAAGCATACACACAAAAACAAAACAAACAAAAAAAGTGATTTTTTTCTTTTCTTTTAGACTTAAAATACACTCATGGACAAAAAAATTAGCGCATCAAGAAGGAGTCGTCAAAATGAAACGAAACTTTACATACGTAATGACTACTTTGATATAAGTAAATGATAAGAAAATCAAAGAAAAAGGATAATTTATTTCAGAGAAAAAGGCAAAAGAACGGAGGAGTTAATACTCCGTTGGACCCCCTCTAGCGCGAATGCACGATGCGATACGATCGGGCATTGAGTCATACAAGTTCTGTATGATGTCTTGAGACATTTCGTTCCATATTTGCTGTAACCTTGCCTCTAGTTCGTTCAAACTCGTGGGATGCCCAACTCGTCGTCCCAAATGATCCCAGATATGCTCGATTGGAGACAAATCTGGGGATCGGGCAGGCCAAGGAAGGGTAGTAACAGTGCGGAGACAGTCTTGTGACACCCTTGCCGTATGAGGCCGAGCATTGTCTTGTTGAAAAATGGCTCCTGGGAGCCGTTGCATGAGTGGCAACACATGTGGTTGCAGGATTTCATGAACATACCGCTGGGCTGTCATGGTGCCACGGAACAATACTAGGGGTGACCGTGTATTGTAGGCAATGGCACCCCATACCATCACACCAGCTGTGGGAGCGATGTGTCGCTGTACAGCAAAGGCAGGATTGAAGCGTTCACCACGGGCTCTCCACACACGAATACGATTGTAATCACTGCCGAGATTGAATCTGGATTTGTTGCTAAAGACGACCTGGTTCCATTCCGCTGCAGTCCAGTTTCCTCGTGCGCGGCAAAACTCCAAACGGAGGCGTCGATGGGTGGGCGTCAAGGGCAGCACACGTAATGGGCGCCACGATACCAACTGTCCTTCAGCCAGGCGCTTTCGTATGGTTTGAGAAGACACAGAGGCCCCTAGTGAAGGTGCTACCTGTGCCTGGATGGCGGCCGATGAAGCAGTTGGCTGTACGCGTTCATTTCTTACGATGTGGCGGTCATCTCGACGACTGGTCTGTCGAGGGCGTCCTGAGCCTGGTCTTCGTGTACATGACATCTGTCGGGTCCACTGGTCCCAACACCTCCTCACAACACAATCAGAGCGGCCTAATTGACGAGCTACTCGCCTAGCTGACCACCCAGCTTCCATCATCCCGACGATTCTCCCCCTCTCAAACTGCGACAACTGCTTATATTGTCTTCGAACACGGCGTAATGGCATGTCTATCTCAGCTCTTCCTTTGTAAATGATTCAGCACACTCAAACAAGCTTTGGTTACCTGTTTTATACTCCACAGAGTACGATGTTCAACGCCCTCTACCGGCTATACGTAATGCGCAATCACGCTGCATTTCTAATCATTTGCATATCTCCCCGACATGTACCTTCATTGCAAGTTTCGTTACGATCCCGCAATTATTTCTTGGTGCGCTAATTTTTTTGACCATGAGTGTATATTATAAAAATTTTATAAAATATGAAAATTTGTAAATAAAATTTTCATATATAACGTAGAGACAAACATATTTTCAAATCTCTCTGTTGTACACAGTGATTTTGAAGCAAACAGACAGGGCCCGATTTAGAAAATTCTTGACTGTAGACACAACTCGGGATGGGGGCCCCCTAACACTGATGTGGGAGTAACATTTCAAAAATAGATGCTCAAAAAAAATAATCATGAATCATTCTGAAAGTACCATTTTACCAAGAATTGGCTATTTGAAGCGTAGCAGTCTAGAACATTATCAAATAACAAAAAGCAATACAACATATTAACTTCATCTTTAAAAACCAATACAATGCAACCAGAAAAACTTATCAATCCCTTATATACACTATAACATACATATGATGAACTTATATAACTTTACATATGATGAACCAATCAATAAAATTTGAAAGGATATATAAAAAATTACTATTAAAAAAGGTAAAATTAAAAAGAAAATTGAATTGGGAATTTTTTTCCTTTTAAGATAAAAATTTTGGGGGGCTCCCAACATTCAGGGGCCCCTAGGCCCGGGCCTAATGGAAAATCAAGGCCTGCAAACAGAGCTATTTATTCAGGAGGTATGTAAGCCAACATCACATTTGGAATGTAAAAGTTATCCCTTAAATTATCAATTTCTTGGTTTTCGTAAATGCTTAGCACGGCGTCGTATACATCTCCCAAATGGAATTTCAAAGGCTTTAAGGCCTCTATCCTACTCTCCTGCGGCGTCACGGTAAAAGTTTAAGGCTAGTCTCCGAGGCTTTCTTAAAATAATACACAACTATTGGATCCATGCTAAAAAAGGGCAGAGTCCTAAATAAAATGCGAAGCCAATTTTTAGAACGGAAACTTAACAAGTAAATTTATTTGCAAAAAAAAATTAAACATTAGACACTTTCGACACAATCACTTAATTTACGTGCAGATTCACAATGCGCGCTCCAGGACCCATTCCGGTCCAAAAACACAGGAGCCTAAAAAAAAACCACGTCCACTCAGGGCGCATTCTCCAACTCTCGTCTCAACGTCTCTCCATTCTTCAACTCTCTGCCTATCTCTTGTCGCATTTTCTTTTTCGGCGACCCTCCCAATTCCACGAAAATGCGTCTGTTTTTCAGAGAGGGGCCAGCACCCAGTTGATGACATTTTATTCGTAACGCCGAAACTTTATCGCATCCCCGTGATGGTGCATATACATTGGTACAGAGTTCTCTCCCCGACTCCTGTCATCACATTAGTCACGGTAACATTAGACACGGTATTTAGAACCACCCCCATTCCCGCCCGCAAGATTTCTTTGATGTGTTGTGTCCCCCGACCCCGCTCGACACCATTTGACCCGCTGACCCCCCCCCCCCACTCTTTCTTTGATGGACAGCCAGAGGAGGCGATCCACGCATAGTAGAGAGTACAGAGAGACATAAATCACTGGCAGATGCAGAGAACTCTGTACCAATCTGTATGCGCTATGACAAAAGTCGCAGAGCTATCGCCAGGGCAGACAGCTTTATGACGGGGGTGAAAACATTTTCTATTTTTCCAAACAGTTACCCTCACCACTTGTTAGGGAAACCGCCCGATAAACACACAGCTGTGTGTCGTGAACTCTGTGAGGTCTTGGGGGAAAAATTACCCCATACCTCCAGTACGCTACACTCCCATCTAGTGTCGCTCAGTAGTTTCAAAGTTAAACCTTGAATATGTTTTAAAAATATTGCCCATCGAAAAGTAGGTGCCGAAAAAAATAAATATATTTTTTTGGACCATGTTGAAGAAATTAGCGGCTTCCAAGGATCCTTTTGCCATATCATTAATAATGTCTACTGCACCTGTTTTGCATCTGGTTCTGAGAACCCTGTCGCAGCACTGCGACATACTTACCTTTAAAAGTTAAGAAAGCGCGCTGAAGTAAATTTTATGAACTTCCACTTGTTATCTCTACCGACGTAATAGCAAGAATAATGCTATTGTGTAATGAAAGCGCTCTTTTATAATTAGATGTAATAAGCAAGTCTATGCAGGTTCAAACACAAGTTGAAGCAGAGCTCTGCTCGCGTGCTAATGCTTTCTATTCAGAGAAGTATATGCATGTTCAAACAAATTCAAGTAGCGTCCTTTACAAATTCCAGTGGTGTAGCGAGAGGGGGGCAAGGGGGGGGGGTCTATCATGCCCCGGGCGCCACTTGCAGTGGGGCGCCAAATGGTCCCCAAGATAAATAAGATAGTCTGGAAAATTTCAATTTTTATTTGGGGGGCGCCAAAAAGGTATCGTGCCCCGGGCGCCAGTTGTGTTCACTACGCCACTGACAAATACTGCGTTAATTTTTCAATAATAGTGTAAATATTTCTAGCTTTTAGACATAAACAATATAAATATGCTACGCACTGTAAATTATTAGTCAACGAAAAAATCGATATGTGAAATTTTCTATTAATTGGGTATTTAACACATCAATACTTTTCTCACACTTACAGCCAAAATGGCGCCCCGGGAAAATGTCCCGGTTGCCCACCCCTTTAGCGGGCCCTGGTTTTGTATTATCCTTACGCACCATTGTTATTTAACAAATAAACAATAGCTACAAACGAGCCGGTTCTTCTTTCAAACCACCAGCTTCGCTATAAAATTTATCGTATTCTATTCGCATGCGAAAGTTTCGCACAGGCCACTTAGTTGATAGAGATAATCCGATTATTTGATTATATGGATGAGATTGAAGGGCCTCTAAGAAACTAGACACGACTCTATCAGAAGGTTTTTAAATGTATGTAAGGTTTTTAATTGTGCGAAAGTTTCGCACTGGCCACCATAGGCGTAGCGTGCTTCTAACTTTTTTTTTCGGGGGGCGCATTTCCCAAGTGAAATAGGGAAAGAACTGATGTCACATGGTTCGCCTCTCGTGGGAACACTAGAATTAAACACACATATAAAAAGTGTTTAAGCATCTGAAAGTAATTTTTGTACATAATTCAGATTAATATGCACATTTAATTTAAATAGAATTTTGATGGATTCAACTAGTAGTGTTTTGGTTATTCCTGCCTCGACGATTAGAATAAACTTGTGTTACATAGGAAACTATTATAAAAATAAAATTATTTAGCCATTTTTTAAATAGATTTTTTTCTCCTAAAGCAAATCGAGAACGATCTAACAAGTTTTAACGATATTCGTTTCTTGAATAAACCATGTTAGCAATACATTGAAAGAACGTAAATTCTATCAAAATTTGGTAGTTCTAAAATATTGACAGTTCTGTCCATGCTTTATGAAAACCAAAAGGACTTCACTTTAAAAAAAAATTAAACCACTGTAAAATTCTCAGAATTGAGTTACATTCAAATCGATGACACATTGGAGTCTACTCTTGTGATGGCTAGACTGGAACATTTGTTTCCTCCCTGCTTTTTACGTTGTAATCGTAACCGGTTGATTTGTTTACTCACGAAAGTTTCCCATATGAGTTAATACTCACTGACATGTTATATTTTTATAAAGTTATCTTCAAAATAAATTTACTATGTTATTATAATTTTTTAAAAAACGAACAATGCTTCAATAATTAAAGCAAAAACTTAGTATTGTGTAGTTATCTATTGTTATTAATCATGCGTGCTGTGTCGTTTGTGTCCCGACTTGAATTTGAATTTAAGGGGAATTTTTCCCGAAATGCTATATGTTTGGGTGATGTAGACAATGACAACGTAAATAATTTGATTTTTTTCTTACTTTATTGTACATTATTCTGTATTTAAAATAAAGCGTGTACTTTATTTGTTTTAAGTATTAATATGGATTTTGATTTACGATACTGGTGTAGTTTTAAGTATTGCAATTGCATATCATTTACACCATATGTATGTTCTTAAGTTAAATCGAAAGCAAAAATTGTGTTATTAAAATCAGAATCATTTTAACTTACCACCTAGTTATTATATATTTTTTTCTCAAATTAACTATTTTTTCCAGAACAATGAATTAGTTGTTGGAAATTTACAAGGTGACCTTGCAGTATTTAAAGGAGACCATAGCAAACCCTGGGCTGAAGCACATGATCTTAAAATGGTAAAATTTGCACCTAAATCTGTGATAAATTATAATTTTATTTTAGTTTAAGGTACTGATTATATTGAGTCTGGTCCATTATGTTTATGTATATTAATTTATCGATATTATACAGGGAATTAAATCAACTAAAATGAAAATTTATTAGTGCAATTGAAGCTACATATAAATTGTTTATCTTTATTGATGGCAACTATTTAATTATATATATGGACATTTTCAACCTTTAGACCTGTGAGGCACTATAGGCTTAGGGTCTTTGAAGCCAGTATTAGGAGGCAAGAGCATTGAGCAATTAATATGTCGAGTTCCTTCCTCGTTTTTTACTTATCTTGTTATTTTTACTTTTGTTAGGTGCTTGCCACTGAAAATAAAAAGTATTTTACTTTTCAATTTAGGTTTTCTTTCCAACTTAAAATAAAGCATAAATAATTTTAATATCAGTGTTACCATTTTTAAATAGTATTAATTGCAGAACAAAAAAAATCTTGCTAGGCTATGTCCTGGTCATAGCCTGTTTTCCAAAATTAGCATTTTCTGATAACCCTTAACTACTGACATTTGGTCCCTTGGGCCTCACAGTACCATTTTCCAGGTATTTACCCCATCATCAATGGTGGAACTTTCCTCTATGACTCAGTAGTTTCTCCCCATTTAGTAACCTATTGAAAGTGATAGAAAGTGGTTGTTTGTTTTAATTTTCTTGAAAGATTTCCATCATCAGTATTTGTGAAATTTTAGAAATTTGTTCAAAGGTAAGTTTTTAATTGAGCATGTTAATTAATTAATGTCTATAACTCCTCCCGATAACGTGGATAAGCTTCCAAGAGGCAAAAAGAAACTATATTACATCTGCCCATCAAAGAAAATTAGAAAATCTTATTTGTGTTATAAATGTAAGAAGTGTATTTGCTTAGAATACGCTCAGAAAGTGTGTGTTAATTGTACAGAGGAAAAAAAGTTTTCATTGTAAATACTTTTTTTTCTTAAATTTTAGTTTTTAATTAGTTTTGTATGGTAATCAATGTAACATTTAATAATTTCTAGTAAATAGACAAGTTTTTATTATATGTTATGTTTTTATTTTTTCGAAACCTCCTTTATTCTATTTAATCATTTTAGAAATTAAATTGAACATATTTCAAGAAATTATTGTTGCAGAACAATTCAAAAGGGTCCATGTAAATAATAAATAATAATTATTATTCAAAGGATTTTGTTTTGTTGTATTTATACAACTTTAAATTTGAGTGGTCTGTGGGACCCTATGTCAGTACTTAAGTTTAAACAAAATGTGTCAGTGATTCAAAGTTAAAAAACAAAGCAGGGATAGTTTAAAATGAAGCATATATGATAAGAATGCTTGAACCCTTTGCTTAATATTTTACTTAAATATTTAAGACACCCAATAATTTGCTGCTGTACCTTATTCTTTTTAGATTATGGTTGTCATTGTTGGAGATATTTTGAATGAAGGAAAGGTAAGAATATTTAATGTATTTAACATATATTTAATGTATTAATATTTAATAATAGTAAGGATTATTCCAAATGAAATATTAGCATGTATAAAAATAAATATATTTTTTTACTATCATAACACATTTTTGTATTCAAACGTAATATTAAGCAGTTTTTCCCCCTTTAAATTAAAGTGTATTTATCTTATGTTACCACATATTATACTTAAATAATCATCTGTTAAGAATTTCTTAATCTCCTCAATATTTCAATAAGTGATAATTCTTTGATTTAGAAAATTTTACTATTGAGTGTATTAGTTTTTTAAGTTATCACTAAGGGGTACAATCTAAAAAAAATTGGAGACCCACTGGTCAAAGGTATATCAATCAGAAACATGTAAGTTTTTTTAAATTTCAATGCTGTTCAATCTATTAATAATGGAACAGTAAGTTAGCAATGTTATATACAAAATTACTCTTTATAATCTGATCTGTACTATATACTCTTTCATTAAATCTTAGTGTAAATGTTACCTTTAAAACAAATATGGTATTATTCTGTTCAACATGTTATATGAATGAGCAGCCACAAAACTATTTTAGCTGATGGCTCTTTTCTGAAGATACATATTTTGTGAATTTTAAAATAAAGTTTTATAAAATTCATCAGTTAATGGCAATAAAAATTATATTGACTAATATTAACACTTTTAACTGTATTACGTATCTCACCACAGGAATTATAGTACAACTTCAAATATACAGAAACAATTAATATGCAGTCAACCATCTTTAAAATAAAAATTTGTTTGTTTTCATATGCCAGTTAATATTGAATATTGTATATACAGTCAATTCTGGTTAATCGGACCACATTGGGATGCGATCATTTTGATCCTAATAACCAGCTGGTCCGATTGCACAAACATGCGAATACAATAGGATTTGTTTCACTTCTTTAGGATTTGGTTCAAATAAGTAGCTGGTCCAATTAACCAGTGATCTAATTAACTGGATTCGACTGTATTTAATTATAATGCATTAATTTTTTCCTTTTTACAGAATTTTACCATTTGTATTAGTGGTGAAGGACTGTTAACCATCTTTGATATAGATGCAATGATGCCAGTATGTATTTGTTGCATATTTTATTGGTATATAAAATTTATATTGTTATTTTGCACGATACTCATTCCTTACAAATTGAAAAAAGAAAATATGCTAGATCACATTAGCAGATTTATCCATTCTTATAGTATTCTAATTAACTAAAATTGCTTGTTTTAAGGACTAGTCTTTTTTTTATGTAGCCCATTCTTTCCTTTGCTTCTGAAATTTAAAGGTTTTTTTTTTTTCAAAATCCCTAACGTTTATAAACATTTTAAAATTACTTATTATTTGTATTCATCTTAATCATATATATTTGATATGAGGATTTAATGGCTTTGAAATTTATATTGGAGCATCATGAAAGATGGAAATTTCAACATTTTGAGCCCTGCTTAAGAGTATTTTACTGTACTATTTGTAATGAAAATCAGATTATCATGAGATAATTCAAAAGGTTTTCCTTTTATTTAGATGTTTTGCTAGATGAATAAAGTTAAATATAAAAATAAATCTTTATTCTCTAGCCAAAATTTCCTTTGATCGAAATTTCCTATATCTCACTATGCAGGAATAATTCTTCCTCAATTCTGAACCTGTTAGTACCTCCACAATCTTTGTCTGTTTGATCTCTAAGGTTTGTGGCAATATATTAAAGGAAATTTCTGTTTTATGGTTTAAATTTCATGACTTGATCTTTTATCTGCCTGCTGCCCTCATCATATAGTGATTAGTGTAGCAAGAGCTTTCACAAAGTGGGCTTGATTCTGGATAAAGCTTGGACATTCTTGCACTGTCCCCTCCCAGGAAACAGTATTGGTCCACCTACATGATGTTCCCTTAATAAATTCATAATGTGGATATACCTGAATGTCTTCAGGACAAATGCTTGTTGTGTTGGGGAGAAAACAAAACAAAAAAAAAAAAAAAAAACCCCTTCAAACTGTAGTGATATTAAGTCAAGATAGCAGTGAAGGAAAAAAAAATATTTATTAACTGTTTTTGATGACACATTACAATGTTCATATTTTTAATATTGAATAATTTAAAGTTGATTTTTAATTTGTTAATTATATCCTTTTAAAGGCAGTTGTTCTTTTAACTTTGAATTTCCTATTACCCGCTTGGGGGGAATTATCGATTTTGGAAGTATCATTGAAGAAAAAAGTTTGAAGTAAAATACAAATTCACTGAAAAATGTCTAGTATGAATCATAATATAGTAAACTTTTTTCAGATGAAAAAGTAAAAATTTGTATAATTTTTATTAATTTAATTTAGCCCTATTTAAATTGCTGTATTTAAAATTGAATAGTTCTTTTTTTTTTCTCTTTTAAATGGTATACAGGACCATTTTGGTTGTCCATATTTTTGAATTTTTTATGATGGGCTTAGATTAACTAGTGTGAAAAATCTTGAGTTCAGTGTAATTACAGAATGACAAAACACTAAGATTTTTTAAAAATTATGTAAGGATTGATAGTAAAGAATATTGTCAGCCTGTTCATGGAAATATTACTTTTATGTATTTTTGGAGCTTTTCTATTTTACTTTAAATTTAGTTTATAGTATCTTTACTTCTTTTTTTACTCATTTTTAACAATTTAAATAACTGAATTCTGTAGTTGAAAAGCTTTCAATTAATGAATTATTATAAGTATTATTATAGTTATTACTATAAGTATTATTATAGTTATTACTATTTTTTTTTGATAGTCTTTCCTTTTTTTTTTTTTTTTTTGTGCTCAGGCAAAGGATCCCTAAAATTTAAATTTAGATGTTGTCCACTATGTCAGTGGTCTCCAACCCCTGGGCCGTGGACCGGTACCAGTCCGTGGATCAAATGATACTGGGCCGCTTAAGGGACATTAAATTATTTCCATTTTATTTACTGTGGTGTATTTCTCTCGGGTTTGTGCGACTTTGTCGGGTTTGTGCTATTTTATACCTTTGTAACAGAAGAAATCTTGTAACTATTTTAAATTAGTTTATTGTTTATTAAACATTTAAAGATTATAAATTAGAATTGCTGTCATAAAATTGAAAATAAATGCATTTTCCTGAAAGAAAGAAAGAAAAAAAACGAAACAAATAAATAAAACGAGTTTTTAATTGAACAATAAATAAACATAACGTCATTTATACATCAAAATTATAATAATATCAATTATTAAGTCAAAACAATCAAAAATATAAACAATGAATGTCTTCCCTCAGCGGGCCGTGGTAAAATTATCAAACATTACCTTTTAATCAAACATAGAAAGGTTGGGGAGCACTGCTCTATGTCATCTTCTCCTGTACTTTTCTTTTACAATTATTAGAGAATTAACCCTTTCTCATTTTCTGCTGAATGTGAAAGCCCCAATCTAAATTATCTCTTGTGTGAAATCATTTATATACTTAATGCAGTATTTAAGGGTTTTCTGAATTCTTGTTTAATTTTAATTATATGAGTTATACTCATGTATTTTCCTTTTAATACTTTGATTAATTTGTGAACTTCTATAAGAAGACTAATACTTAAAGTAGGATAAATGTTTATTTCTTTGTTTCTAGTACATTAATTTTAACCATTTACTTGTATAATTTTAGGCATAAAACAAAGTTTTACCCCATTTATAATTTTTCAAGCTGTCTAGTTTTTTTTCCTTAAAATTTACTTGCATAAAAATTGAATATTTTATACAATTTCTGCAAGAATATTATCTTGATATAATAATAATTTTAGTCTTTTTAAAATTTCACAAATTGTTTCTGTAGGAGAGTGAAAGACGAAATTGGCGACCTTTTCATTCTCAGCAGCTTCCTGCAAACTCTAAAGTAGCTGTCTTAGCTGATGTGGGTATGTTTACTTTGTGTTAAACATTAATTTTTTGTTTTGTTATAGTTTGTCGGTGGTTTTCTTATTCACCCTCATAAAACAATACCCATGGTTTATTGTTTTAGATTGAGACATTATTTTGTTTTACTTATTAACTTTATTGTATGGTTATTACTTTTAGAGGCATGATGCTTGCTTGGCATTGCAATTGAATACTCAGAGCAGTACTCAGGTTTAGGTATCATATTTTGTTAATGCATGGCAAGGTATGTTTACTTATTTCTGTGACATGCTACTTTAGGGCTCGAGGTAGCCTAGTGATAGCGCATGGGCTGCTTAGGGTGCAAATGAACACTCAGAGCAATACTCAGGTTTAGGTATCATATTTTGTTAATGCATGGCAAGGTGTGTTTACTTATTTCTGTGACATTCTACTTTAGGGCTCGAGGTAGCCTAGTGATAGCGCATGGGCTGCTTAGGGTGCAAATGAACACTCAGAGCAATACTCAGGTTTAGGTATCATATTTTGTTAATGCATGGCAAGGTGTGTTTACTTATTTCTGTGACATGCTACTTTAGGGCTCGAGGTAGCCTAGTGATAGTACATGGGCTGCTTAGGGTGCAAATGAACACTCAGAGCAATACTCAGGTTTAGGTATCATATTTTGTTAATGCATGGCAAGGTGTGTTTACTTATTTCTGTGACATTCTACTTTAGGGCTCGAGGTAGCCTAGTGATAGCGCATGGGCTGCTTAGGGTGCAAATGAACACTCAGAGCAATACTCAGGTTTAAGTATCATATTTTGTTAATGCATGGCAAGGTGTGTTTACTTATTTCTGTGATATGCTACTTTAGGGCTCGAGGTAGCCTAGTGATACTACATGGGCTGCTTAGGGTGCAAATGAACACTCAGAGCAATACTCAGGTTTAGGTATCATATTTTGTTAATGCATGGCAAGGTGTGTTTATTTATTTCTGTGATATGCTACTTTAGGGCTTGAGGTAGCCTAGTGATAGCGCATGGGCTGCTTAGGGTGCAAATGAACACTCAGAGCAATACTCAGGTTTAGGTATCATATTTTGTTAATGCATGGCAAGGTGTGTTTACTTATTTCTGTGACATGCTACTTTAGGGCTCGAGGTAGCCTAGTGATACTACATGGGCTGCTTAGGGTGCAAATGAACACTCAGAGCAATACTCAGGTTTAGGTATCATATTTTGTTAATGCATGGCAAGGTGTGTTTACTTATTTCTGTGACATGCTACTTTAGGGCTTGAGGTAGCCTAGTGATAGCGCATGGGCTGCTTAGGGTGCAAATGAACACTCAGAGCATTACTCAGGTTTAGGTATCATATTTTGTTAATGCATGGCAAGGTGTGTTTACTTATTTCTGTGACATTCTACTTTAGGGCTCGAGGTAGCATAGTGGTAATGTATGGGCTGCTTAGGGTGCTCGGATCAAATCCCAACAAGTAAGATTCAATACCTCTATGTCTAGGTTGGATATGGGCATGCTAAATCTGTAGACTAGGAAGTCTCTCTACGAGGTCAAAGAGGGTGGGAGAGGGTACAATCCCTCCAGATATTGCCCCTGGGGGTGCTCAGTCAAAATTGAGGTGGCATCTGGCAAAATTGGACTCTGACCCTTGTGTTGTCATTATAAACTGAAGCCATACTATTATCTCGGAAATAACTTCCGAATGCAGAGTGCGGTGTGTTTTCACTGTTAAAAAAATCCATAAATAAGTAGATTGAATTTAAAAAAGTATTCGACGGTTTATTGCAAAAAATAATAAGATAAAACATTATTTTAAAATAAAAACAACTGAGCATCTTAGAACGGCAACCGTGCCTACGGCTGCTCTAGCAACAGCAAATACTGCATACCCAAGCACATACAACTGCTCCTGCCATGCAGTATAAATAACAAGAATGTTTTACATAAGGCAGTATGTCTTCTTCCTGAAAACACTTTAATGGAAAAATGCAAATGTAAAAGAGTGACGTAAACACAGGAAACAATCCTTATTATTCCGATCATGAAGACGTCATTCAGTACAATGACTGGTTAACTTAAAATAACAAAGATTAAGGAACAGTATATAGAACGTGAGTGAAGTTAAAGGGAACGATACGCACGTGTACAAAGTTCCGATGTTTAGGAAATGAGCGTTACGTAAACGCTGAAGTTCTGAAAGACAATAACTTAACATCGTAGTTATGGTAAGATTTATAATACATACCCCTCAGTCTGCTAGCCTATGTGGACCTGGTCTGGAATAAAAATTCCAGTTAGGGGCATTAGAAACAACAACATGCTTTAATATGTCACATTTCTGTTATATGCTTCTTTGGGTGATTCCTGTGAAATATAACTAAATGAAGCAGTACTTTAATGGAACTCAAAGGTGTCTAAAATGTGGTGAAGTGATTACCTGTATGTTTTGCGAATATATAGAAGTGTCTTATTAAATCTATGTATGTTTCATTTCTATATAGATGGCAATGGGGAAGTTGAATTAATATTAGGTCTCACTGATCATGTGTTAAGAACATATAGATGGGTAAAGATCAACCAGGTATGTTAAATTTTTCTCAACAGTTCAGTTATGTATTAATAGTTTTATTGCTAAATTTTTCTGTCTGATTAATAATTAGGCATTTATCATTTTTCTTAGAGATTTTGTTTGAAAATCATTTTTAAATAATATGACTCTTTAAAATTAGTTGTCCTAAACCATTTTAAATTTGAAACAGAATAGTTTTTGATCCAAAATTTTATATAAGTGTGACCTACTAAATCAACTAGATACGTCAAGATATGAACACATATATTCCATATAGGTCATTTTACCCCCTTTTATTACTTTAATGTCGCCTGTCAAGCTAATGCTATGGCAAACTTATATGTATTAATAGTTTACAGTTATGTATTAATAGTTTACAGTTATGTATTAATAGTTTTATTGCTAAATTTTTCTGTCTGATTAATAATTAGGCATTTACCACTTTTCTTAGAGATTTTCTTTGAAAATCTTTTTTAAGTAATAGGACTCTTTAAAATTAGTTGTCCTAAACCATTTTAAATTTGAAACAGAATAGTTTTTGATCTGAAATTTTATATAAGTATGACCTACTAAATCAACCAGATACGTCAAGATATGAACACATATATTCCATACAGGTAATTTTTTTCCCTTTTATTACTTTAAAGTCGCCTGTCAAGCTAATGTGATAGCAAACATTCATTCTTAAGTTTGTCTGAATAAAATGCATCAAAAACTTTCTTTTTCCGAAAACATATAAATACAGTTTTAAAAAGATGACTTATGTTACAAAAATGCTTAAATTTAGCATGTTTAGTAAATATTTTGACAAAATTGATTTTATTTACAGTTAGTTTCATCTTTAGATATAAGTGGAAATTTTAAATATAAGAAATTTTTTTACTCTACAGTATTTATTAAGCACTGAAAATATACTATAAACCTATCTTTTATATTTGTTGCTAATCAAAACTGTTAATAAGTTTAAATGGAACAGATAAGAATTTTTTTTAATGGTTAGTTAAATTTTGCTACATTTTGATAGTCAAACTGCAAATATTGAATTTATTGCCTGTTATGATAATTTTTGTCATTAAAAATTTAATAATTTATTGTTATTATTAATAATGTAAAATCATTCATGTATTTTATTATTTTTTTTTTTTTTCCCTTTCTAGAACTCTAATGATATGACAGGAAAATTAGTGGGCTTGCATAAATGGGAATTTGCTGATCAGGTAATACATCCTTAATGACACTTTTTTTCTTTTTTTAATGCATGTTCAAAATAATTTATCATTTTTTATTTTCCTGCTGAAGTAAATAATTTAGTAAATTATCTGTTTTTGGTTGTAATATTCTCTTGTTTATGATTTTGTAATAATAAAATTTTTCATGGTTTCCATGCAATTCTAATAAAGTGTCTTGTTTTGAAAGCAGTAATGTAGATATATTTACCACTGTTTTCCTTTCAATACTAATAAATAAATAAAAAAAAAAAAAAAAATAGATATATATATATATATATATATATATATATATATATATATATATATATATATATATATATATATATATATATATACAGTGGCTCCCAAAAGTGTTCGTACATTTACAATTTTCGTTGAAATAGGGGTCTATCCATTAATTAAAATGAATATTTCAGAATGGGTATTTAATAATAAGATCTATAATCTATTCTTAACAAAACTACATGAAATATTTTAAAACATAGTAAAACTTTATTTTTAAAAAACCAATAATCCAAAAGTAACAAAAACTTCATCTCACAAAAGTCATCGTACACTTGTAAAATATCTCTACATATTAGTAAATATTCTAATTTTTCATTAAATTAGTATTTAGTAGGATATCCTTTAGCATCCACAAGAGCGTTTAAACGTCTGGGACTAGATTGCACTAGTTCTTTTGTAATTTCAGCATCAATGTTCATCCATTCTTCCATCATAATTGTTTTTAGTTTGCTTTTCGTGTGAATGTCATGTTTTCATATTCGAACCTCCAGTTCTCTTCGAATATGTTCTATTGGGTTTAAATCTGGTGATTGAGGTGGTGTTTTCAAAACTTGTGGACGATTATAGACACACCAGAGGCGAACGTTGAGAGCCATGTGCTTAGGATCGTTATCTTGATAAAAAACATAGTTGTTTCCAGTATTCAAATTTTGGGCTGATAATTCTAAATTGTCTCTTAAAATATTTATATAAACAGCATGATTCATTATGCCATCAATAAATACCAAATTACCTAGTCCTGATACTGACATGCATCCCTTCACAAGGACACCTCCACCGCCATGCTTAAATGTTCCTACTATGTTCTTGGGATTAAGTTCCTCATTTTTTCTTCTCCATACAATTGTACACCCATCAGAACCAAAAATGTTAAACTTGCTTTCATCGGCAAATGAGACATTATTCCAATACGTTTGGGGCTTATTTATCATTGATAGTGCAAAGTGAAACCTAAGCTTTCTGTTTTTCTCACTCACAAAAAATTTTCTATGGGCAGAACGCCCATGTAATCCAGCTGTTCTGAGAACTCGTCAAAAAATTTCAGGTGAAATTGAAGTAGAAAATGTTTCATTGAATTCTGCAGAAACTTTTACAGCACTCAAACGTGAATTTTTCACAAATTTTCTAATTATAAAGCTCTGATCACGTTTTGTTAACTTTGCCGGACAGCCATTTCTTACCTTGTTTTCGATCCAATTTTCTTCTTTAAAGCGTTTTTTTCACATACTGCACAGTAGAATGGGATAAATTAAGTAATTTAGCAATATTCCGAACTGATTTACGACTACTATGATGAAAAATAATCAATTTTCGAATGCTGTTTGTTGTTTCTTTACGACTACGAGCCATTTTTAAATAATAAATAGAATATTATGGAGTAGGCAGGCAAAAATTAAAGCCAAACAATATTTTAAATGCCACCACAATTCAAAAATAAAAATAAAGCACCAGACGATAATTTTAATTATGAATTTATCCGAAAATATTTCAGTGTACGATGACTTTTGTGAGATAGTTTTTGTTACTTTTTGATTACTGGTTTTTTTAAAATAAAGTTTTACTATGTTTTTAAAATATTTCATGTAGTTTTGTTAAGAGTAGATTATAGATCTTATTATTAAATACCCATCCTGATATATTCATTTTAATTAATGGATAGACCCCTATTTCATTGAAAATCGTAAGTGTACAAACACTTTTGGGAGCCACTGTATATACAATCGATTCTGGTTAATCGGACCACATCAGGACATGGTCATCTTGGTCCTATTAACTTGCTGGTTCGATTAAATGAACGTGCCGTATGTTATAAGATAGAATTCGGTCCGAATAAGTGGCAGGTCCGATTAACCGGAATCGACTGTGTATATATATATATATATATATAAAGGTAGAGCTAACTGTATCTTTTATTGAAATCAATTCTGTTTTATGGAATAAGTTTCTGTACTGTTGTAACTTTTGTTTCTATTACTCCTTATATACTGGTTTTATTAACAATGCAATTTATAGAAAAAAATGCTTTTCTCCCTATTATGTACAAAAATAATGTAATATATATATATATCTACTCCATTTGCTGAATCAATGGCATTTAATCTTTTATCTGCCTACTCCTAAATCTATTTTCTAGAATTTTTTTTTGCTCCCTACCCTTAAAAATTTTTATGCTCACCATTTAGAACTGGTTTTGTATTTATAAATAATTGATATATTAATATGATAGTTACAACAGCACATAACTACACATTTTTTCATAAAAATGAATATGTCTATATATGACTGTATACATTATATATGTATTACATAATTTATTACTTATTGTATGTTTTTTTAAATAATGAAAATGCAGTCGAATCCGGATAATTTGACTACTGCTTAATCAGACCAGCCACATATTTGGACTGAATCCTGAAGAACCAAAACAAATCCTATTGCATAAGCCTAATAGGGCATTTTCGCATAATCGGACCAGCCAGTTATTAGAACCAAAATGATCGCGTCCCAATGTGGTCCGACTAACCAGAATCGACTGTACTTTTTTAAGTATATCATATAGCAAATATTGTTGCTAAAATAGATACAGAAAATACTAAATGCAAAGTAACTGCAATAAGTTAACTGCAAAAATGTATTGTATTTCTTTGCCAAACTTGTTAGTTTGAATAATTTTGGCAAAATTATAGTTAAATTTTTTTTTCATAACTGCTTTTTACCATAAACAAATTTTCTGGCCTCGATAGCAATTTAAAGAGGTTATATCCTTGTGTAATCATGCACTTCAGCTTTTAAACTGACATTGCTATCTATATACACTATCTGGACACCCCCCTATAGAAGTGGATCTGGCAGGTGACATAATTTGATGTGCAATCGGAAGCTATAAAAGTGTTGGTAGTGGTTTGTCAGATCATATTTATGCGTTTTTGAGACAATGAGTAAGTCAAAGGATCTTAGTGACTTTGGTCGTGGCATTATAGTGAGATGCCACCTTTGTGGGAAATCAGTTCATGAAATTTTGGACATTCTACAGAAGTCAAAATCCACTGTAAGTGATGTAATTGTGAAGTGGAAACGTCGAGCCAGTGAAACTGCAGAAAATGAAGTGGCAGGTCAAAAAAAACTTGTGAACGCAGCTGTAGAACTCTGAAACCAGTAGTAAAACAAAGTCGCAAGTCCTCGTTGATTGAAATCACCCAGGAGTTCCAAAGTTCATCAGGCGTTAGTGCTAGCAGCAGGACTGTTCATTGAAAGTTAAAATACCTAGGATTCCATGGTCGTTCAGCCGCTCAAAAGCCAAACATCACTCCCTAGAATGCGAAGAATCAGATCCAATGGTGCAAAGCTCACCGTCATTGGACTGTGGACATGTGGAAAAATGTTCTTTTGGAGTGATGAATCTCGCTTTACAATCTGGCAGTCCGAAGGATGCGTCTGGGTTTGGTGGATGTCCGGCGAGCGCTTCTTACGTGACTGCATTATGCCGACTGTTAAGTTTGGTGGCAGCATCATGGTGTAGGGTTATTTTTCCTGGTTTGGCCTGGATTCCTTAGTTCCTGTGGTTGGAAACATGAACTCTGAGATGTATATGGACATTCTGGACAATGCTGCTCTCCCAACTCTATGGCAATATTTCGGGAAAGGCCCATTTCTCTTCCAGCAGGATAACTGCTCTATTCACATATTGAGACTTGCACAGTCATGGTTTGACGAAATGGGTGTTCAAAAACTGGACTGGCCTTCTCAGAGCCCTGATCTAAATCCCATTGAAGACCTTTGGGACAAATTTGATTTCACTGGCTACGTAATCTGAATTACGTAGCCAGTCAAATTGACCATCCTTACTGCTAGCACACACTTCAGCTGTGATGGACGCCTGGATGTCAATTCCTAAGGACACCTATCAAAAACTGGTGGAAAGTCTCCCCAGATGTGTGCAGGCTGTCATCGATGCAAAAGAAGGACCAACATCATATTAATTATGCCTCAGAACTCTCCGAGTCTATACCACTGGGCATCCGGATACTTTTGACCAGATAGTGTACCAATATTCCTCAGTATCCTAGCTCATGTCCTTTAATTTTTTAAACTGTATTAAAAAGTTTCTTGCACTGAAATATTTTCCTTTTACTACTAATAATAATTATTATGGTGAGGAAATACTATTAACTCTAAAGACATAACTCAATATTTCAGTTACTTATCAAACCAACTATTCTAGTTTAGTTGAATTAAATGTAGACATTTCAATATATTTTGTAAGCTGCAAAAAAATTTTGTATTTCAATTATAAAATTGTTGTTACCTCTTGCATTCATCTAACATATTATAAAGAATATTTAATATGTTGTAAATAATTTTTTCCATAAAATAAATTCTTCTAAGAATAACTGTGATATTAAAACAAGTATTAAATGGAATGATACTGCTTTCACTAATACCCCTGCAACTGTAAGAATTTCATTTGAATTAATGTCATTGTCAAACAAAAGTTACTCAAGTTTTTAATGCAGCATTTTTCTCTTTAGATTAATTTTGTAGAAAAAAAAATTCCTAATCTAAAATTCTGTTTTTCATTTGCTTATGAAATAATTTCAATTATTGTAAAATATGTGTGTAATATTCATTAATAATTATTATGTAATATTTGTGTCTAATTTCCATTATAAATCACATTTTTATACTCCTTAAAAGAAAAATCATTTCATTTATCCTTTATCATTTCTTTACTCAACTGTAAAGTCTTTTCTTCTGTAGATAGGATCAATTTCCCTAAATCCTTGTGCAGAAGGTTGTCCATATGTTTTAGTAGCTCAGCCAGGGGGTACATATATAAACTTTGAGTGTCCACTTCAGTTACTTCATGATGTTACAGACAGGTAAATCTTTTGCTTCGCTATGATGAGGTATTTGACTGTTTTATCTGTTAGCTAATATTGTTGTGATATTTCAGCTTTTTATTAACTTATTATAACAATTTTTATTTGTTGTATATGAATGCTACTAATTAGATGGGTATTTTGTAAGGTATACCCTCAAATTACTTTGGATTTGCATTTAATACAGATGAAATAGAAAACTTCTCTATTTGCAGTGCACATTCTTTGAAAATATTCTTTTAAAAAAAGCTTTATATAAAATAAAACCAATCCAGAAAGTATAGAAAAAAAATATATCCAGGAAAATAAGTTTAAAAAAAAAAATCTAGACTTTCTTTCCCATAAAGGCTCATGAAGTCTTTTGTTGAATTTTACTCTTCTATATATATAAAACAGTTCCGTAATTTACTGACTGGCTGACAGATGACGCACAGACCAAACTGCTGGACCTAAAGGGTTGAAATTTTGCATGGCGATTCTTCATATAGTGTAGGGGTGCACTAAGAAAGATTTTTGAAAAATTCTTAGATTTTTTTAAATAAAATTTTTAAGCTATCACAAGAAAGATCATAAAAAATACTTTAAAATGAAATCCTTTTCGAATCTTTACCTCCATTTTCTGATTTTGGTGAATTTTTAAAGATTAATTTTTAGAATTTAATTTATTAAATTTTGATCACGTGGTTTCTTTTCTTTTTGTGATACTTTAAACTAATTTTGTGTCATGTGCATACAATGAAATAAATTGACACAAAATTATTGTTTTTTCTTTCTAATGTGATAGACGATTGGACATTATCCAAAAAAATATTAAAATACAGTTAAAGAAATGTTCCTCAAACTGTGCTATATTAACTGTACTATATTCTTTAGTATGTTTTATTAGATTTAGTTTGAATATTTTCTTCTATATTATTTTGTCTATAAAAATATCTGTTACGATTTTTTTATAAATATATATATATTTTTTGGCATTAAATGCATACATTGACCATTGTATTTAATTTGAATATACTCCATGACAAAGCACGGGTATTCAGCTAGTAATATTATAAATCTAAAAAATATGGAATATTTTAAAATTTATAATATTTCAAAAGCAATATACAGTTGAACCTCGATATAATCAAATTCCTTAATAATTCAAAGTTTTTCCATTCCCCTAGAACCTGCCTAACACTCCCATGTTATTTTTACCTGTTTGTATTGAAGGACTGGTTAGGAAGACCTTGATAGTTTGAATTTTTAATTTGCTTCGCTTTTCACCGCTCCTCTATATATCGAAGTTGTTTTTATAAAATCAATAGCATTTAGATGAAACTCAGTTATTTCTTTGGGGAAAACCTCTATATATTGAAGTCAGTCAGAAATCACCTTGATAAATACCTCGAACTCAATATTTCAAAATCATCGATAATTTGAAGTTTTCTTGTTCGCCTTGAGTTTTGATATATTGAGTTTCCACTGTATAAGCAAAGTGTATTAATATTTATTAAATTTTCAAAATAATCAGTAATTTATATTTCTGTTAGATATAATATTTTTCAATTTCCCATCTATTCTATTTTCTTGTGGCCCAAAGCAGCTTCCCATAAAGTAATATGGCTCTCATCACATATCGAGTTGTGCAGATCTAGTATAATCTAACTATAAATATCTAATGTTGTTATTTTAATAATAAAGGTCTGTTTTATGTATTGTTTTTAGTTATACACACATACATACACATATATATGTAATATTCCCATCATATCACATCCTTAAATTATAACCTCAAAGGGAAAACTAGCTCATATATACATGGCTCGAGCTAGACTCAGCCTGAAAGGAATTAAAATTAGTTTTAAATGCAGTTGGGCTAAACTTCTTGGTACATCATTTATTAGAGTGAAAATATATCTGTTCATTCCAAAACGGCTCGGGATAATATCACCTTCTAACATTAAACATGAGAGGGCAAAAAAAAAACGTGGCTATTATTTGAAGGTTCAGCAGATTTAGGGGCTCTTGAAGCTAACCCACTCCTGAATTTGGATATATACATGTGTAGAAATGCAAAGGCATGTGATTTTAAAGGCCCTGTTCTCCTGGGAAGCTCTGTGGCTAAGGGTTTTAAAGCGATAAATTAATATTACCGGGGATTGGATTTAGGAAAGGGAATTTATGCTAGAATAGAGGGCATAATATTTAAGATAATACACACACACACACACACACACACACATATATATATATATATATATATATATATATATATATATATATATATATATATATATATACAACATTTGTCAAAATTTGCATGCTTTATAAGCATATGTATGCTGCAGCTTAGCAATTAAATATAAGGTGAGTTTAATGCCAAAAAGAGAGGAATTCACAGTGAGTGAATCAACACTTGAAAAAACGTGTGAATTAGCAACCAAAATAGAGCCATCGGTGAATCTCAACACCCCAAAATAAAACCATAGGTGATTTAACACCCAATGAATTCTTTGGTTCTATTTAAGGTGCTAATTCACCTGTTTTTCTTTTAGTGTTGATTCACGCACTGTGAATTTCTCTAATTTTGGTTTTAAGCTCACCTTATATTTAAGTGCTAGGCTGCAGCATTTATACGGTTATGAAGTGCATAAATTTTGACAAATGTTGTATATAATCTTTGTGGTTAATAGCAGCCTTGGTGCATAACTACAATTGCTATTTTTATTGTTTGTTTGTTATTGATGTATGTGTAACTTGCTTGGGAATGTGTATATATATATATATATATATATATATATATATATATATATATATATATATATATGAGGTGGTGAAAGGCAAAGTGGTGTAAGAGACATTTTCAAATTTTTTTATTCAAGGGCAAAAATGTAATCTCCATGTTCAATTTATAATGGAATTGCAAATAAGTATTATTTGCAATATTATAATAATTATGAATTATAATTTGTTCAATTTATAGTGGAATTTTTAGTAGTTTTTTCAGTAAAACGCTTTGGACTTACACCATTTTACTTTTCACCGTCTCATATATGGACCTGTGTTTGAATAAATTGTATGTAGGTAAAGTTTGTAATATCCAATGATTTTTTGTCCTGTATATGTTTTATTTACAATTTGGTAAACATTTTAAATGTTGTTATCTGTTTATTGTGTTGAAAACACAAAGTGTTTGGGACTGTGTATGTGCAATGCTATATGGTGTATTTCAGATTTTTTTCATTATTTTCCAAAGCATTTAAAAAATAAAATAAAATAAAGGGAAGGAAATCAATGCAATTCATCAAAAAATGCCCTCTGGTGGTGAAATTGTGAACTTATTTTTTTATTTGCTCAAACAAATTCCCACCCTATCAATGTCCTACACAAAATTTCTTAACTTTCTGAACTGATAGTTTCGACTGTAGACAACTTTAAAGTAGGGAAGTTTAATTATGGGCACCCCTTATTTAAATAGGAAGTTAAAGCTATAAACAGGTCATAAAATTAGAAAAATATGACATGCTTGGTTATTCCAAATCTTAATTCATGTTGCTGATTTTTTTTCCCCTTTGTAGATGTTAAATAATTGGTAGTTTCAAGACGTGTTATGTTTACTCAAAATTAAATGGAGTTTTAGAATAATTTATGGAAAATTTTAAAACAAAATTAAAGCAACAAGTATAATTGTAACACTGGGCATGACTTTACTAATCTTGCAACAATGATGGCTACCAGAAAAGTTATTTTATTTTTATTTTTATAATTTTTTTGAAATAGTAGACTGTGGTATTTGGAAATTGCCGTTTTAAGTATATAAGTAATCTCATGATTTTATAATGAAAATTAGATTTTTCTAAAGATTAAAAGTTATTGAGTAAATAGTAATAGCTGAATATAATGGTTTGCTACAGTATTTCATGGGTGGTCCTAAACTTAAAAAATTTCAGAAAATTGAAAATTCATATAATTTACTCTATTACACAGAGATTTTTGTCAAGTCAAATGACGACATATGTAGTATGCATGTCAGAAAATGTATTTAATGATCTCTCTGTCTTTTATTTTAGTACTGCTGTATCAAAGCTGACACCAAAGTTCCATCCGCTGGCTTCTTGTCGTATGAGAAATCGTAACATATCATCTGAAATTCTTGGTGGAATTTGTGGTACTTCTAATGGGAAAAAGACCAATGCTTTAATTGCTGTGGCTACTCTGGATGGTAACTTAAATGAAAATTTTTTGACAAAAGTTTTTAGAGTTTATCCTGTTAACATAAGTGCAGTCTATACAATTGCATCTGTTTAGTTGAATCCTTTCATTCTTTTTGAAAACTTACGAGGGGTGATCAAAAAGTAAGGTTACAAAGCCTGCAAGGAAACGTGTACATTTTATTTCATAAAACCAATATAGCCAACTGATAGTACATACATTAGGTTATTTTTCGACATAGTCTCCATATCGTTTTAGGCATTTGTTGCTTCGTGGGATGAGTTTGAATATTCCCTCTTGGTAAAAATCCTGTCCTTGCGTGTTCAGCCATGTTGTGGCGAAGTGTTTTACCTCCTCATCTGAAGCGAATCGTTGGTCCCCTGGGTCCTCCTTAAAGTGATGAAAGAGATGGAAGTTGCTTGGAGCGATGTCCTGGCTGTAGGAAGGGTGGTCGATGATGTCCCAGCGAAATTTCTTCAACTGCGTGGGGGTCCTCTGGGCGTTATGAGGTCATGCGATGTTGTGAAGGAAGATGCTGCCGTTAATTTCAGCCGTACTTACATGTTTCGCCCACAGAAATCGAATAACTGAGCGGATTTCTTTGCGAGACCAGTTTTCGAAACAAGTCGCCATTTCTGTTAACCGTCAACTAGTGCTGTAGGTTGCGGGTAGGTGAAACTCTCCACAGTTAGCGACCTCATGTATTAGGATTACTGCACACAACTAATTTCTGTATAACAGACGAAACTCCTTGAATATCGACCTTCTAACCTTAGTTTTTGATCACCCCTCGTAATTCAAAAGAAAATACCTTTGATAGAAATTAACCTAAATTTTCAAAACATAATCTAATTAGATAAAAATAGTATGAAAAATTAAACCTTTTTTCTATAGACAGTGGAACCTTGATCCATAATTTTTAAAGGGACCTATTTTACTAAACCAGTGGTTCCTGTTAGGTTTGGGTGGGCAGAAATGCCCATAACCTTAAATGATAGATAATGTAAAACATGAAACCTAATACATGAGTCATGATTTTTGGATACATTTAGCCCAGACACCCTGTATTATTATTGAAACATACTAAGAAAAAAATAGTTTTACACAATTGTCCCAGATCTCCTGTTTTTGATATAACCAGATAATTTGGTGAATAATGCTGTTAGTGAATTAGTTTTAGAGAATATTCTCAAACTGTCAAAACCTTACATAACTGTTGTCTTTTCTTACAGGTACATTAATGCTTGTTGATCATGACGAAATTTTATGGTCATTGCAAGTGGATCACCAGTTATTTGCTTTAACCAAACTGGATTTAACTGTAAGAAATATATTTATAAACTTTTTATCTGATCAGCTGTTTCACATTTTCATTGGCCTACTGATTTGTCTTTGCTTTTTCCCAGCCTTTTGGGGACTCCAATATTCTTTAATGAAAGACAAATCTTTTAGATATGACAAATTTTTTCAAAAAGATAATAGTAATTTTTTAATGTAGTTAAGTTACTGTGGAAAAGAAAAGATTAAATATTTTTAAAGAAATGATAGAATATTTTTTTGATAGATGGAAAATCTACTAAAATGTGTTTTCATCTAAAACATCCTATACTGAACTGAGAAAAGTCACTCTTCAAAATAAGGAAAAATTAATTACCAATAATACAAACTGATTGAAATATTTATTAATTATTTCAATATAAACCTTCATTTCCTCTCAGCTTTGAAATAAGCTTGATTTTTTTTCCATAACTTATGAGTAGTGAGTAACCCAATAATGAATTGGTGTACTTATTATCTATATAAATAAAAGAAAAACTGTTGGCGAGGTTGAAACCATAAAATAAAACGTGGTAGGTATCTCAAAACACCGCTGCAGAATGCAACAGTGGGCCAAAGGAACAGTAAGCAAAAAAGGCAGTCTTCACTTAAAAACAAACAGCAATTTTATTCAGCAAACCATCACAAAAAGACAAAATAATATCGAGCATTGTCAATAGCCCGCTACCTACCACAACGCTCCGACTGACCTGCTGCAAGCCAAGCAAAACCATCACATTAAATACATTTGCCCACGTGTGCAAAAAACCACATGGGCAGCTGGCTGATTTGCATAAATTACAGAAAACAAAGTGTATGGAAAATAAATATCTATACAAAAAATACATTCACTATAAATAACGAATATTACAATATTATATAAGCATTGAAAATAAGAAGTATTACAAAATTATTTAAATATCGGAACCAGTGATGGCAATCGAACATCGCAACTTGAGATCGTAATAAAACATTACGTCATTCCCGACGCCGGCACCTCACATGCTGTGTGGGAAAAACAACATGAAGTTCAACTTCCAAATTGGCAAGAAGAAAAAGTTGGGAGTATCCCAACAAAAACTTTGTCTGTCGGTTGGCAGAACAATTTTGGGTAGTCTGTTTCTGGTATGGCATCCTGTTGGGATACTCCCCACTATTTCGTCTTTCCAATTTGGAAGTTGAACTTTGTGTTGTTTTTTCTCACACAGCATGCGAGGTGCCGGCATCGGGAATGACGTAATGTTTCATTACGATTGCAAGTTGCAATGTGTGGTTGCTATCACTGGTTGTGATGTTTGAATTTGTTTCTTATTATCGATGTTTATATAGTTTTGTAATATTCGTTATTTTAAGTATATTTTTGTGTGACAGTTATATAGATGTTTATTTGCCATATACTCTCTTTTCTGTAATAACATTTACCCAAATCAGCCAGATGCACATGTGGTTTTCTGCACACGTGGTCGAATGTATATAACGTGCTGTTTTTTCTTGGCTCGTGGCAGGTCAGTCAGAGCATTGTGGTAGGCAGCGAACTATTAACAATGTTCAATGTTATTTCAAGTTTGTTTTTGTGATGGCTTGCATGTTAAAAACCGAATGAATCTAGGTTTTGTTTTTAATTGGAAATTGCTTTTTTTTTTTTGCTTGCTGTTGCTTCAGCCCACTGCTGCATTCTGTGGTAATGTTTTAATATACCTACCACATTTTATTTATTGTTTTGACCACGCCAACATATCCATTATGAAATTCGGCCATGTTTGAAAGTGTCAAAATCGATGCTTTTTTTTTCATGAAAGTACATAAATGTTACATATTTAGAAAGAGCTTTAAAATCTGATAATTTTTTCTGCTTACACTTAACCTGTTACTTGAATAGTTTTAGAGTTATTTGGATTCTAATGAGGCGTCCTGTGAGATCATCCATCTTTGACGATGTAAACAAAGCATGATTCATTCACAGCGTCTCACTAAAAAATGAATCGCTGAAAAGAAATGTTTCATTGTGTGTCTAATTTTTAATTCTTTTTCTATCTTTCATACTTTTAATTCAAACTTTTTAATCATAAATAGATCATTTGAAGATGTACTGATTTTTGGGGGATTTTTGGTAATTAAAATTTTAAAAAATTGAAATTCAAGTGAACTTTGATTCGAGTGTCAAGTGATTCGATAGCTGGCCTAAACCCAGCTAGTTATTACTATAACTATTATAATTATTGTTGATATTGTCTATTTTATTATTATTATTATTATTATTATTAATATTACTACTACTACAATTATTATTGTTGATTATGATGTTGTTTACTAACATTATTATTGCAGCTTCTACTTCTATTTAAATGCATTCTTTAGGTAAAATGTTAGAATGTAATGTGTTTGTGTTATTTACAATAATTGCTCTTTAAGGAGTATATTTTAATGTTTCTTTAAAATGATTTAATCAATATTTAATTCTAGTATTATGTATTAAAGTTTTTGCTGCTTACTTCATATTCCTATGTACTTTTTTCTAATCTGAAAATGTTATTAAAATTGAACTCTGTTATCAAATTAATAAGTCATGATCCAGTTTGTCGTAGATTGCTAATTATGTCGCTGATGATCTGAGCTTTTTAATCATATTTATTTATTTGTTTATTATTATTTAATAGGGTGATGGTGAAGAGGAAGTTATTGCTTGCTCTTGGGATGGTTTGACTTATATGGTTAATCAACAAAAGCAGTCTGTGAGATTTCAGTTTGAGGAACCAGTCTGTGCCTTTACATCAGGTATACTTCAGATTCACAGTGCTTTTATGCACTTTCTTACCCTTTTGTAGAATACTAAGTTTTTTTTAAAAATAAGGGTCAGTTTTATTTTTTTTTCAAATGGCGGGCAGAATTACTCGCAACTGTAGTATTCTTTAACCCTTAGACCGCTGAGTTTCCGCCTTCTGGTTCTTCCCCCAGCGTTGGGTTATATTTTTGGCAGCGCATTTTGTAGGGATCTGCGTTTTGAAGGGACGTTAAAAAGCACGAGTTCTATACAGTTAAGTTATTTAAATCAAAATAAATAGTACAAAATAAGTGAAACAAAATTTTTAAGAATACATATATATAATTATATAATGTAAAGATTTTTTGGGTTATATATTTCTTATAGTATGGTATATTTTAAAGCAAGGTGAAATACATAAACCCACTTCCCAGTGTTTATACCATATATTCTATTCATCACTTAGTTCACTATTGTCTTTTCATCACTTTTGTCGTCGAATAAATCTGAATATCACTCTTGGAATCCCTTGAACTGTCAGTTCCTTTCGAAAACCCAAAATTCCCGCCATTTTATACTGCATGTATTCTAAAAATAATCCCCTAAAAATCTACTTCTTATCAGGAGAAATGGTATTCGGATGTCTTTAAAGTGCTGTCACCTATTGATGAATGAAAAAATCAATTTAGAACATGTTTGTAACGCGCAAAACATTGGAATATCCAGATGGATGCGTCCAGTGCATTCGTAACGCTGGGGGAAAGACTCTGATGAATGCTCTGAGCATGTTCGTAATGGTCTAAGGATTAAACTACATGTGCTTTCTGGGTAATGCTAAATTAAATAATCCTTTCATTCCAAAATTAAATAATCCTTTCAAATTTAATCAGAATAGATATTCTGTTGAAAAACTCTTGATTCCCTTATATAAATAAAATAATTTTGTCCCTTAAATGAATATTAAGGACAGGTTACCACAACCTGTCTGCTTTTTCCCTAACCCCAAGCTTGTGCTGAGATAGACAAAAGATATAGGGAATATGAAAGTTTGTCGCAATATGAAAGTTTGTTAAAAACTATTGTTCATCAAGAGAATTTCAGTGGGGATATATTTATAGAACAATTTAATTCCAAAAAAACATTCCTTTTTTTAATCTGTATTTAATATCTGTACAAAAGTATGGTATTGACCTGGCATAGTCTAAAAACATGTATGTGATAAAATTTTGACTCTGAATAAATATAAAACTTTTTAAAATCAAGAATTTTGTCCTTAATTAAATGAATATATATATATATTTTTTATCTTAATTATATAGATAGAGTAGATATTCTATTGGAAAATTCTCTTGATTCCCTTATATAAATAAAATAATTTTGTCCCCTATAAAATGAATATTTTTTACCCTAATCAGAGTAGATATTCTAGTGAAAATTCTCTTGATTCTCTTTTATAAATAAAATAATTTTATCCCTTATTAAATTAATATTTTTAACCCTAATCAGAGTAGATATTCTATTGGAAAATTCTCTTGATTCCCTTATATAAATAAAAGAATTTTGTCTCTTATTAAATTAATATTTAATACCCTAATCAGAGTAGATATTCTATTGGAAAATTCTCTTCATTCCTTTATATAAATAAAATAATTTTGTCCCTTATTAAATGAATATTTTTTACCCTAATCAGAGTAGATATTCTATGGAAAATTCTCTTAATTCTTTTATTTGAATAAAATAATTTTGTCCATTATTAAATGAATATTTTTTACCCTAATCAGAGTAGATATTCTAATGAAAAATTCTCTTGATTTCCTTTCATAAATAAAAGAATTTTGTCCCTTATTATTAAATGAATATTTTTTACCCTAATCAGAGTAGATATTCTATTGGAAAATTCTCTTGATTCCCTTTCATAAATAAAAGAATTTTGTCCCTTATTATTAAATGAATATTTTTTTACTCTAATCAGATTAAATATTCTATGGAAAATTCTGTTGATTCCTGTGTATAAATAAAAGAATTTAATTTTACTTGCATTTGGGAATTGTCTATCAAGACAATGACATTTAGTGTGCTGGAGCCTGAAAAATAACTGTTCCTCTTAGTCCAAACCAAGTTGTCGTATTTGATTTCCATTGTGTATTTTAAGCAACCACTTCTCCCTATTCACAAGTTCTGTAGTTTTTTAGATCATAGACAGTTCTTACTATGTAGTGACTAACAGAAAATTATACAAACGGTAACTAAAAAAATGTTTAAGATAAAATGTTGAGTTTTATCTTTGAATTTTTCAGGGATGTATTCCGTGTATCCAGGTGATTCTGTACCATCTCTTGTGTACGTCACGTTCAGTGATAGAATTCATCTGTATTACGATGTGAGATTACCAGCCTTTCAAATTTACAGTTTGCTAGAGACAATGAATAAGAAACCTGAAGTTTCAGATTTGATTTCTCAGTTCCCAGTAGATGGTATTTATGATATTTTCTTTTAATCATTTAGTTTTCACAAGTATTATTGAAAATTCTGTAATAAGTGTTTCAAACAATGAAAATTTTAGTTAAAAATCAGAATTATCATACACTAGGTGGTATGTGTGACCCTTTTGCATGCAATTGAAATACAGTAAATTTTATAGCAAGGTTGGTGGTTTGTCATAGGATGAAAGAAGAACCGGTTCATTTGTAGCAATTGTTTATTTGTTAAATAACAATGGTGCATAAGGATAATATGAAACCAATTACAAAACGCCTTTGGCCACAATATTAGAGGTGAAGCATAAAAGAACACAGGGGAACATGAGATATGTACATGTCAAACCACCTTTGTGGACAATATTAAAAGTTAAATATGACACAAACTCGTGGAAAATGTGATATTTACATTACAAAACCTCTTTGTGCACACTATTTGGCTGTGCCATTTTGATGCATCCAGGGAAAGAACTTTAGGGCCAAAAGTCAATTTTTCACTTCAATTTTTAAACAAACCATACACTGTGTCATTACACAAGATCTTACTGTTAATCTTAAATTCTTAAAAAAGCTTTTTTTTTAACGTTAAGCCATAAAAAATTCTGATTATTTTTAAACTTTGATTAATTTATTTGACTTTAAGCCATAAAAAATCCTGATTATTTTTAAACTTTGATTAATTCATTTGACATTAAGCCATAAAAAATCCTGATTATTTTTAAACTTTGATTAATTCATTTAATGTTAAGCCATAAAAAATACTGATTATTTTTAAACTTTGATTAATTACTTTTTTCCTGGACCTGAAAGTTGGCTCTGTGTGTTTCTCCTGTGGGTTGGCATCTGTCGGAAATGTTATGAATATACCAACATGAATTTGATTTGGCTTTACTTATGTCACTACTTTATTTCATGTTATTCCTCTATGAATCTTTTTTTTTTTGTAATAGATATCGTCTCCATTAGAAAGTATTAACTATTTTAAGGCTCAATTTTTTTTTTATCCTGTCCATTAATTTTATGGTTAATTGTTATATCGTTGGCTTAATTAACAAACCATGTAATTACAAAAATACAATTTTAGGATTTTCATGTTATTACATTAGTTTTATTAAAACCTGAAACCAATGTAATAACATGAAAATCCCCTAATTAATAAACCACGTAACTCCAAAAATATAATTTTGGGATTTTCATATTGTTATATTGGTTATATTAAAACCAATGTAATGGCATGAAAATCCCCTGATAACAAACTATGTAACTCCAAAAAATACGATTTCAGGATTTTCATGCTATTACATTGGTTTTAATCTCCAAAAAATATGATTTTGGGATTTTCATGTTATTACATTGGTTTTATTAAAAGCAATGTAATAGCATGAAAATCCCAAAATTGTATTTTTTTTTAGTTTTGTGGTTTGTTAACTAGGCCAATGATATAAAACCAAAGTAATATCTTGAAAATCCCAAAATTGTATTTTTTTTAGTTATGTGGTTTTTAATTAGGCCAATGATATCTAATGTAGCATTTCTTAAGGTAATAAAAAAATGTTCTTCCATATTAGTTTAATGGAAAATTTTGTCCTTATACAGCTATTACTGTATAATACTTCTATGTAAAAGAAAGCTAATCCTTGAAAAAAATAATCTAATACTTCAATTGAAATTAAGAGTAATATATGTACATAAAAATTTAATATTTCTGACACATAATGAGTAATTTTAAAAGGCAATTTTAACACATTAGCTTTTTAAAGGAAAAAAAAAATGTTTTTTGTTTGAATATCACCCAAAACATGGTTTTTATTATATTGACTTGATGTAATTAATATATTAGAGATTTGATTAAAATTTGGATAGCATGTATAAAATATTTCATATAAACATACCCCAAAGCAAAAATGTTTTTCTACATTTAAATTAAAAAATTTAAGATGTCTCCATTATTGTGGGTAAATTTAAGCAACTCTGCTCTTCTTGAAATAATATACAGTCGATTCTGGTTAATTGGACCACCAGTTAATCCAATGGTTCTCAACCAGTGGTCCGCGAGAGCCTCTGGAGTGGTCCAGCACCACATATACAAATGTTGCCAAATAAATGGGGATTTTGAAAGCAATGTTCATTGAACTAGATGGGCCAAATATATCCAATGACTATCAGGTGTTCAGTTAACATTTCTTAAAAGTTTAACATAATTATTTTATTATTAGAATATGATATGTTAGAATGTAAGTACGTTAATCCTGTATCCCTTTTGCCCGAGAGATATTCTATACTCATATCCCCCCCCCCCCCCCCCGGAAGGTCCCCGCCTCAAGTCGGTGTATATGTGTGGGGGGGTCTGCACATGGTTCAATTTCAAGTGGGTTAATCGGACCAGCTGCTTATTTGGACCGAATCCTAAAGAACCAAAACAAATCCCATTTCATAAGCCTAATAGGGCATGTTCGTATAATTGGACCAGCCGGTTATTAGGACTAAAATGATCGCATCCTGATGTGGTCCGATTAACCAGAATTGACTGTATTAGGCACAGTAGATTACATCTGGATGATTAATCTTACTACAGCTGATGTCATGTGATGTAACTTATGTTTACATTGCAAGCACTGAAGGAAGCCTTAAAAATTATTCTACACATTTCACTTTCTGATGACTGAATTTTTGTTGAATTTGGAAAAAATTTTGATGTATATTTTACATGTGTATAATAATTGAAAAATATACTACACTTACATTCTTCTAAATTTCAAAATAACTTTTGTATTGTGAGATGAATATTACAGATTTAGTTAAATGTCTTTGTTGTAATTTATTTATGGCAGAACAATGGCCAAATATCTAGGGCACTGGCATTTGGTACCAGAGTCTGGGGATTTGAGTCCCACTGTAGGCATGGATATTTGTAGCAGTTTGAAATCGACTTTAAGCAGTTGGTCCCGGTCTAATTAGCCCTCGTGTAGCAAAAAATGACTGTCACGTTCTCAACCAACCATCAACCAACCTATAATTTATTTATTTATTTTTATAATTTATTTATTAATTTATTTTTATAATTTATTTATTTATTTATTTTTATAATTTATTTATTTATCATAATTTATTTATTTTGCATAAGCAATGGTCATTGCTTCAGTAGAAATTTTTAAGCAAATTATTATGGATTACTGTCTTGTAAGCTGTTGTGAAAAAAATTTGAAATTTGCTTTACATATTTTTATCAGATTGTATAAGGTTTTACTTTAATTGAGAAGAATTTTCTAATCCCTATTTCAGGGGTTCTTAAACTTATGTAGTCCGAGGACCCCCTCTTGAACAACATTTCTTTTTGCGGACCCCATCCGAACTCTAGGTATTTTAAGTCTTTTTTGAGACTTAATTTCTGGCTCAATAATCTCATAGGCACTACGTTATAATAAATATTGGTAAAAATGCATCACTGATTATTTTAATAAATGGTCTTACGCATTTATTGAGACGAATATTTTTATTAGGACATAGAATAAAAAACATAAAATGAATAACAGTAGTAAAAATAATTTTAAAAGTTACAAATCATAATACATTAAACTCATACAAACATTTCTTGGTCAAATATTGGTCAAAATAGATCTATCTTATTATAATATGTTTTCTGTAAATGATTTTTACTTAATGAGATGGGTGCAGTGGCTCTCTTGAAACCAGAACTGCAATGTCGGGCTCTATGTTGGAAAGTTTTATTCTGAGGTCCGCTTCTACATTGAGTTTGTTTCTATACTTTGATTTCATATATATAACAGTACCAAAAAAGCCTGTATACATAAATATGTTGTGCAGAACGGAATCAAATATTGGAGGGCTTCATTTGCAAGTGCAGGTTAATCAGATCTGAGAAATAAGCAAAAGTTTGTAAGTTCAGTTTTGTTGAATTGTAGTTTCAAAGACGTATCGAATGATAATTCCACGAGAATATCTTGTTCAAGTATAGATTGTTAATGTCAAAATTGTTTCACGGACCCCTGGTAATGGCTATGCGGACCCCCAGGGGTCGGCATAGCCATTAGCCCTGGATTTCTTAAGAATCTATGCCTATTTTATATGATAAATTTTCTTTCAAATTTAGTTTTAAGAAAAAGAAACTTTATCCATTATAAACTGTTAAATTTCCTTCTCAGCTGCAGACCCCAGACAGCTACGAAACTTTTATTCCTTCTGTTTATACGGATTTCCCTTGAGCTTAAGCGAGAGTAATGCTGAAAAGTCTATAGCAGACAAGGTAGTTGATGATGAAGACAAGGATGAAACCTGAATGTGATTTCCTTCATTATCAATAATATTAGGGAAAAATTACTTCTCATAATTTCCTCCCCTAAAAAAGGAAAAGAAATGTATATAGAGGTAGAAAATTTTCATCTATTTTCTACTGACACTTATCTCTGTGATTTTTTTTTATTATTGTAGTGTCGAAATGTTTATTATGATTGTGTGTATAATGAAAACGTATATCAGTGCCAAGTTGCTCTCTATTTTTTTTTTAAATTTAATTTTGGAAAAATTATGTTTTATTAGATTGTAATTTATGTGCAATGGCAATGAATCTTTTTTACTTTTAATGTTATGTTTAATTTATTGTATATGTTTTGTAAGTAAGTTATGTCATGAAATTTTAAAAAGTAACTGAAGGTCACTAAATAGTAAAGTAAGACATCCAGTTTGTTCATACTCAATTGTTTATTTCATTGATGATACAGGGTGTCATCAATGGGTAGGAACACAGGGTAGGAACTGGAAATTCACATATATGTTATCTTATATATTAGAGTTTTTTAAATTTATAGTCAATGTATTTCCATATGTTCAACTTTTGGGGCACATATGGAATGGAGAATATCTATTTGGTAATCAATCTCAGCCTATGTGCATTCCAAAATGGATTCTATAGCACATAAAATTGCAGCTATTATGTGTCTTTTGAGTTCTTCAACACTACAGCGGATTATCAAAGACACTTCTTGCTTCCAGAGACCTTTTTATAGCAAGCTAAGATGTTGTTACAGCTTGGAGGATCTTTTCCAAATTTCGTTGCACTTGCGTAACAGATTCTGTTTTGAAATACCAGCCAACACATATTGCTTTCTCTGATAGAGTAGCCATTTTACAACTTTCGTTTTCACGGAACCACTAGCGTGACCTATTCAACTTTTTTGGCACAGAAAAAACTCTAGTACTCTGTAACACATCTGTGAATTTCCAGTTCTTAACTTGTATCCTTTTTTTTGGTATAAATTTTTAAAATGTGTCAAGGTTTTTTAGGATACCCTGTATATCTATAATATCCAAAACTTTTCGTATAAAAGCAACTTATTGGCTGTTAAGGTTTAAGAGGTCAGGTACCTTTTAAAGGCTAAGAGACTTGACAAACATGTCTCTATTTTCAATGATTAGTAGTTATGTAAATCATCTATTCAGAAATAGGAAAATTTTTACTGTGAGTTAAACACTCTTTCTTCTTTATAAATATGGCTCTAAATTTTTTCTAGCTTGAGAGAAATTTTTAAATTTTTTAAAATTTCAACCATTGTTTTTTTCAATGTTAAGTCATAACATGCAGACTTGCATACTATATTAATGAATACACACATTTTTTTCCAAGTTTTAAAATTAAGTTATATAACATATCTTTAAAATGACTAACATTGAAATCAAAATTCTTAGTTCTTCATAGAAAAAATATTAAATTTTTTTAAATTTCAAAATTTTTTTGGATAAATTTTACTGTAATTAAAATTTTTATAGTAAAAATGACATAATAGTTCGTCATTTTAATTATATATGTTTATATTGACGTATATTAATGAATATGCACACTTTTTTAAATTTTAAAATTAAGTTATATAACATATAATGATCAACTTTGAAATCAAAATTCTTAGTTCTTCATAGAAAAAAATATTAATTTTTTTAAATTTCAAAATTTTTTTGATAAGTTTTACTGTAATTAAAATTTTATAATACAAATGACTTAATAGTTCGTCATTTTAATGATACATGTTTATATTGCATGTGTATAAAATCTCATGGTATTCTAGCCAACTGTTCTGGTGATATCATGTGTGCAATGATATAACAATGAAAAAAAACAATCGTTGAAATTTTAAGCAATTAAAAAATTTCTCTTTGAGCTAGAAAAAATTGAGAGCCATATTTATAAAGAAGAAAGAAAGTGTTTAATTCACAGTAAAATTTTCATATTTCTGAATAAATGATTTACATAACTACTGGTGATTTGAAAATTGGGATATGTTTATCTGGTGTTATAGGATGTTAGCTTTTAAAAGGTACCTGACCCCAAGGTCGGTAATTATCTTGTCACAATATAAAAAGTACTTAAAATGATTCGAAATGGATACTGATTTCAAATGTATATATATAATGTATACATAATTTATTATTTTCTTTTATTTAAACATAAGAATTATTTTTGTGGAATTATGGCAGATGTTGATAAGTCATTTTTTCATGTTTTCGGCAAATTAAAAAAGTAACATTTGTTGTAAAATATTAAATTGCTCAATTGAGTTTTTCAATCCAAATATTCTTTAGTTAATACTTATATTCAACCTCAAGCATATGGCTAGTCTTCATTGAAAATTTTCAATTAGGGACAAAAATATTCAATTAGGGACCAAGTATTACCTCTTTTATACATAACAGCATTTGCAATACGAATAATTTAGTATTATGTCATAAGTCCGCTATCAGCTTTTGCCACATTAAAGAACTAATTTTGAGTGTGACATATCAACATAAAACCTAAAATTGAATTTTTTGGACGTATCAACATCTGCCATAATTCTACAGATTTTTGTTTTATGATCACTAGGTAAAAATTTTACTGTTTTGGTCTTGTAAAATTTCTCTCTTTTATTTATTTGAAAAAAAAAATAGATGTTCTTATTTTGTTGCTTAGGAAGCAGGGGTGATAATCGAGCAAAACGTGCATCATGTATGTACGTGCATAAGTTCAAATATGATTATATCTCATTTTTTAATATAGTCCATTATTTTAACCATCATTACAGTTACACTATGGGTATTTTTTCTTTTAAATGGTGTGACAATCAGGAATAATTATTATTGGCACAAAAATTGTGTAATGTAACATTACACAATTATTTTGTTTTATGATCACTAGGTAAAAATTTTACCTTTTTGGTCTTGAAATATTTCTCTCTTTTATTTATTTGAAAAAAAAAATAGATGTTCTTATTATGTTGCTTAGGAAGCAGGGGAGATAATCAAGTAAAACATGTATCATGTATGTGCATGCATAAGTTCAAGTATGATTATATCTCATTTTTTAATATAGTACTTTATTTTAACCATCATTACAGTTACACTATGGTTATTTAAAAAAAAAAAATGGTGTGACAATCAGGAATAATCCCTATTATTGGCACAAAAATTGTGTAGTGTAACATTACACAATTAATTTTATTTTATGATCACTAGGCAAAAATTTTACCTTTTTGGTCTTGAAGAATTTCTCTCTTTTATTTATTTGAAGAAATTAGATGTTCTTATTATGTTGCTTAGGAATCAGGGGTGATAATCGTGCAAAACATGTATCATGTATGTACATGCATAAGTTCAAATATAATTAGATCTCATTTTTGGATATAGTCCTTTATTTTAACCATAATTACAATTACACTATGGTTATTTTTTTTAAATAATAGTGTGACAATCAGGAATAATCTTTATTATTGGCACAAAAATTGTGTAATGTAGCATGAAACAATTTCAAGACATGCATGCATATGTGCATACGTATCTGAATAATGTTTACAGTTTGATCTTTATGTGCTCCACCACTCTGAATCTCAGACAATGTTCCTTAGTGCTCATTTTTAAGTGTTCAGTTGTGTAATAATATTGACTGTATTTTGAGGGAATTTTACATAATTTTCATTTATTTTATGTCATTATTATGCAAATAAAGGTTGGCTCAAAAGTCCTCTATTAACGAAAGCCCTGAAATAATGAAATAATCACTGTAGTAGTCATGGTGAAATTATAAAAATCGATTATCTGCTCCTGATTCTTTCATCTGTTTGTATATTTATAGAATATTATTTTCACTCCAACTCTGTGAGTTGGGGATCGTAAAGATGATGTAATTACTTGTGCTTCTATTCATATTTTACTGTATATCTACAGTGATATTAACCAAACAGCTTTGTGATGTAATAATTATGTAACATTAATTCAGTTTGTGACGTGACAATAATTTTACATCACTTTACAGCTTTGTGATGTAATAATTATGTAACGTATAGTCAGAGTTTGTGACGTGACAATAACTTTACATCACTTTACAGCTTTGTGATGTAATAATTATGTAACGTATAGTCAGAGTTTGTGACATAACAATAACTTTACATCACTTTACAGTTTTGTGATGTAATAATTATGTAACATTTAATCAGAGTTTATGACTTAACAATAACTTTACATGACTTTACAGCTATATTGCAGCAGTTTAGAAATGTTTTGATTAATGCTCCATACTGTCTTGTGATGCAATAAAAATGTAACATTAAGTCACAGCTTGGGACTTTAACAATAATTTTACATAATATCAGAGCCATGTTGCAGCAATTTAGAAATATCGATCTTCGACCCCATAGAGCCTTGTGATGCAATAAAAATTTGTCATTGAGTCACAGTTTTTGATATTAACAATAATTTTTTTATCTAATCATTGTAGCAACAATTTAGAAATTCCATTTTAGACCTCATACAGCCTTTTGTACAAAAAAATGTGAAATTAAATCATAAAATTTTTGGCATCTGAAATAACTGAATATGACATTACCACCTTGCTATGGTGATTTAGAAATATCTGTTTTAGGGCCCTATCAGTGAAAATATAACTGTAATGTCCTATATGTGACATTACAGTTATATTTTCATGTTTTAATTGCACATCAAAAATAAATATGTACATACTATATTTATATTACAAACTGATAAAAAACAAAAAACAGTTCAATCGAATACCAATGATTCTTGACATTCTACCATTTTCATATCAAGTCCTTCTAACTGATTTTGCAAGTTTAGATGCAGAGGAACAATAGTCTCCTTTTGAAGAGGCTGCTATGAGATCACTTGTGCTTACTTCAGAGTAAAGACTGCATTGTTAGCATTGTTACAATGGCTATACTTGACTTCATAGATCTTCTATTATGTTTAGCCATGAAAAAATTTCGTATTAGTATTGTTCTAATCATAGATTAGCTAATGCCTGTTTTGAATTCTGTTTTCTTTATTTGAAAATAGTGTTTAAAATGCTATGTGCATGTTTTTCAAAAATTACCTAAAACCAGGCTTACTTTCGTTTGAAAACAATTCTTACAGGGCCCTCCTAAAATAGCACTATAAATTTATATATCGTGCATAAAATTGCCAAAATTTTTATTTCTGATTTCCCCCCCCCCCCCCCTGTAAATCAATCCAAAATATTGCTTTTAAAATATTCAGCCAAGGAAAAATCTCTTTACAAGTAGACTCTTCATCATCATATGGGATTTCATAGTTTTGGAGCCACTGTTGTAAGTTCTGTACGTCAGAGGTAAACCATCATAAGTGAAATTTCTTCATTTTCATCATTCTTTTATTTCTGATCCCCCCTCTGTAAATCAATCTGAAATATTGCTTTTAAAATATTCAGCCAAGGAAAAATCTATTTACAAGTAGACTCTTCAACATCATATGGGATTTCATAGTTTTGGAGCTACTGTTGTAAATTCTGTACGTCAGAGGTAAACCATCATAAGTGAAATTTCTTCATTTTCATAATTCTTTTATTTCTGATCCCCCCCTCCCCATAAATCAATCTGAAATATTGCTTTTAATATATTCAGCTAAGGAAAAATCTCTTTACAAGTAGACTCTTCATCATCATATGGGGTTTCATAGTTTTGGAGCCACTGTTGTAAATTCTGTATGTCAGAGGTAAACCATCATAAGTGAATTTTCTTCATTTTTGATATTTTTACTGTAAGTGACTCCTTTTGGATGGAGCTTCTTTGAGAAAAACTGTCCTAATGCAAAACAGTATGGTGGGGGAAATATAGAATTATAAAGTATCACATATGTAAGTCCTGATGAGAGGCAAACCATCACAAAGCTCTCCTGAAAAATGGGAAAATTTACTGAAGAAAATTCATGTATGATGGTTTACCTCAGACGCACAGAATTATAGATAAAAATTCAAAGGCTGTGGTAAAGAAACAACCTAAAAAAAAATTGATTGTAAATGTGCAATTTATACTGATGTAAAAAATAAATTAATCGTCAATTACCAGCATTATTTATTTTGATCTCTTATTAAATATTTAATCATCAATTATCAGTCTAGTCTATTTCGATCCCTTATTAAGTATTTTATTGTCAATAATCAGCACAGTTTATTTTAATCCCATATAAAATGTTTAGTCATCAATCATCAGTCTTGTCTATTTCGATCACTTATCAAGTATTTAATTGTCAATCATCAGCTCAGTCTATTTTGATCCCTTAATAAAAATTAAGGGATACCTTAATTAAAATTAAGGGATCCCCTAATAAAACCCCATTTTAATTGTCAGTCATAAGCTAAGTCTATTTTGATCCCTTATTAAATGCATAATGTGTTTGGACAGGTTTTTCGAATTTTTATCATACTATTTTAAGTTCAGTTTCTTAATCAAATTAATTTTTTAAAGGAATTGATCATTAAATTAGAAAGCGTCACAGAAAGTTTTGTTTTTATAGCAATTTAAAAGAAATATTTATGTGTCAAATGAAGAATACTTAGAGTTAAGTAAATACGTAGAGTAAAAACGTTAAGAATATGTATGAACGTTATGAACATTAAGAATATGTAAAGATAAGTAAATTGTTGTAGACAATATCCTTAGCCTTGCAAATAAAAAAAAAAGGAAAAATTACCTCAGAAATCCTTACTTATGTCTTAATATTTAATACAAGGAGTATGGTGGTCATGTGTATTATGATTTACTATGTTGTTTTTGATGGAGCAAACTGTGTTACAGTGCAGCTAATTTGTAATATAAACTGGCCATAGCATCTATATTATCATAGTTTATTTATATCTTGCTATTGTGATTAAAGAATTCTGCAGATTGTCAGAAAAATAGACAAAATTCCATCAATGTTAAGTTAAATACTTACATCCATTTATGTATAATTCAGAGCAGATTTATTGTGAGTGGACATAAAAATTAACTCTTTATTAAAAACAAGTTAAAAGTATAATGTTGTGTTGTAATTTTATAATAATATTGTTTGTTAATATTATGGTAAATTTTCTTTATGGTGATTATTGTTTGTATTTATATTCTGTAGTCATAAAAATATCTTTTGCTCAAAGCCAAATGAATGTATAAAGTAGCAATTTTGTATCATATTCAAATTTTATTGAAAATAAGCCTGTTAATTTTTTTAATGAATAAAAATTTATTTTTTTAATATGCCGTAGTATGTATTATCTCTTCTATCTTTGGACTGGATAAATTTTTACAAATCTTTTGCTTTTGTATTTAAATTTGGAGATAGTTGTATATGCCAAGAATAAATTTTCACATTTCTTAATTTAATTTTTAAGAAAATGATTTGTTCACCCTGTTAAAAAAATTCTTACTCCATGAAAATAGTTATTTAATTTATTTTTTAAAAATTAAATTAATTTGATTTTACTTTAAAAAACTTATTTTTTTTTCTAGAAAACAAAAACTTTCACTTTTGTTTTTTGGCTCAGTTGACTTTAAACCTGCCATTTAAAAAAAAAAAAGTTATCTTAATTTTAATTTTTTTTAATTTAACTTAATTTTAGTTATATAGTAATATTTTTAATTGAAGCGTAGTTAAAAAATTTTTGATTTAGTTAATTTTAATTATCTTTCAGGTTTTTGGAAATTTGCGCATTATCGTGAAAAACGTATAAAAATATATCAACGTCACTCTGTCTTTTTGAAGTCAATTTTGTCCCATCCGCAGACACTAAATTCCCTCTTCCGGAAATGGGGATTTTCTGACTCCCAGAAAGGGATATAAGGATTGCACCTGTTTCAGATATTGCAAATTTTTCTAGATTCGACTTTTTTTTCATTCCTGTGGCAACAATTGCCGTTAGATTTCGTAACGGCAAATGTTGCCGTTACGAAACACGTTACGTTACACCACACGTTACACCACACGTTACGTTACACCACAACATAAACTTCCGTTCATGTGCTGTTCTTAAGCCTCAGTTGACATCGATCTTCAATCATAGGGAATTTTCCTCTCGGTAGTTTTCTAATCACCCATTAGCAAATGCATATTTTTGAATACCTTTCTTGAATGTGGAGATGATATTCGTAAGAGCTGTTCACATTGCAGTCCGTTAGCGTTAGCGAAAGCGTAAAAGGAAAAATGGCGCTGAGACGAAATTAAACCAATCATAGTCCTTTACAATTTCGTTCCTAATCGTTTGGAGGTTTGTCATTGGTTAAATATATTTCAATACTTTTACGCTTACGCCAACGGACTGCAATGTGAACAGAGGCGTAGACGTTTAAAAAAAGAGAGTGGATTTTGAATTTTGCCGTAGTTTTTTTTTTTTTTTTTACTAGACATTAAACAGTGGATGTCTGTTGCTAGAAAATTAAAATTGATTTTCGATGAAATTAAATAAAAAATTTGAAAATCACATGTATTGCATTTAAAGATCTATTTTCAAAATGCAGAAAACATATATGCAAAAATGCATGTTTTTGAATTCAGTTTTCTGTATTTAAAAATATATCCTTAAACGCAATGCACGTGTTTCAAAAAGTTTTATTAGCACTAAGGTGCTATTTTTATCACTCTGGCAGATTTCTGTTTCTGCCTTTCTTAAGTTCGCCAAAATTTCTAGTGAAATATGTAATAAAGCAATGACATGGCGACTTTTAACAGAGGAAGAAAAAATAAAGGAATTAAATGGCGACATTTAACAGAGGAAGAAAAAAAAGTAATAAGGCAATGCTTTGGCGACATTTAACAGAGGAAGAATGAAAAGTACTGTCCGACCACGGAAGCAAGGTCCCTGGAAGCTGTTGCGCATGCGCGAGAAAAGCTAGTCTACTTAGAAAATAGGGGAAAACGTCATATTTTCGGATGTGTTAGTTTATGAAATACAGAATGCATTTCAGACTGCTTTTTGTCCGCAATTTTAAAGTTATTTTTTAAAACTTTATTTTTGATCGAATATGTGAATAATAATTTCAAAATAATAAAAAGAAAGAAGCAAATCTATTTAAAAAATAGGAGTTTTATAGGAGTGGATATTTTCGAATTACATCACAATCAAAATTATCTAAAGCTACGTTTTCGGTGGTTCTTTTTTTCTGACGTTTCCTCGGAGATTCAAATTTTGGAGTTTCTTCACCCTTTGCTTCTCTACGTATTCTTTTTACACTGGACATTGATATCCCGGTCATTTTACTAGCTCTCTTTGGGGATTGCGAAACTGGAACAATAACATTTCCTTCTAGTGCTTCTTTATCACACAATTTAATTTCATTGTGTATTATACGTTTACAATCACTACGGAACGGCATATTCCGAGCAGTCGTGTTAGGTAAAGGATGCATTAATTTTAATATAATAATCAAAATAACAGACTAGGAAAAAGCAAGCAAGCGCAGTTAGTAACCGATTCTAAAGAATGTCGAGAGAATACGAGACTTTCCCCCCTCCTTGCTCAGCAGCCTTACCTACAGCGTGAATAGAATCGTCTTGGCACTATGCCAACCGTGGTTCTTCGTACTGTGGTCAGACAGTAATAAAGCAGTGCTTTGGCGACATTTAACAGTGGAAGAAAAAAAAAAGTAATAAAGCAGTGCTCTGGCGACATTTAATAGAGGAAGAAAAAAAAAGTAATGAAGCAGTGCTTTGGCGACATTTAACAAAGGAAGAAAAAAAAAGTAATACAGTAATGCATTTGTGACATTTAACAGAGGAAGAATAAAAAGAGGGTGCGGTGGCCCGGTTGGCAAAAGCGTCAAGCCAGAATCCCAGGTTCGATGCTCGCCGTTGCAAATCCACCGTCGTGTGCACTAATGGTGGCCGGGGCACGTAAAATAGGTCGTAGTTGCTTGACACTTGCGACCGGGGCACGTAAAATAGGTCGTAGCTGCAATGTCCTCCAAGTTCTCAAATTTACCTCTGGAGGTGCGGGGTCAAGTGTTCCAGTCTCGTCATTTGATTCGGTTCAAAATTACGGGACCGATGTTCTTCGAGGTCAAGTCACACTTCAGCCCTAGTAGTACCTCGCCTTAAAGTGAAGCTGCTTACTACCCTTCGCCAAGGACCTAGGTCCTTTGGACTTGGTGTAGGCTTTCCTACTCCAAGGGGATTGGAAACAACAACAACAGAATAAAAAGTAATAAAGCAGTGCTTTTGCGACATTTAATAGTGGAAGAAAAAAATGTAATGAAGCAGTGCTTTGGCGACGTTTAACAAAGGAAGAAAAAAAAAGTAACACAGCAATGCTTTGGCGACAATTAACAGAGGAAGAAGAAAATCGGATTTTAATCAATGACACCATGGTGAGTATTTAAAATCTCGAAATGATTTTTTTTTTATAGTTTGCATTTTATTACCATTTTTAAAAACTAATTTAAAAAAAAACAATTTTAATTTGTAGCCATTTGCATCATGAATCAAATACCCTGCAAAATGCTAACTGCGGAAAAATTTAAAACGCTATTTATTAAAAGTCTACCTTCATACCGAAAACACCCGATGAAAAAAAAACACTTTTGCAAATCTGTGATTAGAAAAAAAAATAAATAATTGAGAACAAATTCCCAGTAGCTTAACATTAGAATTAAAGATCTGCGAGATCAACTTGCTAATAAAAGCAACCTCTCCAATTTCTATCGCCTCATTAATCTATTGCATTTATAATTAAATCGATCGAATATTAACGCACTGAAATAGGTAATCGGACACACACTCGCTCGGCCCCTCCAGCGAGTTCGGACGTTATGAGTCCTTGCCCCATTTTGCCCCCAAATGCACAAGAAAGCTCTCGATACTCAAAATCTCCTGACATTGAAACCCGTTTTGTGTAAATATTGACTTTCCGATATGATCAAAGTTTCTGCTCCTGTTTTGTCGTGTATCGGCTTACATCACTGACCTATATAGATAGCGTATAACACTCGGGGAAGAAATTGGATGTTGCCCTACATATTTCTAATCGCGCTCTTGACTGTCAGTTGATGGGTGATTGGAGTCGGTGTTTTCGACCCGGAGGCCTCAGGAATGGCAGAATGTATTCTAATCACGAAAAAGGAGCATCCATTCTATATCATATATAAGTATTATGCATAATTTCAGAATCGTGCATGTTGAACTTTTTTCCTCCCAAATTTTTCTACATGAATTGTCGCCTTTTGTCTTCGTATATATATATATATATATATATATAATATGTATATATATATATATATATATATATATATATATATATATATATATATAATTACCCTGAAAGTCTTTCCAAAAACATAATTGGTTGTTTTTGTTTTAATGAATAGTTAGTTCTGCTGCATTAAATATGTTAAACATAACAATAAGATAAAATCGAAAAAATAACTACTAAAAATAAAAATAAAAATAAAAATCATAAGTAAAAATAAAAATAATAATAAAAATAACTCTTAGTAGTAATAATAATAAAAAACTAAATAATTAAGGGTATAATAGTCCTAAAATACGGTAACCTCAGTAGGTCTGTAACTGAGAATCCACTACCTCCATGGTTGTAAGTTTTGTGACGTCAGTCATCTTGCGGTTACAAGTTCTTAACTTCCACTCTGTCTAGCGCCAGGCTTGGTGTTCTTTGGTTAAGTACTATTATTCAATCTTTATTCAACTATTAATCAATTCTTCTGTTTTTCATGGATTGTACGGTGTCTGAGTGTGTTTACTGTATAGATCATACTCATCGGAAACAATCTATTGGTTTTTAGACAGCATTGACACCGCTGATGAAGAAATGCTGTCTAAAACCTCTTTCATACTTTTCTTTTCATGTTATTTGTTCCTGGCTGCAAGTAGCTTTAGAGCTATTACTGGTTTTCTCTTTCATCTTTTTCTTATATATATATATATATATATATATATATATATATATATATATATATATATATATATATATAATATGGATGATGGATAGATAGATGGATAGATAGATGGATAGATAGCAGTTTCATTGTATATATATATATATATAAAGTAACAGTGGAGAATGCCGTGGAGTCCGTCGGCATCACGTTTCCGGAGATCACTCATCCTGAGAAAACATGGCCATTTTGGTCGAAAATCGGTGTATTTTTTTTCTCATGAAAGTACATAAATGTTACATATTTGGAAAGAGCTTTAAAAACTGATAATATTTTCTGCGTACACTTAATCTGTTACTTCAATAGTTTTAGAGTTATTTGGATTCTAATCTTGAGATCATCTGATGTAAACACGAGCATCTGCCTTGCGTAACAGCTCTTTGAAATGTGCACAAATGCGCATGCTCAGAGACTTGGATTCTTCCAAAGAGCTCTTACGAGAGCCCTTGAGCTGTAGTAACCCTCTTATTCTTGGCAGAGTATTGGCGAACGTAGTTGTTGTGGCGACTGTGTTGGCGTGGCTATTTTTTTTTTTGCCAATGTATCGCCATTATGTGTTGCATGCATTCATATAGAGAGTTTTTGGCACACAAAATTTCATTAAAATCAGTCCGGCCGTTTAGGAGGAGTTCAGTGACATACACAGGGACAGAAGAAATATATATATATATATAGAGAGAGAGAGCTGTATTCTTTCTTACTATAGCAATTTCTGTATTTTGATGTATTTTACCTTATCAGGTTATCGTATTTTATTTTTCTGCAGTTTGAATTTCCCAAATATTATTAATAACTTATATATATATTTTTTCAATATGAATTTCTACACGAATTTCCTCCTCTTTTGCACACTTCAGAATTGACATAACACCCTAGAGCAAATACATATTTTTAAATTATGTTTTTGTATCCGAAATTAAATCTAAGTGCAATGCATACAAATTCTTTTTCTTGGATAATTCAATTCTTTTAATTCCTTTTCTTAAATTAATTTTAATTTTCTAGCGATAAGCATCGACAGTTGAATGTCCCTATAAAAAATTAATTGCTAAAAATTTCAAAATTGTAAAAACTACGCGCTATTTATTTAAATATCTAATTTAAGATGCCAAAAAAACAATTAAAAAATTTACATTTACCAAGCTGCGATTAGAAAAATTGTGAGAGCGGCATTCTCCATAGCATAACATGGGGGATTGAAGTCCTTCGATGACAGCTGATGAAAAGCTCATATAAAGAGGAACTGAACCTGCTTCTTGGCAGGTGTGTAAAATTGTCTACAACGAGTCAGTGCTGATAAAGGTTGGAAACTCAACTGATTAGAAATATCTTCGTTTTCATACATGGGGCTGTAATTAGGGAGCTAAAAGAGATGAAATTCTTAACTTTGTGAGACCCTTCCTTCAGTTTAGCTCAAATTATAAATCACAGGAATTACTTACACACACACACACACATATCATATCTATCTATCTATCTATCTATCTATCTATCTATCTATATATATATATACACTGCTGGCCACTGTAAATGCAACACCCTGAAGGAAACATGCATATAACATGAAATTTACAACATGCATTAGCGGAGGTGAGATATGCAAATGATTAGAATTTCAGCGCAGACGCACATCACGCGCGCCTGTGGCACCACTTCAAAGCGCTATTTAAGGCTTGGAGATTTCGACGATTTCAAGTTCGGCAATTGTGTTTTTCTTGTGGTTTTTTCAAAAAAAACGATCAATTATGCCTCGTCGAAAACAGCGATCATCTTTTGATCAAGTATCCGAGTTCGACAGAGGAAGGATAGTGGCCTACCGAGATTGTGGATTATCTTTCAGGGAAATCGGTAGTCTTGTTGGACAAAACCAAACAACTGTAATGCGGATATGTGATCGTTGGATGCAGGAGGGTACGACGGACCGGCGTGTTCGATCGCATCCACCTCAGCGCACCACTTCACGTGATGACAGGCAAATTGTGCGCATGGCAGTGACGGATCGCTCAGTCACATCACGAACCATAGCACAGCACATGCAGTCTGTAACGCATCATCCAGTGTCTGCGCGTACCATTCGACGCCGTTTACAGCAGAGTGGTCTGTCCGCAAGACGTCCATTGCTTTGTCTACCCTTGACGCAGAACCACAGACGTCTCCGCCGCCAATGGTGCGATGACAGAAGGATGTGGACGGCAGAATGGAATGAAATTGTCTTTACTGACGAGTCACGCTTCTGCAACACCACCATGGTCGCATTCGAGTCTGGAGACACCGTGAAGAGAGGATGCTGAACAGCTGCGTTATGCACCGCCACACTGATCCTGCACCGGGTATTATGTTATGGGGCGGTATTGGATATCACTCTCGTACACCTCTAGTACGTATTGCCGGTACTTTAAACAGCCAGCGCTACATCTCCGAGGTGTTGGAGCCAGTTGTCCTTCCTTACCTTCAGGGCTTGCCCACAGCCATATTTCATCAGGATAATACGCGACCACACGTGGCATGCATTGTCCAACGGTTCTTCGTCAATCGCCAGATTGAATTGCTTCCCTGGCCGCCTCTCTCTCCGGATCTTTCGCCGATAGAAAACATGTGGTCCATGGTTGCTCTACGATTGACCCAGATTCCATCCCCAGCTGCCACAGCAGATCAACATTGGCAACGTGTGGAAGCTGCTTGGTCTGCTGTACCCCAAGAACTCATCCAAAGTCTCTTTGAATCAATGCTGAGGCGTGTGGCAGCGGTGATCTCCAACAATGGCGGCTACTCTGGCTACTGATTTTGGCAGGAACCACACTTCACAGAAGTCTATAAATTTAATCATTTGATACTTGGTCAACATGTTATCCACAAAATAAATTTTGTTGTGATATCTCTTGTCTTTCTTGGTGTTGCAATTTGGGTGGCCAGCAGTGTATATATACACTGAAGTGCCACTGAATTAGGGATAGCAAAACCTATGCAAATTGTGTAGCGCTGCGCATCATGTATGCGCGAGTGAGGGCGCTGTGGTAACTGCATATAGAGCGCGTACTGTGGTTGTTCTGAATTAGTTGTTGGAATTGCCAGTATGGGTAAACTGCCTGATTTAGACGCTTTCGATTGCGGACAAATCGTAGGTGCGCGACACATGGGCCATTCAATTTCCGAAATCGTCAGACAGCTAGGATTTTCAAGGTCGACAGTGTCAAGAGTATACCAAGAATACATGGATGGTGGAAAAAAACTAGCGATCGGGCAAACTGCAAAGGACAATTAGCCTTGACAGTGCGTGGTGAGAGACGGCTCAGGCGTATTGTACGTAGCCAGCGAAGCCAAACATTAGCTCAAATGACCACCCAGTTTAATGACGGTGCCAGTCGTACAGTCAGTAAACGGACTGTGCAACGATCGCTTCACCGTATGAGTTTCGGGAGCCGTCGACCTACGAGAGTACCATTGCTCTATACTCGCCATCGGTCTGCACGTCTTGCCTGGGCAAGAGAGCACAGAGACTGGAGTGTAAAGGACTGGAAACGAGTAGCATGGAGTGATGAGTCTCGATTCCGACTACTTAACGCCGACGGGAGGCTGAGAATATGGCGTCAGGCTCATGAAGCCATGGATCCTGCATGCCTGGCTGGAACTGTATAAGGGCATGGTGGCTCAATCATGGTTTGGGGTGTTTTTCGTGGCACAGTTTGGGATCTTTGGTGCGTGTACCAACCTTCCTCAATGCAATTCGATACGTAGAGTTGCTGGGTGATCACCTCCATCCGTTTATGCTGTTCTGTTATCCGCACGGTAATGGAGTTTTCCAGCAAGACAACTGTACCTCTTACAAGTCCCGGTTGGCTACTGGCTGGTTGGATGAGCATTCCTCTGACTTCTCTGTCATGAATTGGCCACCTAGAAGCCCAGACTTAAATTCTATTGAGCATCTTTAGGATGTTTTGGAACAAGGCGTGAAAGGCCATCACACAGCACCAAAGAACCTTACTGAATTATGGACAGCTTTAGCCAATATTTGGCAAGCCATTCCCGTGGAACGTTTCCAGAAACTTGTTGAATCTATGCCTCGTCGCGTGGCAGCCGTTATCAAGGTCAGAGGAGGCCCAACTCGTTACTAGATAGGTATCCCTAATTCAGTGGCACTTCAGTGTATATATCTAACCTGTTTACATAAATCTGTTTTCAATAACATTATTGTAAATCAGTTAGTTCGTATAAATAGGCTATGTTCTAAAGACAATAGGATTAAGCATATTTTAGACTTGAAAGCTGTGCTAACACGGAATAATTACCCTGTAAGTCTTTCCAAAAACATAATTGGTTGTTTTTGTTCTAATGAAAAGTTTGTTCTGTTGCATTAAATATGTTAAACATAACAATAAGATAAAATAGAAAAAATAACTACTAAAATAAAAATTAAAATAAAATCATAAGTAAAAATAAAAATAATAATAAAAATAACTCTTAGTAGTAATAATAATAAAAAACTAAATAATTAACGGTATAATAGTCCTAAAATACGGTAACCGAAGTAAGTCTGTAACTGAGTATCCACTACCTCCATGGTTGCAAGTTTTGTGACGTCAGTCATTTTGCGGTTACAAATTCTTAACATCCACTCTGTCTAGCGCCAGGCTTGGTGTTCTTTGGTTAAGTACTATTATTCAATCTTTATTCAATTATTAATCAATTCTTCTGTTTTTCATGGATTGTACGGTGTCTGAGTGTGTTTATTGTATAGATCATACTCATCAGAAACAATCCATTGGTTTTTAGACAGCATTGACACCGCTGATGAAGAAATGCTGTCTAAAACCTCTTTCATACTTTTCTTTTCATGTTATTTGTTCCTGGCTACAAGTAGCTTTAGAGCTATTACTGGTTTTCTCTTTCATCTTTTTCTTATATATATATATATATATATATATATATATATATATATATATATTTTTATAGGTGGTTATCAAAATAATGGAAATACTTCGGAATAACATGAAATTCTTTATTAATATGGCATAGGACCATCTATGACATTTAATACCACCTGAATTCCCTGAGGCAGTGGTTCCCAAGCTTTCAGCCGGCGACCCACCTTTTCTTATAGGAATACATCCACGGTCCATCGGTCCATGGTGGAGTAAAAAACCTTATTTGTATCGTATCCCTTCCTTATGTATATATAATTTACCATCAAATATTGCAAATATATATATATATAAATAAGTAATAGATGATAGAGAAAACCAGTAATAGCTCTAAAGCTACTTGCAGCCAGGTACAAATAACATGAAAAGAAAAGTTTGAAATAGGTTTTAGAATATATATATATATATATATATATATATATATATATATATATATATATATATATATATATATATATATATATATATGGGGGAGCGGTGTTGCCAGAGTTTGCACCACCTGTGTGACTGTGTGAGTCATCTGTAGTGGATCTGTTGTCTGCCCCAGATGCCAAAAATCAAGAACCAAGAAAACAATCTAAACACAATTCAATTTGCTTCGATATTTCTTATCTTTTCTGATGGTTTATTTGATGGTTTCTGATAGTTTTAGGATGACCCACCGGTTGGGAACCGTTGCACTAAGGTATTGAATTATGCAAGTCCTGAATAGTGGTTAAGGGAATATTATACCATTCTTTATGGATAAATCGTCAATGTTCCTGTGGAGATGCTGTTGATGGATATCGATTCCTGACTCCATTCTCTAAATCAGACCACAGCAGTTCGATGATGTTGAAGTTTAGGGTCTTTGCGGGCCTGATAAGATGTTTGACTTGGTCTTCGTGTTCCTCAAACATCGATCTGACACGTCTGGCTGTATGGATAGGAGCATTATCATCATGGAGAACGCCATCTCCTGCAGGAAACAGTTTTTGCACTATAGAATGAATCTGGTCTGCTAAAAGTTCGACATAGTTCTTCCCAGTCAATCTCCCTTTCAGGGTTACAATAGACCCCTTTTGAAAACCATGAAATGGCCGCCGAAACCCTGAGAAATTTCCCTCCATGTTTGACAGCTGGCATGATACAAGCATGATCATACGCTTGTGTAGGTGTTCTTCAGACATATTCACGTCCTGTTGCGGGGTACAAAGTGAACAATGATTCGCCCAACCAAATGTCATATTTCGACGTATCACTCGACCAGGATTTGTGCTCGTGGCACCACTGTAGAGGACGTTTTGTATTTACATCTGTTACAAGTGGCTTGGGAATTACTCCTCTGCCGTAAAATTTATGCTTGTGAAGTTTTCTCTTACCTGTAATGACTGACAATGGAACCTGTAGATTCAGATGGAGCTCTACGGTCACTTTGGCTGCAGTTGTCTTCTTTCTTTAAGTCACAATCCGCTTTAACACCCGTCAGTCTTTTTCACTTAGCTTTCCCTTTAGTCCACTATTCTGTTTCACGGAGGATGTCTTTCCGTGCACTCTGTATGCCGTCATGACTTCCAATACCATAGCTCGGTAAACACCCAAAACCATGCGAGATGTTGCAATAGATACTCCAATTAGACAAGCTTCAACAATTTGCCCTCTCTGCACAGTCTACAAGGTTGACATCTTACGCTATCCCCAAAAGAGCCTGATGCCCGTAGTTTCATAACTGTTACTTTAGAGTAGAATAATGTATACACTATATTCTATAAAAAATACTAGCCCTAGACTTGTTTTTTAAGGAATGCGGAGCACTTTCATAAACACCACTAATACTGATGTGTTTCCATTATTTTGATAACCACCTGTATATATATATATATATATATATATATATATATATATATATATATATATATATATATATATACACTGGCTTCCGAAAGTGTTCGTACACTTACGAATTTCAATGAAATAGGGGGTCTATCCATTAATTAAAATGAATATTTCAGAATGGGTATTTAATAATAAGATCTATAATCTATTCTAAACAAAACTACATGAAATATTTTGAAAACATAGTAAAACTTTATTTTTAAGAAACCAGTAATCAAAAAGTAACAAAAACTTTATCCCACAAAAGTCATCGTACACTGAAATATTTTCGGATAAATTCATAATTAAAATTATCGCCTGGCGCTTTATTTTTATTTTTGAATTGTGGTGGCATTTAAAATATCGCCTGGCGCTTTATTTTTATTTTTGAATTGTGGTGGCATTTAAAATATCGTTTGGCTTTATTTTTTGCTTGCCTACTCCGTAATATTCTATTTATTATTTTAAAATGGCTCGTAGTCGTAAAGAAACAACAAACTGCATTCGAAAATTGATTATTTTTCATCATAGTAGTCGTAAATCAGTTCGGAATATTGCTAAATTACTTAATTTATCCCATTCTACTGTGCAGTATATGAAAAAAAAGCTTTAAAGAAGAAAATTGTATCGAAAACAAGGTAAGAAAAGGCCGCCGGCAAAGTTAACAAAACGTGATCAGAGCTTTATAATTAGAAAATTTGTGAAAAATTCACGTTTGAGTGCTGTAAAAGTTTCTGCACAATTCAATAAAACATTTTCTACTTCAATTTCACCTGAAATTTTTTGACGAGTTCTCAGAACAGCTGGATTACATGGCCGTTCTGCCCATAGAAAATTTTTTGTGAGTGAGAAAAACAGAAAGTTTAGGCTTCCCTCCGCACTATCAATGATAAATAAGCCCCAAACCTATTGGAATAATGTCTTATTTGCCGATGAACATTTTTGGTGCGGATGGGCGTATAATTGTATGGAGAAAAAAAAAATGAGGAACTCAATCCCAAGAACTTAGTAGGAACAGTTAAGCATGCCGGTGGAGGTATCCTTGTGTGGGAGTGCATGTCAGCATCAGGACTAGGAAATTTGGTATTTATTGATGGCATAATGAATCATGCTGTTTTTATAAATATTTTAAGAGACAATTTAAAATTATCAGCTCAAAATTTGGGTATTGGAAACAACTTTGTTTTTTATCAAGATAACGATCCTAAGCACACGGCTCTCAACGTTCGCCTCTGGTGTCTCTATAATTGTCTACAAGTTTTGAAAACACCACCTCAATCGCCAGATTTAAACGCAATAGAACATATTTGGAGAGAACTGGAGGTTCGAGTACGAAAACACGACATTCACATGAAAAGCGAACTAAAAACAATTATGATGGAAGAATGGATGAACATTGATGCAGAAATTACAAAAGAACTAAAGCAATCTATTCCCAGACGTTTAAAAGCTGTTGTGGGTGCTAAAGGATATCCTGCTAAATATTAATTTAACAAAAAATTAGAATATTTACTAATATGTAGAGATTTTTTACAAGTGTACGATGACTTTTGTGAGATAAAGTTTTTGTTACTTTTTGATTATTGGTTTCTTAAAAATAAAGTTTTACTATGTTTTCAAAATATTTCATGTAGTTTTGTTAAGAATGGATTATAGATCTTATTATTAAATACCCATTTTGAAATATTCATTTTAATCAATGGATAGACCCCTATTTCATTGAAAATCGTAAGTGTACGAACACTTTTGGGAACCACTGTGTGTATATATACACAGTGGTGTGGAAGAAAGGACGTTCCGAGGGTATAAATAAATTAATTAACAAATAAATAGAATAAATAATAATAAAAAATAATTAATAATAAATAAATACACTTTTTTATTTTTCTGAGGTATAAAAGATTTCTTTATCTTGCTTTGTATTTTTGTTATTGACGTTCCAAATCAGAATGTCCTTTCTGCCGCACCCTGTATCTATGTATATATATATATATATATATATATATATATATATATATGTGTGTGTGTGTGTGTGTGTGTGTATTTAATAGTCGAAATAAACGTTCATTTGTATATTTGGTTTTTTCTCAATTTTGAAACACAAGGTAAGAGGTAATAGAGCAAACTCAATAGATGTGAGTAAACAATTTATTGACTGCGGTGTTATAACTGTCTTCCTTTCAACAGGTATCATCGTACAGAAGCCTCCAACTCGAAGTCTAAATTGAGTTAGGAATCATAGATATTCCTATTATTCTAACAGGTGCTCTTTAAAGGAAAAAAAATAGCCCACCTGTTATATAGAAGAGTTCCGAGAAGAAATATTTCGAAGATAGTAACATCTCCAGGTGTCGCACCTGTTCTGAGAGAGAGTTAAAGCACCTGTTTTTAGAAGTTAACATCCTAACCTGTCGAGGACAAAACCCTACAGGTTATACAAGTACTAGTCTATTGGAGAATTTTCAGTAACATTTCCTGAATGGAGGCATTTAAGGAATATCTTTAAAATGGTCATGAAGTTTAAGATCAAATTTCATGTTTGTGATAATACCATGTTTGTGATAAGTCTATTACAACGCTATTTTTATTTTCTGTGTTATCACCTGAAATGAGCCTAACACCTGTTCTACGAAAATTAGGATCTCTTCCGAATGTTTTGAGAACTAGCTTTACATGCCTTACAAATAGCTTGCCTGCAGGCAAATCTAAGTAAATATTTGCGTTATTATAAGCAATAAATCACTATTTTTCCTATTCCAACTGGTTACAATGACCACAAATTTTTGAGGAAAATTTTTTTGATTTAATTCTACAGGTTTTGTTTTGTTAAACTTTCGACGCAGGAGTTGATTGGGTGTTTTACGTAAATATTACCTTAATTTAAGAATTACTAGTTTTGATTACTAACTCTGTCGACAAACTAACCTTACAAATTACTAGTGTGCAGTGAATAAAAGTAATGTTTTTCTTGATATAAGCATCATCAAAAGTTGTTCATCGAGTGCCAGTTAAATAGGTTAAAATGGCCACAAAATTTAAAG
>OU015499.1:119937313-120004813 GCA_907164885.2 Dolomedes plantarius | reverse complement strand
AATTTATATCCTATTTGTTTTTTTTTAATGTTTGTCTATCAAAACTAAGCTTCAGGCTGCTGTATGCTAATCCTATTGGATTCGCACATCTCAATATTAACTTATGGAGAAAATGTGCCTACTATTTACAGCTGCATAAATTCCGATAATCCAATAAAAATGGTATTTTCAGATAGCCTCAACTTTTCTGCACCTTGCAACACGATTCATTTTAGAAATTTCGCCGACCAAAGGAATTTAGGCGCGTTTAAAACACACTTTACCAGATTTTCCCCCTGAATAATTTAAATTTTAGAATATTTGCAATTTTTTTTTTATAAAACAAAAAATGCTCCAAGGTGTAAAACTTCTTTCTCTATTACGGAGAACAATTAAAAAAAAGTCTTTCAATCCCAGTCGGACATCCCCCAATATATCAATTAATTGATATATCGGTCAGAATCGATTAAATAGTCAAGCCTAATATTAGGCCTTGCAATTTTCCCGTAATTAGATCAGCTAAGCCTAATATCAGGCTTAGTTGTTTTCACGAGGCTATACAGCTAAGCCTATTATTAGGCTTAGCTCATGTTTCTTTCTTCACGAAACTGCTAGGCCTATTTAGGCTTAACTGATTTTCTGCATACGTTAACATTTTCTGCATAGGTTAACATTGAGGTGAGCGAATCCAATAGGCTTAGTACACTGCATCCTTAAATCTACTTCTAAACAAACAGTACAGTGTACAACAGTACAGTGTGCAGTGTACAGAGTACAGTGTACAACATCAAAAAATAAATTTGACAATTACGCATTCTTTTACCTGAAATTAAAGTTCGAGAAGTTAAAAAATGGGTAATTTTCAATTTTTTTAAAACATTCTTTGCCTGAAAACTCAATTAGTTCCAAAAGATACACTGAGCGAAAGAGCTCGTAGCTTAGTCGTTCGAACCTAGATCGTTGACGGTGTGGCGAAGCTGCGTGTTCGAATCCTGTATGTGATAACATTTTTTTAATCAAAACTTAAGTAATCGAATTAAATATTTATTAAGGATGACATAATTGTACAAACCTGTAATTGTACAAAAGGTTAATTTATCAAAAAATATATGTGTAATTCTATAAACAAATACGGAAAATAAGGGAGCCAACTCTTAAAAAGGAATTTTCGACATTCATTATTATATAAAAAATCCCTCCATTTTAAAAGTTAAGTACTTTTAAAGAAGAGGCTTCGCTTAAAGAAACGATGGCACAGTTGGGTTACTTCGTAATACATACTGAGACTGCGAGTTCGGATCCTGTACGAGGCCGTGAACCTGCAGTGCTCGAATATATCGCATGGTTCGTTTTTCTTCTTCCTTATTTTAAAAATCGATATCGATTAATCTACATATTAACGTAAAAAATATATCAATTAATTGATATATCGGTCGAAATCGATTAAATAGTCAAGCCTAATATTAGGCTTAGCGATTTTCTTGAAATTAGAGCAGCTAAACCTAATATTAGGCTTAGCTCTTTTTTCTCTTTCACAACTGCTAAGCCTAATTAGGCTTAACTGCTTTCATAAACATTAAATAACTAAGCCTAATATTAGGCCTAAGCTGTTAAATTATTATTAATAATAAGAATTCATTTTAATTTCATATTACATATATTTATAAATACATATAATAATTAAATTTTTATTTATTAGAAATGCAATTTTTCCTATTGACAGAAATAACGCTAGTAATAAAACGGGTAGCACTCAGAGAACTTTTAACTAGAGGACTCGAACGCGGGACCCTGCGATTACTTGGCCAATTGACGCGACTCTAACCACTAAACCACGGGTTCAACTGAAAGATCCTTGTTTAAGAAGTTTTGTTTTCGACACGTTTGAGGCGAAGAATTTGCTAAAAAAATAAATAATAGCGAGTTCTAAAATTCCTAGAGATGAATGAGCGTTTGGATTCAAATGTTGACCATGGAAACATTTAACATTTAAGCAGGCAATACTAAAAATATTTTTTTACACTTGTTCGTTTCAAACCCACAAATTAGCAGTCTCCCCAACATCTATAGCTCAAACACCTAAACCCTTTGATCCCTTAAGAACAAATACTTTTATATAAATTTAAGTTTTCAAATGAACATCTTAAACACACACTCATATATATATACAGTAGAGCCCCGATTATCCGCGGAATTGGGTGTCAAGGGCACCGCGGATAACAAAAATCGCGGATAACCCGAAAATGTCTAAAAATGAGTTGCAAACACACAAAAAAAATTTCAACATAAAAACTATGCTTTATTGTACTAAAACATAATAAAACTTTTAAAATACTTGCTTATGTACAGTACAGGAGACACATTTGCTCTATGTCTAAATCACTAATATTAAGAACGGTAAACAAAAACAATACATACATACTGTATGTACAAAAAGTGTTCAGTTACACCTTTTTAAAAAAATCAGTCACTCGTTTTTGCTTCTTGCTTTGAAAACCCCTTTTCTTTATTCTAAATTGTACTTTTCTTAACATGATTTTTTCTGCCAGATGTGCATCCTCGTCTTATTACTCTAAATATTGAAGCAATCAGTCTACGTGCTGCAAAGCAGTTTCGTGTGTCATCCGCGTAGGCTCCTCGTCTTCACTTTTATTTTGGTCTTCATTCTCGTTCACTCCCATTGCTTTGTTCGTTATCTCTGTGCCAGTCAGTCATTCAAACCCCGACTCACTTGCGTCGCATTCCAGCCACTCTTCTATGTTCTCTTCGTCGACATTTTCACCTTCGACGTTCATTTTCGACATTCGCACTGCAGGGTCTGTTACGTAAAGTTTGTCGTAACGTCTCCACCCATTTCTCTATGTACGCCCTCTAACTGCAAAAATGCATCAGAACGAACTTTGTATCTGTCTAGCACGGAGCTCCTGCAACAAGCGGAGTTTACTATGACAAACAATGCCTCGCTATTAAATTTATGTTATATTATTTACAGTCTACTGTGCTTATTTTCTTAAACATCGTACACCTCCGTACAGGGTCTATTGTATTTCCCTTGTAAGTTGGCTTGGAATAAAAATTAAAATTGGTTTTTTTGAGGTTTGTAATAAAAATTTTTTTTCGCTGCACTCGCACTCGCGGATAATCCGCACCGCGGATAATCCGCTCGCGGATAATCGGGGCTCTACTGTATATATATATATATATATATATATATGTATGCATGAATTAATAGTAATAATAATTCATTTTATTTTTTTAATATATATATATATTAAAAAAAAATAAAATGAATTATTATTACTATTAATTTAAGCCTAATATTAGGCTTAGTTATTTAATGTTTGTGAAACCAGGTAAGCCTAATTAGGCTTAGCAGTGTCGTGAAGAAAGAAAAAAGAGCTAAGCCTAATACTAGGCCTAGCTGTTATATACCGGGTGGTTATAATTAAACTTCCCCTATAAACGGCATCGTACAGCGCGAACGGGTGAACGGAATGCAACGAAATTTTGTATATGGGCTATACACGAGATGCGCTCACGGAATTTCGAAAAAAAAGTTCCAAAATGTCCACCAGAGGGCGCCTTTTCGGGAAAAACATGAAATTTAACACAATAAGCGACCAAAACGGAATACCGAAACAATATTAACATTTATTGACTAGTTTCTGATCACCTTGTCATCGAACCACATTAAGTAAAGGTAAGGGAGAAACAGAAACAGTTCAGTTTGCAGAAACAAGAACAGATTAGGACGAAATTGCACAAGAGGAGCAGTTGTTAATCGTGTCCAGGACGATGTAGAGAAAGCTGCTCCACGTGACCACCTTCATTCACCTGCAAAATTTCAAGTCGACGGACAATGTGTTCAACAGCAGATCGTAACTGATCAGTTGTGAGGCTTCGCACATGAAGCGTTATGGAGTTCTTTAAGTCATCCAACGTCGCAACACCTCCACGATACACCAGACGTTGTCATGTGGATGGTTATAATTAAACTTCCCCAATAAACGACATCCTACAGCGCAAACGGGTGAACGGAATACAACGAAATTTCGTATATGGGTTATACACGAGATGCGCTCACGTCCATTGACTTGAAATTTTGCAGGTGAATGAAGGTGGTCACGTAGAGCAGCTTTCCCTACATGGTCCTGGAGACGATTAACAACTGCTCCTCTTGTGCAATTTCGTCCTAATCTGTTCTTGTTTCTGCAAACTGAACTGTTTTTGTTTCTCCCTTACCTTTACTTAATGTGGTTCGACGACAAGGTGATCAGAAACTAGTCAATAAATGTTAATATTGTTTCTGTATTCCGCTTTGGTCGTTTATTGTGTTAAATTTCATGTTTTCCCGAAAAGGCGCCCTCTGGGGGACATTTTGGAACCAATTTTTTTTTTTCGAAATTCCGTGAGCGCATCTCGTGTATAGCCCATACACAAAATTTCGTTGCATTCCGTTCACCCGTTCGCGCTGTAGGATGCCGTTTATAGGGGAAGTTTAATTATAACCACCCGGTATATGTATATACAAGGTGCGCCCATAAAGTAACTGGACAATTTTTTATAAATAAGAAAAAGAATGCTCACCTTCAAATAAATTTATCTACTTCAAAATAATCGCCAAAGGAGTCTATACAATTTTTCCAACGTTTCTTCAAGTCATAGAAACATTGTTTATAGGCGTTGGAACTGACCGTTCGCAAAATACGCGTAACATTTGATTTAATATCCGAGACGTTTTCAAATCTCTGTCCTTTCATGGCCATGTTAAGCTCAGAAAAAGGAAAAAGTCAGCTGGCGATAAGTTGGAGAATATGGTGGGGGATTTATCACTGTAATTGAATGCTTAGCAAGATAGAAATTGCTAAGCATTTACAGAAATTGCTGTACGGGGCCTAGCATTATCGTGTAATAGAAACCATTGCCCAGTATCAAACAGTTCCTTCCTATCTCGCCTTATCCTGTTTCTTAATCGCAAAAGCACCTCCTTGTAAAAATACTGATTAATTGTTTGATTTTCAGGAACAAATTCGTGGTGAATAAGTCCTTTGTAATCAAAAATGCTATCAGCTTTAACCAAAGAACAAATTTTCTCCGCATTTTCCTCATTCCTTGAAGTTGAAGAGCGCCCTGCCCTGTCTTTGGTTCATCCTCAATGCTTTCTCGCCCGCATTTAAAGTGGTTGTACCACTCATGCACTTGTGCTCTTGATAACGATGCATCATTATATACTGTTCGAATCATCTCTAAAGTTTCAGTACCAGATTTACCAAATTTGCAACAAAATTTAATGTTACAACGTTGTTCAATACCGAAGCAAATTTTTTTGTACAATGCCTTCTCAATAAATGAAAATTACTACGACGTTTTGATATGCAGACGACTAAATAACCAGTTTAAACTGGCTTTAACAAGAGTTGAGATGTCACTCTTTTTAGCCAGGTGATTATTCTTTCACTTTTTTTATTTTATTGTTTGATCTTTTTATTTGGCCGGTTACTTTATGGGCGCACCTTGTATACAGTATGCCCACTAAAGTCCCTTCCCACCCTCTTAACTTCGGAACGGCTGCTGCTATATTCCTAAAAGTGGTGTCTAGGTATAGTAAAGTAGCCATGCGCTACTGAATAAAACCACCTACCGCGCCACCTGGTGGAAAACTGCGGAGTTAGCAATCCTATCTCGAAAACGGAACGAGATAGGGGAAAAAGTGATTTACAAAGTTGTATAAAATCATCGATTTAGTACAAATAGATACCTTGGGGACATTAATGGAAAAAATAGAACGGTGAAAACGCGCATTTGTTTTTTCGTGATTTCCTACATGTGACGTGACAAAACGATCTGAGAAAGAAAAAAACAACTAGTTTTAACAATATACCTTTATTTGAGATGTTCAAACTTCTCACCGTCATTGCGGTGTCGTGTTTTGCCCGAAAAATAATCATTTCTCCTTCCGTTCAAGTTTCGTGACGTCACAGTGTAGGAAATCACGAAAAAACAAATGCGTTTTTTAACCATTCTATTCTTCGCATTAATGTCCACAAGGTGTCTTTTCTTACTAATTCGATAGTGTTCTACAACTTTGTAAATCCCTTTTTTCCCCTATCTCGTTCCGTTTTCGAGATAGGATTGCTAACTCCGCAGTTTTCCACCAGGTGGCGCGGTAGGTGGTTTTATTCAGTAGCGCATGGCTACTTTACTATGCCTGGACACCACTTTTATGAATATAGCAGCAGCCGTTCCGAAGTTAAGAGGGTGGGAAGGGACTTTAGTGGGCATACTGTATATACACGCACACACATAGTGAAACATCTCTAGCCGGCCTCCCCTGTTCGACGTAAAATGAAAAAAAACCTTTTCCAATGGACTTCAAAAACCTGGTATTTTATTTTGTGCAAAGAATACGCATACATGGAATTTCTCCAAACAATGCATAGCACAATATACTTTGTGTTAAGACTATTTTTAAAGTGACTGAGCTAACAAATCCACCTAAAACGTTGGACAGAATCCTCCCCGTTCATAGATTAAAACGCAAAATATTCGTATTTTTTTAAAACTGTTCTTTTTTTCCTCTGTCAGTTGTTCCATTTTGTGCACTGAGTGCCTTTACCCGGAATTTCTCCAAACAACGTATTCTTCAATACAGTTTGTATCAATGCCATTTTTAAATAAAAATATATATATATATATATAACGAGGCAATCGACCGGTCTCTTCATCAGGAGGCACAACCGAGTCGGTTACCTCAAGGGGAACTTTCTGAATAGGATGCAAATTTTTTTCGGCTGTCAGTGCCTCCTTTCTGTAATTTACTCTTTTACTTTTTCTGTTGAATTATTTACAATGTACTAAGTTATAAGTGCCATTTTTAAAGTCACCAATCTTCCAAATCCGCTTCAAGCGCCCAGCAAAATCCCCTTGATTAAATATAGTAGTGTGAGTAATTAGCGTGAGTAATTGTGTAGTAATGTGAGTAGATTAAAACACAAAATCCTTCGCCTTTATGAAATCTCATTAAAAAAATTTTTTTTTGTGTGCCATCAGTTCCATTTTCTGCAATGAATGTCTCTACCTAGAATTTCTTTAAACAATGTATAATTCAGCATAGTTTGCACTAATGCCAATTTTAATGTCACTTATATTCCGAATCCTTTTCAAGCTTTGCATAAAATCCTCACCAGGCATGGATTAAAACACAAAATCCTTCGTCTTTGCACCCTGTCACTTCCATTTTGTTCAATGAATACCTTTACCTAGAATTTCTCCAAACAATGGGCAGTACAATGTATTATTGTATTAATGCTGTTTTTAGTCACCTCGCTTGCAAATCCTTTTCAAGCTTTAAATAAAATCCTCACAACACAAAGATTAAAAGAGTTAATTCTTCACCTTTTCACCCTTTCCGTTCCATTTTGTGTAATAAGTGCTTATATCTAGAATTTTTCCAAAACAATTATAGGACAAGATTGTTCGTATTAATGCTGTTTTTTAAAGTCACCTAGCTTCCAAATCCTTTTCAAGCGTTGAATAAAATCCTCACCGCTCATAAATTAAAACCCCAAATCCTTCGCCCTTTTTTTCTTCCCCCCAGTCAGTTCCATTTTATAAAATGACTGCCTTTACCTAAATTTTCTCCAAACAATGTACAGTGCAATATAGCTTGTATTAATGTTATTAAAGTCGTTTAGCTTCGAAATATGCCTCAAGCATCGAACAGAATCTTCTCCGCGCATAAATTAAAACACAAAATCCTTCACCCTTTATTTCCCAGCCGGTTCCATTTTGTGTTCCTTACCTAGATTTTCTTCAAACAATGTACAGCACACTATAGTTTCTATTAATGCTGTTTTTAAAGACACCTAGTTTCCAAATCCACCTCAAGCGTCGAACAGAATCTTCACCGCGCATAGATTAAAACACAAAATCCTTCGTCCTTTTCATTTTTTTTGTAATGAATGCCCTTACCTAGATTATTTCAAACAATATACAGCACAATATAGTTTCTATTAATGCTGCTTTTAAAGTCACCTAGCATCCAAATCCGCGTCAAGCGTCGAGCAGAATCTTCACCGCTCATAGATTAAAACACAAAATCCTGATCTAGGTTTTTCCAAACAATGTACAGCACAATATATATAGTTTCTATTAATGCTGTTTTTATAGTCACATTGCTTCCAAATCCGCCTCAAGCGTCGAACAGAATCTTCACCGCGCATAGATTAAAACACAAAATCTTTCGTCCTTTTCATTTTTTTTTGTAATGAATGCCCTTACCTAGATTATTTCAAACAATATACAGCACAATATAGTTTCTATTAATGCTGCTTTTAAAGTCACCTAGCATCCAAATCCGCGTCAAGCGTCGAGCAGAATCTTCACCGCTCATAGATTAAAACACAAAATCCTGATCTAGGTTTTTCCAAACAATGTACAGCACAATATATATAGTTTCTATTAATGCTGTTTTTATAGTCACATTGCTTCCAAATCCGCCTCAAGCGTCGAACAGAATCTTCACCGCGCATAGATTAAAACACAAAATCTTTCGTCCTTTTCATTTTTTTTGGTAATGAATGCCCTTACCTAGATTATTTCAAACAATATACAGCACAATATAGTTTCTATTAATGCTGCTTTTAAAGTCACCTAGCATCCAAATCCGCGTCAAGCGTCGAGCAGAATCTTCACCGCTCATAGATTAAAACACAAAATCCTGATCTAGGTTTTTCCAAACAATGTACAGCACAATATATATAGTTTCTATTAATGCTGTTTTTATAGTCACATTGCTTCCAAATCCGCCTCAAGCGTCGAACAGAATCTTCACCGCGCATAGATTAAAACACAAAATCTTTCGTCCTTTTCATTTTTTTTTGTAATGAATGCCCTTACCTAGATTATTTCAAACAATATACAGCACAATATAGTTTCTATTAACGCTGCTTTTAAAGTCACCTAGCATCCAAATCCGCGTCAAGCGTCGAGCAGAATCTTCACCGTTCATAGATTAAAACACAAAATCCTGATCTAGGTTTTTCCAAACAATGTACAGCACAATATATATAGTTTCTATTAATGCTGTTTTTATAGTCACATTGCTTCCAAATCCGCCTCAAGCGTCGAACAGAATCTTCACCGCGCATAGATTAAAACACAAAATCTTTCGTCCTTTTCATTTTTTTTTGTAATGAATGCCCTTACCTAGATTATTTCAAACAATATACAGCACAATATAGTTTCTATTAATGCTGCTTTTAAAGTCACCTAGCATCCAAATCCGCGTCAAGCGTCGAGCAGAATCTTCACCGCTCATAGATTAAAACAAAAAATCCTGATCTAGGTTTTTCCAAACAATGTACAGCACAATATTTATAGTTTCTATTAATGCTGTTTTTATAGTCACATTGCTTCCAAATCCGCCTCAAGCGTCGAACAGAATCTTCACCGCGCATAGATTAAAACACAAAATCCTTCGTCCTTTTCATTTTTTTTTGTAATGAATGCCCCTACCTAGATTATTTCAAACAATATACAGCACAATATAGTTTCTATTAATGCTGCTTTTAAAGTCACCTAGCATCGAAATCCGCGTCAAGCGTCGAGCAGAATCTTCACCGCTGATAGATTAAAACACAAAATCCTGATCTAGGTTTTTCCAAACAATGTACAGCACAATATATATAGTTTCTATTAATGCTGTTTTTATAGTCACATTGCTTCCAAATCCGCCTCAAGCGTCGAACAGAATCTTCACCGCGCATAGATTAAAACACAAAATCCTTCGTCCTTTTCATTTTTTTTTTGTAATGAATGCCCTTACCTAGATTATTTCAAACAATATACAGCACAATATAGTTTCTATTAATGCTGCTTTTAAAGTCACCTAGCATTCAAATCCGCGTCAAGCGTCGAGCAGAATCTTCACCGCTCATAGATTAAAACACAAAATCCTGATCTAGGTTTTTCCAAACAATGTACAGCACAATATATATAGTTTCTATTAATGCTGTTTTTATAGTCACATTGCTTCCAAATCCGCCTCAAGCGTCGAACAGAATCTTCACCGCGCATAGATTAAAACACAAAATCCTTCGTCCTTTTCATTTTTTTTTTGTAATGAATGCCCTTACCTAGATTATTTCAAACAATATACAGCACAATATAGTTTCTATTAATGCTGCTTTTAAAGTCACCTAGCATTCAAATCCGCGTCAAGCGTCGAGCAGAATCTTCACCGCTCATAGATTAAAACACAAAATCCTGATCTAGGTTTTTCCAAACAATGTACAGCACAATATATATAGTTTCTATTAATGCTGTTTTTATAGTCACATTGCTTCCAAATCCGCCTCAAGCGTCGAACAGAATCTTCACCGCGCATAGATTAAAACACAAAATCTTTCGCCCTTTTCATTTTTTCGTAATGAATGCCCTTACCTAGATATTTTCAAACAATGCACAGCCCAATATAGTTTGTATCAATGCTGTTTTTAAAGTCACTTAGCCTCCAATTCCGCCATAAACGTCGAACGGAATCCTCACAGCCCATAGATTAAAACACAAAATCCTTCTTCCTTTTCATTTTTTTTGGGGGTAAAGAATGCCCTTACCTAGATATTTTCAAACAATATACTACATCACAATATAATTTCTATTAATGCTGTTTTTACAGTAACCTAGCTTCCAAATCCGCCTCAAGCGTCGAACAGAATCTTCACCGCGCATAGATTGAAACACAAAATCTTTCGTCCTTTTCATTTTTTCGTAATGAATGCCCTTACCTAGATATTTTCAAACAATGCACAGCACAATATAGTTTGTATCAATGCTGTTTTTAAAGTCACTTAGCCTCCAATTCCGCCATAAACGTCGAACAGAATCCTCACAGCCCATAGATTAAAACACAAAATCCTTCGTCCTTTTAATTTTTTTTTTGGTAAAGAATGCCCTTACCTAGATATTTTCAAACAATATACTACATCACAATATAATTTCTATTAATGCTGTTTTTGCAGTAACCTAGCTTCCAAATCCGCCTCAAGCGTCGAACAGAATCTTCACCGCGCAGAGATTAAAACACAAAATCCTTCGCCTTTTTTTTTCACCCCCTGACAGTTCCGCTTTGTGAAATGAATGCATCAACCTAGATTTTCGTCAAGCAGAATATAGCATAGTACATCTACTATTAATTCTGAACTTGAAGGCACCTACTTTCCAAATTAGCCCCAAGCAACCGCACGGATTAAAACCCCCCGAAAAAACAATCCGACCGGCACACACACACACATATAAAAAAAAAAGGCCCCGCCATATCATTGTGTATGTGACGAACGCCTTTACATGGAATTTCTTCAAACAATATATATATATATATATATAAAGAGAAAGATGGCCCTACGATTGGAGGACAAGGTCAAGGTTACAGGTTTTATACTTGAGGCATTTTTTTTTTTTTTTCAAGTATTATCATCATTTTCTCTGCACGAATGCCGCATCATTTGAAGCACTTCCTCCCCCCCCCTCCCCCCACAATGCCCATCCCCAGGGAAGGAAAACTGTGGGAGGAGGGAAATCCTAATTTTTGTTGCTATGTGCCGCACGGACCGACCTTGGGAGGTAACGAGAACATGGTCCACTGGAGCTATGCAGGAATTCAAAACTGCCCGAGAAAACCGCCGTGTAGAAAGCGAGGCCGCTTTTGGGGAAGTGGGCAGAGATGCGTATATAATAAATTATACGCAGATTTTGGCAGCGCTTTGCGCATGGTGTTACATAAGGGACCGGCTGGCTCTTGGAAAATATTTCTAGCAGACCGACAGCTCCCGGGTTTCTCTCTCTCTCTCTGTTTGGTGATAGAACTTCGTTTCTCGTTCAATTCATTGCCATCTATCTATATATATAAAACAGTTCCGAAACTGACTGACTGACTGACTGACATACAACGCACAGACCAAACCGCTGGACATAAAGGGTTGAAATTTTGCATGGTGATTCTTCTTATAGTGTAGGGGTGCACTAAAACAGATTTTTGAAAAATTCTTCTTAGATTTTTTAAAATTAAATTTTTAAGCTGCTTTAGTAACTGTTTTTAAGTTTGCATATAAAGTAATAATTTGAGGGTTATACAGTTTATATCACAAGAAAGATCATAATTCCTTTAAAATGAGATCTTTTTCGAATCTTTACCTTCATTTTCTGATTTTTGGTGAATTTTTTAAGATTAATTTTTAGAATTGAATTTATTGAATGCTGATCACGTGATTTCTTTTCCTGGTACTTTGAATAAATTTATCGTCACGTGCATAACAACTAAATAAACAAAATATATATATTTTTTCTTGCTAATGCGGCAGACGATTGGACATTATCGAAAAAAATATTAAATTACAATAAAAGATATTATGTTCCTCAAACTGTACTATATTAACAGTACTATATACTTTAGTATGTCCTATTGCATTTAATTTGAATATTTTCTCCTACATTATTTTGTTTATAAAAATATCCCTTACGATTTTTTTATAAATATATTTTTCTGTTTTTTTTCACATCAATTGTATACATTGATCGTCGTATTTATTATAAATATATATATATATATATATATTTATTTATTTGGCATTAATTGCATACATTGACTGTTGTATTTAATTTGAATGTACTCCGTAACGAAGTGCGGGTTTTCAGCTAGTCTGTATATATAAAACAGTTCCGTAACTGACTCACTGACTGACATACAACGCACAGACCAAACCGTTGGACCTAAAGGGCTGAAATTTTGCATGGCGATTCTTCTTATAGTGTAGGGTTGCACTAAGAGAGATTTTTTGAAAAATTCTTCTTAGATTTTTTAAAATTAAATTTTTAAGCTGTTTTAGTAACTTTTTTTAAGTTTGCATTTAAAATAATAATTCGTGGGTTATAAAATTTATATCACGAGAAAGAGCGTAAAAATTCCTTTAAAATGAAATCTTTTTCGAATCTTTACCTCTATTTTCTGATTTTTGGTGAATTTTTAAAGATTAATTTTTTGAATTTAATTTATTAAATGCCGATCACGTGATTTCTTTTCATGGTACTTTAAATAAATTTATCGTCACGTGCATAACAACTTAATAGAAAAAAAAAATAAGTTTTTTCTTGCTAATGCGGCAGAGGATTGGACATTATTTTGTCTATAAAAATATCCCTTACGATTTTTTTATAAATATATATACATTTTTTTCTACATCAATTGTATATATTGATCGTCGCATTTATTATATATATATATATATATATATATATATATATATATATATATATATATATATATATATATATATATATATATATATTGGCATTAATTGCATACATTGACAGTTGTATTTAATTTGTATGTACTCCGTAGCGAAGTGCGGGATTTCAGCTAGTGTACTATATAAAACAGTTCCGTAACTGACTGACATACAACGCACAGACCAAACCGCTGGACCTAAAGGGCTGCAATTTTGCATGGCGATTCTTCTTATAGTGTAGGGCTGCACTAAGAAAGATTTTTGAAAAATTCTTCTTAGATGTTTTAAAATTAAATTTTTAAGCTGCTTTTGTAACTTTTTTTAAGTTTGCATTTAAAATAAAAATTTGAGGGTTATAAAATTTATATCACGAGAAATATCATAAAAATTCCTTTAAAATGAAATCTTTTCAGAATCTTTACCTCCATTTTCTGATTTTAGGTGAATTTTTAAAGATTAGTTTTTAGAATTTAATTTATTAAATGCGGATCACGTGATTTCTTTTTCTGGTACTTTAATTTATCGTCACGTTCATAGCAACGAAATAGACAAAAAAATATTTTTTTCTTGCTAATGCGGCAGACGATTGGAAATTATCAAAAAAAATATTAAAATACAGTAAAAGATATGTTCCTCAAACTACTATATTAACTATAGTATATATTTAGTATGTTCTATTAGATTTAATTTGAATATTTTCTTCTACATTATTTTGTCTAAAAAAATATCCCTTCCAATTTTTTTATAAATATATTTTTTCGTCTTTTTTACATCAATTGCACACATTGATCGTTGTATTTATTATAAATATATTTAAACATATTTTTGGCATTAATTGCATACATTGACCGTTGTATTTAATTTGAATGTACTCCGTAGCGAAGTACGGATTTTCAGCTAGTCATCTCATAAAATAGTTTTGATTTAGCCTTAAAGGTGACTGCCTACGTTGAAAATGTCTTTTTTTTTTACTAGTTTGGTCCATTTTATTTTTTGCAAGAATCGTGTAATTCAATCTTTTCTCTTTTCAAAACCGTTTTGATTTTCATTCTACATTAATTAGAAGAAGAGTTAGATATTTTAAAAAAACATCGTCTGCTATAAAATTGATGTGACAAACAACTTTAAATGAGTTTTTCTCAGAATTATGTTTTTTAACACAGATCTCTACCGTTATATTTCACACAATAATGCACATAATTTCATAAAATTTTTAGGAAATGTTTTTGATGCTATTGTTAATGAAATGACGCACAATAATTGGTGTATAATAAATAGTTTTTTTATTTATTTGGGGCTGTTTTTATATAGAATGGAATGGCGATTCGGGGAAAATTTTCATATTGGAACATAAAATTGTATTATTTTTGCATTATTTTACATTTGGTCCAGTAATTTTCCTTTTATGACCATTTCAAAGTGGAACTTTAATTATAACCACCCTGTATTTTGTTTGTTCTTTTTTGTTTGTGATGAGATCTCTGTATCTAATGGATTGGATTACAATAAAGCCATAGGTTACAACAACAGTTTGGGAACACGTTAACTGGTAAATAAGTTAGCTTTGATCTCACAACATGGTCCCGACTCCCCCCCCCCCCCCCCCCCCAAAAAAAAAAAAAAAAAAAAAAAAAAAAAAAAAAAAAAAAAAATTGCACGTACGACGTAAAAATGGAATTTTCCGTTGCCCGCATATAAAATGATTTTTTTTACAGGTACCTAGCTTTCGAATCTGCCTCAAGCATGAATCGACAGTTTCTCTCTTCATATGTTTATTATATAATTAAACAATTTCTTTATTTAAAGTTAATAAACGTTTAATCTATTTATAATTAATAACGTTTGTATATTAAGCATTGATAAATTAAGTTATCAAATTAGAGATTAAGTTAGTATGGAATACGGCTTAATCAACTGCCAGTAGCAACCAGTTTCCATATGCATTAGCATAAAAATAACTTCAATATAATTTTTCGTTGGTCAAACCTAAATTTAATTTATGTTATATTTTTCCGTACCCCCGGCAATAAATATGGATTGTGACACAGTGTATGAAAGTATACGTATTTAAAAAAACAGACAAAAATTACATTAATATTAAAAGGATTGAGGATCTTTGACTCATCCCCCTTTCTAAGAATTATTAGGAGATAGATGTATTACAACTTTAGATCATTCTCCCAATACTTCTAGTTTTAGATCATTCTCCTAATATTACTAGTTTCAGATCGTTTTCCTAATTTCCCCTAATAATTCCAGATTTAGATCATTCTCGTAATACTCCTAGCGTTAGATCTAATAGTTCTAGCTTTAATTTTAATACTTCTAGCTATATATAGTTCTAATAATCCTAGCTTTAGATCGTTCTGCTAATAATCCTTGCTGTAGATCGTTCTCGTAATTTCTCCTAATACTTCTCGCTTTAGACAGTTATCCTAATAATTCTAGCTTTAGATAGTTTTCCTAATTTCTCCTAATAATCCTAGCCTTAGATCGTTCTCATAATTTCTCGTGATACATTTAGCTTTAGATAGTTCTATTTTCTCCTAATACATATAGCATTAGAATCGTTCTCATAATTTCTCGTGATACATTTAGCTTTAGATAGTTCTATTTTCTCCTAATACATATAGCATTAGAATCGTTCTCATAATTTCTCCTAATACTTCTAGCTTTAGCTCTTTTTTTTTGCCTTAAAAATAATCTGATAAGAGAGATAATTGAACTAAGAGGCAAAGAAAGTGATTTAAAGCATAGTATCACACACATAACTGATCTATCAGATGTATTTCCTTTATGTAAGTGTGTGTAACATTTAGTAAATTAGAATGATTTTCAAAAGTAAAAATAAAATGCTTTATTTCAGAAAATGGTAAAAATTTACAATATCAAGCTTAAGAATTTCATACAAAATATAAAATATTCTAGAAAATTTAAAAAGTTCCATGTGCCAAAGAAGGTATGGATACAAAGTGGATGTATAATTAATTCTGAATAATACAATAAAAAAGTATAAACTACAAATATTACACATAAAATATACAAGATTTGAAAGGGAAAATAGGTATAAAATGGTTTCAATAAATAAACAGCAATAGAACTTTTTCTTTTTACCTGAGTTTAAAGTGAAATTAAATTAATCTCTGTTCATTCTACTTCTAGCTACGGTTGACAAGTGAACAAGTATAAGATAAAAAACTGAGGATTTGCAGTGGGAAGTAAATTTATGGTCATAAAAAATTTAATTTGCCAAGAGGATTAAAAATTTAAAAAAATTTAATTTTTTAAAATTTTACCTTTATTTAATTATTTTGAAAATTTTATTTTTATTTAATTTTTTTTATTATATAGACGTTTAAAATTATTCTGACGTTTTATTCTGAGGTCTTTTAAAAAGCGGTCTTTTTGAGCTTCTTTTTAAAAAGATACATATCAGAAATAATCGTTTTGAAAGAAACATATCATAATTCAATTGTTTTGTACGATGTATTAAAATAATTTTTAGCAAAAAGTTTAATTTTAAAAATTAATTAACCAGTTTGAATGAGAGCTTGACGGCAGAATATAGTACACATGTTTGCTAAATAGTGATTAATATGCCAAATTCAGTCACATAACTTCCTGGTAATTTCCTATTAAAATTACCGCCCAAAATTTCATTACATTTACCAGTTTTTTTTCCCTGAGCTGAGAATCAAACCTAACATTTTTCTCTTGGCCGTATTGCTCAATAAACTGGCGATTTCTGCAAATTAACTGGCGAGAATACGTTTGGCGTAATTTTGAAGAATGCGCCAAAGGGTTGCTTTATTCTTCGGGAAGATCCATTTAGTAGTATTTTCTCTATTATTTTTTTCAATAACTTATATTTTTGACTATCGTTTCATTTTTAACTGGTCAATAAATATCAAGTTTAGACAATTTTTTTAAAGTGAAAATAGGCATAATTTTGAGTTTGACGTCATTCTGAAGAATGCGTCAAAGGGTTACTTTATTGTACGGGAAGATCCAATTAGTAATATTTGCTCTATTATCTTTTAGTATTTTCAATAACTTATGTTTTTGATTATCGTTTTATTTGCAACTAATCAATAAATATAAAATTTAGACAATTTTTTGCAGTGAAAAGGGTTCCACAGTTAAAATAAATTGGAAATCTGCTCACAAAGGATTTAAAAAAAAAAAATAGCTCGCAAATTCAACATTCTTTTAAAAACAATTAAAATTTCCCCTCCACTAATGCTCTTTACTTTAAAAAATGTTCGTGCACATCGAAAGATTTTAGCAAACATGATCATAAAAGGCTCTAATTTTCGTCTACGGTTAAAAGAAGGCACCTTTAAAGGCCTTAACTTGGCAGTGGAAGTGACTTTAAGTGACTCATTTAAAAAATATATTTTCATATCATTGTCTAAATAAAATACGGCAAAGTTGAAAACCCTCAATTAATTTCTTCCTCGTATTCACCAGCCAAAGTTCAACACATTTTTGTTTGCATAAATACACACTTGAAAAGGAAACGCCCACTCAGTTTTTTTTTTTTTTTCCATACGAGATAAAACAACCGCAGGTGCAGTGGAAGACATGCATTTAAATATAAACTCAAACGGATATACTTGTACAAATAGGCTTCAACATCCTTTTTTTCCCCATTGCTTGATATGACGAGATGGTTCATTTGGCAACGTATAGGGTGCTGTTTAAGGCGTTCTGTGATAAACTTTCTTGGTTTTTTTTTTTGTCTTAAACGCATTGTAGGTTTTGCACGTAGAATATGGCTTACGGAAATGGCAGGACTCGACTTGTATCAGCATTTATTTCTTTCCTTGAATATTATCGACACTGGATGCGATGGCACGATGATGAAGGCCTGCTTACATTTGACTTCTTCGCCGGTGCTCTCAAGTTTGAAGTTGAGAATGAGCTGGAATTTAGAAATAATAATTGTTAATAAAAAAAGTATTAAGAGAACAATCTGGTTAACTCTCAAGCCATGTGCATAATATACAGTAATAACAATCAGTTTCGCCCATTTTCCAATGCAACAGACTGCGCCCGGTATAGCGACAAAGTAACCTCCGGGATTGAATCCCTGCTGGTGAATAGGCTGCCACCTCAATTTAGACCGATAACCCCTAAGGAGACATCTGGTTGGCTTGTACCTTCTCCCAACATCTCCGACTTCATAGAACATTACGATCTACGGATTTAATGTGATCATATCCGCACTAAATCTGTAGATCTCTTTCGATATCCGGGACAAGAAGGTATTTAACCCTGACAGGGGCAACAAACCTACACCGTTTGCACGGTCTCGATTTTTTTAACCTAAAAAAATCTTGAAAAATTTTCCCATTAAAAGGTTGTAATATGATTTTACTTCTTTAAACTGATAACAGATGGCAGCACAAGCTTTGCCTTTCTGCTCCTTTAACTGGAATACATTGAATGCAAGTGAAAGAAGGGCGAGATTTAACCGTTTGCACTGTGCAAACACCGCCCCTCAAAGAGTTAATGACGTCGTCGGGATTTGAACCGAGCCCCTCCAGTCTGAATCCCAACGCACTACCACTAGGATACCTCGGGACTTTACAGCTTCGTCCATTTATAAATCCATAACCTCTTCCATTAACCCTTAGTTTGAGTAATATTTCAACGATTTCTCTACACAAAATCTAATTAACGTATGGACACGAATTTACTAGATGTTAGTTTCCAAGCAAGAATTTTCTATTTCTTTTTAGCACTAAGGTGAGTTTCGTTTCGAATGCGGTTAAAGCGTCGAATCTTCTTTTAAACATAGGATTACGTTCTTCCATAACGGTCCTCTGGAAAGGAAAATTTCAGACGCAAAAACCGTCCGTCGTCGCGAGTTCTAATTTTGGCAGCGCGCCAAACCCAGTCTGTATTGCTTGGGCAAGCAGTAAACAGTTAAACAGAAAAGTACCAAAATACGTAAAAATTTTGACATGCATATATGTATATATATATACATACCTACATATATAGAGATGCATATATACATAATACATACATACATACATACATACATACAAAAGAGGTAAGCAACGATAAGTAATCCTACGTTAATAACCCGTGGTAATTTCGTTAGAAAAAAAATTCAGTCTTTCTAAGTCCCGTTTTACGAAATCTACAGTAACAACCCCATTTGGCGCCATATCGCCGCAGTTGGCGACCGTATCAAGTTCTTCATATTAACCCGTTTTTTCATTAACTAAATTTAAAGCAAAATTTTACTTCAGATTATAAAGTACTAGCTGAATACCCGTACTTCGCTACGGAATACATTCACATTAAATACAACGGTCAATGTATGCAATTACGGCCAATCTATATATATAAAACGCGTAGGTATGCGGCACAAAAATCGGCGATATTTCTACACTCCGAATGGCAACGGCTGCAACTACCAGATGTAAACATTAGCGTGTGTGTAGCGGTTCGACGATAGCACGTAATTTGGTGCAATTTAATTGCTGTATTTTACACGTGAATAATTTTAATTTATTCACGAGATAATTTATTCTTTTGTACCATCGGTTTTTCTAAATGTATGTAAAAGGACAAAATATGTTTAGACCTATCAAATGCAGTGTTTAGTCACGGACCGTTCTTTTGATTCTGTCACTGTGGTATCTCCTATTTTTGAAATTCTCAACTGTGTATTTCAACAAGTTTGAGGAATATCATATTAATAATTTCATTAGAATATCTTAATAGTAAGTAAGAAGAGTTAATTGTCTACACCTTTTTTTTGTAGTAATTGCTGAATTTTTACTCCGTTTTAGAAGTGAAGAAATTATCACAACAATTTTTTATTTGGTAGATATCTGAATTGTGAACAATAATACATATAGAGAGTGATGTAATCCACACTCTATTTTAGTACTTGCTGAATTTTTTACTCAGTTTTTAGTGAAAAAATTTGTCTCTAACAATTTCTTATTTGATGCAATGATAAAATGTAGATATCTTAATTTCGAAAAATATTACATATAGAGAGGAATGTAATTTTTAAAATCTGTGTTGTTGGGTTTCTCAGTCTTATCTTTAACTCTGTTCTGAAGTAACGGAAATTCATATTTTTTTAATCCCGATGTTTTAGAATCAGCCTTATAGAAAATTTTGCAATGATTATAAATTTTTTGGCTGAGATCGCACTGCCCCTTAACAACGGATATTTATGATGACAGGTAATAGTAACATTCCTTACATACGTTTCTTTCACTTGAGTTGTCTAGCAAATGAAAATATAAAACTAAAAGCGACCTTGCCGGTCGCGCAGTGGCTAGTATAATAAATACAACGATCAATGTATGCAATTGCTGTAAAAAAAAGCAAAAAAAATATATTTAAAAAAAATCGTAGCGGATATTTTTATAGACAAAATAATCTAGAAGAAAAATATTCAAATTAAATCTAATAGAACATACTAAAGGATATAGTAGAGTTAATGGCGGCACAGCAACGTTTTTTTTTCGATAATTCCGCGGCACACCACAAGAAAAAGCTTGCAAATATATAAATTACAATAAATACGTATAAGTTTTTATTAGATAAACACAACAAAATAGCTCTATGCATCAAGATAATTATAATCATTTAAGTTTTATATAAATCATTTTGAACTGTACACCAACACAAGAACAAAAATATAAAATTATAGTTTACAAGTAAAAAATTTCTTTAAATTTTTATATTAATTTTTGTTTTTTGGTCTTTACTTAAGCCTAATAAATCAAAGTTAATTTAAACATAACTAATTTATTAATGAGATATTTGAGATTGTTTTGATAAATGCGTTTTATATTTGGCTCTATAATAGAAAGAGATACAGTTCATGGTCAAGGCCCTTTAAATATAATCGTTTGTCATTTTCAATTAGAACCAGTGTCGAAAAACTTTGTTCGCATAAGTATGCCGTAGAAAATGGGAACAAAATTGCAATGGCCTTGTCAGAAATTTGTGGATATTCTTTCTTAACTGAAATCCAGAAATATGACGCTCGAACATGCATACAATGTATGGCTAACAACATGTTTTTGTTTCGTGTATAATTTCGACCCAGAAAAATTACAGATTAACAAAAAGTTAAGAAGAATATTTTACTTAGAAAAATTTCTATTTAATGTGGTGGTTAATTTTTTTATTATCATAATCGATAAAATCACCGCGGCACAGTCAAGATCACCTCGCGCAACACTAGTGTGCCACGGCACAGCGGTTGCGGAGCACTGGTTTAGAGTATCACAAAAAGAGAAGAAACCACGTGATCAGCATTTAATAAATTAAATTCTAAAAATGAATATTTAAAAATTCAACTAAAATCAGAAGATGGAGGTAAAGATTCCAAAAAGATTTCATTTTAAAGGAATTTTTAGGATCTTTCTCGTGATATAAATTTTATAACCGTTAGATTATTTTAAATGCAAACTTGAAGAGTTACAGAAACAGCTTAAAAATTTAATTTAAAAAAAATCTAAGAATTTTTCAAAAATATTTCTTAGTGCACCCCTACACCACCATAAGAATCGCCATGCAAAATTTCAGCTCTATAGGCCAGACATCTGGCAGACTAAGAAGCTTTAAAACAGAGACCAAAAATAGATTAAAATACATAAAAGAACACGTGTAAAAAGAGACGAAGTCGACCAGATTATATATTAAAAGCTAAATAATAATAATAAAAATAAAGACGAAATAAAAAGAGGAAAAAAAATTAGTGACCCTGTCAAAAAACAAAATGAAACAGAAAGTACTTAAAATTTGTAGTCAACAAATTTTGAGAGCTAGTTTTTTCAAAATTTATTCATTTATTACAAGAGGTTAAAGAACGTAAATAAGAAAAAATTAAGTAATCCAGATTATAAATTAAAAGAAGGTGAATCCAAAAACCAATATCGGAGACGAAAGACATTTAGAAAAATTTCAAGGCGAAATAAAGCGTTTGAAAAGAGAAAATGGTTTAAACATTACAGTTTTGGTGCAAAAAAATTTTTGAAAAAGCTGCCACATTTTTTGAAAGCGTTTCGGAACTTATCAATAACGGTAACCACAAGGTGCAACCACAAAGTAACCGGAAAAATTAAAAGATCAAACGATAAAATTAAAAAAGTGACAGAATAATCGCCTGACTAGAAAGAGTGACATCTCAACTCTTGTTAAAGCCAGTTTAAACTGGTTATTTAGTCATTTGCATATCAAAACGCAGTAGTAATTTTCATTTACTGAGAAGGCACTGTTAAAAAAAAATTTGCTTCGGAATGGAACAACGTTGTAACATTAAATTTTGTTACAAATTAGGTAAATTTGTTACCGAAACTTTAGAGATGATTCGAACAGTATATAGTGATGCATCGTTATTAAGAACACAAGTGTATGAGTGATATAACCGCTTTAATTGTGGACGAGAAAGCATTGAATATGAACCAAAGACGCCCTTCAACTTCAAAGAATGAGGAAAATCTGAAGAAAATTTGTTCTCAAAATCAAAAGGTGATGCTGATTGCATTTTTTGATTACAAAGGACTTATTCACCACGAATTTGTACCTGAAAATCAAACAATGAGAATTTTTACAAGGAGGTGCTTTTTCGATTAAAAAACAGGAGAAGGCGTCTTAGGAAGGAGCTGTTTGATTTTGGGCAATGGTTTCTTTTACACGATAATGCTTGGCCTCGTATAGCAATTTCTGTACAACAATAGCATTGAATTACAGTGATCACCCACCATAATCTCCCGATTTATCGGCAGCTGATTTTTTCCTTTTTCCGAAGCTTAAGATGACCATGAAAGGACAGAGATTTGAAAACGTCTCGGATAATAAATCAAATGTTACGCGTATTTTGCGAACGGCTAGTTCCAACGCCTATAAACAGTGTTTCGATGACTTGAAGAATCGTAAAAATTGTAAATGACTCCTTTGGCGATTATTTTGAAGGAGGTAAGTTTATTTGAAGGTGAGTAATATTTTTCTTATTTATAAATAATTACAAGATAAAAAGGACTTTTTATATGCCATGTTTTTAAATTTTCTGTTGAATCATATAAACTTGACAGTTCTATGTATTAATAAATACTTTTTAAAATTGTTTTGAAGAATTATCCCATCCACTTGAAAGAAAATGAAGTTAATTGGAAGTTAACTTGCGTTTAATTTTTCGTTTCCCGTCCTGACCGATAGATGGCTGCACCAGTTTTACAAAACAAAATTAACGGAAAATAACTGAATGTATTCAATTCTGCTTAAAGATGGCTAAAAGTATTAAAAGAATACATTGTCATCGTGTTTTGAGCTATTCTAAAAATTTCAAATGTCTAGGTAGTCGGGAAGTTAGTTAAAAATCCATTGCAAGATTTGTACTGGACAAACACACAAACAAACAAGAAAGCGAGTTAATAAAAACATGGAAAAAATGTCCGGTTACTTTATGGGCGCCCCTTGTATTTACAAAAACAAAGGGGATTCTGTCAATTCAACATGCCTTTTCCCGATGGTCAAAAGTAGGATAATTATCCCATTCGACATTCCTCGCATGGAAACTTCCCCGAGCTCGTCCGGTACCGACTGAATACTCAGTACAGATATTCCTCGACTTAGACCGAGACATTGGTCGTAAGTCCAGTTTCAAACGATTTTTTTTGTTTTTGTATATGCACATAGATATTCCTCGACTTACGACCGAGATATTGGTCGTAGTTGATTTGGTAGAGTTTCAAACGATTTTTTTTTGTTTTTGTATATGCACATCGATAGTCCTCGACTTACGACCGAGATATTGGTCGTAGTTGATTTGGTAGAGTTTCAAACGATTTTTTTTGTTTTTGTATATGCACATCGATAGTCCTCGACTTACGACCGAGATATTGGTCGTAGTTGATTTGGTAGAGTTTCAAACGATTTTTTTTGTTTTTGTATATGCACATCGATAGTCCTCGACTTACGACCGAGATATTGGTCGTAGTTGATTTGGTAGAGTTTCAAACGATTTTTTTTGTTTTTGTATATGCACATCGATAGTCCTCGACTTACGACCGAGATATTGGTCGTAGTTGATTTGGTCGAGTTTCAAACGATTTTTTTTTGTATATGCACATAGATATTCCTCGACTTACGACCGAGATATTGGTCGTAGTTGATTTGGTCGAGTTTCAAACGATTTTTTTTTTGTATATGCACATAGATATTCCTCGACTTACGACAGAGATATTGGTCGTAGTTGATTTGGTCGAGTTTCAAACGATTTTTTTTTTGTATATGCACATAGATATTCCTCGACTTACGACCGAGATATTGGTCGTAAGTTGATTTGGTCGCAAATAGAGTTTCAAACAATTTTTTTTTGTATATGTACATACATATATTTTTTACTTTCATACATACGTAAATTAAGATGCATTGTGCTTTATTGAGAAGACAAATTATTCTTCGCCATCACTACTTATTACTTTAGCACAATCTAATGGATCAGAATTTGCGACAGAAGATAAGTTTTAAGTTTCTTTTAACAAACTTATCCAAGGTAGTTTTTAATAGTCCTGTAACACATGTAGGTATGTACTGTACATTCAAGGAACAAGATTTTTGAGAAAAAGAAAAATAAGTAAAAAAAAAAAAAATAAATAAAAATTTCGGTCTTAAGTTCGAGCGGTCGTAAGTCGAGGAATACCTGTACCCTAAAGATACCGAGGAAGTAGGAGATTTGTTTTGTTGAAGTTCAATTGCTGTATTCATTCATCATAAGACTGTGAAACAAGACTTCTTTCAATTACAGCTCCTAAAATTCTTTAAAATTTAACCTATATATAAAACAGTTTCGAAACTGACTGACTGACAGATAATAAATACACAGACCAAACCGCTGGACCTAGAGGGCTGAAATTTTGCATGGCGATTCTTCTTATAGAGTAGGGGTGCACAAAGAAAGATTTTTGAAAAATTCATTAGATTTTTTAAAATTAGATTTTTAAGCTTTTTTTGCAATATTCTTTAAAGTTTGCATTTCAAATAATAATCCGAGGGTTAAAAAATTTATATCACGAGAAAGATCATAAAAATTGCTTTAAAATGAAATCTTTTTCGAATCTTTACCTCCATTTTCCGATTTTTGATGAGTTTTTAAAGATTAATTTTTAGAATTTATTTTATTTAAATGCTGATCACGTGGTTTTTCTTTTTGTGATACTTTAAATTAATTTTGAGTCACGTGCATAACAACGATATAAATTGACAACAAAAATTTTAAAATGCGGTAAAAGATAAAATTTAACCACTAGACTAATTGAGATGGAAGTTTAAGAATTTAATTGAAAATAGTGCGTTTTATGGATATTAAACATACAAATTAATTGCATACATTGACCGTTGTATTTAATTTGAATATTTTCTTCTACATTATTTTGTCTATAAAAATATCCGTTACGATTTTTCTTCATATATATATATATTTTTTTTTTGTCATTAATTGCATATATTGACCGTTCTATTTATTATAAATATTTTATTTGGCATTAACCGCATACATTGACCGTTGCATTTAATTTGAATGTACGGGTATTCAGCTAGTCGAAGAACGGATATTCAGCTAGTCTGTATATAAATGCACATTACAATGAATATTGCTTTTAATGCCTTCTGGCTGTTAGTTCCAGACCATGTCCATAGAGGCTTCGGGCTGAGTGTTGCCACCTCAATTTTGACGGAGCACCTCCTGTGGCGACATCTGGGGGGAATCGTAGTCTCCCCCAACCCTCTTTGGCCTCATAGAGGGACTTTCCGGTCTACGGCCTAAACGTGCCCATATCCGGCTTAGAAACGGAGGTGTTTAATAGCGCGTGTCGAGACTCGATCCGAGCATCGTAAAGTACTGAAAACCGGCGCGCTGCCACAAGGCAACCACGAGCTCACAATGAATATGAATCATACTAATAAGCATTTTGTGAAATAGATTGCTCAATCGATTAGTCTAAATGCGAAAAATTAATATTCAAACATAAATGCATTTTAAGGAAAAGTGGTAAAAAAACGTGGCCAACGCCTTTAACCCTAGAGCAGGCGCGCCAATTTTTTTTTTTTTTTTTTTTTTTGAACGCCAGCGGTCGCGTGTGGCACAAAGTGCAACGCCTATTTCAGCCTTGATTATTCCTTTTGTAATAAATTTTATTTTCCAAATTGAAAATAATAGTTCTGCTTTTTATGACAAGATGTAAAATGCTGATAATATTGAGCTATTTTTATAATTAAAGGCCAAAGAACGTAGATACAATCACCTTATTTCAAAACTGTCCGGTTTATTGGATCTAAGGACAACTTGCGAATGGATTCCTATTATGCCCCATTATGCCATAAAGTGCAACGCCTCTTTAAGCCTAGATTATTCCTTTCGTAATAAACCTTTTTTTTCCAAATTGAAAATAATTCTGCTTTTCATGACAAGATATAAAATGTTGATAATATGGAGCCATATTTATAATTGAAGGCCAAAGAATGCAGATACAATCAATTCATACACAAAAATTTAATAATACTACACATATCTTAATTTGGAACATATTAGTATTAGAACATATGAAATCAAAGAATCACAGATCAAATATACGGATCACGGCTGGTTTATCGCCTTATTTCAAATCTGTCCGGTTTATTGGATTTAAGGACAACTAGCGAATCGATTCCTATTATGTCCAAAAACCTAAAAAACAATGAGATTATCCATCTTCATGATATGCGGGATACTGTGTAATAGTTGCACATTAGATCGACTATATCAGCGGTTCTCACCCTGGGAGGCGCGCCCCCCTGAGGGGGGGGGCGTAGAAGAATTTCAAGGGAGGCGTGAGTTTAAAAAAAGTAAAATAAAAAGTGAAACTGACTGTAATTTACTGTACTCAGTTTTGCGGTCAATGTAACCGTAATGTATTTTCGACATACGAACACGATAATTGTCGTACACAGTAATTGTTGTAATCGTAAAAACACGATAATTGTATGTCTGGACGTTGAAAGTGACCTGAGGTGTGCTTTGTCACAGTTACAACCTAATATTCAAAAACTTGTCACGGACAAACAGTGCCAGTCCTCTCATTAATGTTGTGAAAGTGACTGGTATTACACGTCAAACTCACCTAAATCTTTGATCTCCTCAAATATATTTGATCTGTATTTAATTCTTCGATTTCATATGTTCTAATACTAATATGTTCCAAATTAAGATATGTGTAGTATTATTAAATTTTTGTGTATGAAATTATCTACTCTACATTTTCCTTTAATAACCAGCTTCAGTATCAAATTCCTGTTGCACTACTTGTTTTGACCACATATGGTAATGGTGGTGGGGGAGGCGTGACCTCACTTCAGTGTTCAAAGGGGGGCACAGAGCCTGAAAGATTGAGAACCGCTGGACTATATCAACTCCTGCATTTGTATTGTATAATCGCTGGTTTATCAGGGTTAAATCACTACTAACAATGAAGGGAAAGGAATACAAGGGTCAGAAAATCAGACTTTAATTAGAAAAGGTGTCGCTATAAATAAAACCTGCTTAGAACATTCAACCTTTACATGTAAAAACAAACCATCCAAAATTACGAAAATGTTGCACTCTATACCCGGGCGCGACCGCTGAAGGGTTACACATTATATATATAATAGCCGTTGTCTCTGTATAACACTTCTGGGTTGTACTCATCTTTCAATTGAAGCCTTCAGTAAACAAACGGCCGGTTAGGCTTAATTTGAATTTCAGATGTGGATCAGAATTTTTTTTTACCTAAAAACTAATATCTTCTCCATCGAATCACGTTTGTTCAGCCTATTTTTCTATGAAACATTCAGAACTAAAAAAATTGGATGTTTTTAGCTGTATATTTAACAGTTTTTAAAAATCTGTTTACTTTTGCGATGAATTCTGAAAGCAAACAAACTTGAATGTGAATGAATCAAGTAGCTCAAGTATTCATATCGCGTAGTGAGCTGTAAAAATCTGGATGGCAGTCTACTACTCCAATCGCATGAAAAATTAAATAAATAAAAAATAATGAAAGGGTTTGCTTTTACAAGGTGTGGATTAAATGCAATATTGTTAGATAATTCGGGATATTTTTTAACTTTCATATACTTTTTCCATTATGACGTCATTATTAGTATTATGACGTCAAAATGACGGGTTACCTTCTAGTTTAAAAAAGAAAAAAAAAAAGTTACTTTCACTTCAACTTTCCAAGCAAACTCACTTTGGCAAGGGCCGTGTGCATTTCCGTCTCGGCGAATCTTCGGCCCACGCACATTCTGCTGCCGAACCCAAACGGAAGCATCAGAAAGGGTTGTCTCTGGCAGGTATACCACCTCTCCGGTCGGAAACGTTCCGGGTCAGAGAAGAACTGATTCTGCTTACAGGGGACCGTGAAATTGCAAAACAGAGGAACCTGAAAGGGAAAAACAAATCGTTCGCATAAATACGGTCCATACTCTGCCCCCGTGTAGGACTTAAGTGGCTGTTACTTCGACACGCTCGTTGCGTTTGCACTTAGACTTACTTTTTTTTCTTCTTCTCACGATTTTCGTATTTATTTTAAATACGAAAGTCATTTATCAAATAGAGTACACACGTATGAGAATAGGAGGGGAAGGGGCGGAATGATTGGGGGGGGGGCATCTATATCCCACACGAAATAATGTGAGGGATATAATTACAAGATTAAAAAGAACTTTTTATATACCATGATTTTAAATTTTCTGTTGAATCATATAAACTTGACAATTCTGTGTATTAATAAATACTTAAAAAAAAATTTTTTTTTTGATGAATTATCCCATCAACTTGAAACAAAATTAAGTTAATTGGAAGTTAACTTGCGTTTAACTTTTCGTTCCCGTCCCGGCCGACAGATGGCTGCACCAGTCTACAGAACAAAATTAACTGAAAATGAATTCAATCCTTCTTAAAGATGGCTAAAAGTATTAAAATAATGCATTGTCAGTGGCGTGCTCAGGATTTTGTTCTGGGGGGGGGGTTCAAGGCCTCCATGTGCTAGGGGTCGTCCATTTCCCTGACGCCCTATTATCAGGGTGGACTAGAAGGGGGTGTCTTCCGGGGGGGGGGGGTCAGGGGGTATTCCATACCCCCCCATACCACCCGGAAAATTTTGAAAGTTAGGTGTTAAATAGTGCCATTTTTGGCTATCTAGAGTACTAGATGCCACTTCTTAAAAATCATATATCTATGAATTCCATGACATTATTCTAAAGCTTTGAATGACATTTTTACTTTTTACGTAGTGTAGTTTTTTACTACCTATATTTAAAGCGACGTCCCCGTCATTATTGGAATGAAAATCCAACAAGAAGTGCTTTTTAAAGCAGATACACGACGAAACAGTGCGTGCGTGCCCTTTGAAAAAAGACGCCTTCAATACTTTGATAGGCAAGGGTTCGGTTCACTTTCGCGGATAGTACTGTAGAAGTGTATAAACAGCGCTCGGCACTTGGCTTTAGAAATACTGTTTCTGGCACTGTATAGCGCTAAAATTGTAACAATAAAGATCGCTAAAAATGTAAGTGCAATAAAGATCGTAATGGTAAAGAATAAATAACACAATTACTATTAGGCCTGTACGAAATATTTTTGCATTATTTTGTAAATTTTAAAAATTTATTTTAGCTCTGGGGGGGGGGGGGGGTTCGGTAACAGTGTGCGCGTTAACAGTGTGCGCGTGTGGCAGTAATTATAGTTTAGAATTTGTGATTTCAAATTGTTAGAACCATGTTAGTTGCTTCAACCATACGATTTTGGCGAGGTTTTGTTTTGAAATTAACTGTTATTTAAACGGTTAATTTAGATGTGGTTTGATGGACTTACATGTAGGTTCTTTTATGCGTTTTACGTTTCAGTTTTTTAAAACTTTGTGGTTGATTTAAAGTTCGGTGGTTTGGAGTACAGTAGTTATACGTCCGAGTAAATTAATTATATTTCTCTTACGAAATTAGATTCATCAATTTCTTCCCTTCCACGAAAATGTTTTGTGTCTTGTAGAGTGCAGTTTGTGGCAAAATGAGTGACATGATTGAATTGACGTTGTTTAGGATGTATTTTATGGGAAACAGGTGTGTAATACCAGTGGCGTAGCGAGCATAACTGGCGCCCGTGGCACGATACCTTTGTGGCGCCCCCCTGAAAAACATATAGTAATATAATATATAGACCCTATATTGGCGCCCTCGATAAACATATAACATAATATATAGACCTTATATTGGCACTCCCCCCCCCCGAAAAGCATATAGTGACATAATATATAGACCTTATGTTGGTGCCCTCCCCTAAAAACATATAGTAATATAATATATATACCTTATATTGGCACCCTCCCCGTAAAACATATAGTAATATAATATATAGACCTTATATTGGCATCCACCTTGAAAACATATAGTAATATAATATATGGATCTTACATTGGCGCCCTTCTGCGAGTGGCGCCCGGGGCATGATAGACCCCCTTGCCCCCCCTTTTCTACGCCACTGTGTAATACGTTTGTGTAAGGAGAATTGTCGTTTACACCTATAAATTAGCCGCTGGGGATTTGTGTAATGTTTTCGGAAGTTTAATACAGCCAGCGTAACATATGTTTGCGGTCCCTTCTAAGCAGCGGTAGTGGATTTCTGTAATGTTTTTGAAGATTAATATATAGCCAACGGTAAGTTTGTTTTCAACTTATTTTTAGTTTTTGGTTGCTGTTGATATTTTGTTTACATTTAGCACGTTAAGCATAACATGTCTGCGGAAACCCTGTTGGCGACAAGAGGGGTGCGTATAATACATCTGTTACCTAAAGGGGCCAATGTCAGAATTGTAAGGTTCGAGAAAAAAGGCATTCAAAGATATTTAAGAAAGCTTTTGTTCAAGGAAGCTTTACTAGACTTACCAATTCTTTGTTAAGAAATGATGTGAAAAGTTTAAAATATTTTTTTTAAATGTCGTGTAAAAATAACAAACAATAATTAACAATATCTCTATATATAAAACAACTCCGTAACTGACTCACTGACTGACATACAACGCACAGGCCAAACAGCTGGACCTAAAGAGCTGAAATTTTGTATGGCGATTCTTCTTATAGTGTAGGGGTGCACTAAGAGAGATTTTTGAAAGATTCTTAGAATTTTTTAAATTAAAATTTTAAGCTGTTTTAGTGACTTTTTTTAAGTTTGCATTTAAAATAATAATTTGACGGTTATAAAATTTATATCACGAGAAAGATCCTAAAAATTCCTTTAAAATGAAATCTTTTTCGAATATTTACCTCTATTTTCTGATTTTTGGTGAATTTTTAAAGATTAATTTTTAGAATTTAATTTATTACATGCTGATCACGTGATTTCTTTTTATGGTACTTTAAATAAATTTATCGTCACGTGCATAACAACTAAAGAGACAAAAAAAAGTTTTCTTTCTAATGCAGCAGACGATTGGATATTATCCAAAAAATTATCCTTTACGATTTTTTTCTAAATTTATATTTTTTTTTACATCAATTGTATACATTGATCGTCGCATTTATTATAAATATATATATTTTTTGCATTAAATGCATACATTGACCCTTGTATTTAATTTGAATGTACTCCGTAGCGAAGCGTAGGTTTTCATCTAGTATTATATATTATTGTTAGTTATTGTGTTCGTTATTAACAATATTATTTACATAGTAATTGTAAACTGTACTATAATTTTGTTGCAAAACAGTTTTTTTTTCATCGTAACAAACAGTCTGCTTAGTTAAGGATTTTGTTTTGTTTATTATCCATATTACCCGGATTATCCGGACTGCCTATGGTCCTAGTTAGTGCGGATAAACGAGGTTTTACTGTATTTTAACTGTCGGTTATTCTAGCCGTGAAATTAGGGGGAGTTGATGTTGCGCATTTCTCTGAATATATTTAGTTTCTGCATCGCACTAAATCAACCGTGAATTTGCGTCGAAAAGTTTACACTTACCCCAGCCGGAACGTGATAACCAGACGCAACTATGTCAGTATTCAGTATTCTCGTGATTGTAGGGATGGTCGGAGTTAACCTGAAAGAAAAGCGAGGCTTAGAAATTGAGTCGTACAAGAAGCATCAACAAAGTAAAAGGTGATAATTCTTAGAAGTCTATCAATTTTGTACACAAAATTGCATTTATTTGTACAAAAGACTCGTAATTATAGCTCTGCGATTGGTATAAAAGCCAATAACTTGGTATATTTAAATCACTGTTTTTAACCTAAGCTCTTTATACCGGGCCTCAAAGAATTTTTAGCATCGAAGTGCCTCGACTTACGAACTGAACTAAAAATGCATTTCTAGGTCACAAGGGACCTTCAACCCCAATTTTTTTTAAATTTTGAAGGTCATATACAAAATGAGAGTCCTTGAGGTAGCTTAGTAGTAGCGCGTCGGATTTCGGTGTCGAGGGAGCTCGGATCGAATCCCGACAAGCTCCATTAAATTACCTCCTTGTCTAGGCCGGATATGAGCACTTTAAATCCGCAGACTGGAAAGTCCCTCTATGAGGTCAGAAAGGGTGGGAGAGGGTACGATGCCCCAAGATCGTCACCCCTGGGGTTGCTCGGTCAAAATTGGGGTGGCATCTGGCTCAATCGGACTCCGACCTCTGTGGTGCCATTCTAACTGGTGCCGCACCAGTGGCGTAGCGAGTATAACTGGCGCCCGTGGCACGATACCTTTTTGGCGCCCCCCCCCCCTGAAAAACATATAGTAATATAATATATTGACCCTATATTGGCGCCCTCGATAAACATAACATAATATAGACCTTATATTGGTACTCCCCCCCCCCCCGAAAAGCATATAGTAACATAATATATAGACCTTATGTTGGTGCCCTCTCCTAAAAACATATAGTAATATAATATAGACCTTATATTGGCGCCCCCCACAAAATAGTAATATAATATATATACCTTATATTGGCGCCCTCCCCGAAAAACATATAGTAATATAATATATAGACCTTATATTGGGGACCTCCACTGAAAAACATATAGTAATATAATATATAGACCTTATATTGGCATCCACCTCGAAAACATAGTAATATAATATATGGATCTTACACCGGCGCCCCTCTGCGAGAGAGGCGCCCTCTGCGGGAGAGGGGGGGGGGCAGAGGCGCCCTCTGCCCCCCCCCCCCTTTGCTACGCCACTGTGCCGCACCCCTAAGCCCACTAGCCTAAAAGGGACCTGGTCTGGAATTACTTCCTGCCAGGAGGCATTATAAACAACAACAGCAAAATGAGAATAATTCTTTCTTACTATATTTGAGGACCCTTAGAATTCAAAATAGGGATTTTTTGGCAGAATAATGCCTGTTTTTTTTAAAAAAAATTCTATTTGCTCTATGTGCATTCCAAATTTTTTAAAAACTTAATTTTTTTTTTATGAGTACATACATATAAGTTTACATACGAGTCATACATGAGTTTATACATATAAGTTCACTGTATATGTATAAACATACCTGTGCATTGACTTTCTCTTTTGTATGAATCTAAATCTAGATTTTTCTAATCTGCCTGTAATTTTTTTATGTTTTTGCTGTACTTCATAGTCTATAGATTTGAAAAATATTTGTGGCTTCAAAGAATATGCACAGTTTTGTGGCAAGCACTTGCATTAACAATCACGAGACATTTGGAAGAAATCGGAAGGAAATAAATGCGCTTGGAGCATTTTTGAAGAATTTTTTTGAAAAAAAAACAGGTCTTATTCTTCCAAAAAAAATAGTTATTTGCGAATTCTAAGCGTCCTAAGAATTTTTTGAAAAACAGGTCTTATTCTAAAATCTAGTTATTTGCGAATTCTAATTGTCTTAAGAATTTTTTAAAAAAAAGGTCTTATTCTAAAAACTAGATATTTGCAAATTCTAAGTGCCTTAAGATTTTTTTGAAAAACAGGTCTGCAAGAGGTGTCAGAAGATTATTCTAAATCTTCTGACTAGAATAATCTTCTAGATTATTCTAGTATTCTAGATCTTCTAGAATTTCTAGATTATTCTAAAATCTAGTTGTTTGCGAATTCTAAGTGTCTTTGAAGAAATATAATCCAAGATTCAAGAAATATTATCCAAGATTTCAAGCGTCAGGCTTTATTCACGTTCAAGAGTACAACACCAACTGACTATACACACACTTCGCGCGAACCGCGAAGCAACCAGGTGGCGCTACCAGTACGCCAAAAACAAATACAATGTACTATGTAATTTCAATTTGCAACAGTCTTCAATGTCGTAGAAGAATATTGATTATTCTCATTCTGTATATAGAGTAAAATATTGAAAAAAACAACGTTGAAGGTTCCTTATCCCCCTTAAATATTAAAAAAAAAACTGTTTTAGGACAGACTATAGTTTTTTTAAAAATTTTATTTTATTTTATTTTATTTTATTTTATTTTTTTTTTTTTTTTGGGGGGGGGGAGTTAAAGCTAGTCAATGGCGTTGAGACTATTTTCTTTTTTCTTGGGGAGGAATACCGATAATCGTGGAATTTCCTTGGAAGTTACTCGCCCTAAAATACAGATACTCTTCTGTAAGACAAACTACTACAGAATGTCAAATGCATGTTCAAAATCGACTGATTTAACTCTAGGGATGCGACATCGATGTCGATGTTTTCAAAACATCGATTTATTGAAGCCGATGTTTTTTTAACATCGATGTTTTGTGCTCGATGTTTTACGTTGTCTCGATGTTTTTTTTTAATGAAAAAGTACCGTAATTAAAAAAATTTACCACGTAGAATAATTTTCACACTCAGTAAATGTAAGTCAGAATTCTGAAAAGGACGAATACAAAACGGGGAATGATTCCTTAGCAAACAGACAAATGGCAATTAACATCCAATGAACCAATCAGAGCGCTTGGAATGTTCCTGACACTCCAGAACCTTTCATGGGGTTTTATTTTACAAATAGTATATACACGAGTGCATCCATTTAAGTCTTTGTTTTGTGCTGGTTTTATATAAGTTGACTTTAATATTATTAGTAAGATGCCTCCCAAAAGTACCGTTTGGAAATATTTTTACAAAACCTCTGACAATACCACGAATTTACCTGGACATTTGTAGGCAAAACATGGCGGTACTTACAACAAGAATTTTGAGTCATCAATGTAGCCCAAAGCAACCAAGTTTGTCATTTGTGTCTGCCCAATCAGAGAGTAAAATAAAATCACCCCCTCCCCCCACGACTAACGGAAGTAACATTAATGTTAGAGATTACTAAACCAGTTTTAAAACATGGATGCTCTAAAACATCGATGTTTAAAAACATCGATGGTTTTTGGGCGATGTCGCATCACTATTTAACTCTCCGTGCACGATCGGAAGTTTATCGCCCTTTAACTGACGGGCTACTTTAAAAACTATGAAATATGATAAAATGGTAGCCAAAAATTTATAAAATAAATTGCTATATTATCGTCACAGTTATAAAAAGAATCGTCATTCGACTGAATATAGGTTCGATATATTGCTTTATCACAGCAAAATATCGATTTTATTTGGTAAGGAACATGTCTAATAGATCATTGTGAGGTCTAGGGAATGTCAAAGGATTCAATGTTGTACCGTCCCGGAAAACTGTCCCGTTTGCTGTAATAAACACTAGGGGGGGGGGGGGAACCACGGATATCAGTATAGCATTTTACTAGAAAATCCCTCTTCCGTATTGGTTCAAAATGCTGCGAGCGTAGACGTTACTGGCTGATAACTGGGGTTTCCAAGAGAGGAGCGGAGCGGCCATTTCCTCCTACTGCGATGGGCAGCCACTACTTAGTTATCAATAGCTCCCTCCCCCCAAAACATTACGAAAGGGGAAAATTTCCACGAAATTTGGTTTTGCAAATTAAACTTAATCTCACTCTTTACAGCTAAAGAAATATTGATGATCAAATAATTACAAGATAAAAAGAACTTTTTATATACCAGGTTCTTAAATTTTCTGTTGAATCCTATAAACTTGGCAATTCTATGTATTAATAAATACTTAAATTTTTTTTTTGGAATTATCCTATCAACTTGAAAGAAAATGAAGTTAGTTGGAAGTTAACTTGCGTTTAACTTGTCGTTCCCGTCCCGGCCGATAGATGGCTGCACCAGCCTACAAAACAAAATTAAATGAAAAAGAATTCAATTCTGCTTAAAGATGGTTAAATGTATTAAAATAGTGCATTGTCATCGTGTTCCGAGCTATTCTAAATGTTTCAAATGTCTAGCTAGTCGGGAAGTTAGTTAAAAAATCGATTGCAAGATTTGTACTGGACAAACACACACACAAACAAACAAGAAAGCGAGTTAATAAAAACGGTAAAATGCTATTTTTAGATAAGATTTCTGCATATTTATATATTTTCCGAGTTCCACAGTAGGCTACATTTTCCACACATCAATTTAAGGTTTAAAATATTCGGGTCTTTTTTTTAAATTAAAATTATACGCATGTCAAGAATTTCTTCCTCTACTACGCGTTGCAGTTCTTTTGAAGAAAAACTTTAAATGTAAGTTGACAATAATTGAGAAACTTTTTCTCCATAGGTTAAACTTAGAACTGGGCGATTACAAATATGGTGACTACCTAGCATTCTTAATTCAGTTCACATACCTGAAAGATTCTTTTATACAGTGCCTCAGGAAAGGAACGGCATTTCCAATATCACTAGTAATGCGTGAACCTTCCGGAATGACTTCCCTCAGCTTGTTGTACAGCGTTTCTTGCACGTCCGGATTCTGGGCCATGTGACATAGGAGGAAGCAAAAGGCGTTCGTCACCTGAAAGAATAATGGGTGGTTAATTTCAAGGACACAACATTTCGCATTACAGTGAGTATATGAACTATAATAAGTTATGCACTTGATGAATAACGAAGTCAATAACGCTCTTATCCCATTATGCGGATTTCCGTGATTTGATGAATTTCGCCAAAAGGGCGATATCGTCGCCAATTGCGGTTGCTTCGTGTTGTTTGTTAAACATGAATAGAAGTCATATGGAATTCGCTTAGTTGAATGTTTACCTATGGAGAAAATGTTTCTAATGATTGTCGCCTTAGATTTAAATAAATAAATAATAAAATCTTTCATTGTACTCTATCATAGAGAAAGGCATTTTTTTTACTCGGGTATCTTTTTCATTGTTTAAGGAGAAACGCAAATATTTTTATACTAGCCGGGCTTCGCCTAGCTACGCTCAAGCCATCCGTGTAACATATTTATGTACTTCGGGCCCCACAAAAGAAAAAAAAGCCTACAAATGTATTAAATTCAAGTGAATTAATTCTTTTCAATTTTCATTCCCGTCGCTGCCGACAGATGGCAGCACCACTGCACCAGATGATTTGGTTTCTCAGCAGTGAGTGATTTTAGAATGAAAATATCTCTAAAACTATTGAATTAACAGAATAAGTGTACGCAGAAAAAATTATTAGTTTTCGAAGCTCTTTCCAAATATGTAACATTTATGTACTTTCATGAGAAAAAAAATACACCAATTTTCCTGTATATTTGTTGGCCATTTTTTTTCGAGGAGTGGCCCCGCCCGGATGAGTTACGGTCACGTGATCTCTCGACATCCACTTGTCCCTTTATTAGTGTAGATTTTAATGACTCGAGGGGGAAAAAAAAAGGGGTATAGTATGTTTGAAACGTCATTTTCTTTGGTGGACGGCATTTCTAAAATGAATAAGATAGCTGGGTCAAACATTTCTTTCTCTATTACGGAGTGCAATTTTTAAAAAATGCAATCGACCATCACTGGAAACATTTTCTAAATAGGTTAACACTGAGCTGAGCGAATCCAAATAGGGTTACTATACAGACCTACTAGGGTTGCCAACTGTCCCAGAATTGGAATCGCTGTCCCTGATCCCAGATGAATGCTAAATTGTCCCGGAATTTAGCGGAAACTATTCCAATTTCTTTTAAATTGAAATTGACAAAATAAAATGTCTTTCTACTGTGAATAAAATGTCTTTCTAGGTGACTGCCTACGTTGAAAATGCCATATTTGACTATTTTGATCAATTTAATTTTTTGCAAGAATCTTGTAATTCAATCTTTTCTCTTTTCAAAACAGTTTTGATTTTCATTCTACGTCAATTAGAAGCATAGTTATAGCTATTTTTAAAAACATCGTCTAATAGAAAATTGAAGTGACAAACTTTAAAGGCGTTTTTCTCAGAATTATGTTTTTTAGCACAAATCTCTACCGTTATCATGATATTTCAGATAATAATGCATATAATTTGATAAGATTTTCAGGAAATGTTTTAGATGCTATTGTTAATGAAATGGCGTACAATAATTGATGTATAATAAATAGTTATTTTGTTTGGGGCTGTTTTTATAAGGAAAGGAATGACGAATCGGGGAAAATTTTCATATTGTAACATAAAATTGTCTGTATTATTTTTCCATTTTAAAATTTCTCTTAGATTGTGGGTCATTTTGAAGATAACTGTTATATGTATCATGTATGAGAAGGAAATTAAAATAGTAGCATTAGAATTTTGTTCAGAGTGATAGGCGTTTTAGCTAAATTTCATTAAAAAATTACTTCAAATTGACCAATTTATAAAAAAGTATGGTGTTTACAGGAAAGTTTTTTTAAATTTTTTTTATTTTTAAATGCTGTTTTACCATATGAGACCAAAAAATCCTTAAAAAAACAATTTTTTTAAAAAATTGGCTCCGAACGTAGGCAGTCACCTTAAAGAAAAACAAAGAATGTTTTGAATAGACATGGGAGCAATTATCCGTCATCCCAAATATATTACAAATCAAAATTGACATCGATGCGTTATATAATGAATATAGAGATCTTCGATTGTTTTTTTCCTGTTCTGAACAAAGAGCGAAACGATGACAAACTATGGGCAGAGTATTTCAAAAAGCATGAAAAATCGGTCGAGCTGATGAAAACTGCTTCTTTCATTTTGTCCATCCCTGCGTGTAATGCTTACCCAGAGAGAGTATTTTCGTCACCTGAACACTTTGTGGACAAAGGCCAGGAATAACATGAATATCGACTTAGTGAAGGTGGAATTGCAAATACGACTAAATAGTGAATCGTGTGCAGAATTTGCGAACTTTTTAAATACGGACTCACTTGCGAAAAAATTGGTGATTGTAGCAAAAAGTGAGAGAAAATATTGGAAAAACTCATAAAAATAACGTTAAATTTGTTATTATAAGATTTTAAATTTATATATATATATATATATATATATATATATATATATATATATATATATATATATATATATATATATATATATATATATATATACTAGCATTTTTGCCCGGCGTTGCCCGGGTAGATATATAGATATAAAATATTTCATGCATTCCATCAAAAAAATACTGGGCGTTCAGTAGAAATGCGCTTAGCGCGTTTCTACTGAAATGATATACAAACAATAAGAAAGAAAGAAACTTTGAGCTTGCGGACCTTCGTCTGATTTTAAGGTCATTCCCAACCCTCTTTCTCTCGCGCATTGAAATTTGAGCCCCCTCCCTCCGTCATCCTCAAACCACCCCTCTTAACGCAGCTGGTCGAGGGGAATCCACAGGGGGTAGACGCACCTCTACCGGGCACAAAAAACATTAAAAAATTAATTTAAAAAAAACTAATTGAGCCCCAAATTTCGTTTTTCCTGATTTAAGTTTCTCGGGTCCAAAACATTAACTGTGCCGAATTTGGTCCCGGTGGGTGAAACAGTCTATGATTCTATAGCGGACAAACAAACAGACAAGCTCTTTTATATATATAGATACACACACACACACACATATACATATATATACATATATATATATATACATATATATACATATATATACATATATACAAAAGTTTCTATAACAGTTAAAATAAAAAGTATAAATTTTTAAAAAATTGTATTTTAATTTTTTCATGCATAAAAAGATTCCTCTTAAAACTTTTAACTCTTTCAGCAATTTGTCCCGGAATCGTCATAGAAAAAGTTGGCAACCCTAAGCCCTACTGGACCTCGCCAACCACCAATTAAAATTCAGAGAAATTCCAGATTTTGAATTATTTTCCCACCAGGATAATTATCAGTCATATCTTGTCGTGAAAACCAAATGAAGAGCGAGACTCTGGTCCAAGACTAAGTTTGCTGAAAGTTTGTGCGTTTCCAAAATGCAGAGGATTTTCAAAAGTCTGTATTTTAAGTACAGCAGGGTTATCGGTATTTTAACTTAAAGTAAACCCTTTGGATTTGCTTGGATTTTTCGAATTTCTCCCCACTTTCTGAGCAGTTTCCAACTAGTTGTTTTGACGGCGTACCTCCGCAGTATTCAATGGCCTAGACCCTAGAAAATTGGATTTCGCCCTTGGCAGCAAGGTCATTCGGCGCCACGCATACCAGTAGAGCCTTGATCGTTGTTGACAACCGAAAGAGTTCGTCTCTGGTTGCTTCTAGGGCTGTGGAGGATGGAAGACGTTCGCAGTCCATACGTCCCCCAACGCAGAGCGGGCATTAGTCGGTGGTAGCAAGTCCTGATTCTGAATAAGTGAACCTGATGCTGCGTTTGCATTCGTGCACTCTGCTCTGCTGTGCCTTTGGGAATCCAGTGATTGATGTTCACTCCGTACCCTGTATATGCGTGGATCGCCTCCCCTCGCGGTCCGGATGCAGAGCATCAAAGAAGCCGGGGTCCGGGGGTCAAATGGTGACAATGGGGGCGGGGGACAATAGATCAAGAAACACGAGGGACCTTGGGGCCTTACCGTGACTAATGTGATGACAGGAGTCGGGGGTCTGCATGAAGAGAACTCTGCACCAATGTATATACACCATGAAGATAGTCGTGCAAAATGACCAAGCGGAATGCGGCAACACTCAAAGGGTGGGGAAGCTCTTTTGGGATTGGCTTCCTCAGATGGCACTTCCACCGTTTTCCACAAGCCACAGTTACTTTGCAAGTATTTCGGGTTCTTTCAAATTTTAAGGTCGATCATAGAGTATGCTAAACTGAAGGGTATGGAATTGGAGGGTAAGAATGATATTACTGATTTTTATATGTAAGTGGGGGTTAATTTCGTAACCGTCCGAATGGTCAGTTAATGAAACTGACCCCAAGAAATGACAGGAGTGATGAATTTTCTTGGTGTTATCAAGTAAGAGTATCACATTTCACCAGGCAGTGTGTGAGAGCTGGTACTTGGTTCAAAGAAAAGCAAAGTATACTTAGTGGTTTCTAGTTGGTATCCAATTTTTATTCGTGTATTTTTGCCATTTTCGGGGTTATTTAGCCGAGTGTTCGAACTTTATCGCGTTCTCCCGCATGATTCTTGTATGCTGTGTATTGTTTTTATGGATTGCATCGCCAGAAAATTCATGGTGAGGTCTCCCGCATAATTCATGCTCGCTATTCAGCCATCTTCTTCGCGACAATTTGGAGCGAATTAAAGTCGCCAAATGGAGGTTTGGTTTGGTTTGGTTTGGAGCGCTACGGTCAACTTTTTGTTACGCGAGGGCTAATTAGACCAGGACCTACAGTTCTGGACCTTCCAAACGGCTACAAACATCCGTACCAACAGGGGGACTCGAACCCACAGGTCTGAACCAAAAGCCAGCGCCCTAGCCATTCGGCATCACCTGGCCGCCAAATAGAGGAAATTCATGTATTGGGAATCAACCAATACCCGACTGAGAAAACGCTTCTTTGTTTATCGGTTTCAAATACTAAGGCATTATCTTTTGCAAAATCATTAATTTCCCGAGTTAACCAAACCATTAATCACTAATGATTAGTAAATCTTGGAATTAATATTAATTCACCGAGTCTAAACCAGAAGTTTCATCGAGTCATTCAGTGCTTAGAGTTCATTAATCGTTATGAATTAAGCCAGCGTATCTGTAAATGCCTATCTTTTAAAGTTTGCTCTTTCGAATTAGGCAGAAACTTTAATGAAGAACGTGCAGTTTTTTGAAATTTTTCAGACATTAATTTTACAGGGTTATTAAGTTGCTGATTTCTAGCTGAACAAAACTAAAACTGTCTTTCGGAAATTCCGATTTTTGAAAAACATCTGCATTTTGGTAACTAACACACACTAATCTCCAGCAAACTCAGCAGTCTTGGAACAGGGTCTCGCCCTTGTTTTGGGCTCCACGGCAAGACATGGCTGATAAATACGCTGGCGAGAAAATAATTCTAAATCTGGAATATCTCTTTTGATGGGTGGTGAATCTTTTGATGGCTGGTGAAGTGCTAGCTTTCCAGCCTAGCAAACTTACTCTACACAATATTCGCATACTTTTAGAGTTTCTCGGGTGCAGGCACTTGTCTATATATGTAAAACAGTTCCGTAACTAACGGATTGACTGACTGACATATAACGCACAGACGAAACTGCTGGACCTAAAGGGCTGACATTTTGCATAGGGATTCTTCTTATAGTGTAGGGGTGCACTAAGAAAGATTTTTTAAAAATTCTTAGATTTTTAAAATTAAATTTTTAAGCTGTTTTTGCAAACTTTTGTAAACTTTTTTTAAGTTTGCATTTAAAATTATACTCTGAGGGTTATAAAATTTATATCACGAGAAAGATAATAAAAATTCCTTTAAAATGAAGTCTTTTTCGAATCTTTACCTCCATTTTCTGATTTTTGGTTAATTTTTAAAGATTAATCTTTAGAATTTAATTTATTAAAATGCCGATCACGTGGTTTCTTTTCTATTTTGTGATAGTTTAAATTAATTTATCGTCACGTGCATAACAACGAAATAAATTGACAAAAAAAAATATTGAAATGCGGGTTAAAGATAAAATTGAACCACTAGACTAATTGAGATGGAGGTTTTTTAAGAATTTAATTCAAATGACTATGTTTTATGGATATTAAACATACAAATTACTTACATTGACCGTTGTATTTAATTTGAATATTTTCTTCTACATTATTTTGTTTAAAAAAATATCCGTTACGATATTTTTATAAATCTATTTTTTTGGCATTAATTGAATACATTGACAGTTGTATTTATTATAAATACTTTTTTCGTTTTTTTGGCATTAATTTCATACATTGACAATTCTATTTATTATAAATATTTGTGTTTTTATAAATCTATTTTTTTGGCATTAATTCCATACATTGACAGTTGTATTTAATTTGAATGTACTCGGTAGCGAAGCACGGATATTCAGCTAGTTTACGATAAAAAGCAAGAACAGGTGTTGTAGAAAATGTAAGGCAGTTGTTATTTTTAAGATTGCTATGGAGCATAAGAAAGCAGTTTTGTACAATAAAAAAGGGGTTTGAATAGATTAGGAAATGTTTTAAAGATTCGCAAGCTATAAAATTTCACACGGAGAGGTTGGCAATAAAGGGTCAACACGAGAAAAGGCATTTTATAGTATAGAAGGAACAGGTTACAAAAGAACTCGCGAGTTCCCATGAATAGCGGCAGTGGTCAGTCAGAAACCCCTTTGAATATAGGGGACATGGTAATTGAAAAGATTATTGTATTACTGGAAAGTTAAGCAATAAAGTTAGGTCTTGTGGTGGATGTTTTGCTCACCAGGTGTGCGGAGAATTTTAAGAAAATAAAATATAATAAAAATGTAGGAAAGGACGGGATGCAGAAAAGAAAAGAATATAAGTCCAATGGGAATGAAAGTTTAATCTATATACTCGTATACAAAACACTTCCGTAACTGACTGACTGACATACAACGCACAGACCAAACCGCTGGACCTAAAGGGCTGAAATTTTGCATGGCGATTCTTCTAATAGTGTAGGGGTGCACTAAGAAAGATTTTTCAAAAATTCTTCTTAGATTTTTTTAAATTAAATTTTTAAGCTGTTTTTTAAACTTTTTTTACGTTTGCATTTAAAATAATACATTGAGGGTTATAAAATTTATATCACGAGAAAGATCATAAAAATTCTTTTAAAATGAAATCTCTTTCGAATCTTTACCTGATTTTTGGTGAATTTTTAAAGATTAGTTTTTAGAATTTAATTTATTAAATGCTGATCACGTGGTTTCTTTTCTTTTTGTGATACTTTAAATTAATTTTGCGTCACGTGCATAACAACGAAATCAATTGACAAATTTTTTTTTCTAGTGCGGCAGACGATTGGACATTATCGAAAAAAATATTAAAATACAGTAAAAGAAATGTTCCTCAAACTGTACTATATTAACTGTACTATATTCTTTAGCATGTTCTATTAGATTTAATTTCAATATTTTCTTCTACGTTATTTTGTCTATAAAAATATCCGTTACGATATTTTCATTAATATATTTATTTATTTATTGGCATTAACTGCATACATTGACAGTTGTATTTAATTTGGATGTACACCGTAGCGAGGTATTCAGCTAGTAAGTTATAAGACTGTTCCCTGCGGTAAATTTCGTGATCTGTGTTATTTCGATGCTTTTTTTACCCCATAAAGCTAAAAAGAAAAAGATTCTCTTGTTACTAGTCAGGAATACTTCTATTCAAGTATTTATCCTTGAAACCTTGTTATAAAATGCTTCCAGCTTCCACTTACATTTGTCACATCGTTGTATAGGTCAGTATGATACAGCCTTTATCCTAAAATAAGTGTCACATTGAACATTTGAAAAGAATGTGCAATTAATTTTGACACATATTTTAGGATTTAGGGAGTATATCACTTTTCCTTTAAGACGTTAAAAATACGCTTTACGCCTTCTCTGTCAAACATTGAAAAAAAATTAATTTTGCGTCACGTGCATAACAACGAACTAAATTGACAAAAATATTTTTTTTTTCTTTCTAATGCGGCAGACGATTGGGCATTATCAAAAAAATTAAAATACAGTAAAAGAAATGTTCCTCGAACTGTACTATATTCTTTAGTATGTTCTATTAGATTTAATTTGAATATTTTATTCTACATTATTTTGTCTATAAAAAAATCGTAACGGATATTTTCATAAATTTATTTTTTCGTTTTTTTTACATCAATTGCATAGATTGATCGTTGTACTTAATTTGAATGTACTCCGTAACGAAGTACGGGTATTCAGCTAGTAAAATCATTTTAGACTGCTAGAATCGAAGTTTGGAGATGTAAGTAGGTCTGGAAGAAAAAGTGAAATAGTCTCATTGGAAACTAGAGATTTGTATGGAAAATTGGATGCGTGATATAATAAAAACGAGATGCAAAAAGGGAGAAGATCATTGAGTTGATTACTATTGAGGGTACCGACGTATGGACCTGCGTTCGAGTCCTCTCGTCGGTGGAGAGCCTTTCGAGGATTCCTGGCGGTCGACCGTTAAGATGTCGTCCGGAACCTAAGCCGATTTGAGGTAAGTCTTTCTTGCATTAGCATACTGAGTGACAAAAAAACTATAATTATTTTAATAGGATGAGGACCCAATTTATTACTTAAAGAGTATTAACCTTTTGCTTACGGGGCCCCTTTTTCAGATTCCCTCATATATATATCTATATATATATATATACACACACTGGTAAGAGGTGTATATGTATATATATATGTATATGTATATATATGTATATATATGTATATATATGTATATATTACATATATATATGTATATAAATGTATATATATGTAAATGTATATATGTGTATATATATGTATATATGTATATGTATATATATGTATATATATGTATATTTATATATATGTATATATATATATATATATATATATATATATATATATGCATATATATATGTATATATATGCATATATATATGCATATATATATGTATATATATGCATATATATATGCATATATATATGCATATATATATGCATATATATATGCATATATATATGCATATATATATATGCATATATATGTATTATATAAATATATATACATATTCTTTCTTGATCCCGTATTCTTGGGATACATGCTATCCCACCCCTTAAGGAAAAGATTAAGTATTTTATTATTTTAATTCCTTACTTAAAGAACATTAAGTATTTTTTTTTGTAAGTGTGTCTTATACTTTGTGTACTTAGGACGTATCATTTGGTTATTTATTAAACTGAAACCTATATGTAAACAAAGAAATGGTAATTTTAAATATTGTCCTCATCATTTATACATAAGAGTTGTCTCTCTTTCTGTGGATTTTACACGCTGGGCATATTCGTTCCTGGGTGTTCGTACCTTTTAATTTTAATACTTAAATCCATACAAACAACTTAACCAAATAGTGACCCAGCAATTGCGATATTCCGGCACCACAACCATCGTCTATCACGAAATGTGGTACACAATTTAAGGTTCTTGAAGACGATAAGATGCATGGTAAACGCCATTTGCTAATCTGTGATTAGTAGTTTTTGTTGTTTGTAATGCCCTCTGTCCGGAAATATTCCAGACTAGGTCCATGTAGGATAGTGGGCTGAGGGGTGTGTCTACGGTTTATAATGGTACCACAAAGGTTTGAGTCTGATTTAGCAAGGTGCCACCTCAATTTTGATAGAGCAACCCCAAAGGGACGACATCTGGGGGAGATTATACCCTCTCTGACCTTATAAAGCGACTTTCCGGTCTATGAAGTTAACTTGCCCATATCCGGCCTAGAGACAAGGAGGTATATAATAGCGCTTGTTGGGATTCGATCCCTCAGCGGCGAACGCCGACGCGCTACCACTAGGCTACATCAGGCCATCTGTGATTAGAATAACACTAAGCCTAAAATTCGCAAAGCTTATCAAGGAGATTGAAGATCTGCGATGTCAACTATGTACCGCCTTTATCATCAGTTCCCAGAGTCAGTCAAATCAATCGTCTGAACGAGTCACGAATCTGTGGAATGAATCATTAATTCACTAGGTCCAAACCCGAAGTTCAACCAACTCGATCCCCCCCGGCGTCTAGAGACGTAGACGATCAACCCTATTGAAGTAATCAAATCGTGAATTCGCCATGTTCTTACCGTGAATATACCGCCGGAAATGAAGTCTATGATTGTCACTTTCGTTTCCTTGTCTGTTATGTCATCCATAAACAGTAGAGTTTCGAGGACGCCTTGTTCCGCTTCTGGTTTGCGTTCGCTGTTCCGCAACTCCTCCATCACTTCTTGGATTCTGTTACTCGTAGCTCTGAAACAGAAGTCGCTTATTGGATTTTTTTAAAGTACCAAAAGGTTTCAGAAATTGAAACCACACATTCCTCAAGAAACAACACATCGTTGGTCCGAAACAAAAATTTTCGTTACATCGTTGGGGATTAGTTACCGTCGGCAGAACTTCCAGAAACAAATATGGGGCAACTGCAAAATGTTTATGTAGGGCCAACAATTATAAAACGTGTTGTCCTGACTGCAAAGGAGAGTTGAGCTTCTCTCCCAACGGTTGGGCCAACTAAGAGCCAACCGTTGTTTCAACATAACTCCAACAGCCAAACCCAACTATGCTAAATACGGTTGCCCAACGATTTTACAACTATCTTGCGTTACTTGGGTCTTTATTGAAACATCTATAATTTCAGTTGTGAAGGAACATAATTAAAAGATGATTTATAAAAGTGTTATTTGAGACAGATAGGAAGAAAAAGAGACAGAGAAACAGACAGAGAGGGAGGGGAAGACAGAGAGAGGGAGACAGAGATATTTAAAGAAACACCCTATAGTTTAACATGAGGTTTAAAGTTCTGCGAAATCAATTAGGCATTCGCATGGTGAATCCTTTATACATCTATTTACCGAATTTTTACCTGCTACAATCGCGAATACGCTAAGCTAGAAAAGATATATAGTAAATGCATTTCTAAGTAGAAATTCTAATGCACTAGAGTTAGTTTTAATTTGCAATTCGATTACTTTATTTTGAATGAAGTTTGTCATTAGGTTCATCGTCTGAAAGTTTTGAAATAGTAGACCTTTTCGAATCAACATAACAGTAATGAACTTTTTTACTAAAGCAAACCTAAAGGAAGATCTTCGCCACTTACACCAAGTGTCAAATTCACCAGACCTCTGCCGAGCACATTAAGTTGTTTGGGCTTATCTCGGAAAGATTTATTCCGATCCCCTTCTAGTGCTCGACTTTATGAGGATCAACGTCCTTATCCTCAGATCCATAAGTAACAACAACATTCTCCGTTTGTTTTAAAAAAGATTGATGATGAGAAATCTCGCCTGATAACATGTTTAATATCACATTAGGATGAACTTAGATATCAGTTGCTGGGTTTTATTTTAAGGCAAATGAATGCTGACAAGAGAATTATTGCTTTTCAGGATACGTGCAGCTAGTCGACAGTTGGGACACATTCTTCACCATAGTGCACTTACAGAAATCTCAAAAGTTATAATCCATGCTACTGTGGCTGGAAGGCATTTTCAAAGTCAAACACACACAGGCATAGTACATTAAGTCCTACACCAACAAACATACTGGAGATTCAAAAGAGCTGCGACTATTTTGCCCTTGAAACTCCAAGCAGTCATTTAACATTTAAAAAGGCTGTCGATCCTGTATATATATCCCCTGCCTCATCTAGACATATATCTACCCTATTCTCTCGATTAAATTCTTCCAGGAAATTTCCCCCAACTAAAAACAGACAAAAAAATGATTACCCACAGTACACTTCATGACCTTCTGTGACGTCGAATCTCCGTCAAAGCCAGAAACTGGAATATATCAAGTACTTACTCTGTACTTACTCCGCACACACATTCACCCTTTTTATAAGGTTAATTCCAACTATTGATTCGATTTTCGGCGCTATACTTACTCGTACATGATGCTTTCAGCTTTATCGAGTTTCTTGTAAGCAGAGGTGGGATACAGCTTCCACAGGGGCAATCCGTAATAGAGTTCCTGGAATGCTTCGAAGAGTAACTTCACAGAGTATATCATTGTAGAGGCTGGAGAATCCGGCCGAAGGTTCCCTTGAAGACATCCCAAGCGTGCCTCTAAGCACAGCATGTACACACCTGTCGCAAGAAATAGGAAGATCAGAAAAATGAAGCTTATATTTTTGTTTAAGCCACCAAAAGCTAAGCCTACTCGTACATCAATAGATGGGATATTCATAAATGCTTAGCTGGTAGTGAGACTTGAGAATCCGTTGCTCAAGAAACTAGAGGGAATAGCCAATTATAGACAGGCTAGACATTGCCCTCCATACGCATGTACAAAGAGCAGTCAGATGCTTTCGCTGATCACACCTAGGTGGCGCAGCTGTTAGCATCTGACGCAACTGAAGTTATGGAGTGGAGTTCCTGGGTCTTGGAGACTTTATCTCCTGTTGCAAGGTAGTTATTTCAAGTGCATGTGCTCAGTAATTAAAATTCAGAAAAAATTTTAAAAGAAATTAAGGAATTTAAAAAAATTAAGAAAGGAAAATTAAAAAAATTAAACAAGTAGTAAATTAAATTGAGATTAAAAATTAATATATAAAAAAATCGCAGATTAATGCAATAATATGTGAAAAGTCAATTTACAAAGGTATTAAAATTTAAAAAGGTACAGAAAAACCTCGTTTATCCGGATCTGATTTGTAGACTTTTCTTTTATTTAATGTTCACATTACATCATTTTTAACTATGATAGCAATCATAACCATGGATCTCGCAGTGAACGTAATTATAAGTACGTCAAATATTCGCTTTTTAGTTTGATTCAATGTATAGTTCCTGCATAGATTGTACAGTAAATTATGGTAATAAAATGCTTTTTGTTTAGTTGAATTTGTTGAATTTTGTTACAAAACATTTTTTTATCGTAAAAAAAACTGTAAATCTGCTTCGTTAAGGATTTTGTTTTGCTTATTACCCATATTACCCGGATTATCCGGATTGCCAACGGTCCCAGTTAGTCCGGATAAACGAGGTTTAACTGTAAGTGAATAGGCCCTTAGCAGAATACAAAGATGTTAAGAAAAATAAAACGCTCTCAAGAAAGAAATGCTTTTAATTATATAAAAAAAATCATATTGAGATAATTGTAGCTACTGCTATGTACTAACCCCCAATTGGATTCGCTCACCTCAATGTTAACCTATGGAGAAAATTTGTCCACGGATTGCCGACTTGGATTCAAAGTTTTTTTTTAAAATTGTACTCCGTCATAGAGAAAGAAATTTTACATTTGTGGACATTTTCGTTTTTGTTTAAAAATGCAATTAATATTTTAAAATTTAAATTATTCGGGGAAAAATCTGGTATAGTGTTTTAAAAGCTCAAATTCCTTCGGTGGACGAAATTTATAAAATGAATCCTGTAGCGCTTTGCAGGAAAGTTCAGGCTATCTGACAATACCAATTTTATTTGATTATCAGCATTTATGTACCTGTAAATAGTTGACAAAAATATATTTTAAATAAAAAATTGGGGGGCAGCGCTTAATCCCCCCCTATAGAGAGAGCCATTACAATCCCTCAATGTCCATCCTAAGGGGGGTGGAATTCTCGAACTGTCAACTGGACTCCTCTCACCACAAGAGTCTGCAAGAAGAGGAAAAGGGAAATACGATTTTTTTTCTTAGTACATAGCAGCCTTAAGCTAGCTTTATATAGTTATAATAAAAGTTAATAGCAATATTTGATTTACAGTCATATTTATAAAAACTAGAAAAGAAATCGATAAAAATAGGTCATTTTATGCAAAATTTTATCCAAAAAAATTTTTTTATTGTAAAAATTTTAAGTTGTTTTAAAATAGTATAATGAATTGATTACTAAGTTTTATTCTAACATATATAAATAATTATTTTATGAAATTTTATGAAAATTCAAGAGAAATTATGACGCATGGAACATTTTGAACTTAACCGAAACGACATGAAAACTTGTTTTGAGAAAATGGCATTTAAAGTTTTAATTTGACTAACATTTCCATTGTTTACGTTTGAAAAAAATACTTATAACTCGGTTAATAATGATCGGATCAACATACTTCTTTTAATTTAAAGCTGAGTTGCAGAATAATTTTCTGAAAGAAAAAAAAATCGTTTTGGGGACATATTTTTGTCAATTTGAAGGTCCATTGTCGCCTTAAGACTCATTTTTTCCGTCGCATACTTTCAGCTTGAAAAGCGTTTGTGACGGATTATTCTTCTGCCTCATATGGTACCATTTTTGGCGCTTTTGAAAACTGGACTAAAGGTAGGAATGCGTCAAACTTTTTTTCCCCAGATGGAAGCAAAAAAAAGAATTTCTATCTCTAAACAACACTGTATAAGTACACAAAATTTCATAGCAATTGGTTGATAAATATAAAAAACAGTTTTTCATGGTCCATTGTCGCTTTAAACGCATAGAGCAGAGGTAGGGAACGCGCGGCCTTCAAATTATTTTAGGAATTGTTGCTATGTCAGTTATTTATAATTTAATATTATTTTTCTATTGTATTTCTTTATATTGTTAAAATTATTTAAAAATATTTCTACTTTATTATTTTTATTTGGAGTGGTATTTAAATATGTAGTTGTTTATTAAAATTTAAAAATCTGGATATATATATATATATATATATATATATATATATATGTGCTTACATAAATAAAAATACCAACAGTGAAATATAAAAAATTACAACGTTATCTATGAATCTTATTTTATAAAAAAAAAATAATTAATATTATAACAAGTTTTTACCCTTATGTGAATACAAAAATATTTTATATTGTAACTTTTTAAGTTTAATCTATATATATAAAACAGTTCCGTAACTGACTCACTGACTGACATACAACGCACAGACCAAACCGCTGGACCTAACGGGCTGAAATTTTGCATGGCGATTCTTCTCATGGTGCAGGGGTGCACTAAGAGAGATTTTTGAAAAATTCTTCTTACATTTTTTAAAATTAAATTTTTAAGCTGTTTTAGTAACTTTTTTTAAGTTTGCATTTAAAATAATAATTCGAGGGTTATAAAATTTATATCACGAGAAAGAGCGTAAAAATTGCTTTAAAATGAAATCTTTTTCGAATCTTTACCTCCATTTTCTGATTTTTGGTGAATTTTTAAAGATTAATTTTTAGAATTTAATTTATTAAATGCCGATCACGTGATTTCTTTTATGGTGCTTTAAATAAATTTATCGTCACGTGCATAACAACTAAATAGACAAAATAAGTTTTTTCTTGCTAATGCGGCAGACGATTGGACATTATTTTGTCTATAAAAATATCCCTTACGATTTTATATATATATATATATATATATATATATATATATATATATATATATATATATATTTTTTTTTTTTTTTTCTACATCAATTGTATATATTGATCGTCGCATTTATTATATAGGCATTAATTGCATACATTTACCGTTGTATTTAATTTGTACTCCGTAGCGAAGTGCGGGTTTTCAGCTAGTAGTAAATAAATAAGGACTTAATTTTTTGTTGTTATTTTTCTATATAATGCACCAAATTGTTAAAACTATACCTAACTATAATAATTTCACAAAAGTCGCATTTATAGGTACATCAATTTATGCGGCCTCCTTTATTTCTACCTAATTTACATGTGGCCCTCCAATGGTAAAAAGATTCCCCCACATCTGGCATAGAGGGTTTGAAATAAGGGAATGCGACTAAAGAAGAACTTGCCTTCCAAGGATAGCCTATACAGGTAATCCTGCAGGTTTCTCACGACGCAGGTTTGGTGGTCGCGTTCCCTCCTGATAAGCTCCACGAAGTCGTCGCAGATGTTGTTAATGTCGTCTTTGAACGATTCCATCTTGTTCAGACGGTTGAAAACTGGCATCAGAATCCTCCGAAGTCGTGCCCATTCGTCTCCCAGGCTGAAAGAGGAAGCAGGGTGTTGTTTTACGGTAAATGCACCTATGATGGGCCATGTCTTTATAATGGGCCACCCTTTAGAAATGTCGAGAAATTAAGGGTCTATTGTTACCTAAGGCAGTAGAAGGGGTGAGGGTCATTGGCCGGGCCAATGACCCTCACCCCTTCTACTGAAACCTAAAATGGATACATAACTTTATTTTAATGTATTAGGAGTCTTTACTATAAATTTTATAAAATTTCGTCAAAAATTATGACGCAAGGCGCATTTCAAAGACTTGGAAATCTGGAAATGACTCATTTTGATAAAAAGCCATTTAAAAGATATTTTTAAGAAGTGTGGTTTGCAAGAAAGGGCTTAAAAGGAAGTTGGATTTTTTTTTAGGTAGCATCCCCCCCCCCCAAAAAAAAAAAAAAAAAACACCGTTAGTTAAAGTCACCGGTAGATGGCGATGATATGCGGGAGATTCAGCAGAATTATTCATATCAGGCTTGCAATAAAAGACCGTGATACACGAGGATTTCTCATTCGCTTTCAGAATGTTATTATACGATCGAGCGTTGTTAGTCAAGCTATTAAGAGTCGCCTTAGTTGTGTCGTACAATGTCTGAAGGTCATGTTGTCCTGTTCCTTCTGTTTCGGGCCGTCAGCGCCTTCTACCGGTGACTTTTTTAACTAATTTTTATTTTGCTGCTAAAAAAATATCCGATTTCCTTGTGAACCCTTTCTTGCAAACTGAACTTCTTTATCATAATTGCTTCCTAATTTTTAATTTTTTTTACGAACTTTTGGCTCACCCGGTATATATATAATAGCATATAAAAGATTTGCTAGTAGTGTTAAAACGTAATTATTACTCTGATAGTCTTTCCAAGCACATAATTGGTTGTTTTAGATTTAATGAATAGCATGTTCTGTTGCTAATAATTTGTAAAATAAAACTAGATGATTAAAGTTAGTAAATAACTACTAAAAAGTAAATAAAAACTAGTGTAATTAAAATAATAATTAACTCTTAGTCATAATAAATGTCTAAGTTAACTCAGGTTATTATGTCCTATAAAACAGTATCCTAAGTAAGTCTGCTAAAGTGATTCCATAGGCTCCATGGTTGCAATGTTTGTGACGTCAGTCTTCTTGCGGTCTCATAAACTTAACTTTCACTTTGTCTGGCGCCGAGTTTGGTGATCTATGATAAAGCCACTGATTATTCCTTCTTCTGTTTCTTATGGATTGTACGGTGCCTAAGTATGTTTATTGCTCAGATCATACTTATTAGAAACAATCCATTGGTTTTTAGACAGTATCGGCACCGCTGATGAAAAGATACTGTCTAAAACCTATTATTCACTTATCTATTAATATTTTTCACTTATCTTTTCATGTTTTTGTTTCCTGGCTGTAGTGGTTTATGGCTTATACTGGTTTTTCACTTACAACATATATATATATATATATATATATATCAATGAAAATTCTAGGATGAGTTAATATATACCTGTTTGCTAGTCCGACAGTGTCGTATTTCTCGGGTCTTTTTTTCCGGTAATGCTTCAGAAAGTCACTGATCGGTCTGATGGGTTTGTCTCCTTGCGAGGCTGCGACCGTTTCGAAATCGCTCGGACTGAAGAGGTGCACGACCGGCTTGCGCCACTGGAACTCCTCCTTCGAGACTGATCCATAGCGCCTGTACTTGTCATTTGAGGCTTCGTAGACGTTCGACAGACTGTAGCGCCCTGCGACAGAAATAAAGTGTCAGCAACAAGCACAACTTAAAAAAAATTATCTATCATGGAGAGAATATGCGATGTCGAAAGGTTGGGTTACAGTTAATGGATGGAACACGCAGGCAAAAAGTCCCTCAAATTCTATATAAACTATTAGTTATTAAGAATAAAACGACTCACAAGGAACAAAAGATTACTAATTTAATTAAAAAAAAAAGCTTCACTTAAAACAAAACATATATAAAACTAGTCAAAGGATACTTTAAAATCTTGTTTTATCCATATTCAACTCTGTAAGAATTAGCAAACGAAACTAGTTACGACCGAACTGTGAACAATAATCGTTGAAAATCACTGATTCTGACCAAAGAAGTGTGTATGGCGCATGTGCTTCCACATGCGCACGGGCAGAGGCGTAATGACCGGCCATGGACATTGACCAGAACACATATATGAAAACCGCTCTTTGGCTACTTTGGAAGCCAAATACTGGAGAAATTCAAATCATATGCGCCGGTAGATAGACTCAAAATAAATTAAAAATATTTTAGGATACGCTTTTTGAACGGTTGGGTCAAATTATTTTCGCTATTAGGAAAGAATTTGGCAAAATTACATTTTTCGCTCCACCCTAGTGTACAACACAATGAAATTGTATTTGTGGTCCAATTATACCTTCAGACGTGGACGACTGTCATCATTTTCAGCGAAATTCTAGTGCGAAAACTATGGGACTGTAATGACTTCGACATTCCTCGCGTGGATTTCAAGAGAGCGGGCAACCCTTGGTATATACCGCGTTTCATCCGCGCTGCCAAGGTGACTGTCATTTAGAGGTACAAAAGCCCGAGAGAGGGATTCCACTTATTTCCACGAAGGCGCTTCTTTTTGGAAAATTCCCCCTATTCGGACAATGGCGTTCCGGATGACAATGCCTGGCAGACCGGCTGGAGCCGAGGGACCATTTGGGCGGTGAACTGCAAAGGACAGGGCATGTTCGACACTCTTCCCCCCCAGAAGGAAAGAATGAAAGATATATTCGAAACTCCAGCTGTAGTGGAGTGTCGTCCGTTATTTTTGGAGGTGATAGGTGATCTTGAAAGAGGGTACCCGAGCGGACGCGTAGCTGGTTGGAATTCTGAGAAGTCAACCAACTCATCATCACATTCCGAACCAATTTTATGTTATAACTTGAATATTACTTTGTACCTAGACGTAATGTATATAGCCTTATGTAAATCTAGTATGCTAATAAAAGCATTAATAATCTTAAAAGTCTCTCACTCTTACTTTTAGGCAAAGTCCTTACAAGACTTAAGGCTGCCGTGTACTAACCCTATTGGATTTGCTCACCTCAATGTTAACCTATGGAGAAAAAACATTTTTGACAAGTGACTGACAAAGTGTAGTCAGCTGGCCCCGGGCGGAAAGAACTGTCGTCCGTCACGAATTGTGGTACAAAATTTCGAAAAGATGAAAAAAGAAAAAAAATGCATGGAGGATTACTTATGCAAAGATGTACAATACTCTGGAATTTCCAGCCGTAAACCGCGACATACGATAATTCTTTCCTATGTGGGCTGAAGTAAAAATTTGGAGAAATACCGAATTTGGAATTCCCTTCCTTCTACTGTAGATATTGGCTGTTGACGCCAATGGCTATGTTAGCAATCGCCAAACGCGCCCTTGAAAGAATACAAATATAGGTATAGTTTTTATTTCTTATGTTGGCATCGTAAACTTAAAGATATTAGAATTTGTTTGAAATCGCTTGCTTCATAAAAAGTTTGCTACGCTCGCACATCGTATGGTCGATGTTTCATGTATTGATTTTGTTCATACATTAGTATTGTAGATAATGCGTTTAAGTAAATAAAATGGTTATATTAATTCGTATGTCCTATGGTCGACAATAGTTTCGATATAATAAATTAGTCTACAGTCCATTTTAATCAACAAATTTGGGACCAGTGCAACGTATGACATTTGGCTCATACATTGGCTATACAGTAAAACCTCGCTTATCCGGCCCTCGTTGATCCGTATCTCCAGATAATCCGGATCAGACTTGTAGACATTTTTATTTAATGTGCCCATGAGATACGTTCTTGCTATCCTAGTTAAAAATTAACTACAAATAAGCGAAATATACACTTTTAAGTTTGATTCAATGTACAGTTCCTGCATAGATTGTAGATTAAATTATGGTAATAAAATGCTTTTTGTTGAGTTGAAGAAAGCTTTATTAGACTTGCCAATTCTTTGTTAGGAAATGATGTAAAAATTTTTTATATTTTTTAATGTCTTGTAAACAGTACTATGTAATTTTGTTACAAAACATGGATTTTTTATCGTAATAAACGGTCTGCTTAGTTAAGGATTTTTTTTTTTGCTTATTACCCATATTATCCGGATTATCGATTATCCGGATTGCCTATGGTCCCAGTTAGTCCGGATAAACGAGGTTTTACTGTACCTTATTGGGGAGCCCATAACAAGGGTGGAAACTCAGGTCCATGGCTTTTGGGTACCTGGAGTTGTATATCCGTGCATAAATGACTCCTCACACCAGGAGGACGAGCTCAATGCATTTTTTTACGCCTCTGATTTCCATAGTAACTGGTTGTCAAGTCGAGGATAAGCTGTACTTACCACCCGGAAAGTACTGCCAAGCGGTTCCAATAAAGGGCACGGATGGCCTGGGACCCGGTATGTCCTTGAACTCGTAGTAGGTGCTGCCCGTTGTGTTCGAGCTAAGCAGAGTGGCAGATCCATCCGTCTTTTGGGTGCTTACGTTGTTGCCGAAAGACGTCTGCCTTCCCCTGGCCCGTTGGAACAGCAGCCGGAAGAGAGGGCCATAGACACCCCTCCTGTGTACCATGGATGCGAGTGGCGGAGACGGCAAGTTACCTGAAACGGAGAAATTGTCGGAATTATCGCAACGTGCGGGATTTCTTGAACGATGCTGCTGGGAATGAATCACAAGTGGCAAAATTGTAAATGCCTAGTGCAAAAGAGGAACGAAGCAAGGGTATAGAAGTCTATGGAACGTCGACGCCGCCTGCTCGTGAGTTGTTATACAAGGGAATTATTAACAGGTTATCTGTTGCATGTTGTGGAAACGAAGCTGTTGTCTCGTGTCACGTGTCGGTAAATTCAGTAAGTTGTAGAGAGGCAATAAGTATTGGAGCTAGTCTAATGGAAGCCAAACTAAGTAAAACAGAAATCGTGAACAAGGCGAGTAGAACGTTATCGAAAGTGATAACCGAGTTTTGAGAATAATAATAATAAAATGAATTTAAGGAACCATCGACCAATAATCATTTGCATTGCACAGAACAATCGGAAATTCCCTGCCGAGAAATCGTAGCACAGACAAATATTGGGAAGAAAAAGAAATATCAGGAAGAGCAGTTCGTCAAGAGCTTCAAGGTCTTCTTGCAAGACGCAAACTAATCCTCACAACGACTGGAATGTTCTGCAGCGTTTAGGAATGTTACAGAGAGAACAACACATTGAAGCCTAAATCACCAACAGTCTATCTGGAATCGCCATTTACTCGTGCACTTTTCTCCTGCCACCAAACATGTGTGCGTACTTAGACATCTACTCGGGTAGGTAAGTTGCTCTGAAAGAGCATGTAACAGCTCTGGATATCCTTTAGGACACCATTAATATCCCATGGTACAGACGCTTTCCTAATGCTTGTTCCCTGTTTGTAGGTGCATAAGGCACCGGTCCGTTCCGTAAAAATCCTCAGGACTTGTTACTGTTTGATGTGAACAACGCCAGGTATCCGTTTGGGAAATCAAGTTTGGTCAGTATTAAAGGATTGATGAGGTCGCCTTGGGGAAGTTACTCTCGGTCAACGGTGAAGTCATTGCGAAGTAAGCCTTGAAGTCAATCCTGGTCAATGGTGAGATTTTGGGAAAGTATGTAAGCCTCGGTGACAACGATGAAGTCTTTGTGAAGTGGGTCTTGGTGATGTCAATATTGGTCAATGGCGATGTCTTGGTGGGCCTCGATAAAGTCAATCTTGGTCAATGGTGAAGTCTTGGCCTCTATGAAGTCAATATTGGTGAAAGCCTCTGGTAAGTCAATCAACTGTGTCATCGGATCTTAATATTATTGAAACTTAATAAGTACGACCACACCTTCATTCGTGCAATAGGATGGAATTTTTAGAGATTGAAGAACAATATCTGTACGCGATCTGTTTATCTATCCGTTATGTACAACTGCTGCCTTCTTGAATCATGACAGGGACTCAACGATTCAATAAATAAACCACTGTTTCCCCCCCTATTATTTTGTCTGTCATTAGTAAGCACTTATATTTAAAAAAATCCGAAAGGTGAGAAGACAAAACAAATTTTTAAAAAAATCCTCATAATGTTTAAAAAAGTAAGTTCCTTGTTTGGGTTTTGGAAGCGCTACGAGCATGTTTTGCCAAAAGACTGCTAAACAGACCGGAATCTTCAGTTTAAAACCGAATCTGACAGGTTAGCATACACCCATGCTGACTGCAGGATTTGAACAAGCAATAATTGGTGCTGAAACATAGCGCTGGTTCACTAGTTTTTCCGAACGTTCCCACTCAAAAGGTTCATAAATCAAATCTATAATTACCTGAATTGTTATTGAAAATTTACAACAGAAAATTTTAAATCACACGCAAACAAGTGTAATATAACGCAAACGATAGCTTTTACTTTTGAATTAAACGATTTATTTTAAGTATAATAACATTCTTGAAAGTATAAGTAAATTGAGAACTTTTAATAGGGTGAACGATAAGTTTGGTTTGAATAACGTTTATAAGACTTAAAATTTTTCAACAATACCTTTTGTAATTTTTATATCAAACTATTAACTAAGAGAAAAAGGCGAGTGCCTCCCTTCCTTCACAACGGATATCAGAGATATACCGAACAAATAATCGTGATCATGTATGTACCTATATAAGGCTTTAAGATGTCATTTCGTCCCAAGTATCGATTTTAAGGTGAAACATATTTTTGTGGAGGTTTTCCCCAAAAAATCGTTACGATACGAAAAATCGTCACGCAAAGAAAAAAAGTATGCTGTGCGATGATTCATCAGTCTCTTGCAGTGCAAAATAGTCGGGTGACCGCACAAATAATCTATATACAGGGATTTCCGCTTATAAGAATCACGTTTGTTATTACTGTTTTTGATTCTTATAAGCGGTTGATTCTTATAACCGAAACTTCCCTTTGGACAGGCACACATACAGAAATATATACTTGTACATATATATAAACACACAGGCACATATATACCTAATTTACCATTAAATACCCTTTAATTTACGTTATTTATCATTTATTAAAATCATTTTTTATAATTTTAAGAATACTCAATTTCTAAACAAATACTATAACTCAATTTCTAGACCTATAAGTAACAACACATGATTATAAAATCAACAAGAGGCATCTTCTCTTTGACTACACTTTGGAAGAGCATCATATCTAATTAACAAGTTCTGTTTTTCAGAAAAAATAAGAGTTTTCCTTGTTTTTATCATATTTGAATTCGACTATCAAAAAGTTCTAACAATAACTGGCAATTTTGTTAGAAAACTAAAGTGAATACTAGCGACGTATGCTTATTACAGTCTCAGACGAAGATTCACTTTAATGCTTACGTTTCACGGTTTGATTCTGAATCAAACCGTGAAACGTTTGATTCAGCATCTGGTACATCTGATTCAGCAAAATGGATCCGTTTACGTTTCACGGTTTGAAGTGCTGAATCCACTGTCCGCGAAATGATGGTGGACACTTCGCGGAAGATTTATGTGTTTCAGGGTCCAGAAATCCGCAACCAGGAAGTAAGGGGTTGGGAAAAAAAGGAGTGCCTGTCTGGAGAAAAGCGAAATCGGACCCGGGCGAGTTAGATGCCCCTGGGTAAAGCTAATAAGACAGTGTTTAGCAAAAACTTATAAGGAGAAACTCTTATGTTATGTCTAAAGGAATGTATTTTACGACTGTTTTCCACCCCAAAGTTTTATCAATCTTTCTTTTCAAAAACTTAAGAAAGAATTTCGTACCTTTTGAGAGTTCAAGTGGCATTTTTTGGAAAAATGAAAGGAAGGCGAAGATTGCAAACTGATTCTTATAACCGGTGGATTGATTCTTTAATGCGGAAATTTTAACATGGAAATAATACATTTGTTTTTGTTTTTGCGATATTGATTCTTATAAACGGTTGATTCTTATAACCAGTGATCACTATAAGCGGTGGTTACTGTATTTAAGTTGCTAAGCCGACTTCTTGGGCAGTCCGTGAGAGAAAACTACTGCATCAATTTACTTCATTTGGGTCTTAAACGAAAGATTGTAATCTGTAGATTTGTCAAATTCGGTTTTTGTAACCGTAATTTCTATTAATTAGCGATAATTTACAATTAAAAATTGCGCATGCTCAGTGGCATGTTTTAATGACAAACACGTTTATTCCGAGGAGTCTCTCTAGATATCTCTGCCATTTTTATTTTTATGATAATTATGTTTGTGAAATATAAGATTAAAGCTGAAGGAAATTGTTTATCTCACGCTGTTTAATGAGCGATAATTTACAATTAAAAAAATTGCTTTCTGCGCATGTTCGCTGACATTCTTAAATCTGGCTTTAGATATTCACTAAGCACGAGGCCGCTTAAACAATTTGTTTCTGCGCATTATTATGATTCTCAACATTTGGCAATGATGTGCTGAGTATAATTTGTGTATTAGTACATTTATTTACTATCTAACCGTCATGTTTTAACGGGTACCAACTAGTAAATATTAACAATTTGTTCAAATATTAATATTTTTTACTACTTTAAATCAATATACTTCGGTTACCGTGTTCGTAAACTAATCTTGCATGAACGGTAATTACAAATTAGAATAAAATAATTAGTAAAATGTAAAAAAATAAATCATTAATTATATTATTTGTTAATTATTATTTAATTTTATTAATATAAATAAAAATAATTTATACTACTGCAAATTACAATACTTTGGCTACTGCATTCTTATCTCAGTCTTTGGTATACATCAATCGAGGAGAGATAAGTTCGAAGGGGAGAAAAGATTTTTGGATGGGAAAGCTTCCGCAAAAACACTTTCCCTGCACGTCGATTCTAGCTTTAAGAAGTGATGACCCGACAGCGACTACAATAGGATTTTTACCTGTCTTCAGTACCAATAGACTTTTCAGGAAATGTTTTTAACAAAAGATTTTAAAAAGCGATTCATAATCTTGCTATTAACAGCTGAAGGTAAACGAACGTATGAATGTTTGTTAGTGAGAAGTCCACGGGGACGGGCTAATCTCGCGAACCGGGCATAGCAGGATATCACGACTGGTACAGAGGGACGCGGACGGACGAGACGCGTGCACTGATGCCATCCTCAACTTTCAAAACCTTAAACTTTTTTAAATTATTAAATTAAAACCGCCGAACTCAAAAGAAGCGGACAACAGAAACAGCTGACATTCCGGGTGAGCCAGCTCCTTTCCGATTCGCAAATTTCCACTATTTTCATGCATGCAAAATTCAACTTTTCCGTCCTCCAATCGACACGTTTTTTATTTCCATGTGTTCTACAACTCTTCATCTTTAAGGATATACGCATTTTTACAAAGTTAAAAATGTTTTTCTTTGCAAACGAAGCATTTTTCCCAAAGCAGTTTTCCGAATTTCACGAAATCGACAATTTTGATGGACAAATATTTCGATTTTCTGCACTTATTAATGTTCAATTTTATGATTTATCGGCATTTGCTAGATGTTCAGCTTCCAAAATATACCAAATACATTTAATAAAAGAAATTTTCGTTCTAAAAAAGTGTACTTACAAAGGTCCCTTTTGAAATTTCCCGTTCTGATCGCCATGGTATCTTAATGCCACTGAATGCCGAGTTCGTAATTTTTCGACTTATTTTACTCACTAATAATTCCAGCAAGTTCGTGAAATTTGTTTCTAATTAATGAACAACTGATGAAGATTCTTCCTCCACCAATTTTGAATTCATCAGAACTGTCTTTATTTTTAAGCACTTTTTTCCCCCTATGAGATTTAATATTTACATTCGGCCATGTTGCCAAAAGGAAAAATTATTAGTTGAGAACGAGTCATTTAATAATTGAAATCGAGAAATAATTTTAAAGCACCAGAAACAATTTTAGTTTTAGGAAATGAGAAGTTAAAACCTTTAGAATTTTTTCTAATTGAATGAACTTTTTTGCTTAAAAAGCAAAATTTGAAAACGGAAATTTGAAAGAATTATTTCAAAAGCCAAAAACAAAATTTTGAAAAAGAGAATTTTAAATAATTATTTCGTTTTTAAAAAATTCTAATATTTTTTTAAAGTGATTAAACAGTTTTTAAATCTTTAAGAAATAAAACCATTTCATTTTAAATCGAAATAGCAACACATCGGGTTGCCACTCAGCTAGTGTATATTAAAAGGTGTCAAATGTTTAATGTGTGCTATAAATTTACAGCAAAAATAAAAATTTCAACATTTGAAAGACGTCAAACTTTTATCCAAACATCTACTTTATGATAGGAGGTTCAGACGTTATATGTGATGTATATATCAAAATAAATTATGAAAAATATGCAATGTTTTTTTAAACATTTTTTAAACGTCATTTGAAAAAAAAATTAAGCGAAAGATCAACTGTATATAAGATCTATGAAATGAATTAAAAGCAACGTCTAAATTTTAAAATACATTTCTCACATTTTTCTTGTTTAAACAACTTCCTTATGGTGAAAACAAAACACCAGGCTTCGAAAAATATGAAAAAAAAATTAAAAATCGATTATGAAAAACATGCAATATTTTTTCATGATAAATTTTTTATGTTATTTGAAAAAAATTAGAAAATCTCCAGTAGCATAAAAAGGGGAACTGAAGACCAACGAAAGATAAACTGCGTCTAAGATCTACGAAAAACAACGTCTAAATTTTAAAACACTTTTCATTTAAACGTCTACTTTATGATAAAAATAAGTAGGCTTCCAAAAAAATGCAGGATATTTTAAAACCGTTACGCAAACATGCAATATTTTTTCATGCATAAATTTTTAATGTCATTTGAAAAAATTTAAAAATCTCCAGTAGCATAAAACGTGGACTGAAGATCTGTGGAAAGGCAACTAACTACCTCTGAGATGTACGAAAAGCTGCATAAAAATTTTAAAATACTTTTCATTTAAAACGTATACTTTATGACAAAAAATTTTCTTCGAAAAAATGCAGAATATTTCAAAATTGATTGCGAATAACATGCAATAATTTTTCATAATAAGTTTTTAATGTCATGTGAAAAAAAAATTAGAAAACCTCCAGTAGCATATAAAGATGACTGAAGATCGGTAAAAAAAATTGTTTAAAAAAAAAATCTACGAAAAGAACTAAATACAGCATCTAAATTTTAAAACACTTCTCTCATTGATTTAAAGGACTTCTTTATAATGAAAAAAAAAACTGAGAAATATGCAAATTACCCCCCTCCCCCAATTTATTATGGAAAATATGAGTATTTCTTCACTGTAAATTCTTAAAATTACTTTACAAAAAACGTTAAGAAAACAACCCATAGTTTAACAAGGGGACTGAAGGGAAATAAATTTTTAACGAATGAAAATCTCCAGTAACATAAAAGAGGAACTGAAGATCGGTGAAAGTCAACCGTCTCCAAGATCTCAAAAATCAACTAAAAAGTAGAGTCTGAATTTTAAAAACACATTTAATTTAAACGTCTATTTCATGATTGGAAAAGGAAAAAATTAGGCAAAAAAACGCAGAATATTTCAAAACTTTAATACGAAAAATATGCAATATTTTTTCATAATAAATTTTTAATGAATGAAAATCTCCAGTAACATAAAAGAAGACTGAAGACTGGTGAAAGGTCAACCGTCTCCAAGATATTCGAAATGAGCTAAAAAGTAACGTCTAAATTTTAGAATATTTTTCCTTTAAATGTCTATTTCATGATTTGGCGGGGGGGGGGGATATAAGGGAAAAAAATAGGGGCGGAATATTTTAAAATTTATTACGGAAAATATGCAATATTTTCCATAATAAAATTTTCAATGTCATTTGAAAAATGTTAGAAAATCTCCAGTAGCATAAAAGGGGACCAAGATCGGTGAAAGGTCAACTGCCACCAAGATCTCCGAAATGAACTAAAAGCACAGTCTTAATTTTAAGGCAGATAGATAACAGGCACATAATTTAACCTTTAGCTTACGGGGCCCAATTTTCAGATTCCCTCTTTAGAACGAGAAATTTCCTACCCCCTGTGTAAGAACGACCATTAAGGAGGTTATACATACATACATATATATTTATATATATATATATATATATATATGGTGTGTGTGTATGTATATATATATATGTGTGTATATATATATATATATATATATATATGGTGTGTGTATGTATATATATATATATATATATATATATGTATACAGTTGAACCCCGTTATAGCGAACCCTATATATAACTAACGAAAATTTTCGTCCCACCATTTTTCTATTGTACGCAATTTAATTAGTATTGTCAGTTTAATGTAATCGATTTTAGTCGATTTAATTCATTAATGATAATTTTTTTAATAGATTTTTATCTTTTTTTAATACGTCATTATTGAATACACATTGCAACTAATGAGTTATACATTTTGTGAACTCCAGCATTTTTCTTAACAGTTCGGATATAGAGAACAAAACCTTTGGTCCCTTGTTCGTTATAACGGGGTTCGACTGTGTAATATATATATATATATATATATATATATATATATATATATATATATATATATATATATATTTTTGGGCCTGTTTTCTTGGGATACATGCCATCCCACCCCGTAAGGAAAAGGTTAAAAGCTGCTACGGCAATTTATATGTTACGGTATAAGCTGCCGACTGTTTGGCGATAAGTTGACATTGATGTAAAGACAATTCTCGGGGCCATTGTTGGAAGATGACATTGACGATCGCTTCCGATAAACATCGGAGGTTTCTCCTTTCCTCGAGCTTGTCACGGTTATGTACGTGACATAAGCGGCCGGCGGGAGCCGATGCTATCTGCCTTCTCACTCTCCCAGACAATCGGCCAGGCCTCATTTATTCAACAGTACTTGAAATTATTGTTCTGCGAAAAGAGATGGCTCTGCGATAGATCTTGTGAAATAAAAACAAACAGAGGCCCTTTTTTCTCCCCGCTTGCTGTGTTTGGAACCAGATTTGATTGATGGACTTTCTCGTGAGATTTCGGGAGGTAATATAAAAGTCTTGGATATATGACTTTATTTGCACTTGATTCGGCAGCGAAGCGGTGGTCAAATTCATAATTGCTGCGATCGACCTTGATACATCTGAGCGATCGATCGCTAGATGAAGAGTTTTCTTGTTCGAAAACAACAAAAGAAAAAAAAAATTAAGTTTAAAAGATATAAAATTTTAAAAATCACCTCTGTCTTACAGCAGGAACTGGCGTTCATTGAACATGCTTTTGCGGAGGCTTTCTCCTCAAAATCGTGATCAAATATGTGATAAGAAAATTTAATGACTATTTTTTAATTGGGCGTGGTACTAAAGGAGGACCGTTTTGGCGCGATTTTGGCAAAATTTCGCTCCCGAACACCAAAATTGGCGTTGAAAGCATTATTCCACTCAAAAGAGCGTTCATTCGTGGTTTTTTTTATTTAGAAGCGGGATTTTTTTTTTTTTTTTTTTTTTTTTGGGGGGGGGGGGGTCAATCCCGATTCTTAATAATTTATTCAAAGGCGTGTCGAGTTATTCCCGATTCTTAATAAATAATTATATTCATGCATTATTTGTGCGTTTCAAAGAATATACATATATTATGCATTATTTGTGCGTTTCAAAGAATATACATATATTTTGCAGTTTTGTGCATTTCAAAGATTATAGCTGTATTTCTGTTTTATACAATATTTTTCAAAAGAAAAAGAGCAAATAATTATATTATTTCATTAGTTCTGAATAGATGTTTGCTGCTAATTATATTAAAAGTGGATATAATTAATAAATTAAATAATTAAGTTAATTTTTATAAAAGTTTGTATTTCTTTATTATATATTAAAAAATTGATAATTCTAATTTTATAATATTATAATAAATTTCATATTTTTTTTAGTTTGAAAGTTTTTCCCACTACTTTATAAATATTTCGATTGACGCCTTATGATTTTTTTAAATTAACCCTTCAGCGGGCGCGCCCGTGTACAAAGTGCAACATTTTCATAATACTGAATGGTTTGTTTTTACAAGTAAGGTTTGAATGTTCTAAGCAGTTTCTATTTATAGCTATATCCTCTCTAATGCAGGTTTGATTTTCTGACCCTTGTATTCCTTTCCATTCATTGTTAGCCGCGATTTAACCGTGGTAAACCAGAGATTATACTGGATTACAATACGACAAAATTATGAGTTTATGTAGTAAATCAAATGTGCAGCTATTACACGGTATTCCGCATATCACGAAAATGGACAAACTCATTGTTTTTTTTAGGTTTTTGGACATAATAGGAATCGATTCGCAAGTTGTCCTTAGACGCATTAAACCAGACAGTTTTGAAATAAG
>OU015499.1:119917313-119932313 GCA_907164885.2 Dolomedes plantarius | reverse complement strand
TTCGTATATAATTAGCCCTAAGGTGTTAGTGATATCGCTTGGACAGATTTGCGTTTTTCAAGTTCGCCGAAATTACAACGAAGCAAGTACTATAGCAACGCCTTGGCGACTTTCAACAAAGGAAGAATAATCTATATATATATATATATATATATATATATATATATATATATATATATATATATATATATAAAACAGTTCCGTAACTGACCGATTCATTCATTCACTGACTGACATAGAACGCACAGACCAAACCGCTGGACCTAAAGAGCTGAAATTTTGCATGGGGATTCTTATAGTGTAGGGGTGCACTAAGAAAGATTTTTGAAAAATTCTTGGATTTTTTTAAATTAAATTTTTAAGCTTTTTTTTTACTTTTTTTAAGTTTGCATTTAAAATAATAATTTGAGGGTTATAAAATTTATATCGCGAGAAAGATCATAAAAATTCCTTTAAAATGAAATCTTTTTCGAATCTTTACCTCCATTTTCTGATTTTTGGTGAATTTTTAAACATTAATTTTTAGAATTTAATTTATTAAATGCCGATCACGTGATTTCTTTTTCTGGTACTTCAAATAAATTTATCGTCACGTGCATAACAACTAAATAGACAAAAAAATATTTTTTTTCTTGCTAATGCGGCAGACGATTGGACATTATCCAAAAAAATATTAAATACAGTAAAAGAAATGTTCAAACTGTACTATAATAACTGCACTATATTCTTTAGTATGTCCTATTAGATTTAATTTGAATATTTTCTTCATTTTGTCTATTAAAAATATCCGTTACGATATATATATATATATATTTGGTATAATTGCATACATTGACCGTTGTATTTATCATAAATATATATATACATTTTTGGCATTAATTGCACACATTGACCGTTGTATTTAATTGAAATGTACTCCGTAGCAAAGCACGGGTATTCAGTTAGTGAAAAATACATTTAATGCAAATACAAAATCTCGAACCGAGCGTTTTAGCAGTAAGGCGTTTAATGTTATCACTTTGACGGCTTTACTCTACTGCCTCTTTTTCAAGTTCGGAAAAATTTCCATTAAAAGAAGCAACAGAGCAATGTCTTGGCTACGTTAGACTGAGAGACAGAGGGAAAAAAAATAATGATTTAATCAATAATACCTTGGTGCGCAGTTAAAATATTGAACCGAGTTTTTTTTTTTCGGCAGTAAGGTGATGTTATCACTTTGACAGATTTGCGTTTCTGCCTTCTTCAAGGTTGCCAAAATGTCCTATAACACAATTAATATAGAAAGGCTTTGGCGGCATTTAAGAAGGAAAGGATTTTTTTTTTTTTTTTTTTTTTTTTTTATCAATAACACCTTGGAGAGTATTTAAAATTTTGAAGAAAGGTTTTTTTTTTCCTTTCAAGTTTTAACTTATTATAAGAAGCCAATAATAACTATAATATTTTTCAAAAGATTGACTATCTGAAGGCGTTTACAGCATTTAAATATCTTGAAATCTTCTCTCCTTTGAATTTTCCCTTTCATTCAGATTAATGACTCAAATCGATTGTCAGAATCGCGTCAAGACGTATCACGCCGCAATAAAAGATTGTACCTCGTTAAGAAAGAATGCAATGTTCAATCAGTTTATCCAGGTGTTTAAGGATATTTACAGATTTTCTCCTGTATCCTAGTATCCTTTCACAAATGTGGAGGTCTAACTGTAAAATATTTTAAAGTAAAATTTTTTAATAAACAATAGGTTTAACTAATTCTAACAGGAGAATGTGTAAAATCTGTAAATTAGGGAAAATTTACAGATTTTGCACATTTGTGGGAGCACTACTTTCCTATACCTTTGCGAAAATGTAAAGTTCTACCAAACTGCAATGTATTCAGTTTATGATTTCTCGCTTCCGATAGCACTACTTTCCAATACCTCCGCGAAAATGTAAAGGACAAACTGCAATGTATTCAGTTTAGGATTTCTCGCTTGCGATAGCACTTCTTTCCAATACCTTTGCGAAAATGTAAAGGACAAACTGCAATGTATTCAGTTTATGATTTCTCGTTTGCGATAGCACTACTTTCCAATACCTTCGCGAAAATGTAAAGGACAAACTGCAATGTATTCAGTTTATGATTTCTCGTTTGCGATAGCACTTCTTTCCAATACCTTTGCGAAAATGTAAAGGACAAACTGCAATGTATTCAGTTTGATTTCTTGCTTGCGATGGCACTATTTTCCAATACCTTCGCGAAAATGTAAAGGACAAACTGCAATGTATTCAGTTTATGATTTCTCGTTTGCAATAGCACTACTTTCCAATATCTTCGCGAAAATGTAAAGGACAAACTGCAATGTATTCAGTTTATGATTTCTCGCTTGCGATAGCACTACATTTTCGCGAAGGTATTGGAAAGTATAGGACAAACTGCAATGTATTCAGTTTATGATTCCTAAATTGTGATTCATTACAACGAAAATGGAGTGCAAGAACGTCATGCAGTAACACAATACCCTTGAAACGGGTAGAAACGTTAAAATAAAAATGAAAAATCTTTGTACGATATTGTAAGACATTGCTATATTATTTGCTTTGTTAAAAATTTTGGCGGACTTTGGAACAGGTAGAAACGCATATATGTCAAAGCGATAACATTAGCACCTAAATGTAAATAAGGAAACTTGAAATACGTAATTACTGTACACAAATATTAGGAAGGTCGGTGACATTTGGTGAAATTTAGCTGGCAAATTCAATAAAATGCAAGCATTGCCGTGATTACATTTAACTATATTTCGACAATTTAAACCCCAATTTATGATGAATCGCAACTTTTGGATAATTAAAAATCAATGACTAATGTGGAAATTCAGAAAAACTACTTTACCATAAATATTTGGGACTATTGGGCCAGGTTCTCTATTCATTATTCGGTTGTTTATGGCTTTCATCTCTCTTTATTACATGGGAATCTAAACATCCGATATGCCGTATTTTTCGAATAATAAGACGCCACGTTTTACATAAAAAACGGTCTTTATTCATATTTATTACCACGTTTTTATTAACTCGCTTTATTGTTTGTGTGTTTGTCCAGTACAAATCTTGCAATCGATTTTTAACTCACTTCCCAACTAGCTAGACATTTGAAACTTTTAGAATAGCTCAGAACACGATGACAATGCATTCTTTTAATACTTTTAGCCATCTTTAAGCAGAATCGAATTCATTTTCAGTTAATTTTGTTTTGCATGGAAAGTTAGTATTAATGTTTGTAAAAATCTCATGTAATTCAATTAATTTGAAAATTTCTTTTTAAGCATCTGATCATTTTCTTTCAAGTTGATGGGATAATTCATCAAAAAAATTAAAAAAGTATTTATCTATATATATAAAACAGTTCCGTAACTGACTCATTCATTCACTGACTGACATACAACGCACAGACCAAACCGCTGGACCTAAAGGGCTGAAATTTTGCATGGCGATTCTTCTAATAGTGTAGGGGTGCACTAAGAAAGATTTTTCAAAAATTCTTTCGATTTTTTTAAAATTAAATTTTTAAGCTGTTTTTTAAACTTTTGCGTTTGCATTTAAAATAATACATTGAGGGTTATAAAATTTATATCACGAGAAGGATCATAAAAATTCCTTCAAAATGAAATTTTTTTTCGAATTTTTACCTCCATTTCCTGATTTTGGGTGAATTTTTAAAGATTAATTTTTAGAATGTAATTTATTAAATGCTGATCACGTGATTTCTTTTTCTGGTACTTTCAATAAATTTATCGTCACGTGCGTAACAACTAAATAGACAAAAATGTTTCTCTTTCTAATGCAGCAGACGATTGGATATTATCCAAAAAAAATGCATATCCCTTACGATTTTTTTATAAATATATATATATATATATATATATATATATATATATATATATATATATATATATATATATATATATATATATAAATATATATATATAGATATATATTTTACATCAATTGTATACATTGATCATCGCATTTATTATAAATATATATATTTTTTGGCATAAATTGCATACGTTGACCGTTGTATTTAATTTGAATGTACTCCGTAGCGAAGCGCGGGTTTTCAGCTAGTTAATACATAGAATTGTCGAGTTTAAATGATTCAACAGAAAATTTAAAAACGTGGTATATAAAAAGTTCTTTTTATCCTTAATAGCCAGATATTCTTTTTTCAGCCTTAGTCAGTTTTTTTTTATGTACAAAACCAAATACTATGTATGTGCAATTTGATTGGAAATGAAGTTGTTTTATATTAGAATTTAAAGTAAATATAACAAATAAATTGTATAGGCTTTATTATAACTGTTGCAGTGTAATTATACTGTTAAAGATGTACGAGTTTACTAGTTTTAAGTAGAAGACTTATTGAATCTATACTGTGTTAAATTTGTGTGCTGCTACAGTTTACGTGCCGTTATGCACTTTCATGTAATTGTGACATTGGGCGTATGTTAAGTAGCAATGTGTATATTTATTTAGATTTGTACAGGAATAGTGATTATACAATTTGATTCAAAATGTTGTGCCGTTATGCACTTTTATGTAATTGTGACATTGAGCATATGTTAAGTAGCAATGTGTATATTTATTTAGATTTGTACAGGAATAGTGATTATACAATTTGATTCAAAATGTTGTGCCGTTATGCACTTTTATGTAATTGTGACATTGGGCGTATGTTAAGTAGCAATGTGTATATTTATTTAGATTTGTACAGGAATAGTGATTATACAATTTGATTCAAAATGTTGTGCCGTTATGCACTTTTATGTAATTGTGACATTGGGCGTATGTTAAGTAGCAATGTGTATATTTAGTTAGATTTGTACAGGAATAGTGATTATACAATTTGATTCAAAATATTAAAGTAAAAAGTTTGTAAAATACTTGTCACTGTAATATATTGTTTCGGCTAGATATAGTAGTACTAGTATGGTGTTTATACAAATTGTTCTCAAAAGAAAAATGTGTTAAAGAAAACCTGAAAAATAGATGTTTTAGTAATTATAGTGCTTATATAATACGTTCTAATATTGATAAAAAAAATGTGAAATATATGTTAATGTAAAGTGCATAATATGAAAGTAAAGTGGTTTACACTTAAAGTGTAAATATGTGAAATAATAGTTATGGGGACGGATTTAATTGCGAACGGATAAGAGGTTTTGACTCGATTAAACTATTAGGCCGTCTGCACTCGGGGCAACTAAAAAAAAACTGATAACTGACTGATAACCCGGTCGACCGGGTTTGTAACCAGTTGCGCCGTGTGCGTGGCTCCATTCAATTACATAGGTTACGACTCAACACGAACTGGTTTGTGATTCGAGTCAGTTATCAGTTTCTTTTGAGTTGCCCCGTGTGCAGACGGCCTAAGTCTCAGGCTGAGTGTACTTGGCTTTATGCGATGGCTGGTAGCACTGTTTCGAAAAAAAAAATTTTTGCTGTGTGGACTCTTGACTCCAGGTCAGCGTATTTCTATTCGAATTTATCTGGTAATTTTATATACTTACTTTCGTTAGACATTAAATAAAATAAATTTTAATTTTTTTTTAATTTATAAATAAAATTTATAATTTTTTAAAATTTATAAGCGTTTAAACTTTTGTATAAAACTAAAATTTGTTTTATATTAAATATTTTTTTATTAATAAAAATTTAAGATTCGTTTTAGTTTTTCACATTTACTTTCGTTTTTATTAATTGTTTTATATTTTTTCTGTGTGCTCTATTTCTTGTGGGAGAGGGCCCGGTAAGAAGAAAATGTCTAGCGCCCCAAAGTGGGTTAATCTCCCCCACCCACCCCTCAGCAGATGCCTAAAAATTGGCAGAAAAATAAACAGTTCTAAAGCGAATAATCATCATCCTTCCCCTAATCTTGTGATAGGAAAATCTCCCTTTGAAAAGGGGAAAGTTGTTCCGATTGCGTCACTGACGCAACTCCAAGCCTCCGTATAGGCAACATAAACGAAGGGGACAACAAAATGGCTGACGCACCACTTCAGGCTTTAGCCGCCTCACTTTGCACCTATCTCTCTAATCGCAGTACACATTATTCCTTATGTAAAAAAAAAAAAGAGAGGTCAAATCTCGAAACGAAAGTGAAATCTACCCCCCTCAAGAGAGGCACCCCTCGACGTATCACACCCCGGAGAAAGTGAGAGTAATGGCAGGAGAGAAAAAATTTTCAAGGTAGGCAACCCCTAACTTTGCCCCCTTATTCGGGGACAATCGGTCTCGGCAAAACGTTCTTCTAACCCAGTTCCATTACGTTATAGAAACACTTCTTGTGTCCTGATTAGATTTATCAGCACCCCCCCCCCCCTAAAAAAAGGGGGGGGAATCTTTTCGACCTTAATTTGGCAGCATTCCTCAAAGCGATTGCGAAAGACGTTCCTCCACCTCCGAGATGTTCGAAATTAATTGTTCGGTTCGCTTTTTCAGTCTTTTTATTTTTTTTGGTGCCGAATGCAAGACATTTATCTAATAAATAATGGACGCGAGACCCGGTATGGGCGGTATCCCCCCAGCGGCGCAAAAATGTTAGTTATCACAGGGCAAGAATTGCAGCGGGAAGGTATGTTTGTGACACATTTGCCCTTGATTTCCTCTCGCAGAGTGGATTGTAGGTTCGTTATAGGGTCACCTTTCTCTTCACGCGCGTGGGGAAGAATTTTAAAAAAGAGCTATTTTTTTTTTTTTTTACCTTAATACTTCGCTCCTTTGTGGAAACTTTCCCCCAATTTACTTGGTGGTCCAAATCCGTCGTCGAAGAAGGTCAACATCTCTATGTTGTTAATCTTTTAATTCGCTTAATTTTATCATTCTTTTCTTTTTAGAAGCGTTTATAGTAGCAACGTTTTAAGAAGCTAAAAGTCAGGGTAGGAATTGCACATGGGATGCTTCGTTGCAAACCTCGATTTCTATTTATAAAGAGAACTAGCTGAAAACCCGCACTTCGCTACGGAGTGCATTCATATTAAATGCAACGGTCAATATATGCAATTAATGCCAAAAAAAAAAATTATATATATATATATATATATATATATATACACACATATATATTTATAATAAATACAACGATCAATGTATGCAATTGATGTAAAATAATATATATATATATATATATATATATATATATATATATATATATATATATATATATATATATAAATAAGAATAAGATGAAAGAGAAAACCAGTAATAGCTCTAAAGCTACTTGAAGCCAGGAACATCCAACATGTAAAGAAAAGTATGAATGAGGTTTTTGACAGCATTTCTTCATCAGCGGTGTCAATACTGTCTAAAAACCAATGGATTGTTTCTGATGAGTATGATCTATTAAATAAACACACTCAGACACCGTACAATCCATTATTAACAGAAGAATTGAATAATAAATGAATTAAGTTTGAATTAAAGTACTTAACCAAAGAACACCTAGCCTGGCGCTAGTCAGAGTGGAAGTTAAGAACTTGTAACCGCAAGATGACTGACGTCATATAACTTGCAACCATTGAGGTAGTGGATACTCAGTTACAGACTTACTTAGGTTACCATATTTTAAGACTATTATTCCTTTATTTATTTAGTTTTTATTATTGTTACTACTATGAGTTAATTATTTTTTTATTTTTCTTATGATTTTTATTTTTGTTTTTAGTACTTATTTTGATTTTTATATATATATATATATATATATATAAATCGTAAGGGATATTTTTATACACAAAATAATGTAAAAGAAAATATTCAATATAAATTTAATAGAACATACTAAGGAATATAGTACAGTTACTATAGTACAATTTGAGGAACATAATATCTTTTATTGTATTTCAATATTCTTTTCGATAATGTCCAATCGTCTGCCGCATTAGCAAGAAAAATAAAATGTTTTTTTTTGTCTATTTCGTCGTTATGCACGTGACGATAAATTAACTTAAAGTACCAGAAAAAGAAATCACGTGATCAGCATTTAATAAATTAAATTCTTAAAACCAATTTTTTAAAAATTCACCAAAAATCACAAAATGGAGGCAAAGATTCGAAAAAGATTTCATTTTAAAGAAATTTTTATGATCTTTATCTTGATGTAAATTTTATAACCCTCAAATTATTATTTTAAATGCAAACTTAAAAAAAAGTTACTAAAACAGCTTAAAAATTTAATTTTAAAAATCTAAGAATTTTTCAAAAATCTTAGTGCACCCCTACATTATAAGAAGAATCGCCATGCAAGATTTCAGCCCTTTAGGTACAGCGGTTTGATTTGTGGTTGTATGTCAGTCAGTCAGTCAGGGACGGAACTGTTTTATATATATAGATTATAGGTCCGTTGTTAACTTTTCTCTTTAAAAGAGAATGAAAGAAACTGAGAAAATTTCTTCCCGTAAGTCTTCTGAGTATGGCTTCTGGCCCTTTTGGATTCGTTTAGCTCAGTGTTAACCTATGAGGGATTCCAAGGATTGTCGACTTGGATCAAATTTTTTTTTTTTTATACGGGCATCGTTTCATTCTTTAGAAGAAACATGTAGAATATTTTTTAAATTGAATGTCGAGGAAAAATGGGGCATACTGGGTATGAAACGCACACCATTTCCTTTGATGAACGGCATTTCTTAAAATGAGTAAGATAGAAGAGTCGATTTCTTTCTCAATTGCGGAGTACACTTAAATATCCAAAAACAAAAATATTTCAATCCAAGTGGACGATCATCGGAAAATTTTTCTCCATAGGTTAACATAACTAGGGCAAAAATGATTCTATATTAATTTCCTGAACAAATTTGGAGTTGAGTGTTACAACCATGCAATGTTCGATATTGTGTATTTAAGGTATCAGACTACGTTCGGAGACATTTTCTTGAAAAACTGTACTTGCGAAAATTTCTATTTTATTTTTTGAAGGAATATAACACCAAAACTCGAAAATGATAAAAAAAATAGATATTAACTCTTCAAATTTTTTCAAAATTGAGGAAATTGGGTTGAAATTTAGCAAATTTTTACAAAAACAACTCTAGCGCTAAAAAAAAATTATGCATGTAACATTAACTTTTTTTTGTCATATGTACGTAAGTACCTTCTAAGTGTAATGACCAACAAGCTAATCGATATCTCAAAATTAAAAAAAAATACAGGTCATTACATGCAATTACATGTAAAATTTCAGTAATTTTCCATGAGATTTTTTTATAAATGCAGCTGTAAATCAACAAATAATATACCTAGAACCGAATCTGTAGTCCATTACATTCATAGTATTATGAAAAACATACGTGAAAAATTTCATAGACATATCATGGTTAGATTTTGAGTTATCACAAGAGTAGTTTACACTTTTAATGAAAAATAAGTTATCCAGAAAACACGATTAAAGTTTTCAACTTGTATTGGAATGCATAGCTGCTGCCGATCTTTAAATCGTTCTCATTTCATTTCTATTGATCGTATCGAGAAAATGAAAGCAAATTTAGAAACAAATTTGCAATCTTAAAAAAAAAAAAAGGAATAAAAACAATTTCGGAATTTTCGTCAAAATCGATGTTTTAAACGTATTCGGATACCTTAAAGCATCTTTTTGTTTAATCGTTTCACCCTTTTTGGCAGGTTTTGAATTTGACCTGATAAAAACACACAAAAGGGTGGCTGGCTGGTTGGTTTGTTGAAAATTTTACGGTCAACTTTTGCTTCTCAAGGACTACTTAGACCGAGATCTACCAGTTTACGGCCAATTCGGAATGGCTACAAACATCTGAGATAACATTGGGGCTCGCCCCTACAGACTCTGTAGGTGCGAGTCCTACAAAGTCTTAGTCCTCTACAGTATTCCTCTTAGGTTCCGGGAACCTAATGCCAGCGCCATAGCCATTCGGCCGTCATCCGGTGACCAAGTGTGGCATCTACTCCACAACACCTTACATTATCTCCTATCAGGCCCTGATTTTCCATTAGGCCCAGTAGGCCCGGGCCTAGGGGCCCCTCAAATGTTGAGGGCCCCCCCAAAATTTTAATTTTAAAAGGAAAAAAGTAAAAAATTCCCAATTCAAATTTTTTTAAAACTTTTTTTAATAGCAATTTTTTTATATATCCTTTCAAATTTGATTGATTGTTTCATCATATGTATAGTTATATGTATAGTTCATCATATATATGTTATAGTGCATATAAGGAATTAATAAGTTTTTTTGGTTGCATTGTATTGGTGTTTTAATGTTGAAGTTAATATGTTGTATTGCTTTTTGTTATTTGATAATGTTCTAGGCATCTACGCTTCAAATAGCCAATTCTTGGTAAAATGGTACTTTCACAATGATTCATGATTATTTTTTTGTTTGTTTGTTAATTTTGGAAATTTTATGCCCAAATCAGTGTTAGGGGGCCCGAGTTGTGCCTATAGTCAAAAATTTTCTAAATCGGGCCCTGTCTCCTATGCCAAAATCTGACTGAAGAAATTGCGCTTATAATAGCCAAGTATTCATATTCCTCCCTCCAATAGTTTTGTACTGACACGGATTTTTAGTGCTGAAATACAACTGGCTAATTTATTTCAATCATTTCAAGAAATGAGTAATTTAACCTCAGACATCGAGGAATTTTCTTTACACAGAAATTCAACCACCTTATTTCTTACTATCAATCAAGAAATTAAATTAATATAACGTTTCCTATCGTTGAAGAAAATATGCTTGGTTTTTAATAGGTGCGATTAATTTTTTTTTTCATTTACAGGCATTCTGGAATGATTTTTTTTTCTTAAACGTGTGTTCTCTCAAATTTAAAACTTGCTTACCTTCATATGAGGCGGTGAAAGGCAAAGTGGCGTAAGTCACATTTTCAACCTTTTTTAATTTGAGGGCAAAAATGTAATCTCCATGTTCAATTTACAGTGGAATTGCAAATAATTAATATATGCAATATTATAATGAACTATAATTTATTCAATTTATAGTGGAATTTTTTGACGTTTTTGCAGTAAAACGCTTTGGACTTGCATCACTTGACTTACTGACTTACACCACTTTGCCTTTGAACGCTTCATATATCTGCCGAACTTATTGCTATATCTGCAAAATGTTTTCCCTTTCGTGCATAGGAGAGGTTTAAATATAACTTATCTGCAGTAAGTTCGTAAAGTCTATTTTGCCTTGGAGCTGTGAACTCTTATATGAAATCTCAAAAATTTTTCATTGTGGACAATGGAACCCACTTATGCGTCCTCGCACAATCATTCAGATCATTTCCAAACTATTTAGATTTTGCGTTAACAGCAGCTGCTAGTGACTTGGAAATAACCACTTTCAAAGAATGCGAACCATTGGGGTAACTGTACGCATTCAGTAAAAATTTACATTCAGGTACTTTTTACAGAGCTTCCCAACAACCCACTATGAGCTGGAGTTTGAACGTAAATCCACGCACATTGTGTTAGTAGATTAGGCCAGCGACAGCGATGAATCATGTTTACAACGATATTTAATGTGTCTGCCGTTATCTTTACTACTGACATTCGTCACAACTAAAAAAAAAAAAAAAAAGAGAATGCAACAGCATTCTATGACAACTCTCATTTCAGATGTCCGCCTCAGAACGTGCCTTGCATCCCACATCATCGCCATCCAATGAACGGGCTGTTTGACGCCAACACTGTGTAATCTACCTTCTCATACCGGGCTTTCAAGCTATCTGTCGCAAACACCGATTATGAACTTTATCGGCCTTGAACCCTCCCATACGTAGCTTTCCCTCAGATCTCTAATTCGTGTGGCACAAACAATCACGTCTACGTACTGTCCTGAACTCTTTACTCATGAGATCATGTATTAAAGATTAATCAATGGATTGCAGTTCGCCAGCCAGTTTGTATTCACTGGCTACATCTTTCGGCCGCCTCTGAATGCAGCGAGCCTCTAGGCTATCATCAAATAATGCTGAGATAACCTGAGTTATCTTTATAGGATGGCTTTTGATGTCAGAAGGGTTAACAAAGGCACGCCCTAAACAGCAAGAGTCAAGCACCGACCTTGAGTGCCAATATTTAACTGGAGATAGTGGGTAACTTAGTCTTCCCTGACTACCTGGGTCGAATTCCAATGACTTTCCGCCCCTTTTTAACGAAACGTTTTAACTAGCGATGTCGTGACATAATTACGCTTTCGATTAAGGATCAAAAGATACGCTGATCCTGCGATTCGATACGGATAATTCTTCATTGTCCAATGCGACTGGAACTTGTCTTGAGGACGTTCGCCCTTGCACAGCGGGGTTACTGTTGGCTACTTTGTAACGCAAACACCATTTTAAGTAATGAAAACATGCATGATATAAGCCTAAGAGGAAGGAACCTCTAATGTAAATAATTACACCTGCTGAGTACTCAGAGGTCTTGAACTTTGGTTTCGCCAAAAGCAAGGGTGCTTTGGGCTTTCCTGCAAGGCATAGCAGATACGTACGCTGGAAGGATAATAATTCCAAGTGCGGAATTTCTCTAAATTTTTTCTGGTGACTGCAAAAGCGATTATACAATATCCAGCCAACAAAGGAAAGAATCATCGTCTATCACGAACTGCTGTGAAAAATTTACAAATATTGAAGATAAAAAAAAAGGAAAAAAATGGTACACGACCTATTGGGAGGAGCCATAGGTGAATCAATATAGGGTCCCTTTAGGGGAAATTATACCGATACGACAAATACAGTTCAAGTGAGTTCCGTACCCCGAAATTCCCTGTTCTATATATTTATGCAGAAACGAGAAAAAAAAATCGTTCAACTGAAGTGCCACTTTAATTTATTCGCACTATTTCATCGGATTAATCAACTTTAGCACCTATTGCTGTACCATAAAAAAGCCAACAAACGGCAATTACATGCAATGAACATGAGTATTATTTCCGAATATTTATGCTGTTCATGCTTAAATAGTATTGCATTCCAAAACACGACCAACTTAATTCATGCAATCACAAATGGAATTCTGTGACAAAAATTGGTATCTGGTGAAAACAACAAAATAATGAATTGGCAATTGTTGAGAACAATAAAATCGCAAATCAGCTTCCCAAAATCCACAAGAAGCTATCATTCACGTTCACAAGAAGCGTCATTCACAATTTTAGCGTTCGATGCATCTCGACATAGACGAGAGACAAAAAAGCATTAGTTCAATTAAAGTACCACTGTAATTTGCCATAGCTCAATATCCACAGACCCTGTGCACTTCAGAGGCTAGAGCTAAATCAAATAACCGTCTACAAGTAGTAATTACATTCAATTTTCCTAAGTATATAATTTCTGAAGATTTATGCTGTTCATGCTCAGACACGAGTAACTTTAATTTCAGAACGCGATTAACTGCATTCATTCATTCATAAACAAACTTTGTGACAAAAATTGTCACTCGTTTAGAACAAAATCGTAAATGAAAGCGTGTGGATTTTAAGAAGCTACTGTTCTCAATTTTATATGTATCTAAAAAAAAAGCTTAAGCTTATCTGAAAAAAAAATGTCATTCAATTAAAGTACCACAGTAATTTGTTACAGCTCAATATCCACTGATTAGTAAACTTCAGTGGCTACTGCTATATCATAAAAAAAGTCCACAAGCAGCAATTAAAATGTGATAAACCTAAGTCTATTATTTATGAAATTGCAAATCAGTTTTCGGACAAAAACTGGTACTCGTTGAGAACGATAGGATCGTAAACCAGAAGTTTCTTGTGGCTTTTTACAGAATGTTTTTCACAGCTTCCTGTATATTTTAAGAAGCTGTCATTTACAATTTTATTGTGTTATGTATCTTGGTAGAGACTAAAACAGGGAATCGTTCAATTAAGGTATCACTGATTAGTAAACTACATTGAATACTTCACATTGATTAGTATACATTGATTAGTATACTTCATTGAAAACGTCCACAATTAGCTATTGCATCAAATAAACCCGCGTCTATTTCTGAAAATTTATGCTGTTCATGCTTAACTCTGCATTGATAAGTAAATTAGAAGAATGCTATATCATTAAAATGCGGCTACAAGAAGAAATTACATGCAGTAAATTACTTCTTAAGATTTATGCCTCTTATGTTTAAGTAACATTGCATTTTAGAATTAATACAGTCACATCAGTTTATAGATAAAAATTGGTATTTGTTGAAGACAATAAAACAGTAAATGTCTGGATTTTAAGAAGCTGCCATTTACAGTTTTATTGTGTTATGTATCTTGGTAGAGGCGAAAACAAAGAATCGTTCAATTAAGGTATCACTGATTAGTTAACTGCAGTGCCTAGAGCTGTATCATTGAAAACGTCCACAATTAGCTATTGCATCCAATAAACCCGTGTCTATGATTTCTGAATATTTATGCTGTTCATGCTTAACTCTGCATTGATAAGTAAATTAGAATGCTTAAGAGCTATATCATTAAAATGCGGTTTCAAGTAGAAATTACATGCATAAAGAAGGAAAATTGCATGCAGTAAATTACTTCTGAAGATTTATGCCTCTTATGTTTAAATAACATTGCATTTCAGAGTTAATGCAGTCACATCAGTTTTTAGATAAAAATTGGTATTTGTTGAAGACAATAAAACAGTAAATGTCTGGATTTTAGGAAACTGCTATTTACAGTTTCTTCTGAGTTTAAGAAACTGCCGTTGGCAATTTTATCGTGTTATGTATCTATGCAAAGACGAGACAAAAGTAATTTATTACAGCTCAATTTCATATGATTTGTAAACTTGCGTGCTTAGAGCTACAGCATAAAAAACGTTCTCAAGTATCAATCACCCGCAATAAACTCCAGCCTATTATTTCTAAAGATTTATGCTATTCATGCTTAAATGACTTTGCATTTCTTGAACGCTGTCAAATGAATTCATTCTGTCACAAATCAGTTTAGAGACAAAAATCAGTATTAGTTGAGAACAACAAAATTGTAAATGATAGCGTCTTAAAAT
>OU015499.1:119907313-119912313 GCA_907164885.2 Dolomedes plantarius | reverse complement strand
TTTTGATAAACTTTTTTACACTCTGCCTAAAATTTTGAACATAAAATAAAAGTGAAATTACTTAATAACTCAGCAAGCAATTAATTCCTCGATGAAATTTAATTTAACATCTTTTATTATATAAATAACTAGCTGAATACCCGTGCTTCGCTACGGAATACATTCAAATTGAATACAACGGTCAATGTATGAATTAATGCCATATATATATATATATATATATATATATATATATATATATACACAACGTTCAATGAATGCAATTAATTTGTAATTGCATACATTGACCGTTGCACATAAAGAAAAACCAATTGCATACGTTGTCAATGTGTGCAATTTGAATGTTTGATATCCATAAAACTTCCTGTTTTGAATTAATTTTTTAAAAAACTTCCATCTCAATTAGTACAGTGGTTAAATTTTATCTTTTATCGTATTTTAATATATTTTTGTCAATTTATTTCGTTGTTATGCACGTGACTCAAAACTAATTTAAAGTATCACAAAAAGAAAAGAAACCACGTGATCAGCATTTAATAAATTGAATTCTAAAAATTAATCTTTATGAATTCATCAAAAATCAAAAAATGGAGGTAAAGATTCGAAAAAGATTTCACTTTAAAGGAAATTTTAGGATCTTTCTCGTGATATAAATTTTATAACCCTCCGATTATTATTTTAAATGCAAACTTTAAAGAATGCTTCAAAAACAACTTAAAAATTTCATTTAAAAAAATTAAGAATTTTTCAAAAATCTTTCTTAGTGCACCCCTACACCATAAGAAGGATCGCCATGCAAAATTTCAGCCTTTTGGTCTGTGCGTTATATGTCAGTCAGTCAGTCGATCATTTACGGAACTGTTTTTTATATATATATATATATATATATATATATATATATATATATATATATTTGTGTATGTACGAATATCTATCTCTATATCTATTTATATCTCTATATCTCATTGTTATTTAAAACTGAATACAAGTCAACAATTTTATAACGAAAATATATTTTCAAGCTCGGAAGTTTCTGGTTTTTACTGCAGCTTACTAATTACTGCCTATAATTTTATAACTGAAAACAGGGAGAAATGGTCAAGGTATTTCTTTTATACACGGGATCCACGGGCTTTCTAAATTATCAAACCACTGATCTAAGAGACAATTTTACTCCACTTACTTCTATCCGTATAAGTATACCACAGAAATAATGGAGCCTTGATGCAAGAGTCAATTCTAAAGCAGACGAACCCCCGAATTCAATGTAACGTTTTAGCTCTTTAGCCGATTCCGTATTCAAATGCCCAAAAAGAGCGAAATATCCGGTCGCCTGTTAGCTAACGCTTGCTAGGTGGTTTCTCTGGTGGTGTTTTTGTTTTGATTAAGGTTTCGACTAGTTTCTACTGTTTTGAAGTTAGTAATTAACTCTTTCTTGTATTTTTGAATATTCCAAATTATATTTATTTAGCAGTTACGTAAAATACGTTATAAATAAGCAAATTATCTTTTGTTAATTGGATTAATCTTCTGTTACGAGCACTTTAAAAAAATTTCATGTTTACCGTTATGTATAATGATTTGGAAATTTACAGTAGACATTATGGTATTAGTGATTAGTATAATGATTTGAGAATTTCTGTAGCTTTAACCGCTTTCGCTTGTGTTGTAAAATGGACGAGTTATATACAGTTCGCACACACAAACGAATTATAGATTTTAACTATCAAACATTTGATCTCTTCTCAGTTTAGATATCCGTAGTGGAAGAGCACAGAAGAATTTTAGAAAATACGTTTAATTAATCATTCTTCGTGCTAAAGAATGAGAATTGTATCAATCACCCGAAACTTGGTAATAACACTACAAAATATTTGTATCTAAGCTGGAAAGCATTTTAAAAATTTATATTCCTCTTCCCAGACAAATTGCAAGCTTCAAGCCCAATACCTGTTCCCTGGAAATTAAATTTTGATGTATATAAAATGGGTTGTTCTTCCTGGCTGTTGCTCTTTTTTAATAAAAACCATAGTGGATATTGATTTTTCCCATTTATTACTCTTTTACATAAAAGGAACAATTTTATCTAGTATGTCTGAAGAAACTGCTCTCCCATGTGTGCAATAATTGTTTTATTGTGTTAAATTTTGTCAGTGTGTAATTGAATGCTTACCTAGAAGAAACTTTTTTTTCAATCTAAAAAAAAGTACAGCTATAATATGTCTTTAAATATGATTTTCATGAGCACAACATTAATTTCTGTTTGTTTCAATTTTATAAAATGTGGTTAATTCCAGTTTCCAGGACTTTACTTTTTTTCTTCTTTTTTAATATGTAAACAAAATTTGAGTGTTAGAAAAAGTCATGCCTTTTCAAAAGCAGTTACTAATGTTAAATTTTACAATGCACAAGCTGATTCCTGACCTAATATAATGTTCTATTAAAAATTAATCAAACTATAACTAAAATCAAATTTGGCTTAGCCATGGGTCTTGAAATTTCAGCCAGGACTATGAAATTTGGTACAAACCATGTTTCTGTAACTTACATTTATAATGTGATTCAATCAACTGCTTGTTGATTGTTTTCTGTGTGTTTCTTCAGAAAATTCTAAAATATTTGTGAAATTGTATTTTTTTTCTGCATAACTGCAAAATTTAAGGTAACTTGAAATTTTAAATTTTTATCGCCACAAATTGAATAAAATATAGTAAATTAACTATGTAGTACTTCATTACTTTATCTTTTAAATATTGCTTATTTGCATCTAGTATAACGAATGAAATGAATACCTTAAAATTATATATTTGTTGCATAGCTATGAACCAAAATTATAGTCGACCAAAAAAAAATACTATCAATTGTATTCCATTGTACTTAATTGTACTAATTGAATTGTGGATTAAATTACTGAATTCCTCACATAGAAAAAAGATTAATGCAGAAATTAATTACATTTAATTTTGTTTGACTGTTATATTTATAATGTGATTCAATCAACTGCTTCTTGACTGTTCTCTGTGTGCTTCTTAAGAAAATTCTAAAATATTTGTGAAATTGTATTTTTTTCTGCATAACTGCAAAATTTAAGATAACTTGAAATTTTGAATATTTATCGCCACAAATTGAATAAAATATAGTAACTTAACTATGCATTACTTCGTTACTTTATCTTTTAAACATTGCTTATTTGCACCTAGTGTAATGCATGAAATGAATACCTTAAAATTGTATCTTTGAATAGGTATGATTCAAACTCAGTGATAGTCGACAAAAACAAAGTACTATCAATTGTATTCCATTGTAATTGATAGTACTTTGCAGATATGTCACTCTGTAAATTAAAATACTAAACTACAAAACTACAATGCAGCTGAGTATTTTACTGTACTGATGCATTGTACTGCTGCATTGTAGCTGTACTTTACAAAGTACTATTAATTGTATTCCATTGCAATTGATAGTACTTTACAGATATGTCACTCTGTAAGTTAAAATATTAAACTACAAAACTACAATGCAGCTGAGTATTTTACTGCCCTATTCCTCATAAAGAAAAAGATTAATACAGAAATTAATTATATTTAATTTTGTTTGACTGTTATATTTGTGAAACTTTTTTTCTGCATGACTACAACATTTAACATAACTTGCATTTTTTTTTTCGCCACAAATTGAAAAAAGATAGTAACTTAAGTATGCAGTACTTCAAATACTTTATCTTTTAAACATTGCTTATTTGCACCTAGTGTAAGGAATGAAATGAATATCTTAAAATTGTATATTTGCAATGAACCAAAATTAGTGATAGTCGAAAAAGAAAAAAAGTACTATCAATTGTATTCCCTTGTACTTCAATTAAACTAGATTTGGCATTTTCTTCATTTACACATGGATATGTTTAAAAGAGTAAATCTATCGATTTTCTTAAAAGGATATTGTATCAACATTTAAAAGATTGAGCTAAATGAATTCTTGTGCAGTGCTGTATTTATACTGAAGCAGTGTCTGTACTTGTAATTTTTTTGGCTACTATTAATTGTGATGCATAATTTGAATGTTATGAGTTCTAAATCTTAACTGAGAATAATCAGGTGAGTACATCTTAAATAATACTATTTAATTTAAAGTTTGTCTGTATAATATAATCTGTATATTTGAAAATTTTAAATACAATACTGTTAGTTTTAAATACCATGCTGTTAGTATAAACTTCAGAGATTTGAATGTGTTTTCTTTCAGATGGGAAACACATCAATGTGATAACTATTTTAAAAGCTTTTATTAAATGTATTTAATTGAAAGAATTGCATCACATAAAGTTCTGTGTATCATTTTATCAGAAACTTTTTTTTATGTCAAAATAAATAGCTTTTGGAAGGTTAGATTACTGAATACAACGATATTTTAACATTTAGCTAAACTTTGTTTTAAATATATTTTACTTCATATCCTCCATATTCGTAATATTTTTCATCATCTGTATTTATTCTCTACTAATTAATTTTAAAAAATGTGGCATTTTGCTAAAAGAAAAGAAAAATAAAGCTTCCGGTAATTTAACATAGTGAATTATAAATATTTCAAATAAAGTTGAACATAGAATTATGAAAATATTTGTAAGTATTCTATCCACAAATTTAAAATCATTTGATTCATTTTTCTTTTGTTGCGTATCCAGGCATTACTCGTTTTTATTATATTTATTTTATCAGTTCCGAAGTTTCCATGTTTGTTTACATTTGATGTCGCGCTGGCGATGAATTTGGGCTGTCTGATTGGCTTACTGAGAGCATTCGCTTAAAAGCTTCCGAGGTTTGCCGAACATTCCCTCGTCGGAGAGTGGTGCTCGGATCGGAGAGCTAACGGGCCATTTGAATGCCGATGTGCTAACAGTTAGCAAAATTGAGGTTTGCTAAAGAGCTAACTAACCAACTAGCTAAAGAGCTAAAACGTTACATTGAATTCGGCCCGAAATCTTATCACCTGTCAGATCATTT
>OU015499.1:119886507-119907213 GCA_907164885.2 Dolomedes plantarius | reverse complement strand
CGTAAATTTAATACCCATGTTTTGAGAATGGTTTAGGACAGACTTAACCAAGGACAGCTTTTCAAAAGCAAGTATGTCTACGATAATAACCTAGAATCCAAAGACACATTGGAATGGGTTTACGATTAAAAGAAAAAATAATATATTTAAAGCTTGTGTTCACGCCAGACGTGTTGATAAACTGTTTTACACTCCGCCTAAAATTGAACATAAAATAAAAGTGAAATTACTTAATAATCAGCAAGCAATTAATTCCTCGATGAAATTTAATTTAACATCTTTTATATATAAATAACTAGCTGATACCCGTGCTTCGTACGGAATACATTCAAATTGAATACAACGGTCAATGTATGAATTAATGCCTATATAATATATATTATAGATATATATACACACACACACACACACACACACAACGGTCAATGTATGCAATTAATTTGAATGTGTGATATCCATAAAACTTACTGTTTGAATTAATTTTTAAAAAACTTCCATCTCAATTAGTACAGTGGTTAAATTTATCTTTATCGTATTTTAATATATTTTTGTCAATTTATTTCGTTGTTATGCACGTGACTCAAAACTAATTTAAAGTTCACAAAAGAAAAGAACCACGTGATCAGCATTTAATAAATTGAATTCTAAAAATTAATCTTTATGAATCATCAAAAATCAAAAAATGGAGGTAAAGATTCGAAAAGATTTCACTTTAAAGGAATTTTAGGATCTTTCTCGTGATATAAATTTTATAACCCTCCGATTATTATTTAAATGAAACTTTAAAGAATGCTTCAAAACAGCTTAAAAATTCATTTAAAAAAATTAAGAATTTTTCAAAAATCTTTCTTAGTGCACCCTACACTAAGAAGGATCGCCATGCAAAATTTCAGGCTTTTGGTCTGTGCGTATATGTCAGTCAGTCGATCTTACGGAACTGTTTATATATATATATATAATATAGTATATATAGATTTGTGTATGTACGTCTATCTATCTGTTTATATATATATATATATATTATATATATATTATATATATACACACAGATGCTGTTCACACATTTTTTAGACGATGTATATGTTATTCAAAAAACTAAATTACATAAAATTCTTGTGTTTTAATGTTCTATTTGTCATCCCTTATTCTGAAACTATCTTCGACACCGCAATTTCCATGATAATAATGCCTTTTGAAGTGTCCGAAGAGGTTCTATACCATTCTCCTGAACAGCTTTCCAGAGTCCTGTAAGGGTTTTGGGACGACGTTTGGATAATGCAGATTTAAAAGTCCGAAAGCACAAAAATCCATAGGTGATACATCGGGAGATTTAGTAGGGATATCAGTGAAGGGTATGGCCTTGGTACCAGTTTTTGTTCCATTTTTTAGGAAATTTACAGTGGATTTTGATGTGTGACTGCTATCTTTGTCCTGATGGAGTCTCACAGATTGATAGCACTGTGGGTAAAGCGATGGTATTCATTCAGAAAATTGGCGATAAAATATGTTCCTGATAGTATTTGGAGTTAATCTTGACATTTTTCCCACTCTCTTTATTTTAACTTGCCATTATAAGAAAAACCAGCAACAATCATGAATCCCTTTGAAAAACTTTCTTTCGATTCTTTGAACCATGTACTTAAATTTTTTTTCTCCCCTTCTATGATAATAAACGGCTTTTTTTGTTGCAATCATTTAAATACACCATGATTCATATTGTGACAATTGTTTTCCATTTTTCTTTGGATAAGTGTTTCTCATATAGATTCTGCAGCGTGTCCTGCGTTCAGCGATATGATTTGGAAGAAGACGATGCACATTGCGTTTTTTTCGCTTTCTTAAGATTTAAATCACGTTTATCATTTGTTTACAGTGGACACCGAGCATTTTAATGATTTGCAACTGTCCTTTGACTAGGGGGATTTTCTTTTAACATTAAACAACGTACCTTTGCAATAGTCGAAGATGTTCGTTTTTTCCTTGGATACTTGTTTGGAATTTTTGTCCCACTTGAGGCTCCAATTTGACGTTTTTTCCTTTCTTGTTGACGATGTTACCTATCGACGCTTAGATATCACAAAACCATGACTCTCCACATCGTTTTGGATAACGGAGTATGCATATTTCTCTTCGAAAGAGCATAATGTAGCTTCGAACCACTGCTTTGTTAAAATGCCATTTTGAATAAAAACAAAACTTTCAAGCTGCAGACGATAATTTTGACTTTTAAAAACATAGTACAATTGCAATTATTTCTTTGCAGCAAACGATTTTTATTACCGCTTACCAAAATCGTCTAAAAAATGTGCGAACAGCCTCTGATATATATAATGTTATTTCTCATTGTTATTTAAAACTGAATACAAGTCAACAATTTATAACGAAAATATATTTTCAAGCTCGGAAGTTTCTGGTTTTATTGCAACTTACTAATTACTGCCTATAATTTTATAACTGAAAACAGGGAGAAATCGTCAAGGTATCTTTTATACACGGGACCCACGGGCTTTCTAAATTATCAAACCACTGATCTAAGAGACATTTTACTCCACTTACTTCTATCCGTATAAGCATACCACAGAATAATGGAGCCTTGATGCAAGAGTCATTCCAAAGCAGACGAAATCTTATCCCTGTCAGATCATTTAAAGCGTTGTTTTTCACTCTTTGAAAATTACAACAGTATGTACGCAGCAAACAAATCAATAAATTTTATTTAAAACAGCCATAAGGTATCGGTGGCAGTCGAGTGACATGAAACTGAATTACATCATCACCCGAGAATATCGATACAGAGTAAGCCTCTTGTATTTATAACATACAATTGACTCTTGCAGAGCTTAAAAACATATATTTACACTCACCTTAATCTTTCCCGAACTGATACTTCGTTAACGGACGCTTCCACGAGCTGAGGCAAACGGTAAAAAGATGAATGCAAAACACAGAACTCGAGGAAGAGCTAGGAACAGATTAAAGCAGCTTGCTGCGTTTGGCTCGTTGTCTAAAGCGTTAACAGTTAACTCAAGAGATATTCGCTCGACGTAGTTCAGTCCACTGAGACGTCATCTGCGTGACGTTATGGGCCTGTTTAAGTGGTTAGCACTATCCCAGCGTAATTATAAAATTTGACGACACTCAGTCGCTAAATTATTTACTACCACGTGGAAAATGCAATAAAAAGCACCATAAATATGATACGGATACCTTTCACGATAAATAAACATGATATCATACACGTATTTGAAATCTGTGAAATTCGCATGGGCCTTAAGTCCCGGGTATACCAAATTTTAGAAAATGACGTGTAGGGAGTGACGAGTAGGGATTATTAATCGACAATAATGCTCATTGGTAGATTTACAATTTACGTCACGATGACGGCATTTTCGAACGGTGAAATTTTCGTATGTCACGAGACTAGGGCCTAATGCGACACAAGATCCCAAATAAATTCGCATCATGTGTCATAATCGTATACGTTATGTTGCCTTTATTACATTATCCCAATGGTGCTAAAATCGGATTGATCAACTTATCAATTACATTCTCAAGTAATTTCGTATCACGTATCATATCTGTCTCATGTCTATGTGCTTTTACTACATTTATCCACATGGTGCTTAAAATATTACTTGAGAGTGTAACTGAAAAATCAGGGATTTTCAGTTACACTCTCAAGTATTTCGTATCACGTATCATATCCGTATCATGTCTAGTTGCTTTTATTACATTTATCCACATGGTGCTAAAATCGGATTTTTCAGTTACATCTCAAGTAATTTCGTATCACGTATCCTATCCATATCATGTCTATGTTGCTTTTATTACATTTATCCCCATGGTGCTAAAATCGGATTTATCAGTTACCCTCTCAAGTAATTTCCCAATCACGTATCATATCCGTATCATGTTATGTTGCTTTATTACATTTATCCACACGGTGCTAAAATCGGATTTTCAGTTACATCAAGTAATTTCTTATCACGTATCATAACGTACATGTCTATGTTGCTTTTATTACATTATCCACATGGTGCTAAAATCGGATTATCAGTTACATCCTCAAGTAATTTCGATCACGTATCATATCCGTTTCATGTCTATGTTGTTTATTACATTATCCGCATGATGCTAAAATCAGATTTATCATTTTACTCTCAAGTAATTTCGTATCACGTATCATATCCATATCATGTCTATGCTTTTATTACATTTATCCACATGGTGCTAAAATCGAATTTATCAATTTATCAATTACACTAAGATGTTATCAGCCGTTGAACATAATTCACAAATACATTTATTATTACTTTGATTTAAGGGATAGAACTTCAAACTGGCGTTGAAAAATTGAGTTACTTCAATCGATTAGATTACAGGGCGCCATACATTACGAGTGATGATTGAAAACAAAATTCCAGTAGTTGTGACGTAATGCTGCTAATACAGCAACTACATTTCAGCTTTCCGATCTGTCGCTTTAAAATGACGTCAAAGTGATCTAATTTTTCTGCCCAGTTTTCGTAGCAGATATCCTGATTCTAACTGAAGATAAAGAGTACAGTTTATTGCCGTCAACAATAATTGAATCGTTTAATTCAGAAATCCGTCAGCAGCCTTTTTTTGGATAGTTTATTTTTTTGCAGAATTAGTGTCTTCTATCGTAAACAAATATTTTGTACAGAAATCTGCAATACCATTCTGCTTTACGGGTTACTATTAACAGTGCACATAAACTATATTGCAGAAGTGTATAATTCTATTAAAAATGGAATGTTTTTCTTTGAAAAAATTTGAAAAGCGCACTTAACGGGTTTCTGAAATAAACAATTCAATTGCGTTCCGGTATTGACGTAACTAATAGCGTCGCAGCCAATAAAGCCATACTAAATCACATACAGTATACGTATTTTTATGTCATTTGACGTACTTTTCGAAAGCAAGTATTGTGTCAATAATAGCCTAGAATCCAAACACCCATTTTAAGGGTTTTTTAAGAATGAATTATATATAATATATGGCTTTTTGTCTAGGATACGCAGGGATACGGGTGTATCCCAACCTTTTTTTTAAAAGTATTACTTTGGCTTAACTTAACCGAAATATTAACTTAACCGAACTTTAACTAACCAAACTTTAACTTAACCGAAAGGAATTACGAATCAATTGCTAATATATAACAAAAAGTATATATATTACAGTGGAATCTCGATCGATCGTTTCGGATCCATCGTTTTTCCGTATGTGTCGTTCATTTATCCAGTCCCAACGATCATATTGCTTTGTTATGTTTCCGCATCTATCGTTTTCCCGTATTTATCGTCATTTCAATCGGTCCCTTGAAAAACGATAGATCGAGATTCCACTGTATATATATATATATATATATATATATACAGTAAGCACCACTTATAGTGATCAGGTTATAAGAATCAACCGTTTATAAGAATCAATAACGTAAAAACAAAATCAAATGTATATTTCCATGTTAAAATTTTCGCTTTAAAGAATCAATCCACCGGTTTTAAGAATCAGTTTACGCTCTTCGCTTTCCTTTCATTTTCCAAAAAAAGCCACTTAAACCCTCAAAAGGTACGAAGTTGTTCTTATTCTTTTTAAAAGAAAGAGTGATAAGATGGGATAGAATACAGTCGTAAAATGCATTCCTTTCTTTGTTAGACATAACATAATAGTTTCTCCTTTAACGCTTTAGCACAACACTGTCCTATTAGCTTGACCCAGGGAGTATCCTACCCGTGCAGATCCGATTTCACTTTTCTCCACTGACAAACAAATACACGGACTCTTTTTTCCCACCTCCCACATCCTGGTTGCGGCTTCCTGAACCATGAAACACATTAAATCTTCGGGGAAGTGTCCACTATCGCTTAGAAAACGTGACATTATTAGATTCAGCACGTTATCAAACCGTGAAACGTAAGCTAGAAGGTGAATCTTGGTCCTGAGACTATTGGTATTGAAAGAGTTCTCAACAGCCTCCTGAAAACTTCATTACGTCAGACTACCATAGAAAACTTTTTCTTGCACCATTCCTGTAGTTGATGAAATGTTTAAACTGTTAAGCAGGTATGTTGTAACAAATATTGGATTTCTTTCTTCTCTACTATAATCATGTGTATCTACTAATAGGTCTAGAAATTAAGTTGTATTTTTAAATTATAAAAATAATTTTAATAAAGTATAATTAACGTAAATTAAAGAGTATTTTATAGTAAATTATCTAATATATGTATATATAGGTGTGTGTGTGTTCCTGTCGAAAACCTAAATTTCGGCTATAAGACTCAACCGCTTATAAGAATCAAAAACAGTAATAACAAACGTGATTCTTATAAGCGGAAATCACTGTATATATATATATATATATATATATATATATATATATATATATATATATATAAAGCGAATGAAATTAATCGAAAACTAATGCATATTTACTTCCCTGTACAGAAAAAATAATCACTCATATTACATGAGAAACAATAAATATTTTCACACGAAACTGAAGTTCTGTTCATCTGTGCTCTAATCATCTTTAAACCTGCGGCTGATTTGCACGGAATTCACTCTCTAGAACCTGCAGGAAATGAAGTGTACCTCTGAATGAATTTTACATCACGCTTTACGTTGATTATTTACTCCTCACATTTAAGGTCCCTGTATAATACATTCTCGTCTTTTCTGTTTTCTCAGCATTACCTTAAATAGCGATTTCTGAAGGTCACTATATGGTTTGGTTTCTGATAGTTCAGCTGTGTTGCTAGCAATGAATTTATTTCTAATGCATCGGTATGATCAACAGATCGATCGTGGAAGTTTTTTGTTCATTCGATCCGATTCGCATTAATTGTTTATATTTCCAGTTTCAGATCTACACTCAGACTGTAATTAGCTCATCCAAATTTTTTTTTTTTCATTGAAGTCAACATCTTTGGAGCTTATTTTGACTGAATTTAAGCAATGGAGTTACGTGAAATGGGGAACACAAACGCATAATCAGTGATATATGTCACTCTACGCGCGGATATAATGCTACTGTTGAATCTAATTTGACAGGAAAGCCGTGAAATTATTGGACGTTTTAGTTTTTTACCACGACCCGTTTCCGATACAAGTAAGACAGTGATTTATTTCGAATGCCCTCCCCCGATTTTTTGTTACAAAAAAAAAAAAATTGGCGTGAAACAAAAACCCAATAGATGGCGCAATATCTACTTAAAATTAGAATATGAATGCCAAAAGACTTCATAGGTGTATGATAAACGATAAGAAGAAGAAACGATCAATAATAAAAAAAAAAAATGGTTTAAACATCTGCTTCCGAGAATTTCTCGTAATAGCCAGAGACGAAAAAAAAAAAAAAAAAACCTCAGTACCGCGCCAATCATCAATTTCAAACCTCAAAAGGGTTTTTGACCGATAAGATAACTATTAAAAAAATCATCTTTAAACAGGGTTCAATATCTTATCGAAGAGGGGAGGGGGGCTGGAATTAGATTTGAAGTACCATGTCTGGTGTTGCATGGCTTGTGTTCTCAATTTATTCTTACACCAGCTGAAAACCCGCACTTCGCTACGGAGTACATTCAAATTAATACAACGGTCAATGTATGCAATTCATGCCAAAAAACAAACAAAAAAATACATTTAAAAAAAATCGTAACGGATATTTTTAAAGACAAAATAATGTAGAAGAAAATATTCAAATTAAATCTAATATAACTTACTAAAGGATATAGTATAGTGAGTATAGTACAGTTTAAGGAACATTTCTTTTACTGTATTTTAATATTTTTTTGGATAATGTCCAATCGTCTGCCGCATTAGCAAGAAATTTTTTTTTGTCTATTTCGTTGTTATGCACGTGACGCAAAATTTAAAGAAAAGAAACCACGTGATCAGCATTTAATAAAAGAAATTCTAAAAATTAATCTTTAAAAATTCACCAAAAATCAGAAAATGGAGGTAAAGATTTGAAAAGGATTTCATTTTAAAGGAATTTTTATGATATTTCTCGCAATATAAATTTTTATAACCCTCAGTTTATTATTTTAAATGCAAACTTACAAAAGGTACAAAACAGCTTAAAAATTTAATTTAAAAAAATCTAATAAGATTATTTCAAAATCTTTCTTAGTGCACCCCTGCACTATAAAAGAATCGCGATGCAAAATTTCAGCCCTTTAGGTCCAGCGGTTTGGTCTGTGCGTTATGTGTTAGTCAGTCAGTCAGTTACGGAACTGTTTTATATATATAGATAAGGGATTTCTCAATCTTAATAAATATTTTTCGATGGCAACAGGTCTTGACAAGTGAGTTTTGATGTCACTGCGAGGTACAGGGTTAGTAACATCTTCTTTTCTATTGATAGTTAATGGAGGTCTCCGCTGTAGTTCAATCCTCCCTGTGGACTCAAATCGTTTGAAAAAAAATTCCACCTCCTGTGTTGTTAGGAGACGCTCTTTATCTGATACAGTGTTTTTCAGGTCCATTCCAGACCAAATATGATGACGTAAAAACCGCGCGCTTGAGCTTATAAATTCATTGATTAGGGCCTTTCACATAGGAGTCCGTTGCGTAGCGTTAAGGAAAGATGACGTTGAGACGAAATAAACCAATCATAGGCGTTAAAATTTCATTGCTAATCGTTTGGAGGCCTATGATTGGTTTATTTTCGTCTCAACGTCATCTTTTCCTTAACGCAACGCAACGGACTCCTATGTGAACAGGCCCTAAAAGATATAAACAAATAAATCGCACTGAAATTAATATTAATATTTAATGAGGATAAACTTCGTTCGTTTGATTATTTTGTAATCTAAATATTTAAGGCTGCTATGTACTAAGAAAAAAAAATCGAATTTCCCTTTTCCTCTTCTTGCAGACTCTTGTTGTGGGATGAGTCCAGTTGACAGTTCGAGAATTCCAACCCCCCTTATTATTGACATTTTGAGGGATTGTAATGGCTCTCTCTCTAGGGGGGTTAAGCGCTGCCCCCAATTTTTTATTTAAAATATATTTTTGTCAACTATTTACAGGTACATAAATGCTGATAATCAAATAAAATTGGTACTGTCAGATAGCCTGAAATTTTTTGCAAAGCGCTACAGGATTCATTTTATAAATTTCGTCCACCGAAAGAATTTATGAGCGTTTAAAACACACTATACCAGATTTTCCCCCGAATACTTTAAATTTTAAAATATTAATTGCATTTTTAAAAAAAAACGAAAAATGTACACAAATGTAAAATTTCTTTCTCTATGAGAGTAAAATTTTTTTAAAAAAATCTTTGAAACCAAGTCGGCAATCGTGGACAAATTTTCTCCATAGGTTAACATTGAGGTGAGCGAATCCAATGGGGTTAGTACATAGCAGCTTAAGAATTAAATCTAACCAAAAACAAAATGTTAGATAAGTGGAAAAAATTATTTTTTGGTTGCATCCACGTGAGTTAAATAAATTTTTTTTTATTTAACAAAGATATAAAATTAAATTGCAATGAAATTAATATTAATATTTACGAGGTTATTTTTCCTATTTCAATATATTTGTTTTCCCCGGCGTTGCCCGGGTATTTGGGGCATCTCGGTTTATTTCGTCATTTTGGACGTTTAATTTCTCCCCCTTCTCACGCCCCATGCCTATGGGTGGAACTTGGATTTAAACGACATCGGGAGTGTCATTATTCATCTCAGCGATCCTGAAAACTATGGACTCGACACTAATCTCGGTTTTTTTATAAGTCACTCCCCCCCCCCCCGGGTGCACTAAACTTGGGCTTAAATGTCATCGAGATTGTCACCAATCAGCTCAGCGACCCCGAAAACTATGGATTCGACACTGGTCTCGGCCAGTTTGGACATCCGCCCCCGTCCTATGCGAATGGGTGCTGAACCTGCAGTTAAACGACATCTGGAGTATCACTATTCATCTCAGCGACCTCGAAAACTATGGATTTCACACTAATATCAGCCATTTTCTGTTATTTTTTCCATGTCACCCCTTCCCACCCCACCCCTAGGGATGTCTTACCCCCATATATATATATATATATATATATATATATATATATATATATATATATATATATATATATATACAGTCGAACCTCCATATATCGAAGTAGCAAAAGGCGCGAAAAAAAATTCGATATATAGAAATTTCGATATATAGAATTGAGCTTAGTCTTATCATAATTCTCCTTAAAAAAAAAAAAAAAAAAAAAAAAAAAAAAAAAAAAAATTAAAGCTAATTTTCGTATACGAAACTCCACTTCTAATTTATATGCGAATCCCATTAAATGAAAGTTAATAACCAAGAATGAATTAATATGAAAGATTTATTGAGTACTACATATCTTTAAAAAAACAATACAGACAGTGGTTACAATGATCACAGTTACATTCTTTAAAAAAAAAACTACGATTATCTTGCTGAACAGTTAGTTTTGCGGAAAGGTGAAAGAAATGTTCGTATTTATTCAGTCCACTAAAAACTTCATCAGGGACATTATCCGCGAATTGAAATCCACGACGTATTGTTTGAAATGCCAAAAATTGGGAGATTCTATTCTAAAGTGGAAAAAAATCTCCCAATCTGTCTTGAAAAAAATTTCGATATATAGAGATTTTTTCGATATATAGAAACAATTTTTCTATGTAATGAACATGGAGATTTGCTAAGAGTTCGATATATAGAAAATTTCGATATATGGAGGTTCGACTGTATATATATATATATATATATATATATATATATATATATATATATATATATATATATATATATATATATATATATATACCTTGCTATACGGCCGCTCTTTATACGGCATTTCGATATAACGGTCTTTTTAAATTATGATACTTTTTCTATTTACGCCCCACAATGTTACGTTTTACGGCCACAACAGCGGAAAGAGGTGATGGCATGTTATAGATTAGTAATTCTTCATGTTAATGTTCATCACCAAATTAAAACACTTTTTAAACATTTTATTTTATGTTTTTTTATTATATGTATACATATCTGCATATGATTTCTGTTGTTTTTTGTTTATATGTTTGTTTTTTGAATTTCTATTTATTATAACATTGTTTTATACTTTTATTTTTATGTAAGCATTTTTATAGGAAATAAACATAATTAAATGCTTTATCGACTAAAAACTATATTATTTATAAAAAATTGGAACAGATCCAATTAAATTTGTATGGGTTTGCATCACAATAATTGATTCTTTATACGGCTTTTCACTTTACGACCATCTTTTCCGGAATGTACCTAGGCCGTAAAGCGAGGTACATATATATACTAGCTGAAAACCCGCGCTTCGCTACGGAGTACATTCAAATTAAATACAACGGTCAACGTATGCACTTTATGCCAAAAAATAAATATATATATTTATAATAAATGCGATGATCAATGTATACAACTGATGTAAAATATATATCTATCTATATATATATATATATATATATTTATAAAAAAATCGTAAGGGATATGCATTTTTTTGGATAATATCCAATCGTCTGCTGCATTAGAAAGAGAAAAAAATATTTTTTTTGTCTATTTAGTTGTTACGCACGTGACGATAAATTTATTGAAAGTACCAGAAAAAGAAATCACGTGATCAGCATTTAATAAATTAAATTCTAAAAATTAATCTTTAAAAATTCACCAAAAATCAGGAAATGGAGGTAAAAATTTGAAAAAGATTTCATTTTAAAGGAATTTTTATGATCTTTCTCGTGATATAAATTTTATAACCCTCAATGTATTATTTTAAATGCAAACGTAAAAAAGTTTAAAAAACAGCTTAAAAATTTAATTTAAAAAATCTAAGAAGAATTTTTGAAAAATCTTCCTTAGTGCACCCCTACACTATTAGAAGAATCGCCATGCAAAATTTCAGCCCTTTAGGTCCAGCGGTTTGGTCTGTGCGTTGTATGTCAGTCAGTCAGTCAGTCAGTGAATGAATGAGTCAGTTACGGAACTGCTTTATATATATATATATATATATATATATATATTTATAAATTAAAACTAACAAAAACAAACAGTTCGACAAGTTTAAGAAATAATTTTTGGGTTGTACCCACGTGACGTACAAAAATGTTAAAATTATTAGAAACTTCTTTTTTTATTTTTTTTCCATGTTTTATTAACTTGCTCTCTTGTTTGCGTGTGTGTTTGTGAGTTTATCCAGTACAAATCTTGCAATCGATTTTTAACTAACTTCCCGACTAGATAGACATTTGAAACTTTTAGAATGGCTCAAGACACGATGACAATGCATTTTTTAAATACTTTTAGCCATCTTTAAACAGATTTTTACCATGTTTTTATTATTTTCAGTCAATTTTGTTTTGTAGACTGGTGCAGCCATCTATCGACCGGGACGGGAAAGAAAAGTTAAACGCAAGTTAACTTCCCATTAACTTCATTTTGTTTCAAGTTGATGGGATAATTCATCAAACATTTTTTTTTAAAAGTATTTATTAATACAGTCGAACCTCCATATATCGAAGTAGCAAATTGCTGGAAAAAAAATTCGATGTATAGAAATTTCGATATATAGAATTGATCTTCGTTTTATCATAATTCTTCTAAAATTATAAAATTAAAGCCAATTTTCGTATGCGAAACTCCATTTCTAATTTATATACGAATCACATTAAATGGAAGTTTAAAACTAAAAATAAATTAATATAAAAGATTCTTTGAGTACTGCATACCTTTAAAAAGCACACTAATCCAGACAGTGGTTACAATGATCACTGTTACATTCTTTTAAAAAAACTACGAATATCTTGCTGAACAGCCAGTTTTGCGGAAAGATCATCAAAGAAATGTTCGCATTTATTCAGTCCACTAAAAACTTCATCAGGGACATTTTCCGCGAATTGAAGTCCACGAAGTATTGCTTCAAACGCCAAAAATTGGGAGATTTTATTCTAAAGTGGAATAAAATCTCCCAATATGTCTTGAAAAAAAATTTCGATATATAGAGATTTTTTCGATATATAGAAACAGTTTTTCTATGCAATGAACATGGAGATTTGCAAAGAGTTCGATGTATAGAAAATTTCGATATAAGGAAGTTCGATATATGGAAGTTCGACTGTACATAGAATTGTCAAATTTATATGATTCAACAGAAAATTTTAAAACATGGTATATAAAAAGTTCTTTTTATTATATTATTTAAAATTCAACAGAAATTTTAAAACATGGTATATAAAAAGTTCTTTTTATTATATTATTTAAAATTCATATCGGGTAATAACCCTCTTTTACACCGTTATAAGTCTCATTAAAACGGTTTATTCCTCTTATACCGATAGATAAGTTTTCAGCATGTTTTCAAATGCAAGTCTCAAATTTACGTTCATTAAAATGAAGCACAGCATATATTATACTGACAGAAGTCACCGGACGTCTAAAGCACAGAAAAAAAAAATAATTACGTTCATTTAGATAAAGTTTTTCGCGGTAAACGGGAATTCATTCACCAATTAAAACATCCTGGTTTCTTACCATAGGCTGCAGCCTCTGAAGTTCACAGCTTACCCAGCAATTGCAAAAAAAACTGAGCGAATTTTAAATGCAGAAAGAAAACGGAACTGTTAATAATAGTGAAAGTGAAATCACGGTTTCAACCTTAAATTGTATGAAATACTGAGAGCCATCAAGTTCCTATTACGGTTTTGACAAAGACCTACAGTCGTTAATGCTTATATTCGATCTTAAGTCAAGTTACAGTCGATCTTCACTAGATATCAAAGTAAATTTAAAATAATTACAAGATAAAAAGACTTTTTATATACCATGTTTTTAAATTTTCTGTTGAATCATATAAACTTGACAATTATATGTATTAATAAATACTTAAAAAAAATTTTTTTTTGATGAATTATCCCATCGACTTGACAGAAAATGAAGTTAATTGGAAGTTAACTTGCATTTGACTTGTATGACTTGTTGCATTTGACTAGTTCCCTTTCCGGCCAAAAGATGGCTGCACCAGTACCACAAAACAAAATTAACTGAAAATAACTGAAAATTAATTTAATTCTGCTTAAAGATGGCTAAAAGTATTAAAAAAATGCATTGTCATCGTGTTCTGAGCTATTCTAAAAGTTTCAAATGTCTAGCTAGTCGGGAAGTTGGTTAAAAATCGATTGCAAGATTTGTACGGGACAAACACACAAACAAACACACACACAAACAAACACACACACAAACAAAAAAACACACAAACAAACACACACACAAACAAAAAAAACACACAAACAAACACACAAGAAAGCAAGTTAATAAAAACATGGTAAAAAAAAGATTAATTTCGATATCTAGTCAAGATCGATGTCAGTAACTGGATATTGATTTTCAGGAGATATCACAGTAAATTTTAACCCTTCAGCGGGCGCGCCAATTTTTGGAACACCAGCAGGCGCGCGTTGCCTAAAGTGCAACGCCTCTTTCAACCTTGATTATTCCTTTTGAAATAAACCTTTTTTTTTCAAATTGAAAATAATAATTCTGCGTTTTATGACAAGACATAAAATGTTTATAATATTCAGATATATTAGAATTAAAGGTCAAAGAATGCAGATACAATCGCCTTATTTGAAAACTGCCCGGTTTATTGGATCGAAGGACAACTTGCAAATGGATTCCTATTATGTCCAAAAACCTTAAAAAAACAACGAGATTGTCCATCTTCGTGATATGCGGGATACCGTGTAAAAGCTGCACATTGGATCGACTACACCAACTCTTGCTTTTGTCGCATTGTAATCCAGTATAATCGCTGGTTCACCACGGTTAAACCACGACCAACAATGAATGGAAAGGAATACAAGGGTCGAAAATTCAGACCCGTATTAGAAAGGGTGTAGCAATAAACAGAAACTGCTAAGAACATTCATACCTTACACGTAAAAACAAACCATTCAAAATTACGAAAATGTTGCGCGCCCGCTGAAGGGTAAAAAAACAATTACCTTTGATACCTGGTGAGGATCGATTTTCAAATATTGGCATTAAAGACTGTAAGCTCCTCAGCAAACACGACAATTGTCAAAATTTGTGAGGAAAAATCCATAAGGAAATCAAAAACATAAATCTATTGAGGTCAAGGCTGTCAAATTTCGTAAAGGAAACAAAATGAACCCAAAAATCGAAATTAGCCGCAGGAAATCAGTCTTTCATCGACTGGAATCATTAGCAGCGTCGTTTTTTGAAGATGACATCGTTTTCCGATTTCCTTTATCTTTAGCACATACCGAACATAACATTAAAACATCACGTGCAGGATATAGCCCATTAAGTGGACGACCCCCCCCCCCCCCCCCCCCCAAAAAAAAAAAAAAAAAAAAAAAAAAGAATAATAATAAAAACGAAATTCCCCGAGGCATGATTCTACCAATTTCTGCGAGAATTGCAATTTTGAGGAAAACTTCGCTTCAGCCGGTCTTCCGCGGACAAAGAAATTCCAACATTTTTTGGGAGGACGGCAGATTTGTCAAGTTGACCCATAAAAACGAAACGCTGCTCGTCAACTTGTACGAAAATTACAGTCTCGAGGTGGTAAATTCGTTTTTTTTTTTGGTCTTATACGTACACCGAACGTAGGATTTTCAATTTAAGAGACATATAATTGACCTCGGAAAACATGTCTGCCGCGGGGAAGGGTCTATCGATACATACGAGGCGTTTATAGACAATTTTTAAGGTTTTGAGGATAAATTCATTTAATTCAATGTTTGACAGAGAAGGCGTAAAGCGTATTTTTAACGTCTTAAAGGAAAAGTGATATACTCCCTAAATCCCAAAATATGTGTCAAAATTAATTGCACATTCTTTTCAAATGTTAAATGTGACACTTATTTTAGGATAGAGGCTGTATCATACTGACCCATATAACGATGTGACAAATATATAAGTGGAAGCTGGAAGCATTTTATAACAAGGTTTCAAGGATAAATACTTTAATAGAAGTATTTCTGACTAGAAACAAGAGAATCTTTTTCTTTTTAGCTTTATGGGGTAAAGAAAGCATCGAAATAACACAGATCTCGAAATTTACCGCAGGGAACAGTCTTATAACTTACTAGCTGAATACCTCGCTACGGTGTACATCCAAATTAAATACAACTGTCAATATATGCAGTTAATGCCAATAAATAGATAAATAAATAAATATATTAATGAAAATATCGTAACGGATATTTTTATTGACAAAATAATGTAGAAGAAAATATTGAAATTAAATCTAATAGAACATGCTAAAGAATATAGTACAGTTAATATAGTACAGTTTGAGGACCATTTCTTTTACTGTATTTTAATATTTTTTTCGATAATGTCCAATCGTCTGCCGCATTAGAAAAAAAAAATTGTCAATTGATTTCGTTGTTATGCACGTGACGCAAAATTAATTTAAAGTATCACAAAAAGAAAAGAAACCACGTGATCAGCATTTAATAAATTAAGTTCTAAAAATTAATCTTTGAAAATTCACCAAAAATCAGAAAATGGAGCAAAATAATCGAAAAAGATTTCATTTGAAAGGAATTTTTATGATCTTTCTCGTGATATACATTTTATACCCTTCAGATTATTATTTTAAATACAAACTTTAAGGAATGTTACAAAAACAGCTTAAAAATTTAACTTAAAAAAATTTAAGATTTTTTCGAAAAATCTTTCTCAGTGCACCCCTATACACTATAAGAAGAATCGCCATGCATAATTTCAACATTTTAGGACCAGCGGTTCGGTCTGTGCGTTATTTGTCTGTCTGTCAGTCAGTCAGTCAGTTACGGAACTGTTTTATATATATAGCCTACAACTAAAACAATTGGTAAGATGGTTTTGAGGAGGCAAACTCGTTAAATTCAACAATTTTTTTACACTGACACAGAGCGAATTTTTAGCATCAAGTTAAACTGATATTTAGGGATGTGAAATTTTCGTATGTTCGAAATAGATGCGAATAAATGCGAAATTTTCCGCTATGAGCAAATAAATGCGAAAATTATTTTTTTTTTACTACTTTTCGGCGAAAACTCGGCGATAAACGGTTTTTTAAGCAAAATTAGGTGATAATAGTAAAAATTTATTAACGTAATTGTTTATCTAAGACCATCCACGGTCTTTAACCGAGAGATCTCACTCTTGAAAAGTGCTTATTACATATTGTTAAGGACTTAAGGAAGAGAATGTGGAGACTACTTCAATGTTAGCTTTTGAATAAGAATTTTGATACCTTACCAAGTACGTGAAATTGTGATTATTTTTAAATAAATGCAAAATTTTTGAATATATATATATATACAGAGGCTGTTCACACATTTTTTAGACGATGTATATTGTATTCACAAAACTAAATTACATAAAATTCTTGTGTTTTAAATGTTCAATTTGACATCCCTTATTCTGAACTATCTTTCGACACCGCAATTTCCAGGATAATAATGCCTTTTGAAGTGTCAGAAGAGGTATTCTATCCCATTCCTCCTGAACAGCTTTCCAGAGTCCTGTAAGGGTTTGGGGACGACGTTTGGATAATGCAGATTTTACAAATCCGAAAGCACAAAAATCCATAGGTGATACATCGGGAGATTTAGTAGGGATATCAGTGAAGGGTATGGCCTTGATACCAGTTTTTTGTTCCATTTCTTTTAGGAAATTTACAGTGGATTTTGATGTATGAATGCTAGCTTTGTCCTGATGGAGTCTCACAGATTGATGGCACTGTGGGTAAAGCGATGGTATTTCATTCAGAAAAATTGGCGATAAAATATGTTCCTGATAGTATTTGGAGTTAATCTTGACATTTTTTTTCCACTCTCTTTATTTTTAACTTGCCATTATAAGAAAAACCAGCAACAATCATGAATCCCTTAGAAAAACTTTCTTTCGATTCTTTGAACCATGTACTTAAATTTTTTTCTCCCCTTTTATGATAACAAATGGCTCTTTTTTTTTGTTTGTTGCAATCATTTAAATACACCCATGATTCATCTATTGTGACAATTGTTTTCCATTTTTCTTTGGATAAGTGTTTCTCATATAGAATTCTGCAGCGTGTCCTGCGTTCAGCGATATGATTTGGAAGAAGACGATGCACATTGCGTTTTTTCGCTTTCTTAAGATTTAAATCAACGTTTATCATTTTGTTTACAGTGGACACCGAGCATTTTAATGATTTTGCAACTGTCCTTTGACTAGGGGGATTTTCTTTTAACATTAAACAACGTACCTTTGCAATAGTCGAAGATGTCCGTTTTTTCCTTGGATACTTGTTTGGATTTTTTATCCCACTTGAGGCTCCAATTTGACGTTTTTTTTTTCCTTTCTTGTTGACGATATTACCTATCGACGCTTTAGATATCACAAAACCATGACTCTCACATCGTTTTTGAATAACGGAGTATGCATATTTCTCTTCGGAAAGAGCATAAATGTAGCCTTCGAACCACTGCTTTGTTAAAAACGCCATTTTGAATAAAAGCAAAACTTTCAAGCCGCAGACGATAATTTTGACTTTTAAAAACATAGTACAATTGCAGTTATTTCTTTTGCAGCAAACGAGTTTTTATTACCGCTTACCAAAATTGTCTAAAAAATCTGCGAACAGCCTCTGTATATATATATATATATATATATATATTTGAGAATAAATGCGAAATTTTATGTATTGCAATTTTATTTGTGAAATTTCTATATTTTTAATGCGAAATTTACGTACCCCTACTAATACGTATTATTTTAACCTCAAAAGGAGTACATCAATATGTATGGAAACTACACGAATTTTATTGTAACGAAGTTTCGAGGTTAAATTACGTTTACTCGTCGCGTTTCAGGCAAGAAACGGAATTTTTTTTTCTTAACGTTATGGGGTGTAACAGGTGTTAAAGTAACTCAGACCTCGAAATTTGCCGCAGGGAACAGCAAGAATATGTATGAAAGCTGAAACAATTTTCAAAAAAGGTTTTGAGGGTAAATTTGCCTTACTGAACCTTTTTAACCCTTCAGCGGGCGCGCCGATTTTTGGAACACCAGCAGGCGCGCGTGGCACAAAATTCAACGTCTCTGTCAACCTTGATTATTCCTTTTGTAATAAACTTTTTTTTTTCAAATTGAAAATAATAATTCTGCGTTTTATGATAAGATAAGATATAAAATATTTATAATATTGAGATTATTTATAATTAAAGGCCAAAGAATGCAGATACAATCGCCTTATTTCGAAACTGTCCGGTTTATTGGATATAAGGACAACTTGCGAATTGATTCCGATTATGTCCAAAACCCTAAAAAACAACGAGATTGTCCATCTTCGTGATATGCGGGATACCGTGTAATAGCTGCATACTGGATCGACTACATCAACTCCCGCTTTTATCGTATTGTAATCTAGTATAATCGCTGGTTTACCACGGTTAAATCACGATACTGCCCTGCAAGATGCTTACTCACTTTTTCTTGTAGTATGAACTCACGGATTAGCAGCGATCCAATCATTTCACTCCTTTCCTATACTCAGTTTCATTTGTTCCTCTCTGCTTATTACCTGAAAGTCTGCAATTGAGGGCGTGGCCCAGGTATTGCAGTTGCGACCCATTTCCTATGGTCCTATGGTTAAATCACGACTAACAATGAATAGAAAGGAATAGGTCAGATAAGGAGACCTGCATTAGAAAGGACGTAGCTATAAATAGAAACTGCATAGAACATCAAAATCTTACATGTAAAAACAAACCATTTAAAAATACGAAAATGTTGTACTTTGTACATGCGCGTACCCGCTGAAGGGCTAACGTAAGAAACAAAGGATTTTTTCGACATCATGAAGAAAAGTGAATTTTGAATTGACCCCCAAAGACAAAAATTTGCCACGGGGGAACTACCAATTTATCAATACATAATAAATAAAAAGGATAAAAAAGTTTTGAAGGTATATTCGTTTTATCCTTAAATCCATCCTTTGGTTTTCAGGCAAGAAACAAAGGATAATTTAAGGTTTTACAGAATGGCGAAAATCGAATAAACCCACGGCAGCAAATTTGCCGCTTCAGTATATTTCAGAGCTGCAACAGTTTATAAGCAGGTTTTCGGTATGGAAACGGTATATAAACGGTATGGAAACCGTTTGTAACTCATGAATGTTTACACTTATTTTACGAATCTACTTCAGTCTAAGGTGATTTGAGCTAAAGCATCATTTCTCCGCGATTGACCTCTTCAGCCGATATCCTGTAATCACAGATAAGCTGCAAAATTTTATACATTTAAGGATTTATAAAACAGTCAACCAAGTCCGTCCAAGACGGTTCAATGAAAACTTTGTCTTTCCCTGTTTGACCTAACAAACATATGTACCGCAACGAGAAATTATGAGCAGTAAGATTGCATGGAAACCGTTTGTAACTCATGAATGTTTACACTTATTTTACGAATCTACTTCAGCCTAAGGTGATTTGAGCTACAATATCGTTTCTCAGCGATTGGCCTCTTAAGCCGGTATCCTGTAATCACAGATAAGCTGCTGCAAAATTGTATACATTTATGGATTTATAAAACAGTCAAACAAGTCCGTCCAAAACGGTTCAAGTAAAACTCCGTCTTTCCCTGTTTGACCTCACAAACATATAAGTCCCG
>OU015499.1:119859007-119881507 GCA_907164885.2 Dolomedes plantarius | reverse complement strand
GAAAAGGGGGAGGGGTTGAGATACTACATATACGTAAGCTTTCGGGGCCCTTGAAGTCCGGTAAGAATTTTATTCTCCCGGCCAAGCGTCGGTTTGCGACGTCCCTATCTATTTATATATAGGACTAGCTGAAAACCCGCACTTCGCTACGGAGTACATTCAAAGTAAAAACATCGGTGAATGTATGCAATTAATGCCAATATATATATAATAAATACGACGATCAATGTATATAATTGATGTAAAATATATATATATTTATAAAAAAATCGTAAGGGATATTTTTATAGACAAAATAATGTAGAAGAAGATATTCAAATTAAATCTAATATAAAGAATACTAAAGAATATAGTGCAGTTAATATAGTACAGTTTCTAGAACATTTCTTTTACTGTATTTTAATATTTTTTTTGGATAATGTCCAATCGTCTGCCGCATTAGCAAGGAAAAAATATTTTTTGTCTATTTAGTTTTTATGCACGTGACGATAAATTTATTTAAAGTACCAGAAAAAGAAGTCACGTGATCAGCATTTAATAAATTAAATTCTAAAAATTAATCTTTAAAAATTCACCAAAAATCAGGAAATGAAGGTAAAGATTCGAAAAAGATTTCATTTTAAAGGAATTTTTATGATCTTTCTCGTGATATAAATTTTATAACCCTCAAATTATTATTTTAAATGCAAACTTAAAAAAAGTAAAAAAAACATCTTAAAAATTTAATTTAAAAAAATCTAAGAAGAATTTTTCAAAAATCTCTCTTAGTGCACCCCTACACTATAAGAAGAATCGCCATGCAAAATTTCAGCCCTTTAGGTCCAGCGGTTTGGTCTGTGCGTTGTATGTCAGTCAGTCAGTGAATGAATGAATGAATGAATGAATGAATGAGTCAGTTACGGAACTGTTTTATATATATAGATAATAGATATCTATTTATATATAGGATTTATATATAGGAAATATAGGTGTTTCTGGTAAAGCAAAAGCTTGCATCTCCAGTAAACAGGCCTTGGTCAGGAGATTTGCCCTTCTCGAGGGCTCCTCAGCAAAGCATCACTAAGAATGGTCAAGTCAGGTATATTATCTTGCGGAGTGCCAGGGTCTTGAAGACTTTACCTCCAGTAAGTAAATTAATGCATCAATATTTATATATGCTCATCAAGTAATAAGAAAGAGTAAGAAATAGGCCCTCATCAAGTAAAAATAATTTGAAATTAAAATAAGAATTTAAAGATAAAAAATAAAGGAAATTAGATAGAAGTACAAAAATGCCGATTCGAACCAGGGCCAAAATATTACGAAGCGCGCGATCTACCGACTGGACTATGACGCCACAGTTGTTTCAGGAGTAAAGTGAAAGATATTCGCACTGAGATTATTGAAGAGTTCTGGGGGGGGGGGGGGGGGGTAAAAATACATGTGGGAGAAGTTTTAAGTTAGAAATAAGTTTAGCAGGATCAGACGGAAAGGAATTTCTAATGTGGAATGTCTCTCAATTTTTACTAGTGGCAGTCAAAGTGCTGTTATTCAGCCCCCTTCGGAAAAAAACACCGTCTATCGCGAATTGTGGTTCAAAATGTAGACCGCAAGATGACAAATGAATAAAAAATGCCAAATGTACACTGGAGATATATAACTTTTTTTCTGCTTTTAGAACCGCCCATTAGGCAGGCTTTGCGTATTTTGTCTCAAAGTGACTGTTTAGTTCAACCATCAATGAAATTAAACATTGGTCCTGTAACGTAAATCATTTTGCGACTAAATGCCTGTTGCACATTGCATCCGAAGCTTTACGTTACGTTACTGCGTTGGTTTCGAGGTTATGGAAATGACATGTCACTGGTCTGACATATCACGTAGTCAATGAATTGAGCTGAATGATTGGATAAAATTTTTAACGCTCACGCATCGAAAATTATCGATGCATCAGCGTTACAGTCTCTTACCCGAAACTCTTACTCGAGTTTCTTACCCGAAACTCTTTATTATAATCGAGTGTTTCGGGTTTTCATATTTTGTTTCGACTTTGCTATGGGCTTCTCAGCAAGGCATTGCGGATGTGTACGTTGGCTTGCAATTAATTATTTATAACTGTCTTTTGAAAAGCAAAAATAATAGTGGTTAGCTGCCTCTTCTTCTCACTCTAATTCTTGCACGACTGCCTCTCCCTCAATCTAACTTCCTTCCATCCCCTCTCTGGCTTAGTGGTACAGAGCGCGTGTTCTATGGGTTAGACCCGGGTTCGATCTTGGGCCTAGCACTTCACTTATTTTTAACTTAGTTTCGGTAATTCGGCTTCTTATTAATTTGCAAATTCCTTTTTCTTTTAAGTTTTTAATTTTGCTAATTATTTTTATTCTTTTACTTCTTATGACCTATTTGTTCACCAGTTCAATTGATTTCCTACGTTGGAGGGCTCGGCCCATGGAACGTTGTTACCCAGTATTTCCTGATGGTCCAGAGGGGGGGGGGAGGAGAAACCTATGTCCAAGGCTTCTAGAAATGTATAGATTTGCTTTAGTGATCCTCCCCAAAAAAAGGTGCGTTACTTTCACTATTTCATCTTCAAGCTCTCTGAATTTTGCACTACAATTCGTGACAGGTGATAGTTCTTTGGTATGGGTTGGATGACTGCACTTTGTCAGCCCCCCCCCCCCCGTAACAATTCCTAATTTGAAATTTCATTTATCGGCTATGCCTGGTTATAGAGCACATAATCAGGTCGAAACTTGGGTCCAAGGTGCGATGGAGATGTTTATATCACTTTGAGGTACGCGGTCAGTTTTGAGTGCAAGTCTTTCTTTCTTGCTCCGCACTCCACGGCACTGACAGATGCTGGAGTTCCTCGCAGTCAAGAGTTAAACGGAGGCTCCGCAACTGTCAACAAATCGTATTTCATCCCCGAGATAAAAACTTGAAGGTGACTGAGCTCGGGGTAAATGATCTAAATTGGAAAAACCGAAAGAGGAAAACAAAGAATGACTATATATCTCCCGAAAGTGGAACAGAAGCTGATAGTGGAACTTTGACTCAACTTTTATCGCTTGAAGCCGAAGAGAATGGGTTGCACCACAAAATGTTAATATTTTTTTTTTTATTTATTTATTTGCACACGCCCTGCACAAAGGATTATCTCGCATCTTACACCGAAATAGCCGCTGAGAGAAATTTTTGCGATAAGCAGGATAAGCGATTGGTCAAGGTCTGGGTTGTTGTCAAAGGCACAGAACTTAGTAGACTTAGTAACGAGTTACGATATCCAAATTTTGAAGTTTACGTAAGCGAGTAAATAATCTCACAGAAATAAGAGGCTTCTAATTTCAGAGAACCTTAGTCAGAAACTTGAGTTAGTATTTCCGGTTGCAGATAAATACGAGAAAATATTTTAAAAGGAATATTAGTCATATCAGGTAGGTTTATAACAAAGTCACGTCCGGTTGGAAAGGAGTTTTCTCAGGGTCGCATGAAGAGAGACTCGCCGGAACTGATAAACATTTTTCCAGAAGCTAGAGCTTCCAGTTAAAAAAAAGAGGAACTGAAACCAGAACCTGAAATACTTCCGGGAGCAATTCCACGTATGAAAACGTGCGGTCTTTCGGAGTCAAAACAAGTACTGATATGACAAATTCTTGTCATATAAACATAGGGAAAGTAAAGCTAAGAACCCTCCAGAATTAAAAAAAATTTGCAGGGACCAAATTTTGAGTCACAAGTTGGAGAAAATAAATTAAGGAACTGGGATTGGAACACGGAGTTCAATATCCTAGGCCCACTACTTCCTTACACAAACACCTGTCGATAACTTGAAGGGATAATTATAATCCAAATAAGTATATGACTAAGTCGTGTCAAGAAAGGATTGGAAAAGTAGAGCTTCGAGAGTCGTATCAAGTAACAGTCTCCAGATATAAAGGCTTTTGTTGGAACCGGAGTCTCAAGTTGAAGAAAAAGAAACTGGGACTAGAACACGGAGTTCAATATTCTAGTCCCACTACTTCCTTACACAAACACCTGTCGATAACTTGAAGGGATAATTATAATCCAAATATGAATATGACTAAGTCGTGTCAAGAAAGGATTGGAAAAGTAGAGCTTCGAGAGTCGTATCAAGTAACACTCTCCAGATATAAAGGCTTTTGTTGGAACCGGAGTCTCAAGTTGGAGAAAAAGAAACTGGGACTAGAACACGGAGTTCAATATTCTAGTCCCACTACTTCCTTACACAAACACCTGTCGATATCTTGAAGGGATAATTATAATCCAAATAAGAATATGACTAAGTCGTGTCAAGAAAGGATTGGAAAAGTAGAGCTTCGAGAGTCGTATCAAGTAACACTATCCAGATATAAAGGCTTTTGTTGGAACCGGAGTCCCAAGTTGGAGAAAAAGAAACTGGGACTAGAACACGGAGTTCAATATTCTAGCCCCACTACTTCCTTACACAAACATCTGTCGATAACTTGAAGGGATAATTATAATCCAAATAAAAATATGACTAAGTCGTGTCAAAAAAGGATTGGAAAAGTAGAGCTTCGAGAGTCGTATCAAGTAACACTCTCCAGATATAAAGGCTTTTGTTGGAACCGGAGTCCTAAGTTGGAGAAAAAGAAACTGGGACTAGAACACGGAGTTCAATATTCTAGTCCCACTACTTCCTTACACAAACACCTGTCGATAACTTGAAGGGATAATTATAATCCAAATAAGAATATGACTAAGTCGTGTCAAGAAAGGATTGGAAAAGTAGAGCTTCGAGAGTCGTATCAAGTAACACTCTCCAGATATAAAGGCTTTTGTTGGAACCGGGGTCCCAAGTTGGAGAAAAAGAAACTGGGAATAAAACATTTTAGGTCGCAAAAATGAGGATGCGTATTATACTCGCGTACAAAAATAAACGTAGTAAAAATAAACATAGTAGCCCAAACAAAAATAAACGCAGTAGGACGACGGGAAGTCGCCCCTGTGTGTCGGTTAGTTCAACTTTATGTACTGCTTGATCGCGACTGCGGTGCGGCAACGACACCGGATCGCTCGTGTGCACCGAGCCTTACTGTACGCAGACATTCCCAAAGGGGCTAGATAGAGCAAAGGTTTGGGCTACGGGCATTCTCAGAATGCTTTTATCTCCAGATTGTGGGATCGATCCCAGCTTGTCCGACGACAAGGCTGAGATTAGGGGGCTATGTTGGCTTATCTGTATGGTGAATAAAGAAGCCAACGTTATCGCATCCTAAAGAACTCCCATAATAAAGAAGCCAGCAAATTCGCGGTGTGGATGGGCGACTGTCGTAATCGACAGAACGCCTGCCGCGTTGTAAACAACATCATCGTTCCCAAATGGTTCTTAAGGCTGATGTGTATTAACTCCATTGGATACGTTCACCTCAATCTATATATATAAAACAGTTCCGTAATTGACTGACTGACATATAAAGCTCAGACAAAACCGCTGGACCTAAAGGGCTGAAATCTTGCTTGGCGATTCTTCTTATGGTGTAGTGGTTCACTAAGAGAGATTTTTGAAAAATTCTTCTTAGATTTTTTTAAATTAAATTTTTAAGCTGTTTTTGTAACTTTTTTTAAGTTTGCATTTAAAATAATAATTTGAAGGTTATAAAATTTATATCACGAGAAAGATCATCAAAATTCCTTTAAAATGAAATCTTTTTCGAATATTTACCTCCATTGTCTGATTTTTGGTGAATTGTTAAAGATTAACTTTTAGAATTCAATTTATTAAATGCTGATCAAGTGGTTTCTTTTCTTTTAATTTTGCATCACGTGCATAACAACGAAATAGAATTTTAAAAAAGAATTCTTGCTAATGCGGCAGACGATTGGACCTTATCCAAAAAAATATTAAAATACAGTAAAAGAAATGTTCCTCAAACTTTACTATATTAACTGTACTATATTCTTTAGTATTTTCTATTATATTTAATTTGAATATTTTCTTCTACATTATTTTGTCTATAAAAATATCCGTTACGATTTTTTTATAAATATATTTTTTCGTTTTTTTACATCAATTGCATAGATTGATCGTTGTATTTATTATATATATATATATATATATATATATATATATATATATATACACACATATTTTTGGCATTAATTACATACATTGACCGTTGTATTTAATTTGAATGTACTCCGTAACGTAGGGGTTTTCATCTAGTGTATCGTATGGAGAAAATGTGTCCAAGGATTGCCAACTTGGATTGAGGGATTTTTTTTCCCCAAAAATTGCACTCAGTAATAAAGAAAGAAATTTTACACCTTGGGGCATTTTTCGCTAAAAATGAAAATGCAAATATTTTAAAATTATTCATGGAAAAAAAAAATCTGGTATACAGTCGAACCCTGTCTTAGCGAACCCGGTATATAACGAACTCACAGATATAACGAACGAAAATTTTGGTCCCGCCATTTTCCTATTGTACGTAATTTAATTAGTATTGTGCCAGTTTAATGTAATAGATTTTAGTCGATTTAATTCATTAATGATCATTTTTAATAGATTTTATCATTTTTTCAATACATCATTATTGAATACACATTGCAACTAATGAGTTATACATTTTGTGAACTCTAGCATTATTATTAACGGTTCGGCTATAGAGAACTACCGGATAAAGCGAACAAAATCGTTGGTCCCTTTAAGTTCGTTATAACGCGGTTGGACTGTAGTACGTTTTAAACTCTCATAAATTCCCTAGGTGGACGTTGTTTATAAAATGAATCCCGTTGTTAGTTCAGGCTATCTGAAACAGTGGCGTAGCAAAGGGGGGGGGGGGGGCAAGGGGGTCTATCATGCCCAGGGCGCCACTCGCAGAGGGGCGCCAATGTAAGATCTATATATTATATTACTATATGTTTTCGAGGTGGATGCCAATATAAGGTCTATATATTATATTACTATATGTTTTTCAGGGGAGGGCCCCAATATAAGGTCTATATATTATATTACTATATGTTTTTCGGGGAGGGCGCCAATATAAGGTATATATATATTATATTACTATATTATTTCGTGGGGGGCGCCAATATAAGGTCTATATATTATATTACTATATGTTTTTAGGGGAGGGCACCAACATAAGGTCTATATATTATGTTACTATATGCTTTTCGGGGGGGGGGGGGGACAATATAAGGTCTATATATTATGTTATTATATGTTTATCGGGGGCACCAATATAGGGTCTATATAGTATATTACTATATGTTTTTCAGGGGGGGGGGCGCCACAAAGGTATCGTGCCCCGGGAGCCAGTTATGCTCGCTACGCCACTGATCTGAAAATACCATTTTTATTGGATTACTAGTATATGACCCCCATCAAAAATGACGGAATGTTTATCAGCGTTTCCAGAGGTGATTCATCATTTTCATCGGGCATTGCTGAAAACTGTACTTAAACAGAAGTAAACAACAAAACAAAACTAAACTAAACCAAAACTAAACCAAAACTGTTTCATAAGTGAATGTCTCACCGCACAGCAGGCATTGCTGAAAACGATAATTAAACAGCAGTAAACAACAATAAAACAAAACAAAAATAAAACGTGAAACCCAATTTAATTAACATTAAAATTAAACATTTAAAATGTAGTTACTTAAAGGGAATATGAAAAACCATGGAGTAGAATGAATTCGAAATTCAAGTGAATGACTCAATTGAATAAATGATTATTTTCAATGGATATTTTAATTTGAAGATATTTAAAAATCTAAACGGTTTTGAGCTAGGGTTGTTCACTTGAAATTTTCATATTTTTTAAAGGGCTTTCAAAATATGTAACTTTTATGGTATTATTTTTCAAGAAAGATTTCAGAATATGGCGTCGCAATGTTAAGATGTTCCCGACTTGGTCAGTCCCGGAATGGTTACCTACACTTTTTCTACTTTAGGCTTTTATATAAATAAAGATCGGCAATTATGCAGCTAATAATAGTACAGCCGAACCCCGTTATAACGAACTTCAAGGGACCAAAGATTTTGTTCGCTTTATCCGGTGGTTTGCTATATCCAAACCGTTAAGAATAATGCTAGAGTTCACAAAATGTATAACTCATTAGTTGCAATGTGTATTCAATAATGATGTATTGAAAAAATGATAAAATCTATTAAAAATGATCAGTAATGAATTAAATCGACTAAAATCGATTACATTAAACTGACATAATACAAATTAAATTACGTAGAATAAGGAAAATGGCGGGACCAAAATTTTCGTTCGTTATATCCGTGAATTCGTTATATACCGGGTTCGCTAAAATAGGGTTCGACTCAGTGTTGCCAACCTCTACGAAACGCCTCCCCCTAGCGCCCTCTCGAAATCCCCCTGTTTTCCCCCCTAACACCAACTTGAGATCCCCCTAGACGTTCCTAAAAGAAATTCTTGTTCCAAATAGGCATCCTGTTTGAGAGATAAATTGAAATAAATAGAGAATAACACATAATGAAATGTGGGTTTTTTTTACATTTGATATAAGTATGAAACTTATAATCTAATAAAAAAAAAACGCGTCTCGATTGTACAAGTGTTAAAAAATGTTCCCTTCCCCCCACAAAATGTCCCTAAAAAAATGTGGCCCCTTAAAACACCCCTTTTCATCTAACTTACCCCCAAATTTAGGGGGAAAACACCCAAGTTGGCAACACTGGTTCGACTGTAGATAAATTTTCTCATTAGGTTAAGATAAATGGACTTATAATGGGCCATGTCCCTATAATGGACGACCCTTAATTTCTCGACATTTCTAAAGGGCGAGTAGCCAATGACCCTCAGCCCTTCTACTGCCTTAGGTAACAATAGACCCTTACTTTCTCGACATTTCTAAAGGGCGGTCCATTATAGGGACATGGCCCATTGTAGGTGCATTTAGCTTAACATTGAGGTGAACGAATCCAATAGGGTTATTGCACAAAAGCACTTAACATCTTGGCCACCCCTGTACTATGCCTAGCTGAGGAGCCCATAAGAAGGGCAAAACCTAGGCACAGAGCTACTGGGTGTCTTGGAGGTGTAACTACTCGCAATCGAGGCAAAAATATTCTTAAAACCGGAGTTCATCCATGTCCGTGAAAACGTATAACTAGGAAACGCGTAGGCAATTCATCAATGGAAAGGATAAAAGTAATCTTCCCTGCAGTTGACCTAAAAGTTTCCGACCGATTAATTGGACCTTCTACAAGAAGAAGCCCTCGAGTTATGACCGGGAGCATCCCCCCAGCAGCCTTGTGCAACATCCCCAGAACCCAATTCATGCCGTTATTATTGACATGGATCACGATGTGCGTCCAAAGACGGGATGCTATTATCACTTCAGTGTACGCGAAGATCCATCTATCGGCTGAGGAAACTTGCCTCGCGAAAAAAGGAGGAGGTCCGTTGACTTATTCGGGTGGAGCCTCCTTTGTGGAAGATTTATCTCCCGGAGGAGAGGAAATGAAACTTCTAAAAGTTTTTTTTCTTCGCTTGTTAATAGTAGCAATCTTTCGTAACGAGTTGCATCAATTGATAGGATTGTTCTAAATTGGGTGAATCCGCATCCTGGAGGACATTGATTGTGCTTTTAAGAGTATGGTGTGATTTGGTGATTTTTCCCTCTTTTTTTTATTTTGGTTCAGAATTGCGATTTTTGTTCGAATAAAACAGCATTAGTAGTGTAGAAAACATTTTTTTAATACTTTTAACGTAGGATTACGTTCCTCCATAACGGTCCTCCGGAAAGCAAAAACCGTCCGTCCGTACCTCACGAGTTATTATTTTGGCAGCGCGCCAAACCCAGTCTGTATCGCTTTGACAAGCAGTAAACAGTTAAACAGAAAAGTACCAAAATGCGTCAAAACTTTGACATACATATATGCATATATATACATACGTACGTATATATCGATACATATATACATAACACATACATACATCTATACATACAAAAGAGGTAAGCAACGATAAGTAATCTTACGTTAATAACCCGCTGTAGTTTCGTTAGAAGAGACTACATGATGTTTTTTATTTATTTACTGAATAAATGTGATTTTTTTAAAACTTATCGGAAGAGTGATTTCTTTTTCATTTTATTCAATGCTTTTTTGTTGGTTCGAAACGAAAAAAAGTTTTTAAAAAAGCAAACAATTTCTAATTATATACAAATACATAGCCGTATTAAACAAACAAAAGAAACTAACATGACTAATGTTCCATGTATCATTATCTTTAACGTACTGAGCAAAATTAAAGCTAACTTCTCTGTTATATAAACTTTGGTAACAAATGACTGTTATAATTCGATACAAGTTGAATTTATGGTTTTCTTTTCATATTTCCCAATATTAAGTAAAAAGAAATTTTTAATTCGTTCAATGTATAGGGGTCTCTGCCGAAATCAAATATTAAACAAACAAAAGTCAACTAGATAACTTGATTTAAGTAGTAGGTTTATGAGATTTATGGGTACAAGAAAAATTAAACTGTTTTGTGAATTAAAATTTTGAAAATAAATCAGAAGTCAATGCGATTTTTAGATCTGTATTGCACTTTTTAAGTTTTAAGGTGATACGAAAATAAAGTGCATGTTAATAAAAATTTGGTAAGAATACAATAGCAAAATTCGATACAGGCCGCGTGTTAGCTTATTGTTATATCTAGTTTGCCAGGGAAAAGAATATTTTCCAAAATTAATTTATGTAGGGATTTTAAGCTTTAAGGAAACTACACAATAATATGAAATATTTTGTCCTTCGAAACTAGTAACAAAGAATACGAAAATTCGACGTACGTCGTCTTACATATATTTAGAACAGATATTTGGAATTTGTACAACCAACAGTAGAAACGTATCAAAATTTTCATACCTTGGAATCTTAAAAATCAATATAATTTTGCCTTGAAATGTTTTCTCTTTCGGCCGATAGATGGCAGCAGTGCGATTTGAAACAAACCCATCATTATACACCTTAATAATGACCATTGTGAAATATAAGTTAAAGAATCAGTAACTCTGTATCCAGTGTGTCATACTTCCTCTATTATTTTCACGGGTACCAAGCTCTCAAAAAATTCGAGCGCCGGTAATTTAGTATCAATAATGGAGAAACTCAAAATTTTAGTATTATACAGATCAAGGGCTCATAACTTGTGTCTGGGTTACGCCCTTTTAAATTTTGGGCTCCGTTATAAACAGTGGCGTAACAAGCATAACTGGCGCCCGGAGCACGATACCTTTGTGGCGCCCCCCACCTGAAAAACATATAGTAATATAATATATAAACCCTATATTGGCGCCCTCGATAAACATATAATAACATAATATATAGACCTTATATTGGCACTCCCCCCCCCCCGAAAAGCATATAGTAACATAATATATAGACCTTATGTTGGTGCCCTCCCCTAAAAACATATAGTAATATAATATATAGACCTTATATTGGGGCCCTCCCCTGAAAAACATATAGTAATATAATATATACACCTTATATTGGCATCCACCTCGAAAACATATAGTAATATAATATATGGATCTTACATTGGCGCCCCTCTGCGAGTGGCGCCCGGGGCATGATAGACCCCCTTGCCCCCCCTTTGCTACGTCACTGGTTATAAAATTAGCTTTTGAGCTCTAATTGGACAGTGTTATACAACGTGGAACTAACCCAAAAAGTGTAAAAGTTGAGTTAAATAGCTGATAGGGTGCACCACAGGTTTAGCTCTCTGTTAATATATATATATATATATATATATATATATATATATATATATATATATATATATATATATATATATATATTATATATATATATATATATATATATATATATATATATATATATATATATATATTATATATATATATATATATATATATATATATATATATATATATATATATATATATATATTAATTATTCTAGGCCAAATAATCTTTTCGTTTACTGGAGAACCAACCATCAGCAACAGAAACGTTTTCTTTAATGCTTTATTAAAATTTAATTTTCCCAGCTTCTCAGTTATAACTTGGTTCCTTCTTAAATGACAATGTCCATTGAATGGTTTAAAACCTGTACTGCAAAAAGCATCTATATATTTAAGTTGCTAAGCCGACTTTTTGGGCAGTCCGTGAGAGAAAACTACTGCATCAATTTACTTCATTTTGGTCTTAAACGAAAGATTGTAATCTGTAGATTTGTCAGATTTGGTTTTTGTAACCGCAATTTCTATTAATGAGCGATAATTTACAATTAGAAAAATTTATTTCTGCGCATGCTCAGTGGCATGTTTAAATCTGTCTTTAGAAACTCACTGTTTCTGCGCACGCTCAGTGACGCGTTTTAATGATAAACACGTTTATTCCGAGAAGTCTCTCTAGATCTCTCTCTCTGCTATGTTTATTTTTATGATAATTATATTTGTGAAATATAAGATTAAACCTGATGGAAATTATTTATTTCGCGCTGTTCAATTTGCGATAATTTACAGTTTAAACAAAAATTTCTTTCTGCGCATGCTCAGTGACATTTTTAAATCTAGCTTTAGATACTCACTAAGCACGATGCCGTTTAAATACATTAAATTCTTTTCTGCGCATTATTATGATTTTCAACACTTGGCAATGATGAGTTGAGTATAATTTGTGTACTAGTACATTTATTTACTATCTAGCCGTCATGTTTTGGCGGAAAGTTTCAAAAATTATTATTGTAATCTTTTTACGCTCGTTTAAAGCAGACAATCCCAACCTTTTTATATCTAGGCCTCTGTTTGGATGACCTTCAGACCCCCCACCCCCTTCCCTCTAAGCCTAAAAAACGTTAAGTAACGCTAGTAAAATACATTATACACATACTTTTTGCTAACCATTCCCGCGCCACCTGATATCACTCACGCCTCCCCAGGGGGGCGTGCCTCTCAGGTTGAGAACCACTGGTATAAAGGGTACCGTGTTCTAACATAAATGACGCTATTTGGTGCCGCTTTTTCTGCAGGAAATTTAGACTAAGTAAAGAGTTTTAGCAAGTTATAGATCAGAGGCCCCTACCTTCCGTTAGAGTTCCGCATTAACATTAAACTTTTGAAATCTAAGTGAAAAAATTTTAATCTATTTGGCTAAAAACGTTTAGTCAAGTATCAAAAACTATTAACCTTTTCCTTACGGGATGGGATGACATGTATCCCAAATATACGGGCCCAAGAACAAATAAATAAATAAATAAATAAATATATATATATATATATATATATATATATATATTTGTTCTTGGGCCCGTATATTTGGGATACATGTCATCCCACCCCGTAAGGAAAAGGTTAATATAAACTTGCATTAATTTAGCGGGTACCGTGTTGATCTCACAAAAACGGTGCTATAGTCCAGTGGTGCACAAACTGCGGGTTGCGACCCATGGGGGGGGGGGGTTCGCTAAAATATTGGAGGGGTCGACACATTCTACTTTGATTATGACATATTCTACTTTGATTAATTTCAGAGATATCGCGTTCTTACAAGATGAGTATGGGGATTCGTTGCACGATATTCTGTACGAATTAAAGACAAACCAAAAGTTGTAGTTTTATATAGATCAGAGGGCACCAAACTGTGTTACTGTTCCTCAATTAAATTATTTTTTAAGCACTATTAATAAGTTTAAAATTAATACCGAACATAATTCATAAATTCATCTTAAGATTAAAAATTAATTATACACAGAAACATGGTATCTTCGTACACATTCTTTATAAATCACAGTTGTGGAAAGCTAAACCGTTTGAGATCAGCGAATTGAATATTTACATTCGCTTATCCCACCTAAGTTCGGGTCCTACACTATGGGATGAGGATTATTTTTAGTACCAAGCGAACAGGTTATAAATCCTTGGTGTTACGCCCAAACATTGCATTTTCGCACGTAACGTAAAAAGACTGAGTTCAAACCACAATTTAAAATGATTCAAAATTCACAAAGGGGTCGGTATAAACAGGCCCGTAATCACCCTAAAATGACGTAGGAGAGAGAATGACCCGCCCTTTTCTCAAAAGATAGAAGCAAGTGCTGAAAAATAATAGGGTTTATATGTAAAGCAAGTTAATAGTTAAAAATAACCTGTAAGGAAAATAAATAAATATTATGATAAATATGCGGTTTTCATTGATGTGGTAATGAATCAGTATATTCATTTGGGTTTTTTTCGAACTTCAGTTTCATTGATAAATATTCACGGTGTATTAGAACTGTGGCAACGAAGTTTTGTATTGGGGTGTATTTAAAAGCTTATATATTATATTAACTTAATAATTAAAGTTAGAATTACTCTTTACAATCTTTAAAATCAATTTACTTCAAGAATTGCCATTTGGCCGTTAGTGGTTAGTACATTTTAAGATAGATGGTAAAGTTGCGTTGTGTTATTTTTTAAATGCAATAACCCATCATAATTAATATTTATAATTAACACTGGTTCGAACTGAATGCTTCACTGTGGTGAATAATGAGCCAAAAGAAAAATGAAATTAAATCTAATAAAATTACTTAACCTTGGAGAACACCTAGAAATAAAATTATCTCACCTAAAAGAAAAAGCTTCATATCTGCTGAAATAAAAATAAAACCTAAAGCTGAAAATCAGAAAATTTACTAAAAAGGCAAGGACCGACATGACACCACTTTAAAAACTAACATAACAATTTATTTAAGAATTTCCCTGACATTACAACAAATAAACTCATTAACTCCAGATCTTCTCAACATTATTCCGACAACCAAATTCAATTGAATAAATACAATTTCGTTTAAATGAGTTCTACTCTCCATAATACAAATAATTATCTATAAAACAATGCAATTAAGTGAAGTGGCTGGCGAATCAAAAAAAAACTTCTAAATGAAAAAGTGATGGGAAAAAACAAAAGAAAAAACTATAGAAAATTTCAGTAAACAAAAAAAGGAAATTAAAATCATATTACCAATTAAAATGCTGCAGCACAAAAAAAAACTATTATTTTATAAAATTATGAGTGGAACCCCAGACTAGCGCCATTTCTATAGCGCGCGGGCCGCCAAAAATCAAGACATCTCTCTCCATCGTGGGTTGCGGGTCAGCTCCCAGCCTCTTGGCCGGCCTCCCCCTCTCTCTCTAAATCTCCCTTGGACGACCTTCTCACCCCTTTGTATGGCTACTCGTGGGTAAAAATGAGTGCGTCTTCGCTCCTTGATTTTAACAGGGAAATTCGGACCAACAGAATTTGAGGGGCTTGAATTATAATTTGATAGGTAGTATAGTATTTTATTTTCAACTTTGATTTTGCATCAATTCAGGATTTATTTTCTTCTATTTTAAACTCTGGAACTAACTCGGCGTTTGGCGATCTCAGGCGTATCCATGCGCCTACCCCTCATCAAAACGGTCGCTTCGCTTATCTCTTGGCCAGCTGCAAAAAAGGGGTTGTTTCTTGAAATGGATACTTCTGTTAATCCCTTTATCCGGTGTAGTCCTGGGTATGTGCTGTGAAAATACTGTGAAAATGGAGGAGATCTCGTTACATTGCCTACCAGCCCAGCTTACACAAGGGTTTGGGTTCATAATACAAAATTTACTATTAATTGAAAAAACAAAAATAAAACACTCTAAAATTAATAATTAACTATGTTGAATACATACAGCCACCAAAAAAACTAATAAAAACAATATACCAGCGTACCAGACACCTCACAATTATTTCAAAATAAGGCTTATTAATTTATCAATATTAACAATAAGGTATAACCTGTGATGATCTATTTCAAACTTAATTCTTCTCAATGTCAAAACATTTAGAGAAACTTGCGCACACTTCTCTAAATGCGATGACATTAATAAAATCAATTAATATCTGATCACCACAAGTATAACCCTTACATATATTTAGCAGAGGCTTAATAAATTTATTAAAACAAAGCACAATCGTTACTAAAATTTACTTACTTTACTAATTTACTTTACTAATTTATTTATCTGAATACTCGATATTAATATTAACTTTAATCACTTCCAAAACTATTAATTATCATCACAACAAATAACTCTGCAATTGTTTATACAATTAATTTTTTTCCACCTCTCATCTCGTTCTTGTTGGTTATTGTAATTTCCTGGCGGCCTGGTCATCCACCCGGCGATGTATCAATGCGCGCCTTGCATCTGACCTTCCAAAATTTCTCCCCGTTCGAAAAAGGGCTTTGGCGGACGTATTGGGTTACCGACAGTGGGGGAGGCTATCAAAGCTGTTGCTAGGCGCTGGGTTACTTTTTTAAGGATAGAAGAAAAGCAAAGAATATTTCTAAGACTTTTACCATTTAAAATACAAAACGCCAGCCAAAAACAATAAAAAAAAATATGCCAACCATTCACAAGGTTCATAAATTAAACTTATTAATTTATCAATATTAACAATAAGGTATAACCTGTGATGATCTATTCCAAACTTAATTCCTCTCAATGTCAAAACACTTAGAGAAACTTGCGCACACTTCTCTAAGTGCGATGACATTAATAAAATCAATTAATATCCGATCACCACAAGTATAACCCTTACATATATTTAGCAGAGGCTTAATAAATTTATTAAAACAAAGCACAATCGTTACTAAAATTTACTTACTTTACTAATTTACTTTACTAATTTATTTATCTGAATACTCGATATTAATATTAACTTTAATCACTTCCAAAACTATTAATTATCATCACAACAGAACTTAAATCTATTCCTTTATTTCATTTTTGGATTTTTTATCATTCGAACTAAATCGGAGCTCCACCCTTTGACTCCTCCCCCCTGGTTACAGCCCAAGTGAAAAATGAGTTCCACTGAAAAATAATTTTCACCGATAACTGTTAGTAGTTGCAGCTCTCTTTTCCGAACGAAATATGTTTCTAATGTTTGTGGGGCACCCAGTGTCTGGAAGCCCCACCGTGAGGGTTGCGCATACCTTATCTATCACCCAGTTATTTACTCCCGTCACGAAGTCTGGAAGTGGATTCGCCTGTACCGGAAGAAGCCCAGGCAATAAAAACTCAAAAAAAGATAAAGAACAGGTATTGACGAATGACCACCCTGGAAAGGTCCGGCTGTTTATCTCGGGAACGAGAAAGTGTTGTTGAAAAATGTAACAACGCCCTTTCGCTTTCACCGGGGCACACGAACACAATAACAGGATACACAATAACAGGGAGGGCTAGGTAAGACGACCCCCTTTGCTTGGAAAAGTAAGCGTAAATAAGCCAAAAGGAAACAGCATTTTAAAGGGTTTTGGTTTCGAAACTCTTTTGTATAGATTTGCAGTAGGGCATCTGGAATCGGATTTAGGGGGGAGAGATTTCGACCCATTGGAACAGATTTTCGTTGGAAGATGAAAAACAGCACTGGATTTACCTTTGGAAAGTAGCGCAGTCGTGGGAGGGTTACGGGCAACTCCCCGTCACTTCCAGGAGGCTACGATTCAATGGAGGAAAAAAGTAATTCTGGGTAAATTTTCATCATCGCCCCTCCCCTCAATAAACAATTCGTAAACAAGAAATCCTTAACATCTATTCTGATAACACCACTGGCTTATCTTTTTCAAATTTTCAGCTCTAGTTTTTTGGAGGGCGGGGTGGGGTGTAGTACCCTCTAGCCCCAAGTAAACGTATAGTTGTAATATACTTAAATATAATGAGGGTAAAAGAAAATTTTGGGTAAATTTTTATCCCCCCCCCCCCCCCCCCCCCATCAGAAATTTTTTTTTCGCCGACAAGAAATCCGCAAAAGCTACTTTGATAGCACCACTGTCTTTCCTTTTCCAATTGTTTAGCTCTTCTTTTGTTTCCGTTTGTTTGTGTGCGTGCGTGTGGAGGGGGAGGGTGACCTCTAGGCCGAAATAGACACATAGTTTTAGGACAGAAACAATTATTTCCGTGGCAACCAGCTGTTCATCTTCCCATTTTAGAGCTATCACTAGTCATCCTACCACCATGCAACCTCGTGCCCCTTCGGTTATACTATTACAAAGACACTTAATGTAGAACCTATAAACAAAACAGTATTGAGTAGTGGAAAATTCCATTGCAGTTGAAATTAGGATCAGCTTAATGTTTCTTTTATATACTCTTTTGATAAAGGAAATATTTGTGTATTAAATGCCAAGAAAAGTTTAAAAGAAAGTGAAGTTAACCATGAAAGGCTTTATATTTTAATTATAAAAATACGTAAATTTGAAAGGAAGGAAACGATCGCATTATTTACGTAAAGCTAAATTGACCTCTAGGCCTAAATAGACAAATAGTTTTAGGAAAATAGTTTCAGGACAGATACAATTATTTCTGTGGCAACCAGCTGTTCATCTTCTCATTTTAGAGCTATCACTACAGTCATCCTACTAGCATGTAACCTCGTGCCCCTTCGGTTATACTATTTCAAAGACACTTAACGTAGAACCTATAAATAAAACAGTATTGAGCAATGGAAAATTCCATTGCAGTTGAAATTAAGGATTAGCTTAATGTTTCTTTTATATACTGTTTTGATAAAGAAATATTTGTGTATTAAACGCCAAGAAAAGTCTAAAAGAAAGTGAAGTTAATCACGAAAGGCTTTATATTTTAATTATAAAAATACTTAAATTTGAAAAGAAGGAAACAGTCGCATTATTTACCAAAAAATAAACTAACTGCGGGGAAATAACCTCATTGATAGTTTTATTATTTATTTATTTTATGCTTCTCGAAAATTTTGAATGAAATTCGTCTTTTATTTATTCTCTCACATACAAAGTTCATTGACATTGTTCTAAAATTATTCTCTCATTTTTGGGATTCCTGCAGTTAGTAGGTATGAAATAAATTTTAAATAATTCCATTGCAGTTGAAATTAAGGATTAGCTTAATGTTTCTTTTATATACTGTTTTGATAAAGAAATATTTGTGTATTAAACGCTATGAAAAGTGTAAAAGAAAGTGAAGTTAATCATGAAAGGCTTTATATTTTAATTATAAAAATACATCAATTTGAAAGGGAGGAAACGGTCGCATTATTTGCCAAAAAAATAAATTAATTGCAGGGAAATAACCTCTTTGATAGTTTTATTATTTATTTATTTTATGCTTCTCGAAAATCTCTAATGAAATTCGTATTTTATTTATTCTCTTACAAAGTTCATTTACATTGCTCTTAAACTATTCTCTCATTTTTGGGATTCCTGCAGAAGTAGGTATAAAATAAATTTTAAATAATTCCGGAAGTTCATCGTTAGTTTCTCTACCGTTTTTCTGAAACAATGTATTTACGATCCTAAATAACATCAAACCAAGAATGAATGTTATTTACGTCAACGGAGGAAATGCTGTTTCAACTATGCTGTAAGAGCATAATTTCATTGTTTAATACATTCAAGAACTTTTTATGAGATATTTTAACATTCAATCGTTTAACTACGATGAAAGTCCAGAAAATATTTTTTGAGACAGAACACAAACAAGTATTTTTTCTTATACTGCTCGGGTTTTCAGTTTCCATGTTAACGAGTTTATATACAAAGGAAGATAAATTATTGACACGTCACTACGATCTGTCAAATTCACGATCTGTCAAATTCTGTCAGTTTCTTTAATTGGCATCAAAAGGAATTTTTTTTGTCTCTAAAAAATAGTCACTGTATTTGTATAATTTATACTACAAGCAACGTACATTGATAAAAAAATGAATTTTTTAATTCAAATCCGTAAAGATATATTTTTAGTCAGCTTATTTTTTTTTAATCCAGAATTAAGAATTTATCCAGAATAAAGGAATTCAAAACCAGTAGAGCGGAAACCTGGACGAGTCATGCTACAATAGATCACTCTATCAGTTCTTTTAATTGCGTTTTAAATAAGATTTTCTTCTTTAAAAGACGGAATAGCTTAAATATAACCTATGTAAAACGTCAGAGAAAGAAAACGAATGATGAAATGTAATTTTACTCAAAAAATTACATTTCACCAGAAAAATATTTAAAAACATACTCAGATAGTACACGAAGCAAATTAAAGATAAGTAAAGTTTGTAATTATGTGCAAATAATTTCAACAAAAAAATTCCTTCAATTCTGTTTTAACCGCATTATAAATTTATATCTGATTTATTTCGCTAAAAATGATACTTTTTTTTTCTTTTACAAAGAAAACTCCCCACAAAGGAGAAAATTTGCAAAACTTTCTACTACTCAAAATGTAAAAAAAATCACTTGCATCTTATATTGATTTCACGGCTTTGAGACTTCAGCAAAACAAATAAGCCGAACAAAATCATTCACACGTGACGAAACCAAAACAGAACATACACCAGTTCATTTTTTATATCTCTCAAATAAACATGAATGAACAAAATTTATATCTCATTTAAATCGTTAAAAAAAACAAAAAAAACTTATGCTTCACATGTAACGTATTTTTGAAATATCGATCAATGAAACTTGTGAAATGTACTTTTAAACCAGGGGTGGCCAACCCGCGGCACGCGTGCCACAGTGTGGCACGGTGGCGTTTTAACAGTGGCACGCGGAGACTTATTGAAAAATTAAGAAATTTGAAAAAATAATATAATCCTAGTATAGATGACAAATTCAAAAGCCACATTAATCAAGTACTGACTGTTTAATAATTATTTAGAATGAAATGTTTCAAGTTAATCATTTTATTTTATACATAACCTAACTGACTGAACTTTTAAAAATGTTTATTAACAATAAAACTAAAGTTTGTACTTTTGTTTTATTTATTATATCATTTTTTAAATCTCCACTACTCAGTTAAAAAAAAAAAATGTGCTATTTGTGTAAAAATCCCATAATCAGCCTATAAATAAAATTTTTTCACCTTTTTATATTTTTTGTATGTTGGAAAAGTTAGAAGTGGCACGCATATTTTTTTTTTCAGATAGTGGCACTCTTCGCAAAAAGGTTGGCCACCCCCGTTTTAAACTAATCTTAAGCACCAGGGCCCGATTTAGAAAATTCTGGACTATAGGCACAAATTGAGAAGGTGGCCCCCTAACACTGATGTGGGCATAAAATTTCCAAAATTGACACACAAAAAAAAATAATGTGAAAGTACCATTTTACCAAGAATGGGCTATTTGAAGCGTAGAAGCCTAGAACATTATCATATAACAAAAAGCAATAGAACATATTAACTTCACCATTATAACACCAATACAATGCAACCAGAAAAACTTATTAATCCCTTATATACACTATAACATATATATGATGAACTATACATATAACTGTAGATATGATGAACCAATCAATCAAATTTGAAAGGAAATTTAAAAAAAAAAAAAATGTTTTAAGAAAAGGTAAAATAAAAAAAAATTAAATTGGGAATTTTTTCTTTTAAAATAAAAATTTTGGGGGGCCCCTAACATTCGGGGGCCCCTAGGCCCGGGCCTACTGGGCCTAATGGAAAATCAGGGCCTGTTAAGCACACATAACGTTAACCAAAGAGCCGTACATATTCAAAATAAGCCGAAGAAGCGAATAAGCGCGGAAATCATCGACTAAGTCACGATACTGCAACGATGAGTCCAACTCCTACTACACGGTAGCATAGCTTGCATACTTAACCCCTCAGACATCATATTAATAAAACCAGTTGCGCATTCCTTCATTTCTCCTTTCCCCTTCCTACACTCATGGCTAGGAGAGTTCTCGATTTATGCTCGCGTTTCATCGCACACATGGGTGCGTTTGAACGAAAACATCTCTCAGAGTTCAAAACCAGTTATATTTCTCCCACGAAAATTACCCGGCATTTCACGTTATAAACCCCGGAGCTAAACACAAAAAAGATCATGGCAAAATATTTCCAGCTTCCGCCGTTTAGTTACGCTAAAACAATTTTAAAGATGAAACCGGCATATTAACGTTTTACAATACCAGTAGTCATTAAAACCGATTATTATTACAGTCTAAACTTAAAAAAAAAAAAAAAAAAATCTTATTTACAATCACATAAATAAAAAATATAATATATAAAGAATATCTCAGCTGGAACGATCGTATAGTTTGAATTTTTAAATATAAAGGGTTAACAAAGAACTGTCAGATATCACCGTGAATTTTACGTGCCAAAATTCAACGAAAGTTTTAATTTAAAGCCTCCATCCCCTTGGAATTTCAAATTCTTTAAAGTTTATCAAAAATTATTTATTGATAAACAAAAAGAGTTCCAGAAAATATTTCAGAAAGTTCTAAGTTTTTTAATTATACCGAAAGAATACAGTTCGTTGGTCTAAAATGTATTTTGTCTACCAAAATAGCTTTAATATCCACACAATAACTTTCGATTAACTAATTAAGTTTCAGCAGCATAGTTTTAAAGCAGTTAATTAATTCAGACAGCAACTACAAAATATTTTAAAAGAAGATATTTTACCTCAAAGATCCAAACGTAAAAGAACTAAAACAAATATTCCTCAAAAATAAAAAAAAAG
>OU015499.1:119676507-119856507 GCA_907164885.2 Dolomedes plantarius | reverse complement strand
GAACAGTAGCCTTTCGTTATGACGTCATGCGGTTAAAAAACCCCGCTGTATTTATAACTTTGAATCTCAAAATCCTATAAAACATATTAAAAAATGTAAAACAATTTTAAAAATCAGAAATATTGTTTTTTCCTCGTTAAGTTTGTTATAAACTGTAGATATCCAAAAGGCCTATCCATAGTGATACAAAATACGTTGGATCCATATCTTTACCAGTTAGCTTTCAATGTATAATCTCTATATATAAAACAGTTCCGTAACTGAGTGACTGACTGACATACAACGCACAGACCAAACCGCTGGACCTAAAGGGCTGAAATCTTGCATGGCGATTCTTCTTATAATGTAGGGGTGCACTAAGAGAGATTTTTGAAAAAATATTCTTAGATTTTTTTAAAATTAAATTTTTAAGCTGTTTTTCTACCTTTTGTAAGTTTGCATTTAAAATAATAAACTGAGGGTTATAAAATTTATATTGCGAGAAAGATCATAAAAATTCCTTTAAAATGAAATCTTTTCCGAATCTTTACCTCCATTTCCTGATTTTTGGAGAATTTTTAAAGATTAATTTTTAGAATTTAATTTATTAAATGCTGATCACGTGGTTTCTTTTCTTTTTGTGATACTTAAATTAATTTTACGTTACATGGTTAACAACGAAATAGGCAAAAAAAATATTTTTTTTTCTTGCTAATGCGGCAGACGATTGGACATAAAAATATTAAAATACAGTAAAAGAAATGCTCCTCAAACAATGCTATATTAACTGTACTATATTTTTTAGCATGTTCTATTAGATTTAATTTGAATATTTTCTTCTACATTATTTTGTCTATAAAAAAATCCGTTACGATTTTTTTATAAATATATATATATATATATATATATATATATATATATACAGTAACCACCGCTCATAGTGTTCAGTGGTTATAAGAATCAACCGTTTATAAGAATCAATATCGCGAAAACAAAACAAATGTATTAATTCCATGTTAAAATTTCGCTTTAAAGAATCAATCCACCGGTTTTAAGAATCAGCTTACGCTCTTCGCTTTCCTTCCATTTTTCCAAAAAAGTCACTTAAACCCTCAAAAGGCACGAATTTCTTTCTTTATTTTCCTTAAAGAAAGACTGATAAGATGGGATGGAAGACAGTCGTAAAATGCGTCCCTTTCTTTGTTAGACATAACATAATAGTTTCCCCTTAAACGCTTTAGCACAACACTGTCCTATTAGCTTGACCCGGGGACATCTTTACCTGTCCGGGTCCGATTTCACTTTTCTCCACTGACAAACAAATACAGGGACTCTTTTTTCCACACCTCCCACATCCTGGTTGCGGCTTCCTGAACCCTGAAACACATAAATCTTCGGCGAAGTGTCCACTATCACTTAGGCAAAGGTGATATTAGTAGATTCAGCACGTTATCAAACCGTGAAACGTAAGCTAGAAGGTGAATTTTCGTCTGAGACTATTGGTATTGAAAGGGGTATAAACAGTCTCCTGAAAACTATTGCGTCAAATTACCATAGAAAACTTTTTCTTGCTCCCTTCCTGCAGTTGAAATGTTAAAACTGTTAAGCAGGTATGTTGTAAAAAATATTGGATTTTTTTTTTCTTCTCTTACTATAATGATGTGTTTCTACTTATAGGTCTAAAAATTAAGTTGTATTTTTAAAATTATAAAAAATAATTTTAATAAAAGATAATTAACGTAAATTAAAGAGTATTTTATGGCAAATTATCTAATATATGTATATATAGATGTGTGTGCCTTTCCAAAAACCTAAATTTCGGGTAAGAATCAATCGCTTATAAGAATCAAAAACAGTAATAACAAACGTGATTCTTATAAGCGGAAATCACTGTATTTTTTTTTTTGCATCAATTGCATACATTGATAGATGTATTTATTATATATATATATATATATATATATATATATATATATATATATATATATATATATATATATATATATATTGGGATTAATTGTTGCATACATTGACCATTGTATTTAATTTGAATACACTCTAGCGAATTACGGGTATTCAGCTAGTCTATCTTCTATATATATAAAACGCGTAGGTATGCGGCACAAAAATCGATGATATTTCTACACTCCGAATGGCAACGGCTGCAACTATCGGATGTAAAAATTAGCGGCCTTCCGCAATTTAAAACCGCTTGTGTGTAGTGGTGTCATTTGTTACAACCGCTGATCTTTTGACAAAATATTTTTAGACCTATCAAATTCAATGTTTAGTCGCGGACAGTTGTATATAGGTTTATCTAGAGTCCGTTCTTTTAATTCTGTCACTGAAGTATCTTCTGAAATACTGAACTGTGTATATCAAGAAGTTTTATGAATATCATAATTGTAATCCACACTATATTTTAGTACTTGCTGAATTTTTACTCCATTTCAAAATGAAGAAATTTTCTCAACAATTTATTTTTTTGGTATGATTAAGTGGAGATATCTGAATTGCGAACAATAGTACATACAAAGAGTGATGAAATCCGCACTATATTTCAGTAAATGCTGAATTTTTACTCCATTTTTTAAGTGAAAAAAAAAATTTCCCCAACAATTTCTTATTTGATATAATGATAAAGTGTAGATATCTTAATTTTGTAAAATTGTATATACAGAGAGTGATGTAATTTTTAAAATCATTGGTGTTGGGTTTCTCAGTCTTATCTTTAACTCTGTTCTGAAGTAATGGAAATTCACATTTTTTAATCACGATGTTTTAGAATCATCCTTATAGTGAATTTAGCAATGATTATAAATCTTTTGGCTGAGCTCCCACTACCCCTTAACAACGTATATTTATGGTGACAGGTAATGGTAACATTCCTTACATATGTTATTTTCAGTTGAGTTGTTTTGCAAATGAAAATATAAAACTGAAAGCGACCATGCTGGTCGCGCAGCTGCTAGTTTATACACTGAAGTGCCACTGAATTAGGGATACCTACCTAGTAACGAGTTGGGCCTCCTCTGGCCTTGATAACGGCTGCCACACGACGAGGCATGGATTCAACAAGTTTCTGGAAACGTTCCACGGGAATGGCTTGCCAAATATTGGCTAAAGCTGTCCATAATTCAGTAAGGTTCTTTGGTGCTGTGTGATGGCCTTTCACGCCTTGTTCCAAAACATCCCAAAGATGCTCAATAGGATTTAAGTCTAGGCTTCTAGGTGGCCAATTCATGACAGAGAAGTCAGAGGAATGCTCATCCAACCAGCCAGTAGCCAACCGGGACTTGTGAGAGGTACAGTTGTCTTGCTGGTAAACTCCATTACCGTGCGGATAACAGAACAGCATAAACGGATGGAGGTGATCACCCAGCAACTCTACGTACCGAATTGCATTGAGGGAGGTTGGTACACGCACCAAAGATCCCAAACTGTGCCACGAAAAAACACCCCAGACCATGATTGAGCCACCATGCCCTTGTACAGTTCCAGCCAGGCATGCAGGATCCATGGCTTCATGAGCCTGAAGCCATATTCTCAGCCTCCCGTCGGCGTTAAGTAGTCGGAATCGAGACTCATCACTCCATGCTACTCGTTTCCAGTCCTCTACACTCCAGTCTCTGTGCTCTCTTGCCCAGGCAAGACGTGCAGCCCGATGGCGAGTATAGAGCAATGGTACTCTCGTAGGTCGACGGCTCCCGAAACCCATACGGTGAAGCGAGCGTTGCACAGTCCGTTTACTGACTGTACGACTGGCACCGTCATTAAACTGGGTGGTAATTTGAGCTAATGTTTGGCTTCGCTGGCTACGTACAATACGCCTGAGCCGTCTCTCACCACGCACTGTCAAGGCTAATTGTCCTTTGCAGTTTGCCCGATCGCTAGTTTTTTTTTCCACCATCCATGTATTCTTGGTATACTCTTGACACCGTCGACCTTGAAAATCCTAGCTGTCTGACGATTTCGGAAATTGAATGGCCCATGCGTCGCGCACCTACGATTTGTCCGCGATCGAAGGCGTCTAAATCGGGCAGTTTACCCTTACTGGCAATTCCAACAACTAATTCAGAACAACCACAGTACGCTCTATATATGCAGTTACCACAGCGCCCTCACTTGCGCATACATGATGCGCAGCGCTACACAATTTGCATAGGCTTTGCTATCCCTAATTCAGTGGCACTTCAGTGTATATATTAACAAACAGTTCCGTAACTGACTGACTGACTGACAGAAAACGTATAGACCAAACCGCTGGATCTAAAGGGCTGAAATTTTGCATGGCCATTTTTCGTATAGTGTAGGGGTGCACTAAGAAAGATTTTTGAAAAATTCTTCTTAGATTTTTTAAAATTAATTTTTAAGCTGTTTTTGTAATATTCTTTAAAGTTTGCATTTAAAATAATAATCCGAGGGTTATAAAATTTATATCACGAGAATGATCATCGAAATTCCTTTAAAATGAAATCTTTTTCGAATCTTTACCTCCATTTTCTGATTTTTGGTGAATTTTTAAAGATTAACTTTTAGAATTTAAATTATTAAATGCTGATGTCGTGGTTTCTTTTCTTTTAATTTTACGTCACGTGCATATCAACGAAATAGAAAAAAAAATTTTCTTGCTAATGCGGCAGACGATTGGACATTATCAAAAATAATAATAATAATAAAAAAATATTAAAATACAGTAAAAGAAATGTTCCTCAAACTGTACTATATTCTTTAGTATGTTCTATTAGATTTAATTTGAATATTTTCTTCTACATTATTTTGTCTATAAAAATATCCGTTACGATTTTTTTTAAAGATTTTTGAAAAATTCTTCTTAGATGTTTTAAAATTAATTTTTTAAGCTGTTTTTGAAACATTAAAAAAAAAAACTTTGAATTTAAAATAATAATCTGAGAGTTATAGAGAATCTATGCTCACTTCTACCCAGACTTGGGTGTATATAATTTGAAGTGGCACTCTATTTGAATTTGAAGCAAACACAGTTTATACATGAAACAATGTTTATTGAATTCGTTGCACATATAATTGGCTTTTACAGCAATAAGCATACGTACTACTTGTACGGAATATAAATACAGCTTTCAAGAACAATATATTTTCTATACTCACGAACAGTAAGTAAAACCAGCAGTACTGCCATGTAAACTTCTGGCCCGCTAAGCACTAGCGCAGGATAACACCTTTTCAACCTTAACAACCTCCCCTTTTCATTAATGACGCTGCGTGGTATTTATACTAAGCGCGTATGCCGAAATTAGCATATCTAAAGCAGCTTCTTTAATTCACTCAAAAGTTCGATTCTTGTGAATCGAATCTTGTGTATACCTTACAGAGTTATAAAATTTATATCACGAGAAAGATCCTAAAAATTCCTTTGAAATGAAATCTTTTTCGAATATTTACCTCCATTTTCTGATTTTTGGTGAATTTTTAAAGATTAACTTTTATAATTTAATTTATCAAATGTTGATAACAATATTTCTTTTCTTTTTGTGATACTTTAAATTAATTTTGAGTCACGTGCATAACAACGAAATAAATTGACAAAAAAAATATTAAAATACGTTAAAAGATAAAATTTAACCCCTAGACTAATTGAAATGGAAGTTTTCAAAGAATTTAATTCAAATTACTATGTTTTATGGATATTAAATTAAACCTATATATAAAACAGTTCCGTGCAATTTCCCCTTAAAGTATGCTTCGCCACATGACGATACATAAGTCTCAAGGTCAAACTTTAAAATATGCTGGGGTAGATTTAAGAGAAAATTGTTTCTCCCATCGTCAGTTTTACGTAGCTTGCTCACGCGTAAGTTCGCGGACGAGCCTGGGAATATTAGTTCCGCCAAATGAAGAAACAAGAAATATTGTTTATAAGAAAATCCTCTTAAAAGCAATTTAATTATTTTTTCACAGTAATTATACTAAAATGTAGTCCGTAGTGAAGCACGGGTATTCAGCTATTATATTATATAACAGACGCAAACGTAATATCGACAGCAGTATATAACAGACGTATTTTAACATGTGCATGCATAACGTTTGCTTTTATCTCACCGTTGCAGTTAAACCTCGTTTAGCGATTCGTCAAAAATATGAAGAAGGTGTAGCATGTGAGTGGAAGCATTTAAATATGGCTTGCAAGTCACAAATGCAGTCATTATTTGTTGTATGGCATTTATAAAATGGAATCCCAAATATCTTATAATTGATTTTTAAAACTTTTTTTTAAATGATTTTTTTCACACGATTTTTTAAAACTTTTTTACGATGTTTTCATTAACTCGCTTTCTTGTTTGCTTGTGTGTGTGTGTTTGTCCAGTACAAATCTTGCAATCGATTTTTAACTAACTTCCCGACTAGCTAGACATTTGAAACTTTTAGAATAGCTCAGAACACGATGACAATGCATTCTTTTAATACTTTTAGACCTCTTTAAGCAAGATTGAATTCATTTTCAGTTAATTTTGTTTTGTAGACTGGTGCAGCCATCTATCAACTGGGACAGTAACGAAAAGTTAAACGCAAGTTAACTTCCAATTAACTTCATTTTCTTTCAAGTTGATGGGATAATTCATCAAAAAAATTAAAAAAAAGTATTTATTAATACATAGAATTGTCAAGTTTATATGATTCAACAGAAAATTTAAAAACATGGTGTATAAAAAGTTCTTTTTATCCTGTAATTATTTTAACGTATAACCGCTGGAAACGTCAGGAGACTAGAGTTGACGATAAAACTGTATTTAATTAGGTTTATTACAAATATTTTTTTTTCTTACCGTCTTATAGGTGTTGCTCATGACGGGTTCGCAAAGGAAGATCAGGATGGGGCTGGATGGTGTAATGCTTAGCTCCCGTTTCCAGAGAACAGATGTTCCGGGTTCGATTCCTGGGATAACTAACTGTAAATAAATAAAGAAATTGTTACGTAGGAGGATGAGTAGCAGGGTAAGAGATACGAATGTTTTGAAAAGTACAAATACATCGAAAACAATCAATTTACGTGTGCAAAAGTGCTTAAACATGTGTATACCTATCTACAGAAAATAACTAATTAGTCTTTTAATCAAGTTAATTGTTAACGTAACCACCGACGGCGCCGAAGGGCTAGGGATGCGACATCGATGTCGATGTTTTCAAAACATCGATGTTTTGATAAAAACACCGATGTTCTAAACATCGATTTATTGAAGCCGATGTTTTTTTAAACATCGACGTTTTGTGCTCGATGTTTTACGTATGCGACATCGATGTCGATGTTTTCAAAACATCGATGTTTTGATAAAAACACCGATGTTCTAAACATCAATTTATTGAAGCCGATGTTTTTTTTTAACATCGATGTTTTGTGCTTGATGTTTTACGTATGCTACATCGATGTTTGATAAAAACACCGATGTTCTAAACATCGATTTATTGAAGCTGATGTTTTTTTTAACATCGATGTTTTGTGCTCGATGTTTTTTTTTAATGAAAAAGTACCATAAAAAAAATATACCACGTAGCATAATTTTCACACTCAGTAAATGTAAGTCTGTATCCTGTAAAGGACGAATACAATAGGGGGAACGATTCGTTAGCAAACAGACTTGATTGCTAACGAATCGATGTTTAAAAACATCGATGGTTTTGGGGCGATGTTTTATTAGCATCGATGTTTTAATATTGAATATCGCTGTTTCAAAACATCGATGTTTTGATATCGATGTCGAATCCCTACGAAGGGCACCTTATTTGTAAATTATACGGAACTCCTGGAATGAACTGAGACAGTAAAAAACATTCTTTGATGAAGTCAGGTGTTGCCAAAATATTGGCTCTAGTTCCAACTAGCAATATTATGGTAATTTTCGGTATTTGTGCCAATTTCCAGTGAACATTCCGTGTTAAAAAATTACCAGATGAGGCTAGACATTGAACGGTAGTGTTTATGAACCTCCGTCTTTTTTAATTGTATTTCATCGTGTATTAATCATTAATTTTAGACGAAAGAAGAGTTCATTTCAAATTATATTGCTCCCATTTCTCTGAAAAAATAAAAATCTACATATATAAAACAATTCCGTAACTGACTGACTGACTGCCTGACATATAACGCACAGACCAAACCGCTGGACCTAAAAGGGCTGAAATTTTGCATGGCAATTCTTCTTACAGTGTAGGGGTGCACTAAGAAAGATTTTTGAAAAATTCTTCTTAGATTTTTTTAAATTAACTTTTTAAGCTATTTTTGTAACATTCTTTAAAGTTTGCATTTAAAATAATAATTTGGGGATTATAAAATTTATATCACGAGAAAGACCCTAAAAATTCCTTTAAAATGAAATCTTTTTCGATTCTTTACCTCCATTTTCTGAATTTTGGTGAATTTTTAAAGATTAATTTTTAGAATTTAGTTTATTAAATGCTGATCACGAGATTTCTATCCTTTTTGTGATACTTTAAACTAATTTTGCATCACGTGCATAACAACGAAATAGACAAAAAAAAACTTTTTTTTTCTTGCTAACGCGGCAGACGATTGGACATTATAAAAAAAATATTAAAATACAGTAAAAGAAATGTTCCTCAAACTGTACTCTATTAACTAAACTATATTCTTTAGTATGTTCTATTAGATTTAATTTTAATATTTTTTTCTACATTATTTTGTCTATAAAAATATCCGTTACGATTTTTTTATAAATATATTTTTCGTTTTTTTTACACCAATGGTATACATTGATCGTTGTATTTATTATATATATATATATATATATATATATATATGTGTTAAGCATTAATTCGAGAGAGGAGAATAGTTAAAATAATTTAAAGGGAACTTGAAAGCAGATCTAATTTGTGGCGTCAAACGCCACTATTTTTCACGTTACGAAACGCGCAACAGAATCGAGAAAGGGGAAAAATCCGCGAGGAATAGAATCAGATTTGATTGACAGGAAAGCACCGCCCTCACCTTCAGCTAGTCTTTCATATACGACAGAAATGTTACATTTTCTCAATTTGCTCGTTCTAAGCCGAGGGAAAAGCAAGGAAATCATTCGAGTATTTTGAAAATGAAAAATTAAGCAAAATTATCATTAAATGCACACTTCCTTGAGCTCATATCTTCTGATAAGGTGTTTACTGCTTTTAACAATGAGAAACAATTTCGAATTTCTTTTAACTATCTGCCCGATCGATATCTTTAACTAAATTACTTCAAAATGAACCTTCATTACTATTCAAAACTGAAATTCTAGAGCGTGACCAAAAGGTTATTGGTCTACTAGTAGGAATTAAAATCTTACACGCGTTAAGGAAAATCTGTCTCTAAATAAAGTAAATTACGGCTTAACTATTGATAGTTAAAACGAACTGAAGCGATTGCAGGAAAAAGTGTATTTTTATCTCAGAGTTCCAGTTTTAACTTCCTTCAACACGATTCTGTTTACCAGGGCCTTTTTATCGCATGGGCAAATCGGGACTTTGCCCAGGGCCCCCTGATGCTAGGGGGCCCCAAAACCCCCTTGGTGTATGCACCTAGTACTTCTAATAGTATGTATAGCCCATGGAGAGTTCTTATTTTTATAAATGTTCGTAAGGGGGGCCCCGAAACAGCATCTGCCCAGGGGCCCCCAGCGTTCATAATCGGGCCCTGCTGTTTACTCCCGTCTTTTGGAAAGAATTTAGTCAAACTCCAGCCAACTGAGATCCTCCTTTCTGGCGCCTCTTGATTCCTGGATTTTCCCGAAAATCGAGGCGGGGAACATTACAAGGAATCCAGATGACGTCATCAGGGGGCTCCAGGGATACCTGGGAAACCCAACCAAAGATTTTCCGAAGTGTCACGAATTTCGAAGGGTTCATATATTTTTAAGAAGTTTAGTTCACAGAAACTTACAGCTGTGTTGTAGGGTTATTGTTTTGTTTGGAGTAGACCTGTTATTAAGGGGGCAGTGGACCTTAAAACCTAACTTTTTTTTGTTTTGGATGGATTTGCATGAAATTTGAATATGGGATTAGTACTATAGATATGTAAAAGTGATTAAAATTTAATGCTGAAATATTGATAATTTATGAATTATGAATTGTTAATTATATCATAAATTGGCCTAATTAAAAATGTTCCATGCGCATTTCTTTTGCATATAATATGGTAATTTTTTTACAGGATACCTTATAGAACTAACAATGAAACTTATTGCTTATTTTAAGCATTAATTAAAAATATAAAGAGAAAAAAAATAATAATAGAGAAAACACCCTTTTTATTACGCAAAATACCTATAAATCATCTTTTCAAGTACAAAATTTAGAAATTCTAAGCCACGAAGCATCATTATTTTCAATAAGATTTATTTGATATACAGTTAAGTATATAAAACTTAAATTTCAAAGCAATACGATGATCAGAAATGCGCCCGGAGCAGTTTGAATATTCGCATGACATGAAAATTTTTATTTTGAGAAAACCACATTTAAAGTTATTGCTATTAGTAACCACATAATATCTAAATTAAATACAAATGCCTATAACTAGGAAAGTAATCACAGAAATTAAAAATTCTTTTTACAACGCATTCCTACGCGTCCGTAATTTCACAATTCAATAAAATTAAAAAAAAATCGAAATTTTGGACAAATTTCACAATTTTGAAAGTCCACTGTCCCCTTAAGTTCTCTTGGTAGGGTGCAATTTTACAATTTTCCTTTAAATTTTCTACTAGCAGTCTGTCAATGAGGAGGGTCCCATAAAATTTATCCTTTGTTTTTAGATGTTTTCTCTTTTTCTTTACTATTGAAAATCTTTTTATCTTACTTATGAAATTGATTTTATATTAATACAAATTCAACATTGTTGAGGTGTTTATTTTATTATTTTTCAAAGTAGGAGTACGTTTCTCCAGAACGGTCCTCCGGAAAGCAAAATTTCAGATGTCCTGCGTCGCGAGTTATATTTTTGGCAACGCATCAAACCCAGTCTGGATCGCTTGGATAAGAAATAAACAGTTAAACAGGAAAGTACCAAAAGGCATCAAAATTTTGACTTACATATACTATGTATATATATGCATACGTACATATATATAGATACATATATACATAACACATACATACATATATACATACGAAAGAGTTAAGGAACAATAAGTAATCCTACATTAATAAACCCCGGTAGTTTCGTTAGAAGAGACTACCTCAAATTTTATTTTATTTTTTCAAACATTTTGATTTTCTATCTAATGATTCAATTATTCAAAAAAATAAAGTTCACATTCTTAAAATCTTATATTGTTGATTTTATGCTGTCTTAGCTTTTTATGCTCCTGGGTGCCTCTTAGTTGTTAAGCTTTTCCTTACTGGGTGGGATGGAATGTATCCCAAGAAAACGGACCAAGAATATATATATATATATATATATATATATATATATATATATATATATATATATATATATATATATATATATATATATATATATATATATATATATATATACTAGCTGAAAACCCGCACTTCGCTACGGAGTACATTCAAATTAAATACAAAGGTCAATGTATGTAATTAATGCCAAAAAAATAAATACTTATAAAAATGCGACGATCAATATATATAATTGATCTAAAATATATATATATTTATAAAAAAATCGCAAGGGATATATTTTTTTTGATAACATCCAATCGTCTGCTGCATTAGAAAGAAAAGGAATATTTTTTTTGTCTATTTAGTTGTTATGCACGTGACGATAAATTTATTTAATGTACCAGAAAAAGAAATCACGTGCTCGGCATTTAATAAATTAAATTCTAAAAATAAATTTTAAAAATTCACCAAAAATCAGAAAATGAAGGTAAAGGTTCGAAAAAGATTTCATTTTAAAGGAATTTTTATGATCTTTTTCGTGATATAAATTTTATAACCCTCAAATTCTTTTAAATGTAAACTTAAAAAAAGTTACAAAACCAGCTTAAAAATTTAATTTTAAAAAATCTAAGAAGAATTTTTCAAAAATCTTTCTTAGTGCACTCCTACACCATAAGAAGAATCGCCATGCAAAATTTCAACCCTTTAAGTCCAGCGGTTTAGTCTGTGCGTTGTATGTCAGTCAGTGAGTCAGTTTCGAAACTGTTATATATATATATATATATATATATATATATATACAGTCGAACCCCGTTATAACGAACTTCAAGGGACCAACGGTTTTGTTCGCTTTATCCGGTGGTTCGCTATATCCGAACCGTTAAGAAAAATGCTGGAGTTCACAAAATGTATAACTCATTAGATGCAATGTGTATTCAATAATGATGAATTAAAAAATGATAAAATCTATTAAAAATGATCATTAATGAATTAAATCGGACTAAAATCGCTTACATTAAGCTGACACAATACTAATTAAATTACGTATAATAGGAAAATGACGAGACCAAAATTTTCGTTCGTTATAATTGTGAGTTCGTTATATACCGAGTTCGCTATAACGGGGTTCGACTGTATATATATATTCATACATACATATACATACATATATATATATATATATATATATATATATATATATATATATATATATATATATATATATAACCCCCTTAAGGGCGTTCTTTCAAAGGGGGTATGAAATTTCACGTTCTAAAGAATGAATCAGAAAAAATGAGCCCCGTAAGCTAGTTAATCTCAATTACAGTTTTGATAAACAATCCGAAAACTACATTGTTTCCTTGAAATTAAACAAACTATATCCTTAATTTCATATTTACATGAAAAAATGAAAAAAAAAAAGCATTAGATATTATTCATGTTATATTCCTTCAGAAAACTTGGCATTTTAAAATTTTGAACGACAGGTTCTTAAAATATACAACAGAAAGTAAAAATATTTTCTAGTTTAAAATTAAAGCCTTGTCCACATTGCTTCCAGGGAAGAACGTAGCGTGAGCGATAAAAATTTTAACAAATTAGCAGAATTCGAGTCAGTGACCACGTGATATGTCAGACCAATCACAGGTTACACCAGCAATCTCGGCGCCAGTGGAGTTATGCTACGTCCCTGCAAGCAATTTGAACAAGGTCTTACTGTTGCAGTTCTTCAGGTTGAAGAACACACACACACACACACACATATATATATATGTATATACATACATACATACATACATATATACATATATAGGGTGGGCGAAAAGTCCTTGACACATTTCAGCTACCTCGATACACAATTCCCTCAGTGATGGATTGGACGAGATGGTCGACTAGTATGGCCACCTAGGTCTCCAGATTTAACTCCGCTTGATTTTTTCTTGTGGGGATATGTCAAGGACAAAGTCTTCGCTTCGAAAATGACCGACATTACACAGCTCAAGACACGGATCATCGAAGTCACACGAGCTAGACGTCACTTCTAGATGTGACACGACCTACGAAAGATGCCCATATCGAAATTAGGTAACAAGAAACTTATTATGTAAGGGTAACTATTAAAAAGTTTTTCATATAAAATGTCATTCTATGGACTTTTGGTCCTGTGGCGCCCTCTTTCTGTAGCAGTTCGAAATTTTCTGTTGATAAAAAAACTTAACATTCTATTAAAGAAGTGACCGCAAACTGAACTCTTTTATGGCAATTTCTATTTTATATATTATTTTCTGAAATGTGTCAAGGACTTTTCGCCCACCCGTATATATACATACATATATATATATATATATATATATATATATATATATATATATATATATATATATATATATATATATATATATATATATATATATATACATACATATATATATATATATATACATACATATATATATATATATATATATATATATATATATATATATATATACATACATATATATATATATATATATACATACATATATATATATATATATATATATATATATATATATATATATATATATATATATATATATATATATATATATATATATATATACATACATATATATATATATATATATATATATATATATATATATACATACATATATATATATATATATATATATATATATATATACATACATATATATATATATATATATACATACATATATATATATATATATATATATATATATATATTATATATATATATATATATATATATATATATACATACATATATATATATATATATATATATATATATATATATATATATATGTATGTATGTATATATATATATGTATATATATACATAGATATATATATATATATATATATATATATATATATATATATATATATATATATATATATATATATATATATATATACATAGATGAATATGAAGTTATGGTCAAATTTACGTTGGCAAATCAAAAATCAGGTGATTAAACTCTTTGATTCAAGCGGGAAAATTTCTAAAATTTTCTATATTTTACGGAACTGTTAAAAACTTTGGTTTTGTGATTTTTTTGGTAGCAATCACGTCTAATGCTCCGAGTCCTGACGAAGACCAACAGTTATGATTCCGAAACCTTTTGTTTTACGAGAAGCTATTTTTAAACCTCAAACGTTACAGTGGTTTGAGACGAAATAGATGGTACCGTCGGGTCGGATCCGACCCGATCTCTTTTTCAATGAGATTTTAGTAGAAATAAGTACACAATAAGCATTTTTGTTGTGTAATAGCATTTATTGATAATATTTTACATGAAATTAAACCCTTTTTGTAGAAAAAAATGATCAACGAATTGCAATTTTGCTAAACAAAGAAAATGTCTTTGGCATTTACATAGAATGTAGTATATATTAGGTCTAATATGCACATATAACTAAAAATAAATAATCCAACAGAGCTAGATAATTATAGGAAGAATGTAGACAAAAAACAAACAGAAAACAAGCACTTAGGGCTCCACGCACGAAAGGCAAGATTCTGTAGTAGTGCCGGAACTAAACCAGAAATCGAGGTAACCGACTGGTCTCGTCATCAGGGAGCCTAACCAAATCAGTTGCCGCAAGGGGAACTTTCTGAATAGGATGCAGGTATAAGCAAAAAACATCCCAAGGCCCCGAGATCCCCATTGAAACATGGCTTCTATTGATAGGTCCATTGCACATAGCCCCATTGATAGGCTCCCTGATGACGAGACCAGTCGGTTACCTCGATTTCTAGTTTAGTTCCGGCACTAACTACAGAATCTTGCCCTTGGTGCGTGGAGCCCTAAGTGCTTGTTTTCTGTTTGTTTTTTTCTGCATTCTTCCTATAATTATCTAGCTCTGTTGGATTATTTATTTTTAGTTAAATTTGTCTATTTTCAATATGTGGATTTGCTGAAACAACGCATTCTTTTATTGAAAAGTTATAAGTTTTCAACACTGGGGTAGGTTTTAAGTTAATTTGTTTGGCAGTCTATGCATGCTTATTAATTTTTTTGTTCATGTTGAATTATTTATATTATTTTACTTTAGTCTAATATGTAATTTAGTCTACCTAGTTTTAGAAGTTAGTGAAACCAACTTTCCGAGCATAAAAATCAGAAAAATAATATATACAGATATTTTTGGCCTTAAAAATCGAAATTAAAATTTTTAAAAATCTGAAATAAAATAATTTAAAAAATGACTAGTGATCATGAATAATGTTTTTAAACAAAGACACTGGTATTTACTTATTCCTATATCTAGTAGGGTGAATTTTAAAAATCTTTCTAGTTTTTGAAATTTAAAAAATCCAAAATAAAATAATTTAAAAAATGACTAGTGATCATGAATAATGTTTTTCAACACAGACACTTGTATTTACTTATTCCTATATCTAGTAGGGTGAATTTTAAAAATCTATCTAGTAGGGTAATTTGAAAAATCCAAAATAAAATAATTTTAAAAATGACTAGTGATCATGAATAATGTTTTTAAACAAAGACACTGGTATTTACTTATTCCTATATCTAGTAGGGTGAATTTTAAAAATCTTTCTAGTTTTTGAAATTTAAAAAATCCAAAATAAAATAATTTAAAAAATGACTAGTGATCATGAATAATGTTTTTCAACACAGACACTTGTATTTACTTATTCCTATATCTAGTAGGGTGAATTTTAAAAATCTATCTAGTAGGGTAATTTGAAAAATCCAAAATAAAATAATTTTAAAAATGACTAGTGATCATGAATAATGTTTTTAAACAAAGACACTGGTATTTACTTATTCCTATATCTAGTAGGGTGAATTTTAAAAATCTTTCTAGTTTTTGAAATTTAAAAAATCCAAAATAAAATAATTTAAAAAATGACTAGTGATCATGAATAATGTTTTTCAACACAGACACTTGTATTTACTTATTCCTATATCTAGTAGGGTGAATTTTAAAAATCTATCTAGTAGGGTAATTTGAAAAATCCAAAATAAAATAATTTTAAAAATGACTAGTGATCATGAATAATGTTTTTAAACAAAGACACTGGTATTTACTTATTCCTATATCTAGTAGGGTGAATTTTAAAAATCTTTCTAGTTTTTGAAATTTAAAAAATCCAAAATAAAATAATTTAAAAAATGACTAGTGATCATGAATAATGTTTTTCAACACAGACACTTGTATTTACTTATTCCTATATCTAGTAGGGTGAATTTTAAAAATCTATCTAGTAGGGTAATTTGAAAAATCCAAAATAAAATAATTTTAAAAATGACTAGTGATCATGAATAATGTTTTTAAACAAAGACACTGGTATTTACTTATTCCTATATCTAGTAGGGTGAATTTTAAAAATCTTTCTAGTTTTTGAAATTTAAAAAATCCAAAATAAAATAATTTAAAAAATGACTAGTGATCATGAATAATGTTTTTCAACACAGACACTTGTATTTACTTATTCCTATATCTAGTAGGGTGAATTTTAAAAATCTATCTAGTAGGGTAATTTGAAAAATCCAAAATAAAATAATTTTAAAAATGACTAGTGATCATGAATAATGTTTTTCAACAAAGACACTGGTAATAACTTATCCCTATATCTAGTAGTGTGAATTTTAAAAATGTTCCTAGTAGGGTAATCTGTATAGTGAGGTAATTTAAAAAAATCCAAAATAAAATAATTAAAAAAATGACTAGTGATCATGAATAATGTTTTTCAACAAAGAAACTGGTAATAACTTATCCCTATATCTAGTAGTGTGAATTTTAAAAATATTCCTAGTAGGGTAATCTGTCTAGTGGGGTAATTTAAAAAAATCCAAAATAAAATAATTTAAAAAATGACTAGGGATCATGAATAATGTTTTTCAACAAAGACACTGGTATTTACTTATTCCTATATCTAGTAGGGTGAATTTTAAAAATCTTTCTAGTAGGGTAATTTAAAAAATCTAAAATAAAAAAATTAAAAAATGACTAGTGATCATGAATAATGATCATGAATAATGATCATGAAAGACACAGGTATTTACTTATTCCTATATCTAGTAGGGTGGTCAGTAGTTCTATCTGGTAGGGTTCCTTGTCAACTCGATCTCTTGCAATGAGAGAGGAGAGTACGGGAGGGGGAAGACACACCCTTGGGTCGGATCCGACACCCCACTGTACCCTTTGAGGGTTAAGAGAGTTGGAAATGCGGTGGGATCCTTACCCCTGTCACGCCATCCTCAGATCTCTGCGTCGTTGAAAATAAATATAATAGAAGCCGGATAGGGGTACGTTAAATCTCTAAGTCGGATATTTCCTCCGTGTGGTTTGGAGGGGGTGGGGAGAAGGGTACGAGTCCACCAGATATTGCTCATGGTGGGGGGGGGGATGTTAGCCCAAATTATGGTGGCATCGGTTTAAAATTCGGCCTCTTACCCTTAATTCGTTCAGGGGTGATAAGCAGACCAACAAATATAATTTTCAAATATTGCCAGATTTGTCTAGAAATTGTTACAAGTATCAATAAAAGCATAAAGGAATGTTTGTTGAAACTCCAACATAACGGTCCTTCGGAAAGCAAAATTTCAGACGCTTAAACCGTCCGTTCGTACCTCGCGAGTTATAATTTTGGCAGCGCGCCAAACCCAGTCTGTATCGCTTGGGCAAGCAGTAAACAGCTAAACAGAAAAGTACTGAAATGCGTTAAAATTTTGACATACATATATGTATATATATATACATACGCACATATATATAGATACATATATATATATAACACATACATATATACATACAAAAGACATAAGCAACGATAAGTAATCCGACGTTAATAACACGCGGTAGTTTCGTTAGAAGAGACTACCTGAAATTTTTTAACGTAGAATTACGTTCCTCAATAACGGTCCTCCAGAAAAAAAAATTCAGAGTCCGTCGCGAGTTATAATTTTGGCAGCGCGCCAAACCCAGTAACCAAAATGCGTCAAAGAAAAAAAAGAAAAGAAAAGAGGTAGGCAACGATAAGCAATCCTACGTTAATAGCCCGCGGTAGTTTCGTTAGAAGGGACTATCTGAAATAAATATATATATATATATATATATATATATATATATACATTTTTTTTTTTTTTTTTTTTTTTTTTTTTTTTTTTTTTTTTTTTTGAAAGTGTTTCACGATGTATCATTAAGTTAAGATGAAAGATGGATCGGTTTCAAATTCCATTGCTGCCACCAGTCGTTCTGAAGGAGAAAACATTTAGTTATTGAAAACTATTTTGTTTCCTGAAATACGACCCTAGCTCGGTAAAGTGGCTCTAAGTGTAAGAAAAAGAAAGGGAAAACGTTCGAGCATTTTCGAATGATGGAAAATTGTCAAAAAATATGACCATTACATCTACTCTACGTTGAGCTAAGAAAAGTTGTCACTCAAAAACGGAATAATTTATTCTGATTTAGGAATTATCAATAACACAATTATATAGAAATACTAGCTGAATGCCTATGCTTCGCTACGGAGTACATTCAAATTAAATACAACGGTCAATGTGTGCAGTGAATGAAAAAAAAATTATAATAAATACAACGTTCAATATATGCAATTAATGCGAAAAAAAAACCCAAAAATATATTTATAAAAAAATCGCAATGGATATTTTTATAGACAAAATAATGTAGAAGAAAATACTGAAATTAAATATATTAGAACATACTAAAGAATATAGTACAGTTTGAGGAATATTTCTCTTACTGTTTTTTAATATTTTTTTCGATAATTTCCAATCGTCTGCCGCTTAAGACAGAAAAAAAAATTGTCAATTTATTTCATTGTTATGCACGTGATGCAATATTAGTTTAAAGTATCACAAAGAGAAAAGAAACCACGTGATCAGCATTTAATAAATTTAAATTCTAAAAATTAATTTTTAAAAATTCACCAAAAATCAGAAAAAGGAGGCAAAGATTCGAAAAAGATTTCATTTTAAAGCAATTTTTATGATCTTTCTCATGATATAAATTTTATAACCCTCAGATTATTATTTTAAATGCAAACTTTAAAGAATGTTACAAAAACAGCTTCGAAATTTAATTTAAAAAAATCTAAGAAGAAATTTTTAAAAATCTCTCATAGTGCACCCCTACACTATAAGAAGAATCGCCATGCAAAATGTCAGCCCTTTAGGTCCAGCGGTTTGGTCTGTGCGTTGTCTGTCAGTCAGTCAGTTACGGAACTGTTTTATATATATATAGATTTAATTAAATGATCTCAAATTAATCCTCCAATTCAGAACATTTTTTGAAAAAAAAAAGTATGATTTCTATAAAATCGTTTGATCACAGTCTGTGATAAAACCAAAACGTTTTATTACAGTCGTTTCTCATAATTACGCTTTCAGTTAAATTTGTAATTTCCAGTTTTCAACGCCTCTTTCATTTTTCGTTGCTCACATTCTCCGCACAAAATTTCCCGAACCGATAACATCGCAGTTGTTATCTCTCCGCCACATTGTTTTTCTATTTACTGATATACCGCAGACGGTTTTTATCATAATTCATTGTCACGGTCACAGAGCGCTATTCCAAGGTGTTTTGATGTTTTCCCCGTTGTAACGGCTCGTTTACTGCATGCGTTTTCTGCGCGCGCAAAGTGCGCTAAACGTTTGATTACGCTTATTAGCGAAGATCGTGTTGTTACTTGGCGGCGTCGAGACATCTGCCCGGAAATCAGGTGGTTTTAGGTCAAGCACCAAAACCTGGTGGGCGTAAGGGGGATTGAGCCCGCTCGGACAACCTCTTGAGACACTTCTCTTTAGACAATTCAAAACGTGCAACTAGGGATACGTAATTTTCGTATTTAGCGAAATAGATGCGAATAAATGCGAAATTTGGCGTTACGAGCGAATAAATGCGAAATTTGGCGTTACGAGCGAATAAATGCGAAAATTATTTTTTTACTACTTTTCGGAGAAAACGTGGCTATATATATTGGAGATATATATTGTTGTGTATCGCTTTATAAATTAAATATTATAATTTAAATATACAGAGAATCAAATAAGTTTATAATATTTTTCTCCACGTATTGCTAAGTTTGATGAGTGTCATTATATTAATTTTCGCACGGATTAATTGTGGTGGCATTCATGAAAGTTGAGCAAATTATAAATCATGTTTTATGTACTATAAATGTAACATACAGTTATTTAATTTGTTTTAGTGTTTGATTGACTGACATTTTTCAGTTTATTTTAATTCTTTTTCATGTTGATTGACTGACTCAAGGTAAAGTTTTTTTTTTTTAAATTAAGCTTTGTTTAGTCTTTTTATTTATTTACCCCCCTTAAAATTTTTAAGTTTTTATACGCTTAAATTTCCCTTTTATATATATATATATATATATATATATATATATATATATATATATATATTAAATTATCGCGTACTGGATTAAAACACAGAAGTGCTTCACAAAAAACTTAAACAAAATGGTGATAACAGTTTATTCAGTTTCATTCAAGAAAAGAGACACATTTTGCTCACTTTTTCGAGAAAAAAGTACTGATAAGCGAACCCCTGGAGCGTACTAGGTGTCCCGTATGTGAGGGGAGCCATGAGCCCTGGAGATGCGTTCGGCCAAGAAGAGCAGAGATGATGAATTTTATTAATTTGTGATAAAAGAAATGAATAAAATTTTTATCTCACCTCTATACGATTAAACGAAACAAAATGGGTAACTAAGAGAAATTAATTTCTCATCTTGTTTTAAAATAATAAATAATATAATAAGAACAGAAAAGTAAAATACAACAATATCCTGGTCACGGCACCATTTTTTCTGGCTGACTCGCTTACTTGCTGGCTGACTCTTTCTCTGTTCCATGCTGCTGGTTTCGGTGACTACTGGAAACTTCGAAGAACGCCATGATGAAGAATTTTGAGTAAAGACTTTGGAGCTAGAATAGTGACTCTCCCGATGTACTAAGACGATTGAACATGGAAGTGGCCTCGAAGTTATTAAGCTATCCCCTAATATAAATTTCCTTTTTAAAATTTTTTTTAGCCATGGCATAATTTAAGTAAATGTTTTTTGGTTCTTTTAATATTTTTTTTTGCCAGTCAATCTCTTTCTTTTTATTGTGGGCATTTTTTCCCTCTAAATGATGTTCAAGGTGATTATTAATAATTCCTATGCGAGAAAAAATAATCTATGTTATTTTAATTACAAGTAGAATGAGGTTGTTATTAAATAGTATTTGCATGATGAATATATAATGAAGATGTTCAAGTGAACTCTTAATAATTTCTATACGAGAAAAAATAATCTATGTTATTTTAATTACAAGTAGAATGAGGTTGTTATTAAATAGTATTTGCATGATGAATATATAATGAAGATGTTCAAGTGAACTCTTAATAATTTCTATACGAGAAAAAATAATCTATGTTATTTTAATTACAAGTAGAATGAGGTTGTTATTAAATAGTATTTGCATGATGAATATATAATGAAGATGTTCAAGTGAACTCTTAATAATTTCTATACGAGAAAAAATAATCTATGTTATTTTAATTACAAGTAGAATGAGGTTGTTATTAAATAGTATTTGCATGATGAATATATAATGAAGATGTTCAAGTGAACTCTTAATAATTTCTATACGAGAAAAAATAATCTATGTTATTTTAATTACAAGTAGAATGAGGTTGTTATTAAATAGTATTTGCATGATGAATATATAATGAAGATGTTCAAGTGAACTCTTAATAATTTCTATACGAGAAAAAATAATCTATGTTATTTTAATTACAAGTAGAATGAGGTTGTTATTAAATAGTATTTGCATGATGAATATATAATGAAGATGTTCAAGTGAACTCTTAATAATTTCTATACGAGAAAAAATAATCTATGTTATTTTAATTACAAGTAGAATGAGGTTGTTATTAAATAGTATTTGCATGATGAATATATAATGAAGATGTTCAAGTGAACTCTTAATAATTTCTATACGAGAAAAAATAATGAATGTTATTTTAATTACAAGTAGAATGAGGTTGTTATTAAATAACATTTGCATGATGAATATATAATGAAGATGTTCAAGTGAACTCTTAATAATTTTAATACGAGGGATATCATTAGTTAATATTATTGTTACAAGTAGAATGAGCGATATTATTATTGATATGTATGTGTATGTTGAGAGTGTAATGAAGTTAAGGCAATGAGAGAAAAATTCTCTAAATTTCTATTTGTTTAAAGTAAAGTGAAAGGAATTTTATTAATTTGTAATAAAAGAAATGAATAAAATTTTTTTGGTTTGTTATCTAAGTTAAAATTGTGTCTGTCATGTTTTGTGAGTAATCATTTGTGAAATTCTGTTACCATAGAATCTAGGTTATTGTTTTAGTTTGGAGAAATAATACACAACGCAATGCTCGCCACTATACGATTAAACGAAACGAAATGGGTAACAAAGAGAAATTAATTTCTCATTTTGTTTTAAAATAATAAATAATATAATAAGAACAGAAAAGTAAAATACAACAATATCCTGGTCACGGCACCATTCCACACGGTGTTTCTGTCACCACACTTTAGAAAAAGCATAATTTATTTATTCCGTTTTTACTTAGGTTTAAGTTCCTCAATAACGGTCCACCGGGAAGGAAAAAATTGTCCTGCGTCGCGAGTTATAATTTTGGCAGCGCGCCAAACCCAGTAGCAGTAACCAGTTAAACAGAAAAATACCAAAATGCGTCAAAACAAGTAATATATATAAAAAAATTTTTAAAGTCAATTCCTACTTAGGTCAACAAAGAAAAATTTGAGTGTGAACTAATAGTAGGAATTGAAATAAAGGATTGCCTGCCAGAACCTTGACTACTGTGCGAGATTAGGAGGGGGAGAAAGAGAGAGAAAAAGTTTGTCAGGTTGGGGATTCGATCTCGCAACCTACAGGACGGGAGAAGCCCGCGATACCGCAGTGCTACCGTTTACACAGTAACAAGAGGGAAATTACTATTCAAGAGCAAGAGACGCTCTGGGTCTAAAACTAAAATTGATTAATTAAATTTAATTAATGAATTAATATTTGAAAAAACTGTATTAACATCAAGTGTCATCTACTACAAGTTTAAAAAAATGTATTTGAACTTGAGTGGATGAATAAAAAGTACTTTTATTAACGATTGAAAATTTGAACAAGATATATATAGAGAGAGTGTGAACTAATAGTAGGAATGGAAAAAAGAAAGAAAAAAAGAGAAAGAGGTTAGCAACGATGAGTAATCCTCCGTTAATAACCCGCGGTAGTTTCGTTACAAGAGTCTACCTGAAATATTTTTTTCCTGCATTTGAAAATAGGCCTTTAAAAAAATGAACTCTGTAATAGAGAAAGAAATTTTACACCTTGGAATATTTCTCGCTTTTAAAAAATGCAAATTAAAAAAATGCAAATACTATTTAAAATTTAAATTATTCGGAGAAAAAATCTGGTGTAGTGTGTTTGAAAGGCTCCTTAATTCCTTCTATGGACACAATTTATAAAATGAATCCTGTTGAAAGGTGCACAAAAGTTCAGGCTATCTGAAAATACCATTTTTATTGGATTAACGGCATTTATGTAGCTGTCAATAGCGGACGCATTTTCTCAATAAGTTAACATTAAGGTTAGCGAATCCAGTAAGGTTAGTACATGGCACCCTAAAACAAAAAAGATAAATAAATAATATAATTTTTTTTTTCCTTTTTAAATATTTTGTGTCCTGTGCTTCGTAGGAAAGGAATAACGACATTGACGAGGCAAATTTCAACAGCATCACGAGAAAGCGGGTAAAATTACCTGGCAAACCAAAACAGTTTATGGAACTATACAAGACTCAGACCTTTTTACCAAATAATATCTTTTTTTTCGTTTCTAAAATTTCTATCTTCTCAGTTTTGTCGTCATTTAATAACCCACATAGGCACATATATTATCAGCTGGGCTTTCATTGATTTTATGAACACACACAACAAATCAGAAATTAAAAAAAATAAAAGAAAGAAAAAGTTTCCCTGGATACTTATTAACCTTTAGCTTACGGGGCCCATTTTTCCCATTCCCTCTTTAGAACTGGAAATTTTATACCCCCCTTTGTAAGAGTACTGTATATATATATATATATATATATATATATATATATATATATATATATATATATATATATATATACAGTAACCACCGCTTATAGTGATCAGTGGTTATAAGAATCAACCGTTTATAAGAATCAATATCGCGAAAACAAAAACAAATGTATTATTCCCATGTTAAAATTTCCGCTTTAAAGAATCAATCCACCGGTTTTAAGAATCAGTTTACACTCTTCGCTTTCCTTTCATTTTTCCAAAAAAGCCACTTAGGCCCTCATAAGGCACGAAGTTCTTTCTTTTCTTCCTAAAAAAGAAAGATTGATAAGATGGGATGGAATATAGTCATAAAATTCATCCCTTTCTTTGTTAGACATAACATAACAGTTTCCCCCTAAACGCTTTAGCACACCACTGTCCTAGTATTTGCTTGACCCAGGGACATCTTTACCCGTCCGGGTCCGATTTCACCTTTCTCCACTGACAAACAAAAATAGGGACTCTTTTTTCCCACCTCCCACATCCCGGTTGCGGTTTCCTGGACCCTGAAACCCATAAATATACTGCGAAGTGTCCACTATCACTTAGGAAAATGTGACATTAGTAGATTCAGCACGTTATCAAACCGTGAAACGTAAGCTAGAAGGTGAATCTTCGCCTGAGACTATTAGTGGTATTGAAAGAGGTATAAACAGCCTCCTGAAAACTTCGTTACGTCAAACTACCATAGAAAACTTTTTTTTGCTCCCTTCCTATAGTTGTAATGTTAAAAATGTTAAGCAGGTATGTTGTAACAAATATTGGATTTTTTTTTCTCTTACTATAATCATGTGTATCTTCTTATAGGTCTAAAAATTAAGTTGTATTTTTAAAATTATAAAAACTAATTTTAATAAAAGATAATTAACGTAAATTAAAGAGTATTTTATGGTAAATTATCTCATATACGCATATATAGGTGTGTGTGTGCCTGTCCAAAAACCTAAATTTCGGCTATAAGAATCAACCGCTTATAAGAATCAAAAATAGTAATAACAAACGTGATTCTTATAAGCGGAAATCACTGTATATATATATATATATATATATTTATAAGAAATAGATGAAAGAGAATACCAGTAATAGCCCTAAAGCTACTTGCAGCCAGGAACAAATATCATGAAAAGAAAAGTATGAAAGAGGTTTTAGACAGCATCTCTTCATCAGCGGTGTCAATACTGTCTAAAAACCAATGGATTGTTTCCGATGAGTATGATCTATACAATAAACACACTCAGACAGCGTACAATCCATGAAAAACAGAAGAATTGATTAAATATTGAATTAAGAGTTGCTTAACCAAAGAACACCAAGCCTGGCGCTAGACAGAGTGGAAGTTAAGAACATGTAACCGCAAGATGACTGACGTAACAAAAATTGCAACCATGGAGATACTCAATTACTGACTTACTATTGTTACTGTATTTTAGGACTATTACTCCATTATTAATTTAGTTTTTAATTATTATTACTAAGAGTTATTTTTATTATTATTTTTATTCTTAATTATGATTTTTATTTTATTTTTTATTTTATTAGTTATTTTTTTCTATTTTTTCTTATTGTTATGTTTAACTTATTAAAAGCAACAGAACAAACTATTCATTAAAACTAAAACAACCAATTATGTTTTTGGATAGACTTTCGGGGTAATTATTCCGTGATAGCACAGCTTTCAAGTCTAAAACATGCTTATTCTTATATATATATATATATATATATATATATATATATATATATATATATATATATATATATATATATATATATACATATATATATACAGTGGAGTCTCGATCGATCATTCTCCGAATCATCGTTTTCCCGTATGCGTCGTTTATTTCACCCAGTCCCGACAATCGTATTGCTTTGTTATGTTCCCGCATTTATCGTCCAGCTCAGTCGGTTCCTTGAAAAAAGATAGATCGAGATTCCACTGCATATATATATATATATATATATATATATATGACATGAATTTATATATATATATTTATATATATATAAATACATGTCATCTTGCGGTTACATGTTCTTAACTTCCACTCTGTCTAGCGCCAGGCTTGGTGTTCTTTGGTTAAGTACTATTATTCAATTTTTAATCAATTCTTCTGTTATTCGTGGATTGTACGGTGTCTGAGTGTGTTTATTGTATAGATCATACTCATCGGAAACAATCCTTTGGTTTTTAGACAGCATTGACACCGCTGATGAAGAAATGCTGTCTAAAACCTCTTTCATACTTTTCTTTTCATGTTATTTGTTCCTGGATGCAAGTATCTTTAGAGCTATTACTGGTTTTCTCTATCATCTATTTCTTATTTATATATATATATATATATATATATATATATATATATATATATATATATATATATATATATTCAATTATTCTTGGGCCCGTATTCTTGGAATACATGCTATCCCACCCCGTAAGGAAAAAGGTTAACTGCCAAATCTGCGCTTGGTCTGCCACAACTGACTCCCGTCTCTGGAAATGCAGTAGTGAAAGGTTCAAGCTGCAGACAGTAAACATGGGAATGCAAACTCTGGTAGACGCAGTTCAAGGTTAGGGGTTCCAAGGTTATCCATCACTTATCCGAAAATATATCTATTTCGAGCCAGACCTCAATGTCTCCTACAACCCCCGTTCTGTTTTTAGTTCCTTATTTTTTTTTTCTGGTGGGGAAGGAAAGGGGAATGCCCCAAATCAACATTACGATAGGAACCAGGCAATACAGGGAAGATTTGAAGGCATTCAACAAACATCCACATGCTGGATGGTAAATTTCCTCTTCAACGATTTCAGAAGAATGCAAAGTTAGCATCACTCTTGATGATATATATATATATATATATATATATATATATATATATATATATATATATATATATATATATATATATATATATATATATACATATATGTATATTATATATATATATATATATACATATATGTATATATATATATATATATATATATATATATATATATATATATATATATATATATATATACACAGTGGAATCTCAATCGATCGTTTTCGGATCCATCGTTTTTCCGTATGTGTCGTTCATTTTATCCAGTCCCAACGATCATATTGCTTTGTTATGTTTCCGCATCTATCGTTTTCCCTCATTTATCGTTCATTACAATCGGTCCCTTGGAAAACGATAGATCGAGATTCCAGTGTATATATATTTATATATACATATTTTTACACACATATATATATATATATATATATATATATATATATATATATATATATATATATATATATATATAGCACACAATAACCAAATTCATGTAAATTCACAAAAACAAAAATGCTGTAAAACTTATAATTGCATATACAAAATTACCTGTAGTTGTTGTCATATGGAATATATAGGACAAACTTCTAATCCACTGCATATTAGAATAAATTTACAACGTTCTAATATAAAAAAATATAACACATTAAATAGTCAACCACTAAACATTGAATTTGATCATTTCAAAAAACATAATTTTGAAAATATTGTTATCTCCACTGTTGATATAATTACATCACCCTCTGAAAGGTTATTTTATGAAAATATATATATGCAAAAGCATAAAACTATTTTTCCATATGGCCTTAAACAAATTTATAATACGAAAAATATCGTTAAGTACAATTTTATTGATGTGTCAGCTCATCCTATTTACCCTCATCTAATCGAAGATACTAATACATCAAAAAGAACTAAAAGAGGTAAACGTTATAATATAAGTAAGACTTTTGATTGTAACTTATATAAAAATGCTTTGATAAATTTTCAGGAAAGGTTTATTATTGATTATCAATATAAAATATTGAAATCTTGGATTTTTTCAATCGTTAAAAAACATATCATTAATCTATATCAACTATTTTAAGTACTAAAATAAAGAATTATCATTATCAGCATCTGGTTTATGATTTACTATTAACACGGGCTAATCATTTAAAAATAAACTTATTTAAAAAACAAAACACTGCTATTAGCACTTACTGTGTACTAAATTTTACCAACCCTAAACTAAATAATATAAACTTCAATAGTATTTTTGATAAACTTTATGATATGTATCCTGTAAATGAAATAAAAGTTAAACGTGCCTTTAAATATACACTGCCTATGGGTAGACGTATATTTAACTATAATCAGGTCTCAAAAAATTTTTCTCAATCAATAAATTTAAATTGTGTATGTCATCTGCCCAAATACAATAGTTATGTTGACAAGGCACATGGTCATGTAATAACAGGCAATTTGGAAATAGTGGATAATTTAGCACTGCGTGAGTTGATGAAGTATAGATTACCTAGTACTAATAATAATAAGAAAATTATAAGATTCTTAAATGGTGATTTAGATAAATTTATATACAAAATAGCTATTAATTATTCTATACCTACAGAAGCCTTCAACCAATGGAAATTTAATTTACTTAAGCTAGTATATTCTAAACTACCCAATTATAGAAATTTCATTAATAATTCCTATAAACACTTGAAAGATGCTATAACTAAATTACAAGAATATTTTATAATCACTTTTGCAGATAAAGCAGCCAATAACTATGCAATTATTTGTAATATATATATATATATATATATATATATATATATATATATATATATATATATATATATATATATATATATATATATATATATATATATACTATATATATATATATATATATATAATATATATATATATATATATATATATATGTATATATATATATATATATATATATATATATATATATATTATATATATATATATATATATATATATATATATATATATATTATATATACATATATATATATATATATATATATATTATATATACATATATATATATATATATGTATATATAATATATATATATATATATATATATATATATATTAATATATATATATATATATATATATATATATATATATATATATATATATATATATATATATATATATATATATTCATTCTTGAGCCAGTATTTTGAACGTAATTTCAATCTCTAGCTATAAGGGCAAACGAAATTAACGCTAGGAGGTTCAACAGATAGGCATCAAATATTATAACAATCTTTGGAACTTTTCGGTTAAGGCTTCTGTGTACTAACCCTATTGAATTCGCTCACCTCATTGTTAACCTATGGAGAAAGATTCAATAAGTTATGCAGTCCACAGCGGATAGCTTGTACGGTAATGTTGATTCTGATGCCTATCACCACGACAGCAATCCTGCTCATAACTTCAAGGGATGATGCACTTGCAAATTACCAAAAATCGAACAGAAATTGGAAAAAAATTTTGGGGTGTATTAATATTTTTAAAATATGTAAATATTGGAATAAAAATGCATTTAAAATATGTAATGAATAGCAAAATGAAAACTTGGTGGCTTTAGAAAAGTAAATATTAAAGGTAGGGGAAAAAAATATCTTTAAAATGGCTTTTTATTAAAATGATTCATTTCCAGAATTGCAAGTCTTTGAAATGCTCCTTGCGACACAATTTTTGACAAAATTTTATAAAAGTTATAACAAAGATTCCTCTCATACATTTGAATAAAGTTATGTATCCATTTTAGGTTTCGACATCATTAAGATTATCAAGGTTCAACTTAAGTGTAGAAATGTACAAAAATTTCACGAAAATTCAGAGTACAAGCATAAAATATTTCCTAAAAATTAACTATTCAATGAATGCCCAAAATAATACATAATTCTGTTCAAAAGGTATTTATCTATATATATAAAACAGTTCCGTAACTGACTGACTCACTGACCCACTGACATACAACGCACAGACCAAACCGCTGGACCTAAAGGGCTGAAATTTTGCATGGCGATTCTTATAATAGTGTAGGGGTGCACTAAGAAAGATTTTTGAAAAATTCTTCTTAGATTTTTTTAAATTAAATTTTTAAGCTGTCTTTGTAACTTTTTTTAAGTTTGCATTTAAAATAACAATTTGAGAATTATAAATTTTATATTACTATGAAAATAATAATCTGAGGGTTATAAAACTTATATCACGAGAAAGATCATAAAAATGCCTTTAAAATGAAATCTTTTTCGAATCTTTACCTCCATTTTCTGATTTTTTGTGAATTTTTGAACATTAAATTTTAGAATTTAATTTATTAAATGCTGATCACGTGATTTCTTTTCTTTTTGTGATGCTTTAAATTAATTTATCGTCACGTGCAAAACAACGAAATAAATTGACAAAAATATTTTTTTTTCTTTCTAATGCGGCAGACGATTGGACATTATCCAAAAAAATATTAAAATACAGTAAAAGAAATGTTCCTCAAATTGTACTATATTAACTGTACTATATTATTTAGCATGATCTATTAGATTTAATTTGAATATTTTCTTCTACATTATTTTGTCTATAAAAATATCCGTTACGATTTATATATATATATATATATATATATATATATATATATATATATATATATATATATATATATATATATATATATATATATATATATATTTTGGCATTAATTGCATACATTGACCGTGGCATTTAATTTGAATGTACTCCGTAGCGAAGTACGGGTTTTCAGCTAGTTTATTTATATTTTTTTGTTTGTAATGTTATAAATGATTATTTTACAGCTATTGTTAACAATATTTGACTATAAAATTTGTTCCTTTATTTTATACTATCTGAATACCCGTGCTTCGCTACGGAGTACATTCAAATTGAATACAATGGTCAATGTATGCAAGTAATGCCAAAAAATATATATATTTATAATAAATACAACTGTCAATGTATGCAATTAATGCCAAAAAATATATATATTTATAAAAAAAAATCGCAACGGATATTTTTATAGACAAAATAATGTCGAAGAAAATATTCAAATTAAATACAACGGTCAATGTATGCAATTAAGGACAAAATACATACATATATATATATATATATATATATATATATATATATATTTATTTATAAAAATATCGTAACGGATATTTTATAGACAAATTAATGTCGAAGAAAATATTCAAATTAAATACAACGGTCAATGTATGCAATTAAGGACAAAATACATACATATATATATATATATATATATATATATTTATAAAAAAATCGTAACGGATATTTTTATAGACAAATTAATGTCGAAGAAAATATTCAAATTAAATACAACGGTCGATGTATGGAATAAATGTGTATGTTTAATAACATGCTATTTTGAATTAAATTCTTAAAAAAACTTCCATCTAGGGTTAAATCTTATCTTTTACCGTATTTCAATATTTTTTTGTCAATTTAATTCGCTGTTATGCACGTGACGCAAAATTAATTTAAAGTATCACAAAAAGAAAAGAAATCTCGTGATCAGCATTTAATAAATTAAATTCTAAACATTAATCTTTCAAAATTCACCAAAAATCAGAAAATGGAGGTAAAGATTCGAAAGAGATTTTATTTTAAAGGAATTTTTGTGATCTTTCTCGTGATATAAATTTTTATAACCCTCAGATTATTATTTTAAATGCAAACTTAAAAAAAGTTACTAAAACAGCTTAAGAATTTAATTTTTAAAAAATCTAAGAAGAATTTTTCAAAAATTTTTCTTAGTACACCCCTACACTATAAGAAGATTCGGCATGCAAAATTTCAGCCCTTTAGGTCCAGCGGTTTGGTCTGTGCGTTATCTGGCAGTCAGTCAGTGACTGAACTATTTTATATACGTATATAGATTTGTACATGACAAAATTGTTTATATTTTTATAGTTTGTGCATTTTTTGCAAAAACTAAATTAATATGGCAAAGAAAGAACTGTGCTTTTGTATCTTCTTTGAAAAATTCCTAATACCGGTAAAAATACCACATACCGGTATTGAATTTTTAGTCTGGTATTGCAATCACTATTTGTAACGTATATCTTAGATACGGTACCCTCTCAACTTTTTTTTAAATTTTAAGTTTTACGGTGAAAGTTTTGGTTGTATTATACTTTAATATTTATTTATGAACAAATTTTTTTTAAAAAAAATCTTAAAAATTTTCATTTTTAATTCAAATTAAAATTTTTTTTGGAAAAATTCATTTTTTAAAAATCTCTACTATTTTTTTAATTCTTGATATTCATGCTCCAAATTTTTTTTATCCTCTCCTTGAAATATATCACATAAAATTGTGCATGAATTTTTTAGATGCTTTTGTTTTTAGATTTGAAAATTTTTTTTTGCTGTCATGTATAGTGAAAGAGGAGAAAATCTTAGCAATTTTAAGTTTAAACATTTTTAAAAAAATAACTGTAAATCTTAATGGTAATTCCTATGCAGAATTTTATCAAACATCTAATAAAAATTATGTACAAAAAATTTACAACCTCTATCTTAATTTTTAAAAAAGCCTTAGCATTTTTAGTTCTTCAAAGTCGAGAAAAAATGAACGTGGAAAAAAAGCAATTTAAAGTTTTAATTTGTGAAAATAATAATTTACGAAAATAATGAATACGAATATCACACTAAAGTGTATTTCTATATTAATTTTTTTTTGGAAGTTTTCGCCAACTTTGGCCAGTAAAAATATCCGTACGATAAAATTTTGTCGTACTTATGATGAAAGTTTTGGTTGTGTTATACTTTAATATTTATTTATAAACAAATTTTAAAAAAAACCTTAAAAATTTTCATTTTTAATTAAAATCTAAATTTTTTTGAAAAAATTCATTTTTTAAAAATCTCTACTACTTTTTTTAAGTTTTGATATTCATGAAATAATAAATACAATGGAATTTTCACGGGAGATGAGAAAATCTTATATGAAAATCTTATACTTTTTATTAATGGATACATGACTTTATTCAAATGTATGAGAGGAATCTTTGTTATAACTTTTATAAATTTTATAAGATCATAAAATTTTCTATCTTCAAAATATCATATAATGCTTATACATGTATTTTTTAATACGTATATTAATATAATATACGTATACTATATTTAAACAATATAGTATACGTATTTCTAAATGCTGCTTGCTCCTTGTGAAACGTTATCTTTGATACGGCGATAGAAAAAGTCACAGGATTGCATTTACGCAAGAAAGCAGCCATAACACCATTTCCAGAGACATTCTACTTATATCAGGTTTTTCTGAACAAATTTAACATCTATGACTCGATGTCTAGAAATGTAGCTATTAAACAAGTTGATTAAAACAGTAAATAAAATGTACGAATTGGAGCAAGCTCAGTTCAAGGTTAGGGGACCTTTAGGTTATGTGCCACATTCCTTAATTATTACTACCGAAGTCAGATTACATTGTTTTCTGAATTGTTCACTTTTCCCGCAACTCGAACGCTTAGTTAGTTTTGTATTATTACGATAGTTAATCAGCAGTGGCGATAAAACTACAGATAAAATAATTACAAGATAATAAAGAGCTTGTTATATACCACGTTTTTATTAAATTTTCTGTTGAATCATATAAACTTGACAATTCTCTCCTAATTCCACAAACCTTCACTTAATTATTCTTTTTCACTTTTTTTTATTTAATGTTAATCACTTTTTAGTCGTTTCCACTATCCACAGACTTTATAAACTTTAATTTTTTACCATGTTTTTATTAACTCGCTTTCTTGTTTGTTTGTGTGTTTGTGTGTTTGTATGTTTGTGTCTTCGTCCCGTACAAATCTTAAGAATATTTAAGCACGGTTAAAGCGGGAATATAGTGTTACGAATTTTATGAGTCTATAGTAATCTAGCCAAATATGAGAGTTATCGCCAAATTGGCGATGGATTTGGTGACTTATTTTGGTCGCCATTTTTGGCGACATGGCGCCAAATGGTCGCCAAAATTCTAGACCTTTTCAGAATCTTCTAGTGATATCTAGCTGGTTGACCGATAGAGGGCGCTTTGGAAGTCTATAAATATACCTGACATTGGCATTGGAACTCGGTGTGTTCTTTTCTGCTGAGAATTGAAAGTATTGAAAGTGCGTTAGGCGTGTATTGTATTGAAGACTCGTTATCCTGACTTGCATTTTTAGAGTTTTCTGCTGTATAGAAGACAGTTGTTGCGTGTTTTCTGTTTGAATTTGTGTACGCGCTTGAAGAATTTACAGAATAATAAATTTTATTTTGTGTGAAGAGGGTTTTTTCAATCCTATCGAACTCGGGAAAACGGAACAATAGGTTCACTTCAGACTTTGTTTATAATTGTGATTGGGACAAAAGTATTTTGTGATTTACGACGAAAATTTCTTACGTACGATCTGAAGCCCCAAATGAACACTCATATTATGAGAGTGAAATACAGTGGTGCCTCGACTTACGAGTTTTTCGAGATACGAGCATTCTCTCGGTAGATTTTTTGCTTCGAGTTACGAGCTAAAATTCGGGTTACGAGCAAGCTTCAGATATCCCACCGCTAGTTTGACCAGCGAATGCCATGTTACGTGCTGATCAAATGAGAACACGAGAAGCTTATAATATTTACAACCTTTATGTACAATTTATTATACAATTGTATAATATTATTCTGAGACCACTATCCAGTCTTAAACCGAGAGATTGGATTCTGAGAAAACGCTCTTCGGATTCTCAGATAGAAGAATCTGGACATTACAACCACAGTGAACGATTCAACAATCGCCCAACTTCCGTGTCTCACTCGTTTACTTTTTAAGAGAGTAGCTGGTAATAAAAGCGAAGCGAAAAGATCAAAAATCAACGAATAAGATTTAATATTTTCAGTTCAATCTTTCTCCTCCTCTTCCATCAGCATCTTCTTCATGTCTGATCCCCAAGGAAAATGTTGTACATTACACTTAAGGGGAATGCTCCCTTTTACGTACCTTTAAAAGTATCATTTTTAGACCTATGTTCGATTGTATGTACTACTCATGTTTTTCGCTTGATTTACACGAAATTTCTTGAATGACTGCCTATAATACTGTTTATTATATATGCAATATTTCAAGGTAATTAAAAGAATAGAATTATTTTTTATGCATAAAAAGTGAATATTTTTTTAAAATCGAACATTTTGCAGTCAACTATTGTGCGCATTCTGTCAAAATAAATTATAAACGTACAGTAATAATTGTTAACTATATGTGATTACAATACTTCATGTAACAAAATACACCAACATTTTTTAACGTTAACATATTATAATTTTTTTAAAGAATTTTTTACAAGCTTTTACTCAGTCATTTTTGAAATTTCTAATTAAAACTAGCATGTACTAATTTTTTTAAATATATTTTATAATATTGTTGGTGGATATTGTTGCCTGAAATATTGTAGTCACATATAGTAAACAATTATTACTGTACCTTAATAATTTATTTTGACAGAATGCGCACAGTAGTTGACTGCAAAATGTTCGATTTAAAAAAATTATTCACTTTTTATGCATAAAATTTTTTTTATTTTTTTAATTACCTTGAAATATTGCATATATAATAAACAGTATTATATGCAGTTACTCAAAAAATTTCATGTAAATCAAGCAAAAATCATGAGTAGTACATGCAATCGAACATGGTCTAAAAATGATACTTTTAAAGGTACGTAAAAGTGACCACTCCCCTTAATAAAACAAATTTATTGCAGTACATTCTATTGTATTGCGTTTTTATACAATGTTCGTCGTTTATAAGCACGGTTTTCTTATTTAAAAACATGTAACAAAAAAATTGCGGTGTTTGGGGGGAGCCCGGAGCGAATTAATGGCATTTCCATTCATTTCAATGGGGAAAATTGATTCGAGATACGATTATTTCGAGTTACGAGCTAAGTCATTGAAAGAATTAAACTCGTAAGTCGAGGTACCACTGTACATTTCATAAGCACAACACCCGACATGTGAAGATGAGATTACCATAGATTTTGTTAAATTACAATTTAAAACAAAACAAAACAAAAAGAATACAGAGATTAGGAACGTTCCTACCTCCCTCCTGACTACCCCCTGACTGCCTCCCTCCTGACTGCCTACGTTCAGAGCCAATTTCCTTTGAAAATCTTTTTTTAGGGATTTTTTGGTCTTTTATGGTAACATACCATTTAAAAATTAAAAAATAAACAAGAACTTGTCTGAAAATACCAACTTTTTTATAAATTGGTCAATTTGAAGTAATTTTTAATGAAATTTAGCTAAAACGCCTATCACTCTGCACAAAATTCTAATGCTACTATTTTAATTTCCTTCCCAGACATGATGCATATGACAGTTATCTTCAAAATGACCCACAATCTAAGAGAAATTTTAAAATGCAAAAATAACACAGACAATTTTATGTTCCAATATGAAAATTTTCCCCGATTCGTCATTCCTTTCCTTATAAAAAATAGCCCCAAACAAAAAACTATTTATTATACATCAACTATTGCGCGTCATTTCCTTAACAATAGCATCTAAAACATTTCCTGAAATTTTTATCAAATTATATGCATTACTAGCTGAAAACCCGCACTTCGCTACGGAGTACATTCAAATTAAATACAACGGTCAATGTATGCAATGAATGCCAAAAGAATATATATATATATATATATATAATAAATACGACGATCAATATAAACAATTGATGTAGAAAAATATATATATATTTATAAAAAAATCGTAAGGGATATTTTTATAGACAAAATAATGTCCAATCGTCTGCCGCATTCGCAAGGAAAAAAATATTTTTCTGTCTATTTACTTGTTGTGCACGTGACGATAAATTTATTTAAAGTACCAGAAAAAAGAAATCACGTGATCAACATTTAATAAATTAAATTCTAAAAATTAATATTTAAAAATTCACCAAAAATCAGGAAATGGAGGTAAAGATTAGAAAAAGATCTCATTTTAAAGGAATTTTTATAATCTTTCCCTCGATATAAATTTTATAACCCTCAAATTATTATTTTAAATGCAAACTTTAAAAAAGTTACTGAAACAGCTTAAAAATTTAATTTAAAAAAATCTAAGAAGAATTTTTCAAATATCTTTCTTAGTGCACCCCTACACTATAAGAAGTACCGCCATGCAAAATTTCCGCCCTTTAGGTCCAGGGGTTTGGTCTGTGCGTTGTATGTCAGTCGGTGAGTCAGTTACGGAACTGTTTTATATATATAGATTATATGAAATATCATGATAACGTTAGAGATTTGTGTTAAAAAAATAATTCTGAAAAAAACGCATTTAAAGTTGTTCGTCACTTCACTTTTGTAGCAGACGATGTTTTTAAAATAGCTATAACTCTGCTTCTAACTGATCTAGAATGAAAATCAAAACGGTTTTGAAAACAGAAAAGATCGAATTACACGATTCTTGTAAAATTGATCAAAATAGTAAAAAAAAAATGACATTTTCAACGTAGGCAGTCACCTTGAGTTCATGATTGGGGATGCGTTTTCACTTTTCGTCCGGCCAGAGCAAACTTGCGCTACCGTGGCTCAATAAGTTTTACTTCGAAAACGCAATGGGCTCATTGGATCGACAACATGTTAGAGTGGAGGTTAGATGTCGCGGAATTTTCTCTTTCTCTTGTTCAAAAATCTTTCTATTTTACTTTTTTTTTTCAAAAAACAATTTCAATTTTGTAGCGATAGAAATCGATAATTCAGTGCCGTATAAGAAATTAACTTTCGAAAGCAATAACAAAAAAATAATAATCGTTTGGAATTTAAATTTCGGTTTCGAAATGCAAATAGCAAAATTAAATCGTGCATTTGCTAAACTGTTATTAGAAAAAATTAGAGATAAAAAAGAATTATCCCTAGCCTAAATTCGATATTGTGAATTTGCGATGTCATCGTCTTAAAAAAATTTTCAGCTAGTCTCTTCTAACGAAACTACCGCGGGTTATTTACGTAGGATTACTTATCGTTGGGTTCGATGGAATCACCCTGAACATCATTGAGGAGCTATTCAGGGTCAATGGTCAGTTCTTAGAGAACCTTTATAATAAATGCTGGAAGAAATCTATGTTCCCCAACATCTGGAAGATGGCTAATGTTATATATTTCCCCAAGGAGGGAAAAAAACCCTCTATGGCGGCGTCGTACAGGCCTATATGCTTACTCCCAGTAATGGGAAAGATTCTAGACAGGATCATAACTAATCGACGAGTAGAATACCTTGAGCTGGGTAATAAACTCTCTGAACTCCAATTCGGATTCAGAAGAGGTAGAAGCACGCATGACGCACTTAAGAATGCGCTGTCGATAATCGGCAACAATAAGCTAAATAGCGAATCAACCTGCGCAATAACACTACATATAAAAAACGCGTTCAACTCAGCTCACAAGAGCCGCATTATGGAGGAACTAATAAGTCTCCAAGGACCTACGCAGCATGATCCACAGCTTCCTGAGCGATAGAACCGTCCGCATAAATGAAACGCCATGGCAATATAACGTAGGAGTCCCGCAAGGGTCCTCATTGGGGCCCATACTATGGCTTGTAATTATGAACGATCTGCTTATAACGGCAAACCAGAACAGCTACTACCAGATCCAAGCATTTGCAGATGATCTGCTAATCTTGGTTCGCAGTCCCCGGCTGTATAAATTCACTGAACTGGCAGGTGAAGCGCTCAACAAGTGCAGCGACTGGGCTAGAAAGAACCATTTAGAATTCAGCATTAAAAAATGCTCTTATACTATATTTGCAAAAAAGGGAAATATTACTAGAAGATCCAGTATAAAGATGGGCACTGATACTTTTAAATATAATCATACAATCAAGTATCTAGGGGTCACCCTAGATAAGAACCTATCATTCATGACTCACTTGGACAGTGTCAAGGAGAGAGCATTGAGCTTCCTCCAAAAGATCAGTAGAATCAGCAAGAAAACCTGGGGACTGAAATCTGATATCATCAGAGAAATCAACCTAACGGTGGCTGAAAAGATCCTCCTCTACGGAGCGCAAGTATGGTACGCCGATTATAAGCGGATGAACAGCAAACTAAAACAAATCCAGAGACCGTTCCTACTAGCCATAACCAAATGCTACCGCACGGTAGCTACTGACGCTCTCAATGTGCTGGCGGGTTGCATACCGCTGGATCTAATGGCAAGCACAGAAAGCAAAAAAATACAAACTGCTGGATGAAGGTATAGAGATAAAAAGTCCTCGATACCACCTTAAATGGTGCGAATTGCGAGGTGAAGACTAGAAGAACGCATCGAACTCATGATCTATACAAGTTAACCTGGACACATAATCAAAGAGCCATAACTGAGAACTCGTTCTACACAGACGGTTCGAAACTGGAAGGAAAAGTAGGCTCAGCCTACATACAATATAAAAAAGGTTCCAAAATCGCCGAAGATAAAGAAAGGTTATCCGACAATGCTACCTCCTACTTAGCAGAAGTGAGAGCCATCAGAATGGCTATACAAGCGGCCCGGACACAAAACCTAACAAAGATAGATGTATTCACAGACTCAATGAGCTCCTTACAGGCGCTTGGCGCCTTAGAACATAAAAGTGATAACAACGACGAGCTCAAAACAACTATTAGAGAGTCAAATATCTCAGTACATCTCCACTGGGTGAAAGCCCACGTGGGGCATGTTGAGAATGAGGCAGTGGACCAACTAGCCAAAGAGGCTACGAAGCTGGAAGCCATCAACACCAGGATGAGATACTCACCAAAGGAGGTTAAAACCCTGCTCAAGCAAGAAGCCATACAAGCATGGCAAGACTCATGGAATAATTCGCAAAAGGGAAGAATGGTGCATAAAGTCTATCCGTTAGGGCCTGTTCACATAGGAGTCCGTTGCGTTGCGTTAAGAAAAAGATGACGTTGAGACAAAAATAAACCAATCATAGGCCTCCAAACGATTAGTAATGAAATTTTTAACGCCTATGATTGGTTTATTTTCGTATCAACGTCATCTTTTCCTTAACGCTACGCAACGGACTCCTATGTGAACAGGCCCTTAGTCTCGCTCAAGAGACTAGCGTGTGATTTTCTTGTGAAGCAGGCGATAGAGGGTCATGGCTGTTTTGGTTCCTACGAAGCTAGGTTCCATGGACAGGACGACAAGTGCGGCTGTGGAGCCGTGCAAACGGTAGAGCAGGGGTTCTTAAACTTATGTAGTCCGAGGACCCCCTCTTGAACAACATTTTTTTTTCGGACCCCATCCCAACCCTAGACATTTTACGTCATTTTTGAGACTTAATTTCTGGCTGAATAATCTCATAGGCACTACGTTAAAATAAATATTGGTAAAAATGTATCGCTGTTTATTTTAATAAATGGTCTTGCGCATTTATAGAGATGAACGTTTTTATTGGGACATAGAAAAAAAACATAAAATGAATAAAAACAGTAGTAAAAAGAATTTTAAAAGTTACAAATTTTAATACATTAAACTCGTACAGACATTTCTTGGTCAAATATTGGTCGAAATAGATGTATCTTATAATAATATGTTTTCTGTAAATAACTTTTACTTAATGAGATGGGTGCAGTGGTTCTCTTGAAACCGGATCCACAATGTCAGGCTCTATGTTGGAAATTTTTATTCCGATGTCCGCTTCTACATTGAGTTTGTTTCTATACTTTGATTTCATATATAACAGTACCGAAAAAAGCCTGTTTACATAAATATGTTGTGCAGAACGGAATCAAATGTTGGAGTACTTGATTTGCAAGTGCAGGGTAATCAGATCTGAGAAGCAACCAAAAGTTTGTGAGTTCATTTTTGTTGAATTGTAGTTTCAAAGACGTATCGCATGATAATTCCACGAGAATATCTTGTTCAAGTATAGATTGCTCATATCAAAATTGTTTCGAGGACCCCAGGGGTCCGCGGACCACAGTTTAAGAACCTATGCGGTAGAGCACCGCCTCTACAACTGCATCCATGGGGGGGGGGGAAGCGAGAAACAAGCTGCCGGCGGACTTCAGAAATTGGAATCTGAATAAATACTTCAATGACTGCTACTGCAGAAGAACAGTAAAGAAAATCGTCCAAGACCTGCTGGACCTGCGTGTCCCCATTTCATAGCATCTAACCAAGATCATTTGGTAATATTAATTGTATTTGTAAAAAAATTGTCTGCATGACTGATTGTAAGAAATTCAATAAAGGCTAGAAGGCGTCCAAGGAATTGGCTTGTCCCGAATGTCGGGGAAAGCTCGGTAGAGAACGATGGTGGTGGTTCCTTCTGTTCCAAATTGCAGCGGAGCACATAAGGCTCATCCAAATTATCAATAATGATCTAACTTCTGCTTTTCCTATCTATTTAATTTCGGCAATTCCTGTCTAAATTATTTGGTCCCTGCACGAACATTTGGGCGTGCGGAGTGCGCGGTATCGATAGCACTCAGTAAACGGCTAAAGCATGCACAGTTCTTTTACTTAATTGTCACACCTCGTATATATATATATATATATATATATACATATATATATATATAAAAGAGCTTGTCGGTTTGTTTGTCCGCTATAGAATCATAGACTGTTTCACCCACCGGGACCAAATTCGGCACAGTTAATATTTTGGACCCTAGAAGCTTAAATCAGGAAAAACAAAATTTGGGGCTCAATTAGATTTTTAAAATTAATTTTTTAATGATTTTTATGCACCTAAGGGCACCTCTTAAATGTTGATACAGTCCCTTTACGACAACCCTTCAAATTCGATACGCGGGGTGGTTTGAGAGTTGGTCTGGGCGTAACGGGGGGGGGGGGGGGGACGAGGTGTTTATTTTTCTTACGTTTAGTGGAATCGTTTGTCTGAAAAGGTTGAGAACCGCTGCTTTAGACAATTTTAGACAATGGTGTTCAAACTAATAGAACTTAATAAAATTTGAAAAAAAAAGCAAGAAAAAAAAAGAAAAAAAAAGTTTGGAAGTTTTTGGAAGCCTTCTGTTGATCTAAATATATTAATTGTTTGAGGATCATAAAATGGGAAGAAGTTTAAGAGTTCTACAGGTTTTTTTCCCCTAAGTTCGCGAAACAGAGTTAACATACGATATGTATTTAAATTACTTATTCCGTGAAATCATATAAGATAAATCTTTTAGAGTTTTGGGGTTTTTTAAGCAGTGGGAGGAAAAGCTCTTTAAACAGAGAAACATAACGACACATAACTTTCATTCCGAACTGTTAGTCCATTAGTTATATTAAGGCATAAGAAAATAAATGAAATTATTTTTAAAGAATGATTGCCCGGGTAGATATATAGATATAAAATATTTCATGCTTTCCATCAAAAGAATACTGGGTATATCATTTCAGTAGAAACGCGCTAAGCGCATTCTGTCTGGCCAGATGAACATGAAGAGCGGGGGTGCAGCCCAGTATTTTTTTGATGGAATGCATGAAAAATTTTATATCTATATATCTACCCGGGCAACGCCGGGCAATAATGCTAGTATATATATATATATATATATATATATATATATATATATATATATATATATATATATATATATATATATATATATATATATATATATATATATATATATATATAGTAGCTGAATACCCGTGCTTTCCTACGGAGTACAGTCAAATTAAATACAACGGTCAATGTATGTAATTAATGCAATATATATATATATATATATATATATATATATATATATATATATTTATAATAAAAACAACGGTCAATATACGCAATTAATGCCAAAGAATACATATATATAAATCGTAACCGATATTTTTATAAACAAAATAATGTAGAAAAAAATATTCAAATTAAATCTAATAGAGCATACTAAAGAATATAGTACAGTTAATATAGTACAGTTTGAGGAACATTTTTTTAATATTTTTTTGATAATGTCCAATCGTCTGCCGCATTAGCAAGAAAACAATTTTTTTTTGTGTCTATTTAGTTGTTATGCACGTGACGCAAAGTTAGTTTAAAGTATCACAAAAAGGAAAGAAACCACGTGATCAGCATTTAATAAATTTAATTCTAAAAACTAATCTTAAAAAATTCACCAAAAATCAGAAAATGGAGGTAAAGATTCGAAAAAGATTTCATTTTAAAGGAATTTTTATGAATTTTCTCGTGATATAAATTTTATAACCCTCAGATTATTATTTTAAATGCAAACTTTAAAAAGTGTTACAAAAAAAGCTTAAAAACTCAATTTTAAAAAATCTAAGAAGAATTTTCAAAACTCTTTCTTTGTGCACCCCTACACTATAAGAAGAATAGCCATGCAAAATTTCAGACCTTTAGGTCCAGCGGTTTGGTCTGTGCGTTATTTGTCAGTCAGTCAGTTACGGAACTGTTTTATATATATATATATATATATATATATATATATATATATATATATATATATATATATATATATATATATATATATATATAAGATCAAGTTGAAAGAGACAAACCAGTATGAGCACTAAAGCTACTACAGCCAGGAACCAAAAACAAAAAGATTGAAAGAGGTTTAAGACAATATTTCATCATCAGCGGTGTCAATACTATCTAAAAACCCATGGATTGTTTCAGATAAGTCTGATCTATACAATAAACACACTTAGACACCGTACAATCCATGAGTAACCGTAGAATTGAATATATATCCACTCAACCATAGAATACCAAGCCTGGCGCCAGACAGAGTGGAAGTTAAGAATAAGTAACCGCAAGATGACTGATGTCACAAAACTTGCAACCATGGAGATTATAGAAACACAGAAACTGATCTACTATGGATACTGTGTTTTAGGACTATTAAACCTATATTAATTTAGTTTTTTATTACTATTACTAAGAGTAATTTTTTAATCTTATTTATATTTTTACTTAAGATTTTAATTTTATTTTTTAATTTTTTATTTTTAGTAGTTATTTTTTCTAATTTTACGTATTATTATGATTTATTTACTAATTGCAATATACATATATAAACATATATATAGATATATATATATGTATATACAGTGGTGGCCAAAGTTGGGGAAACCTTTCGGAAAAGGTGTATTTGTATCTTGGAAGTTTACTCTGCCACTCTTGACTTATAGCTCGCGACGACGTCATAAATTTTGCTTTACCGTGGACCGTTATGGAGGAACGTAATCCTACGTTAAAACTAGAAAATACCCGTTGAAAGTTGATTCCGCAAAGCAAAATCTCCCGTACAGTTTTTTTATCTTTAAAGGGACAGTGGACCTTCAAACCTAACTTTTTTTGTTTTGAATGGATTTGCTTGAAATTTGAATGTGTGATACCATAGATATGCAAAAGTGGTTAAAATTTAAAGAGGAAATATTAATAATTTATGAATTATGAATTATTAATTATATCAAAAATTGGCCTCATTAAAATTTTTCCATGCGCATTTCTTTTGCATATAATATGGTAATTTTTATTGACAGGTTACCTTATAGAACTGAAAATGAAACTTATTGCTTATTTTAAGCATTCATTAAAAATATAAAGAGAAAAAAATAATAACAGTGAAAACACCCTTTTTATGAAGCAAAATACCCATAAATCATCTTTTCAAGTACAAAATTTAGAAATTCTGAGCTACGAAGCAGGATTTTTTTTCAATAAGATTTATTTGATATTCAGTTAAGTATATAAAACTTAAATTTCAAAGCAATACGATAGTTAGAAATGCGCCCGGAGCAGTTCGAATATTCGTATGCAATGAAAATTTTTATTTTGAGAAAAACACATTTAAAGTTATTGCTATTAGTAACCACATAATATCTAAATTAAATACAAATGCCTATAACTAGGAAAGTAATCACAGAAATTAAAAATTATTTTTGCAACACATTCCTACGCGTCCGTAGTTTCACAATTCAATAAAAAAAATTTTTAAAAAATCGAATTTTTGGACAAATTTCCCAATTTTGAAAGTCCACTGTCCCCTTAAAAGAAGTTGATTTCGTCTGTATTGGCCTCACCTGAAGAAAGCGAAAGTTATAGGTTACAGTCACAGAACAGAAGATTCCCCTCGGGTTAAAAAGCAGTGCTCGGCCTTGATCCCCACCTGCAAACAAACAACACGCGACCTTACACTTGAACCGATCTACCATTCCAGTCATATGTGTAACATGTCCCGCGCAATCTAATAGCGCGTACAGACTGGCACAGCGCTCTCTGCCTCACCCCAGTGATTTTTGTGTCTCTGTACTCTGTTCCTGCGCCCGATCGCCTCCTCTGGCGGTCCTTCAAAGAAACAGAGTGAGGTCAGCGGGTCAAATGGTGTCGAGCGGGGTCGGGGGAGACACCAAGAGCGGGGGAGATCAAGAGCGGGAAGGGGGGTGGTTATAATACCGTGTCTAATGTTACCGTGACTAAGTGATGTGACAGGAGTTGGGGAGAGAACTCTGTCCAATGTGAATGCACCATAAACAGTTTTTTTTTCTTGTCGTGAAGTAAAATCTCCCCAGGGCGTAACATAAACAATTTCCTTTATTTGTTTACCAAATGAATACCCGTGCTTCGCTACGCAGTACATTCAAATTAAATACAACGGTCAATGCACGCAATTAATGCCAAAAAAATAAAATAAATAAATATATTTACAATAATTACAAGATAAAAAGACTTTTTATATACCATGGTTTTAAATTTTCTCTCTGTTCTAAAAAGAACTAACTGCCGCCGCCGCCGCTGTCAAAAGCTTGTCACGCTATCTCCTCCGAAACCGCTGGGGGTATGGGGTCGAGACCGATACCAATCGATGCAGAACAATGTGGGGAAGAAAGTAAGACATGTTTCATATTCGTCGGACTTTAAGTTTTTTTTTTATTTTATGTTTTGTGGGAAAATATTGACTTTTTCATGTTCAGATTACGATAACTCGCCAAAAAAGGATCGTATAATTTTTTTTTTTTTTACAATCTAAGACTACAGACATTTTTCCTTCAAACAAGACCTCATTTGTTTAAAAATAATTTAAAACAGACTGATATTTTTATTAAAATTGAAAACCTTTTTTTTGGAAAAATTTATGCGTTTCGAGATATATAAATTCGATGCTCTCAGACTTATTATGTTACAAAGAAAATATTTATATCAACTGGAAGATGAAAGCTTTCTCATTCATATAAACTTCATTTCAAGTCTCTATCTTAAAATTTCGATTTTTAATTGAATTTTAAAGAAATACTTCAAAAAAAAATCTTCTCATTCGCTTCCTTTGAAAGAAGAACCAATTTTTCATCCATTCATCCATTTCGCCGGGCTTTATCCATTTCGTCGGGAGGGGGGGGGGGTGGAAGCTTCAACTGTAAACAAATGAATGACTCAATCGCTGTAAAAAACTATTGAGTCATTCATTCACTTGATTCACCAGAGGAGCGAGCGTAGCGAGGCTAGGGGCAAAGCCCCTAGACTATTTAAAAAAAAAAAAGAAATGTAATTTACATGCAGTTTCTTCATGAGCTGAAAACGAATTCGCATCTTCCATAGTCTATATATATAAAACAGTTCCGTAACTGACTCATTCATTCACTGACTGACTGACTGACTGACATACAACGCACAGACCAAACCGCTGGACCTAAAGGGCTGAAATTTTGCATGGCGATTCTTCTAATAGTGTAAGGGTGCACTAAGAAAGATTTTTCAAAAATTCTTCTTAGATTTTTTACAATTAAGTTTTTAAGCTGTTTTTGTAACTTTTTTTACGTTTGCATTTAAAATAATACATGGAGGGTTATAAAATTTATATCACGAGAAAGATCATAAAAATTCCTTCACAATGAAATGTTTTTCGAATTTTTACCTCCATTTCCTTATTTTTGGTGACTTTTGAAAGATTAATTTTTAGAATTTAATTTATTAAATGCTGATCAAGTGATTTCTTTTTCTGGTACTTTCAATAAATTTATCGTCACGTGCGTAACAACTAAATAGACAAAAAAAATATTTTTTTCTCTTTCTAATGCAGCAGACGATTGGATATTATCAAAAAAAAAAATGCATATCCCTTACGATTTTTTTATAAATATATATATATAGATGGATATATATTTTACATCAATTGTATACATTGATCATCGCATTTATTATAAATATATATATTTATTTTTTGGCATAAATTGCATAGGTTGACCGTTGTATTTAATTTGAATGTACTCCGTAGCGAAGCGCGGGTTTTCAGCTAGTTAATTATGGATTTCAAAATTATAAATTATAATCTATAATTTGAAGGGAAAAAAATCAACGAATTTCGCAGAGAAAATATCGCAAATAGCATGTGGACACAAATAAAAATTATCCCATTGCAATGAAAATGTAATATGCTTGGTTCACTATTACGTTAATAGATGGCGCCTGTAGCGCAGTTACTTTTGGCTCCAGACTCTACTCGTATTTTTACGTAATGGATTTTAAAATATGGAATAAAGATGGCTAAAAGTATTAAAATAATGCGTTGTCACCGTGTTCTGATCTATTCTAAAAGTTTCAAATGTCTAGCTAGTCGGGAAGTTAGTTAAAAATCGATTGCAAGATTTGTACCAGACAAACACACCCACAAACACACACACACACAAACACACAAACAAGAAAGCAAGTTAATAAAAACATGGTAAAAATATCGTAACGGATATATTTATAGACAAAACAATGTAGAATAAAATATTCAAATTAAATTCAACGGTCAATGTATGCAATTAATTTGTATGTTTAATATCCATAAAACATACCAATTTGAATTAAATTCTTAAAAAACTTCCAACTCAATTATCATAGTTGTTAAATTTTATCTTTTGTCGCATTTTAACATTCTTTTTGTCAATTTATTTCGTTGTTATGCACGTGACGCAAAATCAATTTAAAAGTATCACAGAAAGATAAGAAACCACGTGATCAGCATTTAATAATTGAAATTCTAAAAATTAATTTTTAAAATTTCACCAAAAATCAGAAAATGGAATTAAAAATGCGAAAAAGATTTCATTTTAAAGGAATTTTTATGATCTTCCTAGTGATATAAATTTTAAATCCCTGATATTAGTATTGTAAATGCAAACTTAAAAGACTTCTGCAAAAACGGCTTAAAAAATTAATTTTAAAAAATCTAAGAAGAATTTTCAAAAACCTTTCTTATTGCACTCCTACACTATAAGAAGAATCGCCATGCAAAATTTCAGCCCTTTAGGTCCAGAGGTTTGGTCTGTGCTTTATCTGTCTGCCATTCAGTTACGGAACTGTTTTATATGTATAGATTTATAATGTATCTATAATATACACGGTGTCCCAAGAAACCTTGACAGATTTTAAAAATTTATATAAAAAAAATACGCATGGTAGGAACTGGAAATTCACAGATGTGTTACTGTATACAGGGCGTTTAAAAAAGAATCCCCCGATTTGAAATGAGTATAGTATGAAAAATATTGAACACAGGAACTTAAAATTAATCTTATATTACATGGCTAATCATAAAGTTTTATTACAAACCAAATTAAAGGTGCTCAATACGCCCAGCTTTGGATGTACGACATATGTCTACACGGAAGGCAAATTCGTCCGAAACTTTTGCGAGCATGTCTGCATTCACTGCTTCGACGGCTCTTATGCGTACTCTTAGGATGCGGCTCTTAGGATTTTAAAACTGCTTTGTTTTTATTCTCACGATCATTGGACGAGAACTTATGGCCAATCAAATAAATCGAAGCTATATTGAATGATCGGGAGGAGCACCTTTAAATGCATTATCTAGAAAACTCATTTTTCAGTTACTTTTGTAAATGAAAATACTAATCATTTAAAAAGTTTTCAGTATATTTCCATGAACTTTCGCAACAGTGTTTTACACATTATTTGTCAACTGAATCATTTATAGGTACCTGTGCTTAAAAAAAAATATCATTTAAATATATATATATACAGTCGAACCTCCATATATCGAACTTCCACATATCGAAATTTTCTATATATCGAACTCTTAGCAAATCTCCATGTTCATTACATAGAAAAATTGTTTCTATATATCGAAAAAATCTCTATATATCGAAATTTCTTCAAGACAAATTGGGAGATTTTATTCCACTTTAGAACAAAATCTCTCAATTTTTGGCATTTGAAACAATATGTCATGGACTTCAATTCGCGGAAAATGTCCCTGATTAAGTTTTTAGTGGACTGAATAAATAAAAAATGTAACTATGATCTTTGTAACCACTGTCTGGATTATTGTTTTTAAAAGGTATGTAGTACTCAATAAATCTTTCATATTAATTCATTTTTTAGTTATTAACTTTCATTTAATGGGATTCGCATATAAATTAGAAATGGAATTTCGTATACGAAAATTAGTTTTAATTTTTTTTTAGGAGAATTATGATAAAACTAAGCTTAATTCTATATATCGAAATTTCCATATATCGAATTTTTTTCCGGCAATTTGCTACTTCGATATATGGAGGTTCGACTGTATATCTATATAAGTAATATCGCCGCCGTCCACACCCGAAGGTTATACGGCCCTTCAATAATAAAACTAATCATGCCGACGGCAATCCAACCCAACCGGGTCCCGAAGTTTTTCTTTTTGCAATTCGTTTACCTGTCTTTTTCTTTTTTTTTTTTTTAAATCTGAGGGGCTATCCACCTTCCCCTTGTAGGGGGAAGTGTATATTCATAAGTTCCTGCATAATATTCTTGATGTACCTTCTACAATAATAATCCGTAAATAATTTACTAGGGGCCCAATATATATATATCTATATATATAAAACAGTTCCGTAACTGACTGACTGACAAAAGCTGATCACGTGATTTCTTTTTCTGGTACTTAATTCATCGTCACGTGCATAGCAACGAAATAGACAACAAAAGATTTTTTTTTCTTGCTAATGCGGCAGACGATTGGAAATTATCGGAAAAAATATTAAAATGCAGTGAAAGATATGTTCCTCAAACTGTACTATATTAACTATACTATATTATTTAGTATATTCTATTAGATTTAATTTAAATATTTCCTTCTACATTATTTTGTCTATAAAAATATCCGTTACGATTTTTTTATAAATATATTCCTTCGTTTTTTTCTACATCAATTGCATGCATTGATCGTTGTATTTTTTATAAATATATTTACATATATTTTTGGCATCAATTGCATACATTGACCGTTGTATTTAATTTCAATGTACTCCGTAGCGAAGTACGGGTTTTCAGCTAGTCTATATATATAAAACAGTTCCATAACTGACTCACTGACATACAACGCACAGACCAAACCGCTGGACCTAAAGGGCTGAAAGTTTGCATGGCGATTCTTCTTATAGTGTAGGGGTGCACTAAGAAAGATTTTTGAAAAATTCTTCTTAGATTTTTAAAATCTAAATTTTTAAGCTGTTTTGTAACATTCTTTACAGTTTGCATTTAAAATAACAATCTGAGGGTTATAAAATATAGATCACGAGAAAGATCATAAGAATTCCTTTAAAATGAAATCTTTTTCGAATCTTTGCCTCCATTTTCTGATTTTTGGTGAATTTTTAAAGATCAATTTTTAGAATTTAATTTATTAAATGCTGACCACGTGGTTTCTTTTCTTTTTGTGATATACTTTAAACTAATTTTGCGTCACGTGCATAACAACGAAATAGATTAAAAAAACATTTTTTTTCCTTGGTAATGCGGCAGACGATTGGACATTTTCCAAAAAAATATTAAAATACAGTAAAAGAAATGTTCCTCAAACTGTACTATAATAACTGTACTATATTCTTTAGTATGTTCTATTAGATTTAATTTCAATTTTTTCTTCTACATTATTTTGTCTATAAAAATATCCGTTACGATGTTTATATACAGGGTGTCCAGAATTAAACGTCCCTACTTTAAAGTTGTCTACAGTCGAAACTATTGTTCAGAAAGCTATGAAATTTTGTGTAGGACATATTGAAGGGATGGGAATTTGTTTGAGCGAATAAAAAAATAGTTCAAAATTTCACCACCAGAGGGCGTTTTTTGATGAATTACACATTTACGACTGGTTCTTTACTTAAGATTTCACCATCTTTTTATCCATAGGTCACCCTAACACAATAACTCATACTCATTAAATTTTACCATCTTTAAAGTGATTGCAAAGTCGATCGGAAACTTCTTCGATAACTAATTATCGGACAAAATATTTGAAGGAACGAAGAAGAAACATATATACAAACTAATTTTTGTCGACGTAGAGCAGAAGCTGTTATAAAACCTAGAAACTTTCATGGAGATTTTGTTTTCAGCGTGCTTGCTATTGCTAATCAGAAGGTCATCGTTACGATTACCGGATCGAGCTTTGTTAGTAAAATTGTTTTCCCCAAATCCCAACCCATGCAACTTTCGGCTTTGGGGGCAAGTGAAACATCTAGCCAGTCTTGATAAACCAAGAACTATACCTGATCTGAAAGACAGCATTTCCCGACATTTTCTCAGCAATTTTCCCGGACACACTGCGGTCAACTGTAGAACATGCTATCTTACGATTTCAAATGGTAGCTGAAAATGATGGCCGTCATGTTTAACATGTCTTGTTGTAATATTTTTTTTTAACTGTAGTAAATGTTGGCTAAATGTGTAATTCATCAAAATCGCCCTCTGGTGGTGAAATTTTGAACTATTTTTTCTGTTCGCTCAAACAAATTCCCATCCCTTCAATATGTCCTACACAAAATTTTTCATAACTTTCTGAACAATAGTTTCGACTGTAGACAACTTTAAAGTAGGGACGTTTAATTCTGGACACCCTGTATATATATATATATATATATATATATATATATATATATATATATATATATATATATATATATACATATATATATATAGATATATATATATTATATTATATACATATATACATATATAGATATATATATATAATACATATATATGGATATACATATATATACATATATATATACATATATATGTATATATAGATATATATATATACATATATATGGATATACATATATATACATATATATATACATATATATATGTATATATATATATATATCTATATATGTATATATATATACATATTATATATATATATATATATATATATATATATATATATATATATATATATTATATATATATATATATATATATATATATATATATATACATATATATATATATATATATATATATACATATATACATATATATAGATATATATATATATATATATGGATATACATATATATACATATATACATATATATATACATATATATATGTATATATATATATATATATATGTATATATATATACATATTATATATATATATATATATATATATATATATATATATATATATATATATATATATATATATATATATATAGATATATATATGTATATATATATATGTATATATATATACATACATATATATATATATATATATATATATATATATATATATATATGTATATATATATATATACATACATATATATATATATATATATTAAAACTGCTTTGTTTTTATTCTCACGATCATTGGACGAGAACTTATGGCCAATCAAATAAATCGAAGCTATATTGAATGATCGGGAGGAGCACCTTTAAATGCATTATCTAGAAAACTCATTTTTCAGTTACTTTTGTAAATGAAAATACTAATCATTTAAAAAGTTTTCAGTATATTTCCATGAACTTTCGCAACAGTGTTTTACACATTATTTGTCAATTGAATCATTTATAGGTACCTGTGCTTAAAAAAAAAATATCATTTAAATATATATATATACAGTCGAACCTCCATATATCGAACTTCCACATATCGAAATTTTCTATATATCGAACTCTTAGCAAATCTCCATGTTCATTACATAGAAAAATTGTTTCTATATATCGAAAAAATCTCTATATATCGAAATTTCTTCAAGACAAATTGGGAGATTTTATTCCACTTTAGAACAAAATCTCTCAATTTTTGGCATTTGAAACAATATGTCATGGACTTCAATTCGCGGAAAATGTCCCTGATTAAGTTTTTAGTGGACTGAATAAATAAAAAATGTAACTATGATCTTTGTAACCACTGTCTGGATAATTGTTTTTTAAAGGTATGTAGTACTCAATAAATCTTTCATATTAATTCATTTTTTAGTTATTAACTTTCATTTAATGGGATTCGCATATAAATTAGAAATAGAATTTCGTATACGAAAATTAGTTTTAATTTTTTTTTAGGAGAATTATGATAAAACTAAGCTTAATTCTATATATCGAAATTTCTATATATCGAATTTTTTTCCGGCAATTTGCTACTTCGATATATGGAGGTTCGACTGTATATCTATATAAATAATATCGCCGCCGTCCACACCCGAAGGTTATACGGCCCTTCAATAATAAAACTAATCATGCCGACGGCAATCCAACCCAACCGGGTCCCGAAGTTTTTCCTTTTGCAATTCGTTTACCTGTCTTTTTTTTTTTTTTCTTTTTTTTTTTTTAAAAATCTGAGGGGCTATCCACCTTCCCCTTGTAGGGGGAAGTGTATATTCATAAGTTCCTGCATAATATTCTTGATGTACCTTCTACAATAATAATCCGTAAATAATTTACTAGGGGCCCAATATATATATATCTATATATATAAAACAGTTCCGTAACTGACTGACTGACAAAAGCTGATCACGTGATTTCTTTTTCTGGTACTTAATTCATCGTCACGTGCATAGCAACGAAATAGACAACAAAAGATTTTTTTTTCTTGCTAATGCGGCAGACGATTGGAAATTATCGGAAAAAATATTAAAATACAGTGAAAGATATGTTCCTCAAACTGTACTATATTAACTATACTATATTATTTAGTATATTCTATTAGATTTAATTTAAATATTTCCTTCTACATTATTTTGTCTATAAAAATATCCGTTACGATTTTTTTATAAATATATTCCTTCGTTTTTTTCTACATCAATTGCATGCATTGATCGTTGTATTTTTTATAAATATATTTACATATATTTTTGGCATCAATTGCATACATTGACCGTTGTATTTAATTTCAATGTACTCCGTAGCGAAGTACGGGTTTTCAGCTAGTCTATATATATAAAACAGTTCCATAACTGACTCACTGACATACAACGCACAGACCAAACCGCTGGACCTAAAGGGCTGAAAGTTTGCATGGCGATTCTTCTTATAGTGTAGGGGTGCACTAAGAAAGATTTTTGAAAAATTCTTCTTAGATTTTTAAAATCTAAATTTTTAAGCTGTTTTTGTAACATTCTTTACAGTTTGCATTTAAAATAACAATCTGAGGGTTATAAAATATAGATCACGAGAAAGATCATAAGAATTCCTTTAAAATGAAATCTTTTTCGAATCTTTGCCTCCATTTTCTGATTTTTGGTGAATTTTTAAAGATCAATTTTTAGAATTTAATTTATTAAATGCTGACCACGTGGTTTCTTTTCTTTTTGTGATATACTTTAAACTAATTTTGCGTCACGTGCATAACAACGAAATAGATTAAAAAAACATTTTTTTCCTTGGTAATGCGGCAGACGATTGGACATTTTCCAAAAAAATATTAAAATACAGTAAAAGAAATGTTCCTCAAACTGTACTATAATAACTGTACTATATTCTTTAGTATGTTCTATTAGATTTAATTTCAATTTTTTCTTCTACATTATTTTGTCTATAAAAATATCCGTTACGATGTTTATATACAGGGTGTCCAGAATTAAACGTCCCTACTTTAAAGTTGTCTACAGTCGAAACTATTGTTCAGAAAGCTATGAAATTTTGTGTAGGACATATTGAAGGGATGGGAATTTGTTTGAGCGAATAAAAAAATAGTTCAAAATTTCACCACCAGAGGGCGTTTTTTGATGAATTACACATTTACGACTGGTTCTTTACTTAAGATTTCACCATCTTTTTATCCATAGGTCACCCTAACACAATAACTCATACTCATTAAATTTTACCATCTTTAAAGTGATTGCAAAGTCGATCGGAAACTTCTTCGATAACTAATTATCGGACAAAATATTTGAAGGAACGAAAGAAGAAACATATATACAAACTAATTTTTGTCGACGTAGAGCAGAAGCTGTTATAAAACCTAGAAACTTTCATGGAGATTTTGTTTTCAGCGTGCTTGCTATTGCTAATCAGAAGGTCATCGTTACGATTACCGGATCGAGCTTTGTTAGTAAAATTGTTTTCCCCAAATCCCAACCCATGCAACTTTCGGCTTTGGGGGCAAGTGAAACATCTAGCCAGTCTTGATAAACCAAGAACTATACCTGATCTGAAAGACAGCATTTCCCGACATTTTCTCAGCAATTTTCCCGGACACACTGCGGTCAACTGTAGAACATGCTATCTTACGATTTCAAATGGTAGCTGAAAATGATGGCCGTCATGTTTAACATGTCTTGTTGTAATATTTTTTTTTAACTGTAGTAAATGTTGGCTAAATGTGTAATTCATCAAAATCGCCCTCTGGTGGTGAAATTTGAACTATTTTTTCTGTTCGCTCAAACAAATTCCCATCCCTTCAATATGTCCTACACAAAATTTTTCATAACTTTCTGAACAATAGTTTCGACTGTAGACAACTTTAAAGTAGGGACGTTTAATTCTGGACACCCTGTATATATATATATATATATATATATATATATATATATATATATATATATATATATATATATATATATATATATATACATATATATATATATATATATATATATATATATATACATATATACATATATATAGATATATATATATATATACATATATATGGATATACATATATATACATATATATATACATATATATGTATATATAGATATATATATATATACATATATATGGATATACATATATATACATATATATATACATATATATATGTATATATATATATATATATATATATATGTATATATATATATACATATTATATATATATATATATATATATATATATATATATATATATATATATATATATATATATATATATATATACATATATATATATATATATATATATATATATACATATATACATATATATAGATATATATATATATATATATATGGAGATACATATATATACATATATATACATATATATATACATATATATATATGTATATATATATATATATATATGTATATATATATACATATTATATATATATATATATATATATATATATATATAGATATATATATATATATATATATAGATATATATATGTATATATATATATGTATATATATATACATACATATATATATATATATATATATAATATATATATATATATATATATATGTATATATATATATATACATACATATATATATATATATATATATATATATATATATATATATATATATATGTATATATATATACATATATATATATATACATATATATATATATATATATATAGATAATATATATATATATATATATATATGTATATAATATATATACATATTATATATATATATATATATATATATATATATATATATATATATATTCATTCATTCTTTTGGGATACTGCTATACCCACCCGTAAGGAAAAGTTGAAAATAATATTTCTGTATAGTTCTAGTAGATGAAAATTCGCTGAACGGAAAACGCGCGCTATAATCTTCGAAAATCGTATCTCGCATCTCACTCACACCGACTAACCTAATAACCTCATACGCGATCCCTGGAAAAAAAGGCACAAACTGAATTTTCACGTTTTTATGGCACCCTCTGTACCTTAAAGAGCTCGCGCAACGGACGTGTATTTTCACACTTGGTCATAACTTTATCATATTTCTTTACCCGCGGACCCACCCCTCGGCGTGACCTTGAAAGGGACATGCATCCGAGGGTTCACTAACAGGGGGGAGAGATTGTAATCGCAAACAGAAGGGAAACCCTGACGGGGGGGTAGAGGGGGGGGGGGCTTTCTCAGACATGGACACACCTGGCCATAAGGAGCACTTACACCATCTGAATGCGAAAGCAGAGACATATATTTATTATAAGTACGAGAAACCACTCTCGGGGGGCTTACGTGTGTAGTTTTGCGTATTAATGCGCGAAGAGTTTTTTTTTCGTCGTTTTGGGGGAAAAAATTGGGCAAAAGAAGTAAAAATATATAAGAGACTAGCTGAAAACCCGCGCTTCGCTACGGAGTACATTCAAATTAAATACAACGGTCAATGTATGCAATTAATGCCAAAAAATAAATATATATATATTTAAAATAAATACGACGATCAATGTATAGAATTGATGTAATTTATATATATAAAATAGTTCCGTAACTGACTCACTGACTGACATACAACGCACAGACCAAACCGCTGGACCTAAAGGGCTGAAATTTTGCATGGAGATTCTTCTTATAGTGTAGGGGTGCACTAAGAGAGAGTTTTGAAAAATTGTTCTTAGATTTTTTTAAATTAAATTTTTAAGCTGTTTTAGTAACTTTTTTTAAGTTTGCATTTAAAATAATAATTTGAGTGTTATAAAATTTATACCACGAGGAAGATCATAAAAATTCCTTTGAAATGAGATCTTTTTCGAATCTTTACCTATATTTTCTGATTTTTGGTGAACTTTTAAAGATTCATTTTTAGAATTTAATTTATTAAATGCTGATCACGTGACTTCTTTTTCTGGTACTTTAAATAAAATTATCGTCACGTGTATAACAACTAAATAGACAAAAAAATATTTTTTTTCTTGCTAATGCGGCAGCCGATTGGACATTATTTCGTCTATAAAAATATCCCTTACGATTTTTTTATAAATATATATTTTTTTTCCTACATCAATTGTATATATTGATCGTCGTATTTATTATAAATATATATTTATTTTTTTTGGCATTAATTGCATACATTGACCGTTGTATTTAATTTGAATGTACTCCGTAGCGAAGTGCGGGTTTTCAGCTAGTATATATATATTTATAAAAAAATCGTAAGGGATATTCATTTTTTTTTTTGGATAATATCCAATCGTCTGCCGCATTAGCAAGAAAAAATATTTATTTTTGTCTATTTAGTTGTTATGCACGTGACGATAAATTTATTTAAAGTACCAGAAAAAGAAATCACGTGATCAGCATTTAATAAATTAAATTCTAAAAATTAATTTTTAAAAATTCACCAAAAATCAGAAAATAGAAGTAAAGATTCAAAAAAGATTTCATTTTAAAGGAATTTTTATGATCTTTCTTGTGATATAAATCTTACAGCCCTCAAATTATTATTTTAAATGAAAACGTAAAAAAAAAGTTACTAAAACAGCTTAAAAATTTAGTTTTAAAAAAATCTAAGAAAAATTTTTCAAAAATCTCTCTTAGTGCACCCCTACACCATAAGAAGAATCGCCATGCAAAATTTCATCTCTTTAGGTCCAGCGGTTTAGTCTGTGCGTTGTATGTCAGTCAGTGAGTCAGTTACGGAACTGTTTTATATATATAGATAATAAATGCGACGATCAATGTATACAATTGACGTAAAAAAAGAAATATATATATATTTAGAAAAAAATCGTAAGGGATATTTTTTTGGATAATATCCAATCGTCTGCTGCATTAGAAAGGAAAAAAATTTTTTTGTCTGTTTAGTTGTTATGCACGTGACGAAAAATTTATTTAAAGTACCAGAAAATGAAATCACGTGATCAGCAATTAATAAATTAAATTCTAAAAATTAATCTTTCAAAATTCACCAAAAATCAGAAAAGGGAAGCAAAGATTCGAAAAAAATTTCATTTTAAAGGAATTTTTTTGATATTTCTCGTGATATAAATTTTATAACCCTCAAATGATTATTTTAAATGCAAACTTAAAAAAAAGTTGCAAGAACAGCTTAAAAATTTAATTAAAAAAAATCTAAGAAGAATTTTTCAAAAATCTTTCTTAGTGCACCTCTACACCATAAGAAGAATCGCCATGCAAAATTTCATCTCTTTAGGTCCAGCGGTTTGGTCTGTGCGTTGTATGTCAGTGAGTCAGTTATGGAACTGTTTTATATATATAGACTAGCTAAAAACCCGTACTTCGCTACGGAGTACATTCAAATTAAATACAACGGTCAATGTATGCAATTGATGCCAAAAATATATGAAAATATATTTATAAAAAATACAACTATCAATGTATGCAATTGATGTAGAAAAAAACGAAGTAATATATTTATAAAAAAATCGTAACGGATATTTTTATAGACAAAATAATGTAGAATTAAATATTTAAATTAAATCTAATAGAATATACTAAGCAATATAGTATAGTTAATATAGTACAGTTTGAGGAACATATCTTTTACTGTATTTTAATATTTTTTTTGGATAATTTCCAATCGTCTGCCGCATTAGCAAGAAAAAAAAATCTTTTGTTGTCTATTTCGTTGTTATGCACGTGACGATGAATTAATTTAAAGTACCAGAAAAAGAAATCACGTGATCGGCATTTAATAAATTAAATTCGAAAAATGAATCTTTAAAAATTCACCGAAAATCAGAAAATGGAGGTAAAGATTCGAAAAAGATTTCACTTTAACCTTTTCCTAACGGGGTGGGATAGCATGTATCCCAAGAATACTGACCCAAGAATTTATATATATATATATATATATATATACATATATATATATATGTATACTTATGTATACATATATATACATATGTATACATATATATATATATATATATATATATGTATACATATGTATACATATATATATGTATATATATATATGTATATATATATATATATATATATATATATATATATATATATATATATATATATATATATATATATACATATATATATATATATATAATATATATATATATATATATATATATATATATATATATATATATATGTATATATATATATATATATATATATATATATATATATATATATATATATATATATATATATGTATATATATATATATATATGTATACATATGTATATATATATATATATATATATATATATATATATATATATATATATATATATATATATATACATATGTATACATATATATATATATATATATATATATATATATATATATATATATATATATGTAATTAACAAGGTTTTGAAATTGACCACACGTTAGAGTATAGGCTTAAAAGCCAAAACATAGAAGAACTTAAAACAATTAGTATTGGACATTAAAACATATTACTTTCATGTAAGGCGCTGAATGCTGCTCTTTTAATGAAAGAAAATAAATAAATAAGAATAAGATGAAAGAGAAAACCAGTAATAGCTCTAAAGCTACATGAAGCCAGGAACATCCAACATGTAAAGATAAGTATGAATACGGTTTTTGACAGCATTTCTTCATCAGCGGTGTCAATACTGTCTAAAAACCAATGGATTGTTTCTGATGAGTATGATCTATTAAATAAACACACTCAGACACCGTACAATCCATTATTAACAGAAGAATTGAATAATAAATGAATTTGTATTAAAGTACTTAACCAAAGAACACCAAGCCTGGCGCTAATCAGAGTGGAAGTTAAGAACTTGTAACCGCAAGATGACTGACGTCATAACTTGCAACCATTGAGGTAGTGGATACTTAGTTACAGACTTACTAAGGTAACTTATTTTAAGACTATTATTCCATTATTTATTTAGTTTTATTATTGTTTCTACTATTAGTTAATTATTTTTTATTATTCTTATGTTATATTTTTGTTTTTAGTAGTTATTATTTTTATTTTAACCTATTTATGTTTAACTTATTAATGCAACAGAACAAACTATTCATTAAAACAAAAACAACCAATTATGTTTTTGGATAGACTAACTGGGTAATTATTACTAGTTAGCACAGCTTTCAATTCTATAATATGCTTAATCCTATTGTCTTTAGAACATAGCCTATTTATACGAACTAACTGATTTACAATAATGTTATTAAAAACAGATTTATGTAAACAGGTTAGATAATTTTGAAATTTAACAATATTAAAATTATATTCAGATCTTTTGTCATATAAGTCATAAGTTAATTTATTGTTAGTACTTAATTTAATATTGATATCTAGAAAGTTTACATTAATATTATCATGGCTACTTTTAATTAGTTCCAAATTAGGAGGGTAAAAATTTAAGTCTATAGGGTTATTACTTTTATTTATTACTATTATATCATCTATATATCTAAATATATTTAGACTTTATAGTCACTTATGTAGATAAAGCAGCCAACAACTATGCTATAATTTGTAAAAAATACTTTGCCATATGTTTAAAAAAACAGTTAGAAAATAGTGATCTTTTTCAGCCATTAAATGAAACTACTAATATTATTATTAAGAAAATCATTGCTAAATATAAACTGCTAGGTATTTCATCTAACATTTATCATTTTCCTTATATAACTTTAGTTCCAAAATTTCATAAAACACCTATTGCTTTTAGAGCAGTAACCTGTGGTCATAATACTTATGCTACAAAAGCAAGTAAATTATTATTAAAATACCTTAAATTAATCTATAAAAATATAACATCAGGTGTTTGTGGTATAATTGATAATAGCTATAGTCTAATTAGAAAACTACAAACATTAGATAACTGTAAATATATTGTAACTTATGATTTTAAAGATCTATTTAATAATATTGATATAATTGATTTAAATAGAATAATCATAATGTTAGTACAAAATAATATTCAATACTTAAACAACGAAATTAAACTAACTCGTTTCAATAGGCTCCTAGAATTAGTAACTAAACATAATTACATAGTTCATAATAATAATATATACTTACAGTCCAAAGGTGTACCACAAGGTGGTAATGCTTCAAGTATGCTAGCTAATTTATACTTATATTATTTTGAAATTAATAATATAGAAAATAGCAATTACAATATATTTAGATATATAGATGATATAATAGTAATAAATAAAAGTAATAACCCTATAGACTTAAATTTTTACCCTCCTAATTTGGAACTAATTAAAAGTAGCCATGATAATATTAATGTAAACTTTCTAGATATCAATATTAAATTAAGTACTAACAATAAATTAACTTATGACTTATATGACAAAAGATCTGAATATAATTTTAATATTGTTAAATTTCAAAATTATCTAACCTGTTTACATAAATCTGTTTTTAATAACATTATTGTAAATCAGTTAGTTCGTATAAATAGGCTATGTTCTAAAGACAATAGGATTAAGCATATTATAGAATTGAAAGCTGTGCTAACTAGTAATAATTACCCAGTTAGTCTATCCAAAAACATAATTGGTTGTTTTTGTTTTAATGAATAGTTTGTTCTGTTGCATTAATAAGTTAAACATAAATAGGTTAAAATAAAAATAATAACTACTAAAAACAAAAATATAACATAAGAATAATAAAAAATAATTAACTAATAGTAGAAACAATAATAAAACTAAATAAATAATGGAATAATAGTCTTAAAATAAGTTACCTTAGTAAGTCTGTAACTAAGTATCCACTACCTCAATGGTTGCAAGTTATGACGTCAGTCATCTTGCGGTTACAAGTTCTTAACTTCCACTCTGATTAGCGCCAGGCTTGGTGTTCTTTGGTTAAGTACTTTAATACAAATTCATTTATTATTCAATTCTTCTGTTAATAATGGATTGTACGGTGTCTGAGTGTGTTTATTTAATAGATCATACTCATCAGAAACAATCCATTGGTTTTTAGACAGTATTGACACCGCTGATGAAGAAATGCTGTCAAAAACCGTATTCATACTTATCTTTACATGTTGGATGTTCCTGGCTTCATGTAGCTTTAGAGCTATTACTGGTTTTCTCTTTCATCTTATTCTTATTTATATATATGTATTATACATATGTATACATATATATATATATATATATATATATATATATATATATATATATATATATATGTATGTATGTATGTATGTATACATATGTATACATATGTATATATATATATATATATATATATATATATATATGTATACATATGTATACATATGTATATATATATATATGTATACATATGTATACATATGTATATATATATATATATATATATATATATATATATATATATATATGTATACATATGTATACATATGTATATATATATATATGTATACCTATGTATACATATGTATATATATATATATATATATATATGTGTGTATACATATGTATACATATGTATATATATATATGTATACATATGTATACATATGTATATATATATATATATATATATATATATATATATATATAACCCACTTAATGGTCAGTCTTACAAAGGGGGTATGAAATTTCCCTTCCTAATGAGGGAATCGGAGAAATGGGCCCCGTAAGCTAAAGGTTAGAGGATTTATTAGGATCTTTCTCGTGATATAAATTTTTTCTTTGTATCGGGTACGGAGTCGTTGAGCATGATTCGCCAAGTGTTCAAGGATTATACCATGTCACAAGCTGCAGTTTTTAAGTGGCACAAGATCTTAGAAGATGGCCGAGAGAGTGTGGAGGGCGAGCCCCGCGCTGGACGGTCGTCGACCTACAAGAACCGACGACAACGTGCAACGAGCGCGTGAAGTGCTGAATTCAGACAGTCGGTTAAGTGTGCGCATGGTCACAGATAAAATTGGCATTGATAAGATGACAGTGCCCAGCATTATCACTGAAAATTTGGCGATGAGAAAGATCTGCACTGAACTCTTCCGGAGGGTCTTGACGGATGACTCAATGCACCCAGCCTCACCTGCTCCCAGGTCAGCGAGTACCTGACGATAAACGGCATCGCGATGATCCCCCAACCCCCTTACAGTCGGCACCAGCAGACTATTTCCTATTCTCAAACGTGAAATCCTCCCTTAAAAGGACACCACCATGGGACCCTAAGTGCAGTCAAACCCTGTGTATATATATATATATATATATATATATATATATATATATATATATATATATATATATATATATATATATATATATATATATATATATATATATATATATATATATATAATTGATATGGTACCACTGAAGGCTCTACTATCTACACCGGGTATCAGCACCGTGGAGCGGAAGGTCCTCCGTGGGGTTTGTAAGTGTGTGTGTTTGTGTGGGAGGGGTGGGTAGGCTGAGCCTACCCCATACTCCCACTTACAAACCCCATGGAGGATGTAGAGATGTTCGTTCTAAATTGAGTTGGCACCAAGGGGTGATGGTGGTCTACCTGTAGTGTGCTCCAATTACAATGAACCAACAATTTTGGTGTAGAATGGGCGAATGTCAACAGACAAAAGTGCCTGCCTCAATGGGGAAAGTTTGTTTAAGTGACTGATAGCAATCCATGTTTCATCAAAAAGCAATCCTGATTTTATACTATGTCCTCCCCCTCACACTACATAGAGGATCCTGTACAAAAGTTTTGCGACAGATTTCCTCTCTACTCCTAGAATCATTTTACTCAATAAATCTGTCCACAGATGGCGACACTATTTTCTTTTACATCTGTGCAAATTTAGGACTTACCCACAGGAAGTTGAGATAAAATTTCTATGAAATCAGTGAAAAGAGACGAAGCCATATAGAATATATTTTTAAAACATCAAGAAAAAATATTTTAAAAATATAAAAAATATATAAAAAGAATATTTAATAAAAAAAATATTTTACGTTTATTTTGGTTGCAATTTTATTTTGAAATGTTTATCTCTCTTCATTGAAAATATGGATTATACAGCTGCTGACATATTTTTATTGAAGTAAAAATTTGCATCAAAGCTACATTCAGGAGCACAGGAGCGTAAGATAAAGTTGGTAGTAACATAAAAATCTAAGGTAATCATCGGGCCATTGGGAACTGATGGGAGGGCTTTCCATTCGTCTTGACAGGGGGGCAAAGACCTAAGCGCTTATTTGGTCTTCGAGAAATGAAGCGATGCAGTCAAGAACGTTAGATTTGTTCTCAAACTCAGGGTTTCCCAAACTTTTCCTGCGATTGAACACTTCGTAAATCCTGAAATTTTAACGGAACACCTATTTTATTTCGTAGGGTATATAGTAACACATAATCAATAAAATTGCATAATAATGCATGGACACTTAATATTTTAGACATTTTAGAGCATTAATATCTTCAGACATGTTTAAAATTCTTGTAGCCGTTACAGGACATAAAACAATTGCAAGTTTTCGCGGAACACCTATTTACTTTCCACGGAACACCAGTGTTCCGCGGAACATAGATTGGGAAACTCTGCTCTAACTAATGATTCAAGCTGGGATGTGGTTCCAACTGTGATACTAAATAAAAATATGAGAAATAAATTTAATAATAATAGAAAATAGTAAAATGTGGAATTAAAAATAATGAGTATGTAAGTAAATATTACATAATACAAAATTAAATTAGTAAGATAAAGTAAAGAATTGAAAAAAAAAAATTGAAACGAAAATTTTATTTTGACCTTGTTAAGTATTTCTTACCTTTTTGAAAACATTAATTCACTGTTTATTTAATATTTATGGCATTAATAGTATGTTAGCATGATTAGCACTTGTAATTTTTTTGTCTGAAACAGTTAGAGTTTCTTCACAAGTAATTAATACTTCTAGTCTCTGTTGACTTAAGATATCCTGCTTTGAGTGATTTCATTTCTGTTTTATTTTTACTAGATTTCGGGTAGAAATTCACTGATTATTGAGAAAAAACGACAAGCATAAATTCCATGCTTGTTTATTTCCTTTCGACTTCCTGAATAACTAACTAAAATGTTATTTTAAAGAAATTCCATTAGATGGCGCCTCTATTTTATCTTAACTTTTGTACTTGCATAGTGAATAGATACCACATTGCATTCTACTTATTATTTTGTAAAATCAGGAATCCTGCACACACACGACACACGCATATATATATATATATATATACAGTGGCGTACCCAGGATTTTTTCTTGGGGGGGGGGGCGAGATGAACGGATAAAGATATTTATAATGTAAAATCAATATTAATAATGCAATTTGTATTTCTTTGGGGGGGAGGGGGGGCAGGCTCCTTGTCCCCCTCTGGGTACGCCACTGTATATATATATATATATATATATATATATATATATATATATATATATATATAAGAGAATAGAATGAAGCTGCGTCAAAAATATAAGATGACATATTGTCATTAAAATTTAACCATTTCTTTGCAATATATTTTTCATTCTACGAAATAGTTCTGGAAAAGGTTAACTATTTCTAAATTTTAAATACAGACGTGAATAAATATTCAAGACAAACTCTGTAAATAAATACGTTTTACACGCTTTTTAGCAATATGTTTAGAAAAAAAATGACAGTAAATTGAATTGTGTCACATTAAAGACTATTTTCGACATTCGATACTAAATAATGAATATATTCATTTTTAAAAAATATATATATATAAGAAAAAAAAATTCTTGGATCAGAAATTTATCTGCGAGTATCTGCTGTATGATTCACTCTTCTGTAAATATTCTGCATTACATTGCAAGTATAGAAATATCTGCTTGGATTAAAAACTATTCTGCAAGTATCTGTTGTAACTGTTCAATATTCTGCAAGATTTAATTATCTGCTAAAAAGTAAATGTTCACCAACAAATATCGAACTTACGGAAGCATTTCTATATATACAGCAACAGCACTTGTAGCGACAGGCGGCTAGAATCTGCCCTTCGACAATACGCACTCGGACTCTGATTGGTCGATGGGATGAGCCGCTCACTTTTCTGGTTATGACGTAGTTTTTGTGCCTTTAATAGTATCTTTCTAAAGTTATTTCCCGTGCAATCGTTGCACTGCGGTAACGTGTTGGACTGGTATTATCGATGTTGCGAGTTCGATCCCAGGCGGTGTCATTTTTTTCCAAATTTCCCTTCTTGCTATATTTAGCTTTCCCCCTTAGAACTCTACAATCATCTCTGTTCATGAAGTATGTTCCTGTATTTTCATTTATTCATTTGTTTAATATGTTATGATTGTTTGTCCGGTAGATGACAGCACGATACCGCTGTCTTTATGTTTCGTAAACGTTCTAAGATACTTCCGGTGTGGCAGTAGCGTTGTGTTCTGGCTCTGTGCTGGTTGTACGAAGTTCTTTGTGATGTGTTAATAAAGTTCATATAGCCGACCCGTTTGTGCGTCTGGGCTCGACTTTATTTATTGTGGAAGAACAATCTCAATACGAAAATGCATGACCCCGAGGTGAACTTTTACATTTTAATTACATTTTAATTACATTAGGCGAACTTTTACATTTTAAAGAATCATGAGACCCCGAGCAGAAGATGCATATCGAACTTATCTGAGCATTAAATGAAGCAGTCGTTGGTGTATTTTTTTACAGATCTTTTATTTTCAAATTTCGGCTGATAATTACTACGCGAAAACCGAAACTTCCTTTCTCTCATTCAAAATTAGTGACGAAGTTTCTCTACATTCGATTTTCCCTTTCAAATAAATCTGCTAATTCTGAAACATTTAAATCACTTTTAGAATTCTTTAGCCAGTTAAATTCCAAAACTAAATCGTCTGGCATGAACTTTAACAATATCGGTATCAATAAATGTCCATAAGAACCGGAAGTAGCTTTCATCGCATTCAGGCAGAGGGCCGGAGTTGGGTTGGTTGGGCTTGCTCCCAGGGCATCGGGGTCCGTTGTGAGGATCTCGACGCCTGGTAACGGAGGGTGCAACTGTGAGCCCCCTGGTGGCCACTGCTCAGTATCCGCTGAGGGAGTCACCGTAGCACTCACAAAACTTCGGCTGTCACCACTTCCACGCAGTCTCGGCTGGAAACCGGGCGATGGCCCAGGATAAGAGTAACAATGGACATAGGGGCCTGGAATCTCGCCATGTGGCGTTAACCTTTAGCTTACGGGGCCCATTTCTCCGATTCCCTCTTTAGAAAGGGAAATTTCATACTCCCTTTGTAAGACTGACCATTAAGTGGGTTATATATATATATATATATGTGTGTGTGTGTGTGTGTGTGTATATATATATATATAAGTATATATATATATATATATATATATATATATATATAAATATATTTATTTATTTATATGTATATTTATATGTATATATATATATATATATATATAAGTATATATATATATATATATATATATATATATAAGTATATATATATATATATATATATATATATATATATATATATTTATATAAATTCTTGGGTCAGTATTCTTGGGATACATGCTATCCCACCCCCTAAGGAAAAGGTTAACTCCTGTAGCTCCGTAAAGTCCTAAACTAACTCGTATCTGCGCTACTCCCTGCGAGGTGGGATTGCATCGCGCCCGAAGAACGATAGAATCATCAGGTGCTACGATTGTTGGATGCTGATAAGGCGGGACGATGTAACTTTCTTTAGACTCATCGCGTTCAAATTTCGAATACAAATTTGTAACTCCTCATACAGCCTACGAAGAACTCGAATATTCTAGGAATATTTGACAGCTTCTAAATTCAAAATTTTGATCATAAACGAATTAATTAATACATTCTTTCTACCATATCTTTCCTTAAGAGCTGTTACACAATTCTCATAATTTTCACTAGTAAGTTCTAAACCGCATACAACGTTGTACGCTGGTCCAGTTAAATATGACTTCAAGTACGAAAATCGTTCTACATTAGTAAGCGATTCGTTTTGATGAATCGTGCTTTCAAAACTATTCCAAAATTCTGTTCAACATTTTGGATCGCCAGAAAATTTTTCCAATTATCAATTTTGGAAGTTTCACCGATTTAGGAATGAATGACGGGACACTATAGCTATAATTTTGAGAGGGACCTGGAACATCTAAGTTTTGTTCCGATCTTTGTATATTAGTAACTCTTTTTCCTCCTAAAAATCGCGCCATTTTTTTAAAACATTTTTCGTTATATTCTTCGCTAGCAATGACCTCTTCTTCAATCGAATCCATATTAATTAATGACTCAACTTCTTTATCAAGACTTTTCAAATTGTTATATTTTTCAATTAAAAGGTCATAATTTTCCTGCAATTCAACAATATCAATTTCCGAATCAGAATTTAAAATACTTTCGATTTTGTTTACCAATTTAGTCGTTAGCGTTCTCACAACAGATCACTTCTTTTTCAACATTTCAAAACGTTCGTGATTGGACATTTTAATATTTAAAATTACTTATACAATTCCTTACAATCAAACGATAATCTAAATACACCCAAGACTGCAAATAAAAAAACTCATACCTTAAAAATCCCCGAAAACGAAAGTGCTTCGCTCGTTTAAATTGGGCTTCCATTTTCTTTAGGCAAATACAGTTCATAGTTCAGTAACAACTTTTCCCAATTCCAGGGTATTCTCGGCCTCTTGCAGCAAAGTTATGCAAGAATCATTGCACAAGGCCACAACATTTATTTTCTATTTAAAATGACGAACATTATTAGGTTTCGCCAACCTTCAATCGGTGGTTCAGCTCGAATCATTACATCAATCTAACTATAGAACACCAGTTCAAAACACTTGAGATGCGCACATAGCGCCCTCTTTACCTCATTTCGCTTCAACATAAGCAGAGAGAAGATTAGGGCATTATGTTCAGTTCCACATCTGCATATTGCATTCTACATGAAATGATCTAGTCGATCGATATACGATCAACCTTTTGTAATACTTTGCGATTAATCTACGACCACGACGCATTCATACATAGACATAGACATGGTACATTAACGAGGCACCTGAGAGCAGGGCTCCATATCCTCGGTATGGATAATTTTTTGTGGCTGTATTTCCATTCTCAGGATTAAAAGAAAAGTGTTGACTTGAAAGTTAGAATAATAATAATAAAAAAAAATAATAATAATAATAATAAATAAATAAATAAAAATAAATAATATTAATACTAGCAAAAAATAAATAAGTGAATATATAGAAATTGACAACAATTTAATGTGTCAGGTTTAAGAAAAAAAAGATAAAAAAGAAGAAAAAATAAATATATAAAATGAAAAAAAAATAATAATAATAATTTACGGTAGCAGATGATTAAGCAAAAATCAGTAAGGACAGTCTTGAGGTCGATCCATAAAAAAAAAAGAAAAAAAAAACACCAGAAGCAACGGCAAATGTAAATTAGAATTTAGAAGAGGTTGGAGGGAGAGTTAAGAAAGGGGAAGGAGACCAGTGTGAATAATCAAAGTGGTCTTAGTACGCCTATAGCATTCCCTCGGGTCGTAGTCGGGGAGGTTAGCTATTTCTTCGTTGTCTGTTGAATATAAACTATTGTAGAACTTAGATGCGAGATCTTTAATGTGTTGCCGAATGGGTTCGATTCTCAGATCCCTGTGGATAAGTACGTTTTTAAGGTACCAGGGCGCCTTCCTAATACCGCGGAGTGTTTTATTTTGAATTGTCTGCATTCGCTGGATATGGATGTCAGCCGCTGAGCCCCAAACAGGAACGGCGTACAAGAGGATGGGACGCAGTACGGTTTTATACAAGAGTAGTTTGTTATCTAAACCCATTTGATTCTGGTACAGAAGGTGGGCGATATCCTTACGGGCTTTAAAAATTTTTCTAATATTATGTTCTATATTTTTCTTCCACGTCAATCGACTATCGAGGTAAATACCTAGGTATTTGCCCTCTCTCTCAAAGTGAACCAGGTGATCGCATACTGTGACCGGAGGACGTGGAATTCTATTGTAACTGAAAAAAATAGCTTTAATTTTTGGAAGGACTTAACTTGAGCCTTCACCGTTCGAACCAACGTTCAAGAATTCCAATATGTCTCTGTAGGAACTTGTGCATGTATTTAACATTTTGATGCTTAGCTAGTATTGCCGTATCATCCGCAAACATGGCTAGTGTAGTGAATGGTGAGTGAGGAATGTCATTAATAAAAATATTTAAAAGGATAGGTGCTAACTTAGAGCCCTGAGGGACTCTTGCATTGATTTCGCACAGACTAGAATATGATAGTGCATGGCGGACTTTAAAGGATCTGCCGAGGAGGTAGGAGTGTATTAAGTGGATAATTGAGGCTGGCATTTTAAGCTCAATAAGTTTGTAAAAGAGAGCACTGTGCCAGACTCGGTCAAAAGCCTTCTCTAGATCGAGTAAATTATTCCAGAATGCATCCGATTCTGGAAACCATCATGGATGAATTCCGTGACTCGAAGCAACTGGTGTGTTGTTGAGTGGTGGGCTCGGAAGCCGAACTGCGCATTAATAATAACATTATTTTCGTCCAGGAACTTTTTGATTCTGTGACACAGTATGTGTTCCACTAGCTTGCTAAGAGAGGAGAGCAGGCTGATTGGTCTATAGTTTTTTGGCAGAGACTGATCCTCACCAGGTTTTTTAATAGGAATGACAACAGCGGTTTTCCAAGCAACGGGAAAGAATTTATGTTCAAAGATTTTATTAGTTAATTCAGAGAGGTAGTAAATATAATTTAGAGGTAAGTTTTTGATAGCTGAGTTAGATATATTGTCAAGGCCGGAAGCTTTTCTATTGGGGAGCGAGGTAACAGCATTCTGAATTTCTTCTGGGGTGGTAGGTTCGAGAGGGTCATTATTGATGATAGAGAGTCTATTACTGAAAAATTTTCCGAGAATATCGTTAACTTCAACAATTGTATCGGGACAGAAAACATCGGGGTGGGGAGAGAACTGATTTTCGTAATTGTCTGCCAAGGCCTCAATTTTGTCGGAGTCACTCGTGAGAATGCCAGATGGTGTGTTGAGGGGTGGGAGGGGGGGTAAAAGGTTTTTTGACGCGTTTAAGATATGTCCAGAGGCTATTGTCAGTTGGTGCGAGTGACTCGATAAAATCAATCCATTTTTTATTTTTGTGTTTTCTAATTTCAAGTTTTATTTTAGTGTTTAGTCTATACAACTCGCTTCGTACAGACGGATCGCCTGTACGCTGCCAAATTTTTCTAACATTATTCCTATTTTTAATTAAGTGCTTGATATGAAGGGGGAGCTTATTGGAATTATTAGGTGGGGTGTGAGTCTTGGCAGAGCTGAGGGCACTATTGATAATATCAGTGACGGAGGTAACAGCATTATCAATGTCAAATTTACTATTAATGTGCTCAAAGGGTGGGGGAGAATTAAATATATTACTAGTGTAAATATTCCAATTAATAAAATGAGGGGTGAGAATGGAAGGCAGGGGGATATTGGTGTGCAAATTTAGAATAATGGGGTTATGGTCGGATGATAAGTCGTCAATAGAATTAATATCGTAGGGAAAGTTAATATTATTTAAGAGGGCGAAATCAATAACTGATTTGGAGCCAGAAGAGCCAAAACGGGTAGCAGAAGAAGGAAAAGCAATATCAATAGCGTTATCAATACAAATATCATTAATCTCCCTGCCGTAGAGACAGGTATAGTTATAATTATTGGAGCAGTTCCATCGAGGATGGTGGGCATTAAAATCCCCAGCCAAGATAACCTTATCGCCAAGGGAAAATAAATTTTGGAGGTCTAGACCAACAGAATGAGTGAACGCTGCTCTAAGGTAAATACTGGCTATGTAAATTTTATTAGAGGAGGTTGGGTAGATTTTAATTATAGAATTGGTCATTCTTGTATTAATCTCATTCAATATAGGTCATTCTCACTCAATATAGGTCATTCTTGTTTTAATCTCACTTGTGAATGACTCAATATAGGTCATTCTTGTTTTAATCTCACTTGTGAATGACTCAATATAGGTCATTCTTGATTTAATCTCACTTGTTATGACGTCATGTCTTGTTTTAATTCTCATTTCACTTGTTAAGACATCTGATTTTGATTTTCATCTCACTTGTTCCATGACGCAAAATGTAACTGCACGTTGAACGCAGAAGTTTCTCTGTCGGTGGTGGAAACATCGATGTTTGATAGGCTTTTTGAGTGTATAAAAGTGGGCGTGTTTGTTTAATAAAGTTGGATTTTAGAGGAGAAAGGAGAACGCGTGGTTCTTTCAAATCTCAACAAATCTCCCTGCCGTAGAGACAGGTATAGTTATAATTATTGGAGCAGTTCCATCGAGGATGGTGGGCATTAAAATCCCCAGCCAAGATAACCTTATCGACAAGGGGAAATAAATTTTGGAGGTCTAGACCAACAGAATTAGTGAACGCTGCTCTAAGGTAAATACTGGCTATGTAAATTGGATTAGAGGAGGTTGGGTAGATTTTAATTATAGTATTTTCTAAAATGTTGAGATTGAGGCTGGGGACATGATCATATTTAATATTCCTTTTAACAAAGATAGCTGCTCTAGTTGACAGAAATAATAGTAACTCCATAAGAGGAATTACTATTATTGCTGTCAACTCGAGGAGTATGGATTAAATTGTAGTTTTGAATTTTAAGATACCTTACATTAAATTTTTAACTTCCTGTACAAGAATCAAATCTACAGGATTATCAATAACAAAGTCTCTAAGTTCGTCGATTTTACCGTGGAGCCCGTTGGCATCCCAACTCAGTATCCGGACTGCAGACCGAGAAATTAAAGTGAAAAGGTCGAATCAGCAGACCCAGCCACGGCTGGGAAATTGAGTTTTCCGAGAATGGGGCCAAGCAACGCACCTGCTTCAAAATATTTAAGCTTGGTGAAGAGTTGATCAATGTTAGTGAGGACTTGATCTATTTCTTTGAATTTAGAGAGATACTTGTCGAGCTCCTCAAAGGAGTTGGGAGCTGGTGTTGGGCTGTGAAGTATTGTGGTATTGTTAGACCCGGCCGCAATTACGGAAGGGGGAGGGGGTGAGTTACTTTCTTTTTGTTGAACCTTAAAAAGGCCTGCATAAGATTTTTTGGGAGCATTTTCTTTTGCCGCGAACGTGTTCCCTCCGGAGGTTTGAACAATGATTCTATTATTGTCGATTTCAGTTTTGCCCTCTTCTCTAATAGTCTTGATTTGCTGGCGTCGTTTTTTGATGGAAATAGGGTGGTTAATACAACCTCTAAAATTTGCAGGGTGGTCTCCACCGCAGTTAGCGCACGTTGCCTTTACAGTAATTGGCTTCTCGCAGGATTTGGTGTTATGATTTCCTGCACACTTTAGACAACGAGTGTCCATTTGGCAAGTGTCGCTGCTGTGGTGGAAATTCAAGCAATTAAAGCATTGCTTAACACCCCCTTTGAAATTGTAGGTTTCAACTCTGACGATGAAACCTAGAAAATCCCGCACGTCGTATATAGTTTTAGTGAAATCATTTGGGAAAAAATTGCACAAGAATACAGGAAGCTTTGTCTTATCTTTAAATCTTTTAAGCTGTGCAACTCTCTGCACAGAGAAGCCTAAATTTACCAACTCATCGCGAACTTCTTCCACTGGGATATCTCCAGGTACACCCTTAATTAGGATTTTTAGAGGTCTATTTTCTCTAGGATTCATTGCGAAAAATTTTATTTTATTTTGCATAAGTAAGTTTTGTATAAGTCTAAATTGATCTTCGTTGGCTGGAAAGACTTTAACGAATTTTCCAGAGTCCTGTAATGGGAGTTTAGCATTGGTTATTGTTTGAATTTCATTAGTTATTAATTTCCATTTGGTTGGTTGATCTTTAACGATCCAAAAGGGATCCGGTTTCCTAATCTGTGGTGTTCGCGCAGTAGTTACGGGGGTATTATTATTGTTGCGTCACAGTGTACTTAGATTGTCTCCCGCTAGGGAAGAATTTTGTTCTTCTTGTTTTTATGTAACGAGAGTGTGGCTTATGTTTTCGTCTATTAAAGATGTGTCTGTCTTCAGTAGAATCGAATATTCATTTTCAATAACTTCGAATGCAAATAATCTTTACAAAGCTTTTAATTTTACCCTAACCGTCTAGGTGTCCTGTCGCGGACGCCAATAATATTAGAACAGAAAGCAAATAAAGTAAGATGATTTTCACTCACCTTCCTTTTCATCGGTGATGCTACTCTGTCTATCTAAAATGATCACCTAGAGTTGTAGGGTTCTTATTTATTTACACAAAAAAACAATAAATGAATATTCGATTCTACTGATGACATACACATCTTTAATAGACGAACACACTCTCGTTACATAAAAACAAGAAGAACAAAATTCTCCCCTAGCGGGAGACAATCTAAGTACACTGTGACGCAACAGTTATTGTCTTCTTGATCTTTAATTATAGCATCACTCTCGTCCCTAAGACTATCGAAACGATTTTTTAGTTCGAGAGAATCCTCTCTAGCTTCTTCGATTTGTGACCTCTTTGCCATTTTCTTATTTCTTGGCTTACTTTTTACAAAGGTCATATCGTCGCCAATTTCGTTATCAGAATTACTCTTTTCTCTTTCACTTAATTTCCGAATTCTTTTACTTTTTTTAGGCCACACGTTATTTTTATCGAGATATAAACAGCATAACTGTATATCGTCAACACTGATCCTAACCCTAAAAACGGAAATAAAATACCACATACCTGCTAATGCCAAGGTGGCTCTAAGTTTTGATTCATCATTATCGTCAGCCAAGTCACTTCTGATAACTTTCAAAATGTCAACTATTCGAAGAATCAAGTCACTGTAGGGCTGAAACTCCGGGAGAGCTGTTTTTCGCTTCAAGTAGGTTGATGAGTTCGTTGATATCATCCACAGATGCCGGCACCGCACGTTCCTCCACTGTAGAACAAATCGTAAAATCCATAGTATTCGCCATTTTGTTTTTCGTCGATCCAAGTTGATCCTTCGCAGAAATATGTGTGATTGCCGTCCCAAGAACAGCACTCTCACACATACGCAGGATCAAGATTCTCGTAGAACCACAGTACAATAATTGTTGAGAAAGACAATCTCAAAGAAGTAGAAATAAAAGATGCACAGCAAAGGAACTATTTATAAAATGTAGCAGTAGATTTTGCGCATACAATTCCGCCAAAACAAAACGCCACGTAGGGAGAAAAACTCGCAGGCACGAGAAAATATTAAACAACTTAGCGCTCTTGAAAAGTTATCACCATGACCTAACGATCCATTTTTAGAATTTAATTTATTAAATTCTGATCACGAGATTTCTTTTTCTGGTACTTTAAATAAATTTATCGTCACGTGCATAACAACCAAATAGACAAAAAAATATTTTTTTTCTTTCTAATCCAGCAGACGATTGGATATTATCCAAAAAAAAAATAAATATCCTTTACGCATTTATTGTAAACTAGCGACCCGCCCCGACTTTGTCCGGGTTGAACAAAATATTATACCAATAAATTTCCAGTTGATAGCCAATAAATTGTAAATCTTTATTTACCTTAATAATAACCTAAATAATACTTTAAATTAATATTACGTTAGTTAATAATTAAAGTTAATTTTTTAAAAGAAAAAGGCGTGCCGGAGAACGGCTAGGTTCGAACCGCTACCATCAAAACAGAAGCCTACCGCGATAGCACCACGCTACGGATCGTTGAAATCTTCGACACAAAAAGCGGTAGAATACAGTAGCGGTAACAACGGAGATTGGTAGGATTAAGCCCCTAACTTTATTTCTACTGATCAGATATACATAATATATAGCCTATGTCCATCTGAAATAATGTATCTTTCAAACAGTGAAGGAATTTTTCAAATAGGTGCAGTGGTTCTGGATATTACCCTCCACATACAAAATCGCTCTCTCTTTATATATATATATATATATATATTTATTTACTTTTTTTGGGCATTAATTGCATACATTGACCGTTGTATTTAATTTAAATGTACTCCGTAGCGAAGTGCGTGTTTTCAGCTAGTTTCCATGTGTAACTGTCCCACACATATATAACAATACCAGCATTTTATAACGTTTAAATAATTTTTTTCTAAACATGAAACCGAGATACAAACTTTGTAAACTAGTATTTGTTATAATAGTTCTAAACTACAATCCAATTTCAGTTAACCAACCTTAGAAGCTGCCATTAGCATTAGTACATATCTCACATCTAATTGTTTGCATTAACAAATGGGACAAGCGCTATTTCAAACAGCTATTTATCATTCCGTTTTATCCCTGAAGAAATATCTTGTAAATAATGAACAGTATGATCCCTGTATATAAGCTAAATACGGCGTCAAAGTGTTTTGGTTTTTATTCGCTCAACTCGATCGTAGTAGCGCTTTAAACACGTACCTTCCAACTAACTTCTACGTACAATATTCCACAGAAGAAATAGGAAATGATGTCTACTACCGTTTTTTTTTCTCTCCGTAACACTGACTGGTCAATTTTTTTCTCATAGAAACTTCGGTACTGTCCGACCACGGAAGCAAGGTCCCTGGAAGCTGTTACGCATGCGCGAGAAAAGCTAGTCTACTTAGAAAATAGGGGAAGACGTCATATTTTCGGATGTGTTTGTTTATGAAATACGGAATGTATTTCAGACTGCTTTTTGTCCGCAATTTTAAAGTTATTTTTTAAAACTTTATTTTTGATCGAATATGTGAATAATAATTTCAAAATAATAAAAAGAAAGAAGCAAATCTATTTAAAAAAAATAGGAGTGTTATAGGAGTGGATATTTTCGGATTACATCAAAATCAAAATTATCTAAAGCTACGTTTTCGGTGGTTCTTTTTTTTCTGACGTTTCCTCGAAGATTCAAATTTTGGAGTTTCTTCACCCTTTGCTTCTCTGCGTATTCTTTTTACACTGGACATTGATATCCCGGTCATTTCACTAGCTCTCTTTAGGGATTGCGAAAGTGGAACAATAACATTTCCTTCTAGTGCTTCTTTCTCACACAATTTAATTACATTGTGTATTATACGTTTACAATCACTACGGAACGGCTTATTCCGAGCAGTTGTGTTGGGTAAAGGATCCATTAATTTTAATATAATAATCAAAATAACAGACGAGGTAAAAACAAGCAAGCGCAGTTAGTAACCGATTCTAAAGAATGTCGAGAGAATACGAGACTTTTCCCCCTCCTTCCTCAGCAGCCTTACCTACAGCGTGAATAGAATCGTCTTGGCACTATGCCAACCGTGGTTCTTCGTACTGTGGTCGGACAGTACTTACGTATTATAGCTGAAACTTGGTACCTTTTTGCACTTGGCGCAATATCAGATCGCCATCGCCTAATGTCACGGTGGCACCCCATTTTCTAACCGCAAGTTGCAAACAGCGTTTTGAGCAACAGCGTGTTAAAAAAATTATAGACATGCAATAATAAGAATGAAAACAAAATCCGCAGATGAAGAAGAATTCGATCATGAATAATTTTAGATCTAATTAAAAATTGCGTATTCAAAAATTGCGATTCAGGAGTCGCTGGAATTCGCTCTGAAAGAGCAGTTTGTTGTGAATTGGGGGAATCAATCCCATTTGGGTGATCAAAATTGTTCGAAATAAAATGATTTAAAATATCAACTCAGCCCAGTTGTTTTTGTTTCGAGGTGGATAATTCCACAACCAGCGATCCTTTAATAAGGAACACCTGTAATTCCCTAATTGCTACCTTAAAAGATTTGTCCTCGTCTAGACGATAAGATTTACTCTCTATTTTATGAGTTTCAAGATATCTCATAAGCGCACGGTATTCCGTGGAATCGCAAATGGTTAATCTTAGGTATCTACCTTTCATAACCGAATAAATCGATGGGACCACACTTTCCCTGATTTCATGTAGGTGTCTGTACCCGTGTTGGTCAGGTACTATAAAGACTGGGGGAGGTTTCTTGACTTTAGGAGCACTCTTGGTGTCTTGTGAGGTGTCGATATCTCCAGTAATATTAAGGTCGGGGTCAGGCGTTAGTCAATATTTGTTATGAATGTTGTGAACGAAGATCACATGTTACGATGTAAAGGAATTTCAAATAAAAAATTCCTTTAAATTTTAACTGATGAATAATGTTCTTGCTCACTTCGAAAAGAACCATCGTCTACCTTTAGATATTGGTTTTCTGTGATTTATGTGTTTTGTAATGTCCGTTGGGACATTGTCTTGAAGTTGAATTTTAACTTTAGTTTCTCTTACATTATTTCTAGGCTTCCTAATGGTGTGCCTAAGTGGCATGGGGAGGAAGGGGATGTCCTCGCCTCTAGAGGCTTTATAATTATTATTAGAAGTTTCCTTAGAGGGTCTTTTCTGGGCTACGGCTGCTTTATGAGAGGCCGGCATGTTAGGCCACCTCTTGGAGGTTAGCAGTCGAAGTGGGAATGGCCTGGGACATCGAAGCGTCAGCCTGATTAAAAGGAAGGGGAGTTTTATCTCTCAATGAATCGTCGAGGTAAGGTATAATCAGAGTATGCTCACCAGCGAATCCATTCAGCTTCTCCTTCAGGAGGTTATCGGTCTCATCCGGTGGCCTTCGACTAAGCAGAGCTCGCCGGAAATCGATGTAGTCTCGATGCCACAATGTAGATGTTCGATCGTGATGAAGCCCAGCGTGGCTCATGCAGGGGAGCATTTCAGGCTTCAGATTCATAACCTCAGGAGGAGCATAAAAGGCCCTATAGTCCGGCATCGCAGGAGCGCTTGAATGCACACCTTCACCGTTCAGCTACAAGGCTGAAAGTTAGGTTAAGTCAAGTTAAGTCCTTTTTTCGAGCGAAGGTGCAAGGGTCATAAAATTCTACAACATTGCCAACTACTACTATATCAGTAGCTCTATTGCTAGTAGTAATTTTATTTTTTATTTTGAAGCAACTGAAATATGTTAAATTATTTTACATTACCCTTTTATAGTCCATTTAGAACAATCATCACAATCACTCCCTCATGTCAAGAAAGAATAAGTGTTGTCAAAAGGAACGTTGTTCTCATCATGTAATGTCAGTGTGTATAAAGTTATGCCAAGTGTATTTTTGATTTCTCTCAGTAGATTAATAGATAACTTTATTTAATCAGCATTATTTTTTTTTTTTACAAAAAAAGTGAGATAAATGTCTGGATACAATTTAGTAAAATCCTATTATACATTGATTTCAATGATAGTCTTTAGAAGAGGTAAGTTATTTCTAAATTTTAAAAAGCTCCGTATCATCTCTCCCCTACTTTATCATAAAAAAAGCGACACACACAGAAAGTGCTCTAAAATAGAGATGGCCTCCGATCTACTGACATACATTTTTTCCCCATGGTTATCCACCTATCCCTGAAATAGTGTATACTACTGCGATACATAGCGCTTTTGGGTCACGTTAAATAATACCTAAGCAGAGAGCAGATTAGGGCATCGTACGCAGTTTCAGATCTGCATATAACATTGTACTTGAAATATCTAGTTCTAGTTAGGGATGGATCGAAAATACTGCACCTGTTACTTTGTAACAGGTATGTCCTAACTAAACTTTGGACCTGTTACCGATTTTCAAAAGTAACAGGTACGGCGTACGTGTCAAACAATAGAATACTCCCGCCAGGCGAATAGAATAGGGCCGCCAGGCGGGGAGCGGTGACGAAATAGGTATACGAGCATTTTTCCGTACCTGTTACCAGAAAATACTCCCTTGCCTGGGCGGGGACGAAATAAGTAAACTAGTATTTTTCCGTACCTCTTGCCAGTAAATACTCCCTTGCTTAAACGAGTATTTCCACACTCGTTTATAATTTATATTTCTACGTGGTACGTAGGAAGGGTCGTCGGGGGCACACAAAACAAATAGACGAGTATTTCTACTTGTCTTGTGACCTTCCCCACTTCTTGTTTACCAGGAAATATTCGCTTACCTAAACATTTTCACCTTCGTTTATAACCATTATTTTCCAATAAAATTGCCAGTTGATCTGAATTTCGTTGGACATATTCTTACTTTCTTCTTCATTTTAATTCATGACTATTATTAAATACTAATACACTCAAATACCTTTATAAAAATATTTACTTTCATTGGTTTTGAAATAAAATAACATTTTTGGGTTAATGTTGTTGATAAAATTCACTGATTATTCATTATATTATTGGTAATCATTTATGTGTTTTATGACAGGTGAAAAAATTGTATCTCCTCACTTGTCAGGATTTTGTGAATTAAATTGTTGATGATAATAAAAACAACGTCTTATGAAAAAAAATTTATTTTATATTAAACAAGATTATCATTAGGAAAACAGAAATATTTTTTAGAAAAAACAACTTCGTATAAATGTATTTATTGTACAATAGGTATACATATTTTATAAATTATCAACTGAACAATTGTAGTTTGCACATAAATATTAATTATCCCTTTATGTAAATATAAAATAAACTGTACCTAATACAATTATATTAATATTACAGAAAATCTATTTAATTAAGTTTATTGAATAAAAAAAATAGAATATTATTTAAAGTTCTAAAAATTAACAGTATTAACAGCTACCTTAATATTAATACTAACTTTTTGTATCCAAATCAAATAACAAAACTGAATAGGTATTTAAATATAAACGCATTACATTAATTATTTCGCATTAATGTTAAAATGTACATGGCATTTGTAAAAATATTACATTAATCTTTTAAAAAGTTGTTACACTTAAATTTTTGGTTTCGTTACTTATTTGTTTATTTTCTTTATTTATTTTTAATCTTAAAATAATTGCTCACGATAGACGGTCAGTCACCACAGAATTGGACTGTTAGTTTCTATTTTTTTATGAATACAAAATAGCTCAATAACTATCAAAAAATAAAACAATGAAAAATAATGACAGTAAGTAATAAAAAGATTGGTAGTTTATTTCTAATGATAATTGCCAAATTTCGAAGCCCTTTATAAGCAAAATTGAGCATTCGTGTTTAAAAATAAAAGTTGATGACTTTTTCGCCATCTAACCAAGAACGGCGATCGGATATTATTTAACCAGACTAGAAAATTATTCTCTCGCGCGGGACAGAAGTTTCGAGGGCACATAGCTTCTTTTTTGGCAATTGGCTAAGAGACGGGTAATTAAATTTTTGTTCCGCCCACCATTTTATAACAGACTAGGCACTAGGAGAAGAGTTAACAGGTACGGGGAATAGACCTCGGTAAATGAGTATGGAGGGGAGAGAGGATGGCGGGATCACGCGAATGAAACTGGAAGATGAAGTTAGAGTAACAGGTATTTTGTAACAGGTATTTGTATCAGGTATTTTTTTGGATCTGGATCGGTTGTACCTGTTACTGGAGAATACTCGTTTTTGGCATCTCTAGTTCTAATTTCTAGTCGATCGATATCCGATCAACCTCCTATAATACAGATAAATAATGGAAGATCAAAAGATTCAACAATTGGATTGGAAGAAAAGAAAATATTATATGTAATTTTATTCTTCAAATAATTTCTGGTGAACAATTTTCCTACATCATTCAAAATTGCGATTTCTAGGATCTTTCACGACACTTAGAAGATCTTTCTGAGACTTTCTAATGTTACACAAAACAGTTTACTTGAAGACTTGGATATAAAGGTTATTTATGCACTTCGTAATTTATCTGAACTCAAACTGAATGTGGCGAAAATGTGTTTAGAGAAAGATCATGACAGAGTTTGTTCAGTGAATGATATGGAGAATCAAAGGCCACGAAGTTCAAATTTACAAATTTTTGTAAAGTTTTCTTTTTTTCCTTCAAACATTTATATTATTACCTAATCGTAGATACGTTCCTAGTGCATTTACCACTGTATGAGAACTCGAAAGAGACAACTATACATAACTATTTTTTTACCCTTTTTATATTCGCTAATCGTGTTCAGAACTTGATATTTTACATAAAAGAAACAAACAATTTACATTTTCAATTTCCTTTACAATTTCAAATTAATACTTCTTTACTTTCTGTTGCAATTCCAAACAATTTTCCGTTCAATAATCAATTTATGACTAAGTAAGTGACTATTAAGTATCTTTTTTAGCCTTATTCTAGGTACCACGCCCATTTATTTTTATCATTCAGAATTTATACTTAATTTCCCTTATCATTATACGAACGATGAAAATTTTCAAATTTCCTTTTGTGAATATGTTCAGAAATTTTCGTTCCTATAATTGAGGGTAGATTACCCGTAAATAAAGTGTACAGAGGTCGTTCTATAGATTTTGAATAAGGATTATATATTGGAGTTAAAATTTATTAATCGATTTAATTCATTTCAGAAAATTTTATTCATGAAGTAAATACACTTTTCATATATTCTATAAATGTTTGTAACTGTCTTTCATTGCATTCTTTTGTAAAATAGCATATCATTATATCTGTTTTTGGACACGCCTAAATAATTAAAAAATATTTTATACACCTCCCATCTTTCATCCTCTACAAGGCTAAAACATTTCTAAAATGGTAGATACTATAAAGTTGAGGATGTATACATTTATTCTAACTACGATTCATTATTTTTGCAGGTGATATAACTTTAGATTAGCATGTTTTCGGTACGTACATAATTGATTGATAGTCCTCAATTTAGTCTGTGACTTTTTTGCTTTATAATTACTGCAACACTTAATACCTATGAATGGTACATATTTCTTTACCGGCTTTAAAAGTATTCTTATTTCTATTACTATAGCATTTTACTTAACAAAAATTTTATTTAAATCTTTCGCTTAGTACAGTTCTCCTTTAAATTAAAGATTTATTAAAACAACTTCTCTAACACCCAAAATCGTTGTGGAATTTTCTAATGCAATATTTAACTTTCATAAAGGTTGAAATGAGAACGTTTAAAGCCAAAATTAAAAAAAATTAAATTAAATTAAATTAAATTAAAGTCAGATAAGTAAAGTATTGAAGAAAGAGTTTCAGAGCAATAGAAGAAAAATTTCACTAGGCGTAAGAAGAGGCGGCCGTGGGCCGTGGCTTTCGATGCCAAATAAATATAATTAAATAAAGGAACAATTAAATTGCTTAGATTGTTATATAAATTAATACACTTTATTTTATTTTCAGTACCTTAACCACGTCATGTAAATAATAAATTGAATCCGATATGGTCAGGATAAACACAAACATTACCACAAAAGGCTTAAAGATTGCCAAGGGGCGGTACCTAAGTGTCATGTTTTCAAATAAAAATTACTTCAGATATTTCGCGAAGTTTAGACAGTGGTTATCTCAACCTGAGCGAAATTAACATGAATATGAACCTATTTATGATGACCACGCAAATAATTATCACAAATTCTTTCCCGATATTGAAAATTTTTGCGTCTGTTGACGTTAAAATAAATTTTTTTACATCTTAATCAAACCAAAAACTTTAAACTCACCTCAATGAAAGGGTTGTACACTGAAGTATGTTCAGACATTTTCGTTCCAATAATTGAGGCTAGCTTACCCGTAAATAAAGTGTACAGAGGTCGTTTTATAGATTTTGAATAAGGATTATATATTGGAGTTAAAATTTATTAATCGATTTAATTCATTTCAGAAAATTTTATTCATGAAGTAAATACACTTTTCATATATTGTATAAACGTTTGTAACTGTCTTTCATTTCATTCTTTTGTAAAATAGCATATCATTATATATGTTTTTGGACACGCTTAAATAATTAAAAACTATTCTATACACCTCCCATCTTTCATCCTCTATAATGCTAAAAACATTTCTAAAATGGTAGATACAATAAAGTTGAGGATGTATACATTTATTCTAACTACGATTCATTATTTCTGCAGGTGATGTACCTTTAGATTTGCATGTTTTCGGTTCGTACAAAATTGACTGAAATTTTTAAATATAGTCAGTGACTTTTTTCTTTATAATTACTGCAACACTTAATACCTATGAGTGGTACATATTTCTTTACCGGCTTTAAAAGTATTCTTATTTCAATTACTTTAGCATTTAACTTAACAAAAATTTTATTTAAATCTTTCGCTTAGTACAGTTCTCCTTTAAATTACAGATTTATGAAAACAACTTCTCTAACACCGAAAAGCGTTGTGGAATTTTCTAATGCAATATTTAAGGATTATATATTGTTTATTTTGTTTCATAAAGGTTGAAATGAGAATTTGTGGTGGAATTTTCTAATGCAATATTTAAGGATTATATATTGTTTATTTTGTTTCATAAAGGTTGAAATGAGAACGTTTAAAGCCAAAATGTTAAAAAAAAAAATAAAATAAAATAAAAATAAAAGTCAGATAAGTAAAGTATTGAAGAAAGAGTTTCAGAGCAATAGAAAAAAAATTTTACTAGGCATAAGAAGAGGCGGCCGTGGGCCGTGGCTTTCGATGCCAAATAAATATAATTAAATAAAGGAACAATTAAATTGCTTAGATTGTTATATAAATTAATACACTTTATTTTATTTTCAGTATCTTAACCACGTCATGTAAATAATAAATTGAATCCGATATGGTCAGGATAAACACAAACATTACCACAAAAGGATTAAAGATTGCCAAGGGGCGGTACCTAAGTGTCATGTTTTCAAATAAAAATTACTTCAGATATTTCGCGAAGTTTAGACAGTGGTTATCTCAACCTGAGCGAAATTAACATGAATATGAACCTATTTATGATGACCACGCAAATAATTATTACAAATTCTTTCCCGATATTGAAAATTTTTGCGTCTGTTGACGTTAAAATAACTTTTTTTACATCTTAATCAAACCAAAAACTTTAAACTCACCTCAATGAAAAGGTTGTACACTGAAGTATGTTCAGACATTTTCGTTCCAATAATTGAGGCTAGATTACCCGTAAATAAAGTGTACAGAGGTCGTTTTATAGATTTTGAATAAGGATTATATATTGGAGTTAAAATTTATTAATCGATTTAATTCATTTCAGAAAATTTTATTCATGAAGTAAATACACTTTTCATATATTGTATAAACGTTTGTAACTGTCTTTCATTTCATTCTTTTGTAAAATAGCATATCATTATATATGTTTTGGACACGCTTAAATAATTAAAAACTATTCTATACACCTCCCATCTTTCATCCTCTATAATGCTAAAAACATTTCTAAAATGGTAGATACAATAAAGTTGAGGATGTATACATTTATTCTAACTACGATTCAGCAGGTGATGTATCTTTAGATTTGCATGTTTTCGGTTCGTACAAAATTGACTGAAATTTTTAAATATAGTCAGTGACTTTTTTCTTTATAATTACTGCAACACTTAATACCTATGAGTGGTACATATTTCTTTACCGGCTTTAAAAGTATTCTTATTTCAATTACTTTAGCATTTAACTTAACAACAATTTTATTTAAATCTTTCGCTTAGTACAGTTCTCCTTTAAATTAAAGATTTATGAAAACAACTTCTCTAACACCGAAAAGCGTTGTGGAATTTTCTAATGCAATATTTAACTTTCATAAAGGTTGAAATGAGAACGTTTAAAGCCAAAATGTTAAAAAAATAAAATAAAATAAAATAAAAATAAAAGTCAGATAAGTAAAGTATTGAAGAAAGAGTTTCAGAGCAATAGAAGAAAAATTTTACTAGGCGTAAGAAGAGGCGGCCGTGGGCCGTGGCTTTCGATGCCAAATAAATATAATTAAATAAAGGAACCTCGTGGATAAAATATTGCATATTTCATGGGATCCATGTTTGCTCTCAAAATATTCAAATGAATGAAACTATTAGTGCTGTACTCAGGAGTGCGATGTTAATTCTGATATCTCTTTCAAATGGCGGTTCTCCGTCCTCTTTTTGGATTACCATGGCTACTTCATTAGCTGTTTGCAAATTGTACCGTCTTTGATCTGAGTGCCTATCTCTACGCAATACCATGTGAACATATGGCATTGTAAAATTATCAGTCTCTGCTTGTTCCTGACTCTGTCTTTCAATTTCATACATCATTTTATATGCTTGAGCAAACGGTATTGAAAATTCTGGCATCCTGACTTGTGTTTTTAGAATTTTCTGCGGTATAGAAGACAGTTGTTACGTCTTTTATGTTTGAATTTGTGTATGCGCCTGAAGAATTTAGACATGTTGATTTTGTTGTTTTCATTGTTTGATTGTTTGTCATCATTGTTTTGTTGTTCCGTTGTTTTCATTGTTTCATTGTTGTTTTCATGAATGACAACATTGGCAGATTCATAACCTTTATATATATACTTGTAAATATATTTGAAAGATTTGATACTGGTGCAAGCTTCTATGTTAACGTGAGAATCGTATTTAAGCAAGAGTGTAAGATTGTATGGCACCACCCAACGATTGTCAACAGGTATTCCATTTATAATTACGCTGTTACCTTCACGGCGTTGGTAGAATGGATAGCCGTCAACATTGACTTCAGTTATAGGCTGGATTGTCTTTGGAAAATTCTTCTTACAGTTATCATTTTCCATGCAAGGTGAATTTGGGTTAAAAGTTCCTCATGGGCCATGTATCATTGTCCTTGAAACAATTTCATGTAATCGAGGATGATGAACCGAAAGTTCTGCCACTATGATTCTATCAATCTGCGAAGCATCATGGAATTTGAATTCCTGTTCAAGGATCAAAAGAATATGACAATGGGGTAGTCCACGTTTTTGAAACTCAATTGTGCAAACATAAGAAACACACTTTCCAAACAGCTCCCCTTTTGTGATATCATCTAAAAGTGCACATAATTTGATATGAAATACGCGAGCTACTAAATCTGGTCTGTAAGATGATGCCTCTCCATCAGGCAAGTTATTCAAAATTTCAGGCCCTTGGGATTGCATGTAAAAGTACAAAAAATGTCTGGTTTACCAAATTTTGTGACAATTGTCATCGCATCATGATACCTTTCACGCATATTTCGAGGGGAGCCTTGAAAGGAAGATGGCAGTATAACAGCTCTTCCAGGAGGTAAATTTGCATTTGATGCTCCCTGACAGACATAATCCATAAGTTCAGTATGCTGTTCAGATCGTAATTTTGATTGTTGCTGTCTGACAAAATTTAGATTGTTTGCCTCAACTTGAAGGTATGAATCAATAACCCACTGTTGAGTAAGTGGTCCGCCATACAAAATGGGATTGAATACACCATGCCGAATAGCATGTTTCTGCCACTTTATACTGAAGCATTGACACATTGTTTCGAGAACCAGAAATAGATCCAGGATATCGATCAAGCACCAAATTTGGTTGCCAGCCAGCTTCACCTCGTTGATAAAATATTGCATATGTCATGGGATCCATGTTTGCACTCAAAATATTCAAATGAATGAAACTTTTAGTGCTGTACTCTGGAGTGCGAGAATAAATTCTGATATCTCTTTCAAATGGCGGTTCTCCGTCCTCATTTTGGAATACCATGGCTACTTCATTAGCTGTTTGCAAATTGTACCGTCTTTGATCTGAGTGCCTATCTCTACACAATACCATGTGAACATTTGGCATTGTAAAATTATCAGTCTCTGCTTGTTCCTGACTCTGTCTTTCAATTTCATACATCACTTTATAAGCTTGAGCAAACGGGTTAATTTCCTGCATCATGAGATGTAACTGCCTTAAAATATGACGCAACCACTTTTCATTTTGAGGAATATTTAAGCATTCTTGAACAGCCTGAGTTGTGTTTGGAACGTACAATTGAGCAAATTTCCTTTGTTAAAATTCTTGAGGGTGTAAGTGGGACGTGACTTGATAGACTTGTCCTTGAAAACGAAAGTAGTAAGTTCCACGACCTGGAACATTTGCTGCTAATTTTGCACCCATTGAAACAAAAGAAATAGCGCTATTGTAAGAGCGTATATTTTCATGAAATATCTGTAATCCTGTGATTTTGGTTTGCTCATAATATCTTTCAAAAATAAAGGAAAATTTTGACGTGCATGAAGTTGAACTTTTCATTTATGACAACAGCTTTTAAATTTTCTGTTACTTGATCTTTCAGATGGGAAATGAAGTGTCTGACAATATTGGTAGACAGATTCTAACGAACCACAACTGTTACATCCAATATCACCCTCTGTTTCAGAAACAGTCAGTTCTCTCTGTTGATGTTCGTGGTCTATTTAGTGTGCTGCATTTTCAATTTGAAGGGCTCTCATTTGAGATCGTTGATTTTGAAGAAGCTTGCGATTTCTTCCCTTATGCGGTCTAATGTTGCGGGTGACTGGCGAGCAAGCCATCTTGCTTTTCTGTATCTAATTAATCGACGTCTACGTTCAAGAGGTGATTCATCATTTTCATCGGGCATTGCTGAAAACTGTACTTAAACAGAAATAAACAACAAAACAAAACTAAACTAAATCAAAAGTAAACCAAAACTGTTTCAAAAGTGAATGACTCATCACTCAGCAGGCATTGCTGAAAACGAAACTTAAACAGCAGTAAACAATAATTAGTTTTGATGAATGAGTTTCAAAAGTGAATGTCTCACCACAAAGCAGTATTTATAATAATTTATAATAATTACATAATAATTAGCAAATTGAAACACAATTTAATTTACATTAAAATTAAACATTAAAAATGTAGTTATTTAAAGGGAATAAGAAAAATCATGGAGTAGAATAAATTCGAAATTCAAGAGAATGACTCAGTTGAATAAATGATTCTTTTCAATGGATATTTTAATTTGAAGATATTTCAAATACTAAACGGTTTTGAGCTAGGGCACTTGAAATTTTCATATTTTTTAAAAGGCTTACAAAATATGTAACTTTTGTGGTATTATTTTTCAAGAAAAGTTTCAGAAAATGGCATCGCAATGTTAAGATATTCCCGACTTGGTCCGTCCCGGAATGGTTACCTACACTTTTCTACTATAGGCTTTTATATAAGTAAAGATATATATATATATATATATATATATATATATATATATATATATATATATATATATATATATATGACAGGGGTGTAGTTTGCCTGTTATAATACCTTTAATGCAGTCATCATCATTTACCACTGGTGGCGAGTGGAAGGAATAGAATAACATCAATCTAATAATTCGAATCAATTCGCTTTATTTCCTTTCTTGCTAAGCAAAGCTCAAAATCAGCACGTTCAGCTCTCCCCATTTTATACTTAGAGACGCGACGAACACACGTCCGTCGGCATTGAATTCTATCCCGCGCTCTCCCGATTTCGAGGTCAAAACCGCACGTCCACTCTTCTGGCACATGCGCAGAGCCCAATTCAGAATCTTCTCGAAGCCCGCCAAACCTGTACAGTATCTAAAATTGATCTCTCTGCATGGAGCTTCAATTCACCGCGAATCGAAGGTCAATTACTGAAACGGGGAATAACCTACTTTTTCTACCCACACGCGTCCTGGAATATGAAAGCTAGTGGCTTTTTCGCGCCACGAAAATGATTAATCCCTAAGCCCCCTTTAAATTTAACTTAATTATTCTTTTCCCAATTAATTTCTGACACACACACACACACACACACACACACATATATATATATATATATATATATATATATATATATATATATATATGTTGCTAAGATGACTTTTTGGGCAGTCCGTGAGCGAAAACTACTGCATCAATTTACACTGGTTATCAAAAATTAAGGAAGAGTAAAAAAAATAGCGATAACTCAAAAAGTTACTCGTAGAATTTTATGAAACTTATACACATTATACAACACATAGGTAGGTATAAAATAGCATAAAAAGAAATCGCCAGACAATTATGGTGTTATAGAGACTAGCATATGTATACAATGAACAAATTGTATGTGCAAGCTTGGTATTGAAAAAGTACAATTAATATTGCATATGATCCCCCCGAGTAGCAATACAGTGATGGTTTCAGTTAGGCAGTCTATGAGTTCGGTAGGAAGTGAGAGCCATTGCTCTTGCAAAGCTGTTGAAAGCGTCGCTAGGGTGCTAGGAGGAGGATTGAGAACAGCTACACAAAATGATCTACACAAAAACATCAAACGCAATGCAGTGGTTAACCAGTTAATGCGATGTCGATGTTTAGCATTCAGATGAGAGTGAAATCGACATCCGAATAAAAAAATTATTTCAAATTAGCATGTTACCACGGTTTTCCCGTTCATTTCCTTAGATCAGTTTTAATGCAAGTTTTTAAATTAAGTAAGGTCGAGTGTCGTCAACATTTTATCTTCTGATATGACAACAATGTGTTCTACAATGTGTTCAAAACGTGTCACCGCATTTTATTCCATCTAAAATCCTCTTAATGTTTTCATGGTATATTATTTCAATATCCGTGTACATATGGTCTTAATGCAACGATCCCAATATAAATTTGATTTCTAATTGATTTCTATGTATATATATATATATATATATATATATATATATATATATATTGTTACGAATATTAAACTATTGTATTTCGTTTCGTTAAAATGGCTTCTTTAGAACAGCTCCTATAGCTATGTATTTAACATGGGAGTCTATGCGAATCTCGCCAAATGTTTGAGTAATCACCAAATTGGCGATGGATTTTGTGGCTTATTTTTGTCGCCAGATTTGGCGATATTTCGCTAAATTGCAGACCAATCCTTTCTAGAAGCTTCTAGAAATATTCTTTCTAGAAGCTTCTAGCTGTGACTGACATATAAAGGGCGCTTCGGAAATCTATAAATATACCTCACATTGGCATTGGAACTCAGTTTAATTTCCTAACTCACTTACAACACATTTTCAAATAAGAATTGAATGTGTTGTAACTGCGTTAATTGGCGTGTATTGTATTGAAAATTCTGGCATCCTGACTTGTGTTTTTAGAATTTTCTGCGGTATAGAAGACAGTTGTTACGTCTTTTATGTTTGAATTTGTGTATGAGCCTGAAGAATTTAGAAAATTATAAATTTATTTTGTGTGAACTCTCTGAAGAAATTCTTATTCAGTCCTATCGAACCCAAGAAAAAGGAACATTTTGGCAACAGAAGTGGGAATTGGATGCCTATTACCAGATCGATGGCTGATCAGACTGTTACTGATCAAGCTTTAGAAGATAAATTCCAACAGATTATTGCTGCGATGATGGCCACGCAGAACAACATATCTGCGGGTCAAGAAGAGATAAAGAAAGAAATATCGGCTGGTCAGGAAAAATTTAAGTGTGATATTATATTTACCGTGAACCAAAGAGTGACAGAAATAGAAGACAAATTTGAAGGAAAATTTGTTAAAGTTGACAACAAATCTGAAAATTTAGAGGAAAAAATTTGGCGACAAATTTGAAACTACGGAGGGAAAATTTACTGATATAAACGAAAAATTTGGTGATATAAATGAAAATTTAGAAGGAAATTTTACCGACTTTTCTAGATAAGAACAGATTTTAGAACAGAAATTGTCAAATATTTATGTTACTGAAGATTCTAACTGTATATCTGTCATCTTCCGGCCACCCATTAAGCAGTCAACCTACGGTGGGAAATCTTCTTGGCAAATTTACAAAACCCGATTCTCGAGTGCTGCGGACGCCAACGGATGGGAATCTGTTACAATAGCGTGTCAATTGGCTGCATCTTTGCTATCTGAAGCGGCGGATATTTTGTCGACGATCCCAAAAAAGCAACGATTAGACTTTGATACACTTTCAAGTGCATTGGATTTACGCTTTGGCGAGAAGCGTTTGAAGGCCTATAGACGGCTCCAGATCAAATATCGCTAACAGCAGCCAAATGAATAGCTACAAGAACTTGCATCAGAGGTCGAAAGGGACGAAAATCGATAGATGTGATGTACATATGAGCCGTTGAAAGGCAAAGTGGTGTAAGTCACATTTTCAACTTTTTTTCATTTGGGGGCAAATATGTAATCTCCATGTTCAATTTATAGTGGAATTGTAAATAGTTATTATTTGCAATGTTGTAATAATTGTTATGAATTATAATTTGTTCAATTTATGGTGGAATTTTTGTAGTTTTTGCAATTAAACTCTCTTGACTTACACCACTTGACTTCCAGACTTACACCACTTTGCCTTTCACCGCCTCATATACAGAAAAAGAAATGATTACAATTTAAGAAAAATTAAATTAGGGTTTAAGATATACTTTTCAGGTTCACGAGCTTGAAAACATGTTTTAAGCCTAAAAATAAATTTATGTGTTTAGCTACATATTATTATTTGTGTTTTAGAAGCGATATCAAATTATTCTTCAGATATTTTTTTGTTTTAAATGCTGTGTTTGCTGCACAGGATTTATGATAAAAAATAGATGTCCTGCTTCGGTATTCACTATGGATTGAATAAATTATATATTTTTTTGTTACTTTCTGATGGTGCTGAGTGGGAGGGGGGAGTGTTTAGAGGGCTATAAATCTCAGAGCTTTGGTTGTAGATTTAAAGGAAACTATATTGTTTCTCTCCATCTCCGTATGGTTTCTAGTGAACTGCTTTGATTTAGTGTAATGTTGCCGAATGCATGTTAACTGAAACTCATATGCACTGAGTACAGAGTTTGAAAACATACCAATTTGTAGAGAGGGATATTATATATCTCTTTATTCCGTTGAAAATAAATGAATGAACGGACTACTCTTTATAAATCATAGAAAAATTAAAATGACTAAAATACCTAATTTCATTTTTTATCAGTTTAATAAGAATACAACAAAAGAATATCACAATAGTCAAAACATTTATTTATTCGAAAAATGCAGATAGTAGGAACATATTGAATGAAGGTCATAAAACTGATACGGAAAGAAATTGGTGTCATATTTTTGTGCAATATATACTTATCGGTGTCATATTTTGTGTTTGTTCAACCTTTTAATTTTTACCCTTCGAAACCCATCACTTTTTTCGAGGAAGGTCAAGGTCAAGGTAGTTTTAGTTTACAGATTAAGTTCCGAACGGATATAGGATTAAAGAACACATGTAGTGAATTTGCGAATTAAGATTTGCGCGGCGGCCACATAATTTGGAAAAAATCACTCTGTTGAAAGCCTTGATCGGAATCCCGTTCTGCCGTAAAGACTGGCGTGGAAAAATCTGTTGCCTCCAATTGAGATTAAACTAAGAAACGGGCGCACTTACATACTTTATGTGCGTATTACCTTGACGATGACTCAGGGAAGACTGAATTTCGGCAAGATTCGATATCTGACATGGGAGGTGGGAATAACTACCTAGCGCCACATATGGGCGGGGAATGGAAGCTAAAACTACCCCCAAAAGGGGAGGAAAGTCGTGTTTGCCAAGGAGAAGTACCTTGGAAAATTACGTTAATGGCTAGTACGCGATTAAAATATGGAAATAACTGTAAAAACTAAGGTATGAATTAAGAATGGTTAACCAACGCGCACCCAATTGCACGGGACAAGTGGAATTTAGGTTAAAATAAGCGAGGAGGTGTGCGGGGAGGCGTGGCCTAACGGCGAGAATTTAGGAGTCCCTCCCTAATAATATTCCGAGATTTCCTCCTACGGTTTTCAGACGGAGGAAGACAGATATCTGAACGGTGTAACAAGGCTCTGGGCCATTTGGCCGAGCTTGCAACGCCAGAATCGTAACCTGGGAAATTATGTAGAATAGGATTAGGGATGGATGAAATATTCTGGTGAAATTTATAAACCAATCTTTTAATAGTTGGAAGAACAGGACAAATACGGAGTTCATAATGAATTCGGTCGTTTCTCATGTAATAAGGAGCATTTGGGATAGAATACTTTAAGACATTATTTTGAAGCCTCCGTAGTTGGTGGATAGACATGATTCCCGTACACATCAGCTGATGGACATCAGCGGATCCGTACGTCATGATGGGAACCACGAAACTCTTGTATAATAACAATGTCATGTTGATAGACAGGAGGCTTTTATTATTGATAAGCGGTTTAAGGGATGCAATTGCAGCCTTCGTTTTACGAACCGTGTGGTCGGTATGAATGATACAATTTAATTTGGAATCTAGGATAACACCTAGGTACACATAAGAGGATTCCCAGGGAATGGGTTGCTTCTTAAGTTTAAAATTAATGTTTAGGATGGTGGGTTTCTTTCTAGAAAAATGAACGGTGGCACATTTGGAAGGATTAACTTTGATACGCCAGAAAGTGAGCCAGTGTTCGTAGAGCTCGAGGTAATTTTGGACAGCACAAAACACACGCTTTGCCTGTCTATGATGGGAGATGATGGCCGTGTAATCTGCATAAAGGGCTAAGTTAATGTCGGCAGAAATTGGGACATCGCTAACATATAAGAAGAAAATCTTCGGAGCAAGCAAGCTTCCCGGAGAGACTCCTGGCAAGATACTCTGAGGGGAAGACATGTTAGTGTTAACTCGAACCGAGAAAGTTCGATCCGAGAGATAGGTGTAAAAGATTTTAATCAGTTGAGGAGGAAGGTTAAGGTTGATTAATTTGTAGATCAGACCCTCATGCCAAATACTGTCGAATGTTTTCGATATATCCACGAGAATGGTAATAGAAAGGTGTTTTTTAGAAGCAGCTTCGTGAAGAGGCTCAACTACTCTGAGTAACTGATGCTGGGTGGAATGGCGGCTCCGGAATCCGAACTGGTCATGGCGGATGACGTCATGCACAGAAAGGAAGTCGCAGATTCCGTTTGTCAGAAAGTATTAGTAGATTTTCGAACGTATTAGTAGAAGTCGCGACAGCAGGCTGATAGGTCTGTAGTAAGAGAGGTTAGTGAGATCGACTCCCGGTTTAGAGATTGGAACCACAATGGCGGATTTCCAACTCGCAGGAAAGTGATTAAGTTTAAGAAGGTTGTTAATGAGGAAACAGATAAAGCAGATAATGTTAAGTGGAAGTTTTTTAAGCATGAGAGAAGAAATATGGTCAGCTTCCGGGGATTTATTATTTTTAAGTTTATTGATATAGGATAAAATTTCAGAGGGTAGGCCTAAGAGAATTTTGAGTAGGAATGAGCATGAATTGTTCCACTCCAGGAATTGCGATATTAGAAGTTCTTAAGTCGATAATGTCATGATTAGGTTGTAACGGAAGGCTGAGACTATCAGAAATAATTTCGGCTTTTGTTCATTATTAACGGCCATCGTGTTGGGTCCTTTAAGGGACGGAATATGCCCTTGAGTACGGTTAATACGTGCAGTGGCTCGACAAATGCTATTATTTGAGTGGTGAGGGATTCGGCGAAATTATTCCAGCATGTGTTAGTACAAATCCTGATATCTTTCCGAATAAGTTCCTGTAACCTGTTTAAATAAGTTTTGACACCATGATCGCGGGAAGCCTGCCAGCATTTCCTAACGTAGTTTCTCTCTCAGATCAAATTCCTGATGTTCTCAGGGAGCCTGTAATAGTCGACCTTCGTGGTGTACGGTTTCGATGTTTGTGCATGAGTAGTGAAGAGAAGATCACTGAGTTGACGCACGGTGTTATCTGCTTCATCATTGGTCCACATCGGCCAATCGGGAAAGCCGTTACAAGTGAGGATATACTTAAAATCCGCCCAGTTGGTTTTGAGCCGAGTATTACGGTCTTGAGAATACATGGCTATTTCAAATTTGAGAGCGACAGGTAGACGATCAGAAGAGAGATCCTGAATAACATTTATTTTATGGGGATAGGGGAAATTGCGGGTGATCGCAAATCAGTAAAGGAAGGGATAGGTCCAAGATAACACGTGGGTTCATTGGGAGCTAAAGCTTGAGCAAAATTAGTGTCAATCCATTTTCTGAGATTAGTGCCACGGAGATTGTATTTTCTACATCCCCATGAATAATGATGAGAGTTAAGATCACCCGCTAAAATGAAGTTAGAACAATTAATAGTGAGAGAGTTTAAGTCATTTGCTAGCAGGCGGACAGGGCCGTTGGGCCGAAAGTAGAAGGAAATAAAACGTAGATTAGGGATATCGGGAAGCTTAAACTCTATAATTGTGGTTTCGCTAACCGTGAGAGTGGGGGAAGGGATGGTGACGGGATCAAGCGAGCGCTTGGTGTAGATGGCAGTGCAGCCGGCAGCGTTACGATAGGAACTATTTGGACTGTCCTTATGATAAAGAACATAACTCACGATCTGCGGAGGTTTACCCTGGGAGAAGTGAGTCTCGTTGACTAAAAAAATGACAAATTGCCGAACTTCGGCAATTTGCGATTGGAGTCCGATGGCGTTCCAAAAGCCAACGGTCACAGAGTTCAAGTTAAGAGTCACGAACACAACAAAAAATAGAGAAGAGGTGAATAGTTAGCCCTGACAAGACGAGAGCTTGACTAAGCTCTGGTACAAACAGAAATCTCTGTATATCAGGTGCGTAGCGCTCCTGATGGCAGGTAAGGCGCTCTTAAACACCGCCAAGATAAGCTTTTTATCATAGTTAGCTTCTAGGTTGAGTAAGTACGTTTAGAAGTGAGTATCAGAATTTCCCTCGACACTGGGGACTGACGTTTTAATAATGGCAGGTTGGGGACGAAGTAGTTGGATTAACCATTCTGCTAGAGAAGAGAATGTTGTTAGTGTTGGCACAACGTGTACTATTATCCTGACGATTATTGGTTCTATTATTTTTCCGTTGTTTCGTTTGAGAGTATTTAGGGCAATTGCGGTTGTTTGGTGGATGGGGACAACCACATTTAGCACGAACGCAGTGATCTTCCGGTGCTTTTCGGCAGAGGTCAGAGCCTCTTTGGTGGCCTTCTCTACATTTGACACACCTGGGTACAAGTCGGGAAAAAGCACTAGAATGATGGAATCCCTGGCAGTTGAAGCACTGACTAGAAACTGTCATACCTCTATATCTTTCTAAGTGCATGTCAGTGCCAGCATAGTCAGTGATATTGTAGATTTTAGTTAAATCATCAGTTCTCTGAAATTGGACGTGAAAGAGGGGCATGTGAAATATCTTATTTTTAGGGCCTTTAAACATGGTGGTAGCTTTAACATTTAAATTTCCTTCAAGTAATAAAATCGCTGGATTTGCTTAGGGTTGGTGGAAGACGGTAATTCCCAAATTACTACCTTAAAAGGTTTGTCCTCGTCTAGACGATAAGATTTACTCTCTATTTTATGAGTTTCAAGATATCTGATAAGTGCTCGGTATTCCGTGGAATCGCAAATGGTTAATCTTTGGTATCTACCTTTCATAACCGAATAAAGCGATGGGGCCACACTTTCCCTGATTTCATGTAGGTGTCTGTACCTGTGATGGTGAGGTATTATAAAGACTGGGGGAGGCTTTTTGACTTTAGGAACACTCTCAGTGACTTGTGAGGTGACCATATCTCCAGTAATATTAAGGTCAGGGTCCTCGTGACCTTAATATTACTGGAGTCTACATTGTCTTGAAGTTGAATTTTAATTTTAGGTTCTATTACATTATTTCTAGGCTTTCTAATGGTATGCCTAAGTGGCACGGGGAGGAAGGGGATGTCCTCGCCTCTAGCGGCTTTAGAATTATCATTAGAAGTTTCCTTAGAGTGTCTTTTCTGGGCTACAGCTGCTTTATGAGAGGCCGCCATGTTAGGCCCCTCTTGGGGGTTAGCAGTCGAAGTGGGAATGGCCTGTGACATCGAAGCGTCAGCCTGATTAAAAGGAAGGGGAGTTTTATCTCTCAATGCCTGGTCGAGGTATTATCAGAGTAAGCTCGCCAGCGAATCTATTCAGCTTCTCCTTCAGGAGGTTATCGGTCTCATCCGGTGGCCTTCAACTAAGCAGAGCTCGCCGGAAATCAATGTAGTCTCGATGGTACAATGTAGACGTTCGACCGTGATGAAGCTCAGCGTGGCTCATGCAGGGGAGCATTTCAGGCTTCAGATTCATAATTTCCTGAAGTTTAACAACATCAGGAGGAGCATAAACGGCCCTATAGTCCGTCATCGCAGGGGCGTTCGTATGCACACCTTTACCTTTCAGAGACATGGCTGAAAGTTAGGTTAAGTCAAGTCAAGTCCTTTTTTCGAGCGAAGCTGCAAGGGTGATAAAATTCTACAGCATTGCCAACTACAGCTATACTAGTAACTCTGTTCCTAGTAGTAATTTTATTTTTCATTTTGAAGCAACTCAAATATATTAAATTATTTTACATTACCCTTTCATAGTCCCTTTAGAACAGGTGTGTCAAACTCAAATGCTAACTTGGGCCAAACAAACAAGGTTTAAGTATAGGTGGACCGCAAAAAAGATCAATATTCATAGAAACGTATGTTTATTTACCTAATTACAGTATATTCAACATAAATGTACGCATTTTTTTAATAATAGCAAAAAAGAGTATAATTTAGAAAACATTTAGCGAATTCTTCCTATCTTATTATAATTCTGCGTCGGTATTTTATTATATATTTTTGTGTGCCAATATATCGGCCACGCCGCAAAAATGTTTATCGCGGGGCGCGAGTTTGACACTCCTGCATTAGAACAACCTTCACAATCACGCCCTCATGTCAAGAAAGAATAAGTGTTGTCAAAAGGAGCATTGTTCTCCTCATGTAATGTCAGTGCGTATAAAGTTATGCCAAGTGAATTTTTGATTTCTATCAGTACATTAATAGATAAGTTTATTTAATCAGCATTATGTTTTTACAAGAAAATTGAGATAAATGTCTGGATAAAATTTAGTAAAATCCAATTATACATTGTTTTCAATGATAGTCTTTAGAAGAGGTAAGTTATTTCTAAACTTGAAATTTTTGCAAGCTCCGTAGCATCTCTTCCCTACCTTATCATAAAAAAAAGAGACACACACAGAAAGTACTCTAAAATGGAGATGGCCTCCGATCTACTAACATACATTTTTTCCCATGGTTATACACTGGCATATCAGTGTCTATTCGGAAATCCACCAATCCATGAAATAGTGTATACTACTGCGATAAATAGCGCTCTTGGGTTACGTTAAATGATACATATATGCAAGAATCATTGCACTAGGCCACTTTGACACAAACACATAACATTTATTTTCTATTTACAACGACGAGCATTATTAGGTTTCGCCAACTTTCAATCGGTGGTTCAGCTCGTATCATTACATCAATCTAACTATAGAACATTTTTTCCCAGTTCAAACACTTGAGATGCGCACATAGCGCCCTCTTTATCTCATTTCGCTTCACTCCCCACCTGAACTCATTAGAGTTCAATTACATACTTGGCATAAAATTTCAAAACTATTCAGAAACAAATTTGAAACAATAAAAACAGTTAGTAATGCAAGTGACAATTTAAAAGCACATAAACACACTTTCACAGAAATAAATCTAACCAAAACATAATATACAAAATGATGTCTAAATTAAAGTAATATAAATGAACAAATAGAGCATTATCTAAATTAATCAACAATGTAAAGATTATTAAAGAAACATGGAAATTTAATGAAATAAAAATTATCAGGCACTAGAATCATTAAGTTCCAAAAGATATATAAGCTGCAGTGGTCTTTTGAACAGTTCTTTGGCTGTTTTAACCACACAGGATCGAACATGTCCATTGCGTCCTAGGAGAATTTCACTTATAATTCCTAAGTTCCATAAAAACTTTGACTTTCCAGTTCCTTCAAGCAAAACAACATCATTCACTTTCAGGTCTTTCTGAGTTACCGGAGTAACAAAGTGATGGGCAGTTCTAAGATCCAGAAAATATTGATCTTTCAACTTTAGCCAAATTTGCTTTAACATGTTTGACTGGTACTGCTTTCCTTTAGTCAAAGACACCTTTGAGGAAGTTTTTTGCACAATTCAGGAAAATTCCAGGGGTATTCTATGCCCTTACGTCCAAAATGGAGAAAATGAAATGGAGTAAGAGGCTCAGGTTCGCAAGAATCGTTATAAACATAGGTGAGAAGTCTTTGGTTCAGTACAACCTCTATCTCCGTCAGAACAGTCGAAAGTTCTTCAAATGTTAACAACACTCGTCCAAGGATTTTTTTGAGAGGCTCTTTAATGCTTCTCATTAGACGCTCGTAAAATCCTCCCCACCATGGGGCACGTTCAACTATAAATTTCCAAGTAATTCCCTCTGATGATATGAAATTCTTTAATTCCTCATTTGTGATAATATTGAAGAAATACATCACATCCTTGTTCGCACTCTTGAAGGATTTTGCATTATCAGAGTACGTGCTTGTTTACTATTTATTGCATCAATACTACTTGAGTCATTGATGGTTTTTACTTGTTTCCTACTTAATTCACATGCTCGAGCACTGTCAACAGCTTTCTGTAAAGTCAATTTAGGTTCTCTTAGGAGTCTTTTCTGCAAGCCAACGTCGTTCACACCTAGAACTATTCTATTACGAATGAGTCTGGTTTCTTGCTCGCCAAAGTTTCAAGATGATGCGTGTGTCCTCAATTCTTTAACGTATGCATCAATCGATTGGCCATCTTTCTGTGAGCATGAGAAACATTTGAATCTTTCGAACACTTCGTTGCTCTGGGGCAAACAATAATGATCAAATTTCTTGATCACGTCTTGAAATGTAATCTCCGTCTCTCCAAACTTGAATGTATTGTACAGATTCACACCTTCATCACCTATGAAGTTTAACAATATGGCAATTTTGATGTTATCAGGCATTCCTACTTTTTCGGATGTCAAAAGAAAGTTCTCCAACTTCTGCTTCCACCGCGACCACTTCTCTCTAGTGTTTCCTTCGAAGACCATTTCACCCGGAGGCTTAGAGCTTTCCATATTGGATTACAAGTTTATTCGTAACGAGAGCACCAAATTTCGTTTCTGAGATCACGAAAGTTCCGTTTCTTAGAACCAAAAGTTCGCTTTTTGGAACACAAAAGTTCGTTTTTTGGAACACAAAAGTTCGTTTTTTGGAGCACAAAAGTTCGTTTATTGGAACACAACAAGTTCACTTTTCAGGGCACAACAGTTCACAGATAGAATTGTAATCCATTTTCATCAAACTCTTTTTTGATCTGACACCATGTTATAATCCACCATGTGATGGATTATATTCTGTTGAATATAGTTTATAATGTATTCTGACGAAGCATCATTACCAAATACTTTATTGTAAGTTACCAACACATGCTACTACTGCTTATAGCAACTGATCAACAAGTCAACTACAAGACAGATAACAGGTTGCAGTTAGGGGTCCGATTAGACACAGTTAAAGTTATTCCACATAATCATTAACTATTTTAAACATTTCTTGCGAAGTTGTTCTTGCAGTTAATGGTTTGCAAAATAATTAATAATACAATTACTATTGATTAATAATATGCAATTAATTAATCGATTTAATTCATTTCAGAAAATTTTATTCATAAAGTAAATACACTTTTCATATATTCCATAAACGTTTGTAACCGTCTTTCATTTCCTTCTTTTGTAAAACAGCGTATCATTGTATCTGTTTTTGGATACGCCTAAATAATTAAAAAATATTTTATAAATCTCTCATCTTTCATCTTCTACAATTCTAAAAACATTTTTTAAATTGTAGATAGTATAAAGTTGAGGATGTATACATTAATTCTAACTACGATTCAATATTTCTGCAGGTGATGTATCTTTCCATTAGCATGTTTTCGGTACGTACATAATTGACTGAAAGTTTTAAATTGAGTCTGTGACTTTTTTGCTTTATAATTACTGCAACACTTAATACCTATGAGTGGTACATATTTCTTTACCGACTTTAAAAGTATTCGTATTTCAATTACTTTAGTATTTAACTTAACAAAAATTTTATTTAAATCTTTCGCTTAGTACAGTTCTCCTTTTAATTAAAGATTTATTAAAAGAACTTCTCTAACACCCAAAAGCGTTGTGGAATTATCTAATGCAATATTTAACTTTCATAAAGGTTGAAATGAGAACGTTTAACGCCAAAACAACTTTTTGTTTAAAAAAAAAAAATAAAGAGTCAGATAAGTAAAGTATTGAAGAAAGAGTTTGAGAGCAATATAAGAAGAATTTTACTAGGTGTAAGATGAGGCGGCCGTGGGCCGTGGCTTTCGATATCAAATAAATATATGTAATTTGTTTAGAAACAATTAAATTGCTTAGAGTGTTATATAAATTAATATACTTTATTTTAATTTCAGTATCTTTCAATACCACGTCATATAAAAAATAATTTGAATCCGATATGGTCAGGATAAACACAAACATTACCACAGCAGGCTTAAAGCTTGCCAAGGGGCGGTACCTAAGTGTCATGTTTTCAAATAATAATTACTTCAGATATTTCGCGATATTTAGACAGTCGATATTTCAACCTGAGGGAGATTAACATGAATATGAACCTATTTATGATGACCACGCAAATAATTATTACAAATTCTTTCCCGATATTGAAAATTTTTGCGTCCGTTGACGTTAAAATAATTTTTTTTTACATCTTAATCAAACCAAAAATTTTAAACTCGCCTCAATGAAAAGGTTGTATTTGGGTTAAGATTACGTTTTCGGAACATAACATTAAACGGTTTTTGAGTAAGGGGCAATACTCATTATCGAAAAAAAGTTATTCCTATTTTCTCTAATTGTTGACATTCTTATAAGAAATGTACTTTGGAATTCACTTGAAGAAGCTTTTTATTTAAGAAACTTCTGCATGGCTTGGTAGGATTGGCAGTGCGTTATTTTGCAATACTGATTTAACCTTCTTAGGATATTCGGGTCTTTTTACCCATAACAACTTTATTTCGTTTAGATTTATTACAATTTGTGGAACTTTTCAAAAATATATTGTGTCTTTGTTTTTATACACAAATTCACATAAGTAAATATTGAGTTATGTGAATTTTTTTTTTTTAAACGGTAGTTTTTCAATAATAAAAATTGTAACACATAAGTCGTTTGGTCAATTTTGATCCATGTGGAATTTTCAGAGCATAGTAGCATGAGCATCGCAATTTTTAATATATTATTCAATTATTGCTGTGACAATACATTAATGGTTTCGTTTTCTCCGTTACATATATCTTCAAGGCAACTATGTCTTTGAAAAATTCAAAATGATATCAAAGATTCTTTGATTTTATGACAGGTAGACCCGACCAAGAAGACGGGTAACCGACAAATTTGCAGCCTTAAGAGAACGTTGGGACAAGTGGGTGGAAATTTAGCCTATGTTGTATGAACCTGAAATGTACGTTACTGTGGATGAACAACTGGTAGCTTTCTGAGGAAAGTGCCCCTTCCGCCAGTACATGCCCAGCAAACCAGCCAAGTACGGCATGGAATTTCGGGTACTTTGTGACAACGCTACCAATTATGTCTGGAACACACAGCCGTAGCGCCAGTAAAGAGGCAAGTGCGTAGTCCTCCAGAGTATTCTTCACCATCACAGAAAGATAGCAGATGCAGACACAAAGGAATCTCAAATCATTCTGTAAGAATTTTCTACTGTATTAAACTACTTTAATATAAGTTTTTAGATACAGTATGAAATTCATTTTTATTCTGGAATATCTCTGGCTCTCGGGTAATAAAACAGCTAAAGGTTGGTCCACAATAACATAGTCGATCGATATCCGATCAACCTCTTTCAATTGGTACTATCCCTTCAATCAAGAAGACAGTTAAGCAGAAACGAAGTTAATCATTATGTATTTCTCTTTCAACAATTTCTGGTGAACGTTTTCTACATCAATAAAAATTGTAAATTTTGGGATCTTTGACGATACATATCTTCCTGAGACTTTCTGATACTCCACAAAGCAGTTTACATGACGACTTGGATATATGTTATTTATGCACTTCGTAAATTATCTAAACTGAAATGGTTATGGTGAAAATGTGTTTAGGGGAATATCATAACAGAGTTTGTTCAGTCAATGATATGGAGAATCTAAGGTCATGAAGTTCTAATTTACAAATTTATGTAAAGTTTTTCTTTTTTCCCCGTCAACATTTATGTTTTTACCATATCGTGGATACGTTCCTAGCGTATTTTACACTGTATGAGAACTGAAAAGTGACAACTTCACATAAATATTTTTTTACCCTTTTAATATTTGCTAATCGTGTTAAGAACTTGATATTTTGCATAAAAGAAACAAACAATTTTCATATTCAATTTCCTTTATAATTTAAAATGAATACTTCTTAACTTTCTGTTGCAATTCCAGATAATTTGCCGTATAATAAACAATTAGGACTTAAGTATCTTTTTTATTTACACACAACGACAATTTAATTTTATCATTCAGAATTTATAGTAAATTCCCTCTATTGTTATGCAAAAGGTGAAAATTTTTCAAATTTCTTTTTGTGTGTGATTATATTCAGAAATTTTCGTTCCACTAACTGAGCCTAGATTACTCGTGAATAAAGTGTACAGAGATTGTTTTATACATTTTGAATTAGAATTGCAAATTGGATTTAAAATTTATGAATCCATGAAATTCATGTCAATAAATTTTATTCATGAATATACCCTTTTCATATATTCTATAAACATTTGAAACTGCCTCTCGATCCATCTTTTTGTAAAATTGTTTATAATTGCATCTGTTTTTGGACACGCCTAAATATTTAAAAAATATTTTATACACCTCCCATCTTTTATCCTCTACAATACTAAAAATATTTCAAAATGCTAGATATTGTAAAGTTGAGGATGCATATATTAATTCTAACTACGATTCATTATTTCTGCAGGTGATGTATCTTTAAATTAGCATGGTTAAAAGCATTCTTATACCGGGCTTAAAAGCATTCTTATTTCTATTATATTAGCATTTAACTTAACAGTCTTTTTACTTAAACATTTCGCTGAGTAAAGTTTTCCTTTAAAATAAAGATTTATTAAACGAACTTCTCTAACACCCAAAACCGTTGGGGAATTTTCTAATGCAATATTTAACTTTCATAAAGGTTAAAATTAGCACGTTTAATGCCAAAATCTACTTTTAGTTATAAAAAAAAAAAGAGTCAGATAAGTAAAGTATTGAAGAAAGAGTTTCGGAGAAATAGAAGAATTTTACTAGACGTAAGAAGAGGGACCCGTGGGCCGTTGCGTTCAATATGAAATAAATATATGTAATTTGTTTAGGAACAATTAAATTGTTTAGATTGTTATATACATTAATACACTTTATTTTAATTTCAGTACATTAACCACCTCATAAAAAATATAATTTGAATCCTATATGGTCAGGATAAACGCAAATATTACCATAAAAGGTTTAAATCTTGCCACGGGGCGGTACATAAGCGTCATATTTCAAATAATAAATACTTGAGATATTTCGCGAAGTCTAGACAGTGGTTTTTTCAACCTGAGTGAGCTTAACATGAATATGAACCTGTTTATGATGACCACGCAAATAATTATTACAAATTCATTCCCGATATTGAAAATTTTTGCGTCTGTTGACATTAAAATAAGTTTTTTTACATCTTAATCAAACCAAAAACTTTAAACCCGCCTGAATGAAAAGGTTGTATTTGGGTTATGATTAGGTTTTCTTAACACAACATTTAACGGTTTTTGAGTAAGGGGGAATACTCATTATCGAAAAAAAGTTCCCCCAATTTTGTCTAATTGTTGACATTCTTATAAGAAATGTACTTTGGAAGAATGAAATGCATTTTCTTATAAGAAATGCACTTGAAGAAGTTTTTATTTAAGAAACTTTTGCGAGGCTTAGTAGGTTTGTCAGTGCTTTATTTTTCAATACTGTTTTAAACAGATGCACTCACAGTAATTATATTGAACTTTCCGTGTCACTTGAATTTTTTCAATTTTCATCACACTTTTCATTTTCCATTTTCCATTTAACGAGCATGCAATAAATAAGGACAACATGTTTTTCAAGAAGTTTCTACGAAAAAAAAATTGACCAGTCAGTGTTACGTAGGGAAAAAAAAAAGGTAGTAGACAGCATTTCCTATTTCTTCTATAGAATATTGTATGTAATAGGTTGGTTGGAAGGTACCTGTTTAAGGCGCTACTACGATCGAGTTGAATGAAACTACAAAATTTGTGTATGATTTATTTTGTTCCACGTTTTGTTAAATATTCCATTTTTCCCAATTTTTCATTTTTCTGAGTAATTAAGGGTAGATAATTTATTAATCCTAATAAAACTGGATTAAGATTTAATCTACATCATTATTTTATCGTAACAATATGAGTTGTACATAAAAGATACCCATGAAACACATTATATGCACACTTTTCCACATTTTCGCAGGTGATGCAGTTTTTTTGTCCGCCACTGTGTGTGTGTGTATATATATATATATATATATATATATATATACTTACAGTGATTTCCGCTTATGAGAATCACGTTTGTTATTACTGTTTTTGATTCTTATAATCGGTTTATTCTTATAGCCGAAATTTAGGTTTTTGGTCAGGCACAGACACATCTATATATACATATATCAGAGAATTTGCCATAAAATACGCTTTAATTTACGTTAATTATCTTTCATTAAAATTATTGTTTATAATTTTAAAAATACAACTTAATTATTGACCTATAAGTAGATACACATGATTATAATAAGAAAAAAAATTCAATATTTCTTACAACATACCTGCTTAACATTTTAGCATTTCAAATACAGGAAGGATGCAAGAAAAAGTTTTCTATGGTAGTTTGACGTAATGAAGTTTTCAGGAGTCTATTTATACCTCTTTCATAACCAATAGTCTCAGACGAAGATTCACCTTCTAGCTTACGTTTAACGGTTTGATAACGTGCTGAATCTACTAATGTCACGTTTGCCTAAGTGAGAGTGGACACTTCGCCGAAGATTTATGTGTTTCAGAGTCCAGGAAGCCGCAACCAGGATGTGGGAGGTGGGAAAAAAAGTGTCCCTGTCTGTAATATGTAATGTGATGCATTTTATTCCTTTACCCTTTATTCTAAACGCAAGGATAACATGATATAACAACTTTAAAAAGTGTATCAAGTTAAGAATTTAACTAATTAAATTAATTTTCCAGATTCAGATACCACGGTACAATTTGCACATACTTCAACACGTGCGAAGTAAGATCAGCAAAGTTTTCGACGGTTTTAAATATTTAGGGAAGGCCATATAAAATTATACAAATCATACTTTTAACAAACAAAGGGATCTAACATAAATATCAAATGCCGTAAGGGTGCCATCACTCCGAATCAATCTTCTTACTTTCAATTTTTGTCCCAAATCGAATCACTTGACACTCAAATCACAGTTCACTTGAATTTAAATTTTTTTTTTCACTTTTCATTGCCAAAAAATCAGTACATCTTCAAATGATCTATTTAAGATTAAAAAGTTTTATGAATTAAAAGTATAAAAAATTAAAGGAAAAGAATGAAAAATTAGACACACATTATTTTTGTGTTTAGCTTTGATTATGCACGTTTGAAGTAATGCGTGTTTGGTAAGTGAACGTATGGAATATTGTTAATTTGTAGTTATTTGGTGTTATTTAAAGTTAATTTTCTAATAATACTCCTTTTGTTTTCTTTTTTTCATTAATCCTTTTTTACTGGGTTAATTCCCAGTATACGGTTTACCGTTCAAACTCCTATGTGTCTTGCTAGCTTGCGATTATTTACTTTCTGAAATTTGGTAATTTGGTATATTACATATTGTGTTTGTACTTCAGAATGTTTAGTATACTGTATTTTATATTGTTCTTAATTTTATAATTCACGATGTACTTTTAAAAGCATAAAAATTAGCATATCTTAACTACAAAGAATCAGTCTGAACTTTAAGCACAGTTTTGCGATGTATTTACGGTTAATTTTGTTTGTGTAAGGTTAATTATGTTTGATTATGCACTTTTCGAGTAATGCGTGTTTGGTAAGTGAACGCATGGAATATTGTTATTTTGTAGTTATTTGGTGTTATTTAAAGTTAATTTTCCAATATTACTCCTTTTGTTTTCTTTTTTCATTAATCCTTTTTTGCTGGGTTAATTCCCAGTATACGGATTATGGTTGGAACTCTTTACCGTCAAAACCCCTATGTGTCTTGCTAACTTGCGATTATTTACTTTCTGAAATTTGGTATATTTCATATTGTTTTTGCACTTCAGAATGTTTAGTATACTGTATTTTATATTGTTCTTAATTTTATAATTCACGATGTACTTTTAAAAGCATAAAAATTAGCATATCTTAACTACAAAGAATCAGTCTGAACTTTAAGCACAGTTTTGCGATGTATTTACGGTTAATTTTGTTTGTGTACGGTTAATTATGTTTGATTATGCACTTTTCGAGTAATGCGTGTTTGGTAAGTGAACGCATGGAATATTGTTATTTTGTAGTTATTTGGTGTTATTTAAAGTTAATTTTCCAATATTACTCCTTTTGTTTTCTTTTTTCATTAATCCTTTTTTGCTGGGTTAATTCCCAGTATACGGATTATGGTTGGAACTCTTTACCGTCAAAACCCCTATGTGTCTTGCTAACTTGCGATTATTTACTTTCTGAAATTTGGTATATTTCATATTGTTTTTGCACTTCAGAATGTTTAGTATACTGTATTTTATATTGTTCTTAATTTTATAATTCACGATGTACTTTTAAAAGCATAAAATTTAGCATATCTTAACTACAAAGAATCAGTCTGAACTTTAAGCACAGTTTTGCGATGTATTTACGGTTAATTTTGTTTGTGTACGGTTAATTATGTTTGATTATGCACTTTTCGAGTAATGCGTGTTTGGTAAGTGAACGCATGGAATATTGTTATTTTGTAGTTATTTGGTGTTATTTAAAGTTAATTTTCCAATATTACTCCTTTTGTTTTCTGTTTTCATTAATCCTCTTTTGCTGGGTTAATTCCCAGTATACGGATTACGGTTGGAACTCTTTACCGTCAAAACCCCTATGTGTCTTGTAACTTGCGATTATTTACTTTCTGAAATTTGGTATATTTCATGTTGTTTTTGCACTTCAGAATGTTTAGTATACTGTATTTTATATTGTTCTTAATTTTATAATTCGCGATGTACTTTTAAAAGCATAAAAATTAGTATATCTTAACTAAAAAGAATCAGTCTAAACTTTAAACACAGTTTTGCGATTTATTTACGGTTAATTAGGTTTGTGTTTAGCTTTGATTATGCACATTTCGAGTAATGCGTGTTTGGTAAGTGAACGCATGGAATATTGTTATTTAGTATTCATTTGGTGTTATTTAAAGTTAGTTTTCTAATATTACTCCTTTTGTTTTCTTTTTTTCATTTATCCTTTTTTACTGGGTTCATTCCCAGTATACGGTTTGCTGTTGAAACCCCTATGTGTCTTGCTAGCTTGCGATTATTTACTTTCTGAAATTTGGTAATTTGGTATATTTCATATTGTCTTTGTACTTCAGAATGTTTAGTATACTGTATTTTATATTGTTCTTAATTTTATAATTCGCGATGTACTTTTAAAAGCATAAAAAATAGTATATCTTAACTAAAAAGAATCAGTCTAAACTTTAAGCACAGTTTTGCGATTTATAGGTATTTATATTTAATTGTTCTGAATGTTTTGATAAATAAATGCTCTTTTTAAAAAAAGGGAAAGATTTGTCACAAAGGAAAAGATTTGTCAAAATTTCAATATTAATATTTCCATGGTTTATCAGAAATTTATAAAAAATATTATCGAGATTATTTGTCAAGAATAAATTTTTATATCTTAAAAGAGGTTTTTTGTATTTGTTGTCTATGTATGCTATCATTGCGTGCCATAGGTGTATATTCCTCTTCATTAATTTATAAGAGCTAAATCTATATAAAGTTTTTGTCATGTACCTAAATTAGATTTGTATATTCTCTAAGTTAAAATTTTTGTAAATATAATTTAAATATATTTTATTGTAAATATATTTTATTTAATTCAAGAGAAAATGTTGCTATAAAAGCAATATTTAAGTGCTGAGATGTAGTATGCACAGAATGCTGTCTGATATATGAAATAGTTCTTGTCTCTCGCGCAACAACCGGTAATGTTTGGCGAAAGTCTCCTCCCAACAACATAACTTTATTTCCAAATGGATTTTCCTTTCCCATTATCTCTCTTAACAGAGCATCTATACAACGCAAAGCATGGTCCTCCAATTGACATCATTGTGTACTCATCAATAATGATAAGCTTTGATTCACGGATAGTAGCTGCCTCATCTGATATCACACGCATTGAAGATATCGAAGTTCCCAATACTGGCACTGGCAATTTGAAGCCACTATGAACTGACCTTCCTCCTTTTAACAAAACGGCAGCAATGCCAGTTGTGGCATAAGGAAGAACAATTTCAGCACGTCCACGTATAAAGGCCAAAAGAGTATTATATAAATACGTCTTACCTGATCCACCTGGGCCATCCAGGTTGAAACATCGTGGAGTTATTTGCTCATTGTCAATTGCTTCTATGAATTTTTAAAAGCTTCTTTTTGCAGCAAGTTAAAATATGCAATTTTTTCAACAGCATCAGAGGCTTCAGTGAGATGGTTAAAAACTGAAACTTGAGCTTCATAATTCAGTGGACTGGGAGCTGGCAAATTAAATGTGCTTAAACTAAGACCATGGCTCTTAAATATTGTTTGAATATTGTGTAAATGTTGTTGTTGCGCAACAAAATCATTGAATCTCCTTCTAAAATCCTCACACAAAGAATCTTTAAAATTTTCCCACAATTCAAGAGGATTTGATGGGATGCAAAAAAAAAGGCAAATAAAGTTGAATTCTTGCCTTGCATTTACATAAAAAAAATTTAACTTAGACCCAGCCGTGAGAGTTGTGTCACAATTTTGATTAAGTGCTTCGTTTTCCATACCTTGTTGAAAATAAACCATTTGTTGAAGTGGCAAATGAATGACAAGTCTTATTACAGAATGAGATTTATGGTGCATTTTGAATTCCAGGAGACGCCACATTGCCTCAGGTGCACTAACATATCTGGCATTCACATGATTTGAAATTTCATCATGGAGAAATTCGTGCCAATTGTTGTTTTCATGAATGACAACATTGGCAGATTCATAACCTTTATATATACCGGGTGGCCATAATTATACTGACAGTGCTCACAGTGTTCTGTAGCGCGATCTATTTGTGAGAATGACGCCACATTTTGTAGGAAGATTAAACAAGACGGGGGACGAAGGATTCAGCGAAAAAATAAATTAGTTCCAAAAGTCACCGCTAGGGGAATATTTGGCGCTACGATGGACCTACGATAAATTCCGCTGTGAACCCACACTAAACAGTTACCTTTGGTGAATGTAAGGGAATTTCTGTGACTGCATGTGGTGATTTGTCATCCCAAATTCGGCAGTTCTGGGTATTCACAGTTCCATGCAGGTAAAAGTGGGCCTCGTCTCCCCATAAGATTTTCCACGGCCAAGCATCAACCACCTCCATTCTGGCAAGAAAGGTGAGAGCAAAAGTCAATCGCTTATCATGGTCGGGGTACAGTAACTCCTGTACACGGCTGATCTTGTACGGATAGAAGTTGATAATCTTTCGTAAGATTTTCCATACCGTACTGTAAGGCATATCCATATTCCGAGCTAATCCACGAGCGCTAGAGGTGGCAGCAATATTGTCTGGTCCTCTGTCAACAATCGCCGTGACAACTGCTTCGATTGTATCCTGTGGTACAGGTTTTCGTCCTCTGCCTGACTGAACCTTCAGAGAACCTGTTTTCTCAAACGTCGCAACCATTGCTTTTAGCCCATTAACTGACACAGGACCGTCACCTTTACGCATTTTTTGTGCGTTCTAAAAGCACGAAGAGCGGCTGACGCGTTCCACTGGTTGAGGTAAAAGAATTTGACCAGTAACGCACTCTCGACTAAAGTAGGAGACATTGCACATAAACTTTCAATCCGATTGATTCGAAACGTAACACATTGCCTTTTAAAACCCAAGCAGCTGGCACTGTGCCAATGGATGTAACGTGAAATTTGAATCAAGAACTTCTTCTTCTGCTCAGCGTACGGATATTGCAGATCACGAGACTTTATCGGTGTTTATGTAGATTTTACGCTTTTTTAAAAGTGTTGCCATATTGCACTTGAACTAAATAAGAAAATGTGCATAATAAAAGGTAATAAAAGGATTTTATTCCGTATTAATTTGCATTTGTTAACACTCTATTTTCTATTACACAGTGCCAAATATTCCCCTAGCGGTGACTTTTGGAACTAATTTATTTTTTCGCGGAATCCTTCGTCCCCCGTCTTGTTTAATCTTCCTACAAAATGTAGCGTCATTCTCGCAAATAGATCGCGCTACAGAACACTGTGAGCACTGTCAGTTTAATTATGGCCACCCGGTATACTTTTAAATATATTTGACAGATTTGATACTGGTGCAAGCTTGTATGTTAATCTGAGAATCGCATTTAGGCAAGAGTGTAGGATTGTATGGCACCACCCAACGATTGTCAACAGGTATTCCATTTATAATTACGCTGTTACCTTCACGGCGTTGGTAGAATGGATAGCCGTCAACATTGACTTCAGTTATAGGCTGGATTGTCTTTGGAAAATTCTTCTTACAGTTACCATTTTCCATGCAAGGTGAATTTGGGTTAAAAGTTCCTGATGGGCCATGTATCATTGTCCTTGAAACAATTTCATGTAATCGAGGATGATGAACCGAAAGTTCTGCCACTATGATTCTATCAATCTGCGAAGCATCATAGAATTTGAATTCCTGTTCAAGGATAAAAAAAAAATTACAATGGGGTAGTGTACGTTTTTGAAACTCAATTGTGCAAACATAAGAAACACACTTTCCAAACAGCTCCCCTTTTGTGATATCATCTAAAAGTGCACATAGTTTAATATGAAATACGCGAGCTACTAAATCTGGTCTGTCAGATGATGCCTGTCCATCAGGCAAGTTATTCAAAATTTCAGGCCACTTGGGATTGCATGTAAAAGTACAAAAAATGTCTGGTTTACCAAATTTTGTGACAATTGTCATCGCATCATGATACCTTTCAAGCATATTTCGAGGGGAGCCCTGAAAGGAAGATGGCAGTATAACAGCTCTTCCAGCAGGTAAATTTGCATTTGATGCTCCATGACAAACATAATCCATAAGTCCAGCATGCTGTTCAGATCATAATTTTGACTGTTGCTGTCTGACAAAATTTAGATTGTTTGCTTCAACTTGAAGGTATGAGTCAATAACCCACTGTTGAGTAAGTGGTCCGCCATACAAAATGGGATTGAATACACCATGCCGAATAGCATGTTTGTGCCACTTTATACTGAAGCATTGACACATTGTTTCGAGAACCAGAAATAGATCCAGGATATCGATCAAGCACCAAATTTGGTTGCCAGCCAGCTTCACCTCGTTGATAAAATATTGCATATTTCATGGGATCCATGTTTGCTCTCAAAATATTCAAATGAATGAAACTATTAGTGCTGTACTCAGGAGTGCGAGGTTATTTCTGATATCTCTTTCAAATGGCGATTCTCCGTCCTCTTTTTGGATTACCATGGCTACTTCATTAGCTGTTTGCAAATTGTACCGTCTTTGATCTGAGTGCCTATCTCTACGCAATACCATGTGAACATTTGGCATTGTAAAATTATCAGTCTCTGCTTGTTCCTGACTCTGTCTTTCAATTTCATACATCATTTTATATGCTTGAGCAAACGGTATTGAAAATTCTGGCATCCTGACTTGTGTTTTTAGAATTTTCTGCGGTATAGAAGACAGTTGTTACGTCTTTTATGTTTGAATTTGTGTATGCGCCTGAAGAATTTAGACATGTTGATTTTGTTGTTTTCATTGTTTGATTGTTTGTCATCATTGTTTTGTTGTTCCGTTGTTTTCATTGTTTCATTGTTGTTTTCATGAATGACAACATTGGCAGATTCATAACCTTTATATATATACTTGTAAATATATTTGACAGATTTGATACTGGTGCAAGCTTCTATGTTAACGTGAGAATCGTATTTAAGCAAGAGTGTAAGATTGTATGGCACCACCCAACGATTGTCAACAGGTATTCCATTTATAATTACGCTGTTACCTTCACGGCGTTGGTAGAATGGATAGCCGTCAACATTGACTTCAGTTATAGGCTGGATTGTCTTTGGAAAATTCTTCTTACAGTTATCATTTTCCATGCAAGGTGAATTTGGGTTAAAAGTTCCTCATGGGCCATGTATCATTGTCCTTGAAACAATTTCATGTAATCGAGGATGATGAACCGAAAGTTCTTCCACTATGATTCTATCAATCTGCGAAGCAGCATGGAATTTGAATTCCTGTTCAAGGATCAAAAGAATATGACAATGGGGTAGTCCACGTTTTTGAAACTCAATTGTGCAAACATAAGAAACACACTTTCCAAACAGCTCCCCTTTTGTGATATCATCTAAAAGTGCACATAATTTGATATGAAATACGCGAGCTACTAAATCTGGTCTGTTAGATGATGCCTGTCCATCAGGCAAGTACTATTTATCAGTGTACTATTTATTGCATCAATACTACTTGAGTCATTGATGGTTTTTACTTGTTTCCTACTTAATTCACATGCTCGAGCACTGTCAACAGCTTTCTGTAAAGTCAATTTAGGTTCTCTTAGAAGTCTTTTCTGCAAGCCAACGTCGTTCACACCTAGAACTATTCTATTACGAATCAGTCTGGTTTCTTGCTCGCCAAAGTTGCAAGATGATGCGTGTGTCCTCAATTCTTTAACGTATGCATCAATCGATTGGCCATCTTTCTGTGAGCATGAGAAAATTTTGAATCTTTCGAACACTTCGTTGCTCTGGGGCAAACAATAATGATCAAATTTCTTGATCACGTCTTGAAATGTAATCTCCGTCTCTCCAAACTTGAATGTATTGTACAGATTCACACCTTCATCACCTATGAAGTTTAACAATATGGCAATTTTGATGTTATCAGGCTTTCCTACTTTTTCGGATGTCAAAAGAAAGTTCTCCAACTTCTGCTTCCACCGCGACCACTTCTCTCTAGTGTTGCCTTCGAAGACCATTTCACCAGGAGGCTTAGAGCTTTCCATATTAGATTACAAGTTTATTCGTAACGAGAGCACCAAATTTCGTTTCTGGGATCACGAAAGTTCCGTTTCTTAGAACCAAAAGTTCGCTTTTTGGAACACAAAAGTTCGTTTTTTGGAACACAAAAGTTCGTTTTTTGGAGCACAAAAGTTCGTTTATTGGAACACAACAAGTTCACTTTTCAGGGCACAACAGTTCACAGATAGAATTGTAATCCATTTTCATCAAACTCTTTTTTGACCTGACACCATGTTATAATCCCCCATGTGATGGATTATATTCTGTTGAATATAGTTTATAATGTATTCTGACGAAGCATCATTACCAAATACTTTATTGTAAGTTACCAACACATGCTACTACTGCTTATAGCAACTGATCAACAAGTCAACTACAAGACAGATAACAGGTTGCAGTTAGGGGTCCGATTAGACACAGTTAAAGTTATTCCACATAATCATTAACTATTTTAAACATTTCTTGCGAAGTTGTTCTTGCAGTTAATGGTTTGCAAAATAATTAATAATACAATTACTATTGATTAATAATATGCAATTAATTTAAAGATGTTTGAAACACAAAACACAAGTTTCAGTAGAACTCGGACACAGTTATAATTCGCAAACACTGTTATAGACGCAGTTATAATTCGCAGGCGAGAGCCAAATTTTTATGAGGTGGTCATAGATAACACATTCAGGATTATAGATATTGAATTAGGATTTTAAATTTGATTTAAAATTTATTAATCGATTTAATTCATTTCAGAAAATTTTATTCATAAAGTAAATACACTTTTCATATATTCCATAAACGTTTGTAACCGTCTTTCATTTCCTTCTTTTGTAAAACAGCGTATCATTGTATCTGTTTTTGGATACGCCTAAATAATTAAAAAATATTTTATAAATCTCTCATCTTTCATCTTCTACAATGCTAAAAACATTTTTAAAATTGTAGATAGTATAAAGTTGAGGATGTATACATTAATTCTAACTACGATTCAATATTTATGCAGGTGATGTATCTTTCGATTAGCATGTTTTCGGTACGTACATAATTGACTGAAAGTTTTAAATTGAGTCTGTGACTTTTTTGCTTTATAATTACTGCAACACTTAATACCTATGAGTGGTACATATTTCTTTACCGACTTTAAAAGTATTCGTATTTCAATTACTTTAGTATTTAACTTAACAAAAATTTTATTTAAATCTTTCGCTTAGTACAGTTCTCCTTTTAATTAAAGATTTATTAAAAGAACTTCTCTAACACCCAAAAGCGTTGTGGAATTATCAAATGCAATATTTAACTTTCATAAAGGTTGAAATGAGAACGTTTAACGCCAAAACAACTTTTTGTTTAAAAAAAAAAAAATAAAGAGTCAGATAAGTAAAGTATTGAAGAAAGAGTTTGAGAGCAATATAAGAAGAATTTTACTAGGTGTAAGAAGAGGCGGCCGTGGGCTGTGGCTTTCGATATCAAATAAATATATGTAATTTGTTTAGAAACAATTAAATTGCTTAGAGTGTTATATAAATTAATATACTTTATTTTAATTTCAGTATCTTTCAATACCACGTCATATAAAAAATAATTTGAATCCGATATGGTCAGGATAAACACAAACATTACCACAGCAGGCTTAAAGCTTGCCAAGGGGCGGTACCTAAGTGTCATGTTTTCAAATAATAATTACTTCAGATATTTCGCGAAGTTTAGACAGTGGATATCTCAACCTGAGGGAGATTAACATGAATATGAACCTATTTATGATGACCACGCAAATAATTATTACAAATTCTTTCCCGATATTGAAAATTTTTGCGTCCGTTGACGTTAAAATAATTTTTTTTTACATCTTAATCAAACCAAAAACTTTAAACTCGCCTCAATGAAAAGGTTGTATTTGAGTTAAGATTACGTTTTCGGAACATAACATTAAACGGTTTTTGAGTAAGGGGAATACTCATTATCGAAAAAAAGTTATTCCTATTTTCTCTAATTGTTGACATTCTTATAAGAAATGTACTTTGGAATTCACTTGAAGAAGCTTTTTATTTAAGAAACTTCTGCATGGCTTGGTAGGATTGGCAGTGCGTTATTTTGCAATACTGATTTAACCTTCTTAGGATATTCGGGTCTTTTTACCCATAACAACTTTATTTCGTTTAGATTTATTACAATTTGTGGAACTTTTTAAAAATATATTGTGTCTTTGTTTTTATACACAAATTCACATAAGTAAATATTGAGTTATGTGAATTTTTTTTTTCAAACGGTAGTTTTTCAATAATAAAAATTGTAACACATAAGTCGTTTGGTCAATTTTGATCCGCGTGGAATTTTCAGAGCATAGTAGCATGAGTATCGCAATTTTTAATATATTATTCAATTATTGCTGTGACAATACATTAATGCTTTCGTTGATGTATTGCACAATGTCTTTGAAAAATTCAAAATGATATCAAAGATTCTTTGATTTTATGACAGGTAGACCCGACCAAGAAGACGGGTAACCGACAAATTTGCAGCCTTAAGAGAACGTTGGGACAAGTGGGTGGAAATTTTGCCTATGTTGTATGAACCTGAAATGTACGTTACTGTGGATGAACAACTGGTAGCTTTCTGAGGAAAGTGCCCCTTCCGCCAGTACATGCCCAGCAAACCAGCCAAGTACGGCATGGAATTTCGGGTACTTTGTGACAACGCTACCAATTATGTCTGGAACACACAGCCGTAGCGCCAGTAAAGTGCGTAGTCCTCCAGAGTATTCTTCACCATCACAGAAAGATAGCAGATGCAGACACAAAGGAATCTCAAATCATTCTGTAAGAATTTTCTAGTGTATTAAACTACTTTAATATAAGTTTTTAGATACAGCATGAAATTCATTTTTATTCTGGAATATCTCTGGCTCTCGGGTAATAAAACAGCTAAAGGTTGGTCCACAATAACATAGTCGATCGATATCCGATCAACCTCTTTCAATGGGTACTACCCCTTCAATCAAGAAGACAGTCAAGTAGAAACGAAGTTAATCATTATGTATTTCTCTTTCAACAATTTCTGGTGAACGTTTTCTACATCAATAAAAATTGTAAATTTTGGGATCTTTGACGATACATATCTTCCTGAGACTTTCTGATATTCCACAAAGCAGTTTACATGACGACTTGGATATGTGTTATTTATGCACTTCGTAAATTATCTAAACTGAAATGGTTATGGTGAAAATGTGTTTAGGGGAATATCATAACAGAGTTTGTTCAGTCAATGATATGGAGAATCTAAGGTCATGAAGTTCTAATTTACAAATTTATGTAAAGTTTTTCTTTTTTCCCCGTCAACATTTATGTTTTTACCATATCGTGGATACGTTCCTAGCGTATTTAACACTATGAGAACTGAAAAGTGACAACTTCACATAAATATTTTTTTACCCTTTTAATATTTGCTAATCGTGTTAAGAACTTGATATTTTGCATAAAAGAAACAAACAATTTTCATATTCAATTTCCTTTATAATTTAAAATGAATACTTCTTAACTTTCTGTTGCAATTCCAGATAATTTGCCGTATAATAAACAATTAGGACTTAAGTATCTTTTTTATTTACACACAACGACAATTTAATTTTATCATTCAGAATTTATAGTAAATTCCCTCTATTGTTATGCAAAAGGTGAAAATTTTTCAAATTTCTTTTTGTGTGTGATTATATTCAGAAATTTTCGTTCCACTAACTGAGCCTAGATTACTCGTGAATAAAGTGTACAGTGATTGTTTTATACATTTTGAATTAGAATTGCAAATTGGATTTAAAATTTATGAATCCATGAAATTCATGTCAATAAATTTTATTCATGAATATACCCTTTTCATATATTCTATAAACATTTGAAACTGCCTCTCGTTCCATCTTTTTGTAAAATTGTTTATAATTGCATCTGTTTTTGGACACGCCTAAATATTTAAAAAATATTTTATACACCTCCCATCTTTTATCCTCTACAATACTAAAAATATTTCAAAATGCTAGATATTGTAAAGTTGAGGATGCATATATTAATTCTAACTACGATTCATTATTTCTGCAGGTGATGTATCTTTAAATTAGCATGGTTAAAAGCATTCTTATACCGGGCTTAAAAGCATTCTTATTTCTATTACATTAGCATTTAACTTAACAGTCTTTTTACTTAAACATTTCGCTGAGTAAAGTTTTCCTTTAAAATAAAGATTTATTAAACGAACCTCTCTAACACCCAAAACCGTTGGGGAATTTTCTAATGCAATATTTAACTTTCATAAAGGTTAAAATTAGCACGTTTAATGCCAAAATCTACTTTTAGTTATAAAAAAAAAAAGAGTCAGATAAGTAAAGTATTGAAGAAAGAGTTTCGGAGAAATAGAAGAATTTTACTAGACGTAAGAAGAGGGACCCATGGGCCGTTGCGTTCAATATGAAATAAATATATGTAATTTGTTTAGGAACAATTAAATTGTTTAGATTGTTATATACATTAATACACTTTATTTTAATTTCAGTACATTAACCACCTTATAAAAAATATAATTTGAATCCGATATGGTCAGGATAAACGCAAATATTACCATAAAAGGTTTAAATCTTGCCACGGGGCGGTACATAAGCGTCATATTTTCAAATAATAAATACTTGAGATATTTCGCGAAGTCTAGACAGTGGTTTTTTCAACCTGAGTGAGCTTAACATGAATATGAACCTGTTTATGATGACCACGCAAATAATTATTACAAATTCATTCCCGATATTGAAAATTTTTGCGTCTGTTGACATTAAAATAAGTTTTTTTACATCTTAATCAAACCAAAAACTTTAAACCCGCCTGAATGAAAAGGTTGTATTTGGGTTATGATTAGGTTTTCTTAACACAACATTTAACGGTTTTTGAGTAAGGGGGAATACTCATTATCGAAAAAAAGTTCCCCCTATTTTGTCTAATTGTTGACATTCTTATAAGAAATGTACTTTGGAAGAATGAAATGCATTTTCTTATAAGAAATGCACTTGAAGAAGTTTTTATTTAAGAAACTTTTGCGAGGCTTAGTAGGTTTGTCAGTGCTTTATTTTTCAATACTGTTTTAAACAGATGCACTCACAGTAATTATATTGAACTTTCCGTGTCACTTGAATTTTTTCAATTTTCATCACACTTTTCATTTTCCATTTTCCATTTAACGAGCATGCAATAAATAAGGACAACATGTTTTGCAAGAAGTTTCTACGAAAAAAAAATTGACCAGTGAGTGTTACGTAGGGGAAAAAAACGGTAGTAGACAGCATTTCCTATTTCTTCTATAGAATATTGTATGTAATAGGTTGGTTGGAAGCAGTGGCGCACCCAGGAATTTTTCTTGGGGGGGGGGGGGGGCCGAGATGAACGGATAAAAATATTTATAATGCAAAATCAATATTAATAATGCAATTTCTATTTCTTTGGGGGGGCAGGGCCCCTCCCCCCCTGCGTGCGCCACTGATGCGCATATTTGAGATTTCAGGAATAGAAGAAATATGATAACAGGTGAATGTTAGGGAAATATAGCACCCGTAAAAAGGTAACTTTTGTAGGTACTAGATATCATTATATAGTGCTTTGCCGTGCAGATTCCCGTCTTCAAAAGTTCGTAATACTATGGCTGTATTCGTTAATGAAAACAAGCACACCATTTTAAAGTTATCTCTAGGGCTGGGATGGCGAACCTTTTCTTGTGCACGAGCCTAAATCACATAAAATCAATATTCCTCCAGGTGTTGACATGCTAGCTTGTTTTTATCTTAATATTCTACCACTAAATAACCCGGTATAAATTTGTTATAATTATACAGGAATAGTAATAAATTTAAGATAAATATTTCCTCTAAATATATTGTCAAAATGGTATTGATATTTAGTCACTTATTAGTTATTAATATAAATATTTATGTTTAGCTCTTTGTCGAACTCGATTAATCAATTCGTTTATTTAAGAAGCTCATTTCTGATTATAAAGATTTGAACGCGTATGATGAAAGGACTTGCGAAACAGCCATGAGTAGTTTTTAGGAGTAAATGGAATTTTAAAAAATGGAAAATTCAAATTAGGTGTCCACCACTACGCATTACTTTTCTTTTCCTACGTTTATTACGAAGTTTTTGTGTATTTCAGCATTAAGCTTGAAAGAATTCGTGTGTAGGACATTATCGCAACCAGGATTTATTCTTAGGGGGAGGGGGGAGGGGGCGAGTTGAACGGATAACAATATCCATAACGCAAATTCAATACAATTCACAAGGTGGTTATAACAATTACTTAAAGAATAAAATCCAGTTTTCTTTTCTTTTTACAAAGCTCTTGAATGACTTCAGGTGCGGTTACATCAATCTCTCTGTGTATATACAGCAAAGCCAGTCCGTTCAATCGTGACTGTGACATTGTAGATCTTAAATAGGTTTTTAAAATGCGTAAGGTAGAAAAGGACCTTTCACTGACGCATGTTGTTACCGGAAGTGTTGCAAATATTTTTAATAAATTATAGATGCTTGGATATAACATTTTGTCACACTTCGAAACTGCATCAATGGCATTTTTACATGGAGCTGTTGCAAACGGTTCTTCAAATTTTTTATACCACAAAATGAATTCGGCATTCAAAATTGCTGGATTTGTAGAAGGCAAATCACGGGCATAAAATTCACACAACTGTCGAAAATCCTCTGTTGTACTTGCTGTCGGAGCATCTTTTCCATTTGGTAAGAGAGTCAAAAAATTTTTCAAAATGTTGCGATGCCGAGTGAATCGTTCGTGAAGTTGAGTCAATATTTGGTCAATAAAGGGAATGAAAATAGTTCTCCTGAAATACTCTTCTTCAGAATCGGCTGGAACATTGGACCTTAATGTTTGTCTTGATGCAGTCCTTGGCTTTTTAATGTCAATATTAAAATTATTGGCTTTTATACATGCCTCATCATAAATATGTTTAAAAAAAGAATCTGGTGTTTCACGAACGATATTTAATTGAGACACAACATCATCAACAAAATTTAGGGCAATTAAGAGGTCACTGTCGGATTTTTGCATTATTCTAGACAATGGTAAGGTGTATGCAAATATATTTTTCAAGCTAAATAAAGATATTATAAACCCAAATTCACACAAGGAATTATTCAAAAGTTTTGCCTTAGAGGACGAGTCTCTGTCTTCCCAAGAAATGATTGTGTCAAGACTATGAATCACTGCATCATATAATTCCACCATGGTCATGATGGCTTCATGGCGTTCCACCCACCTAGTCGGGCAAACTTGGCGCAATTTTTGTCTTTTAGTTTCCGGCGTATGTTTATCAATATTGTCAACAAGAACGTTCTGTCTCTTAGGGGTATTGAAAAAACTGTACACCTTTTCAATTATGCCAATGCAGTTTCTTATTTCAGTCACAGATACAGCATTTCCAATTGCCAAATTCAAACTATGTGATGCACAATGAACATATAAAGATTGTGGATATTTAGCTGATATGTGAGACTGAACACCATTAAACTTTCCACTCATTGATGCGGCCCCGTCGTAACCTTGTCCACGTAAATAGGACAAATCGATGCCATGATTATTTAAGATTTCTAATATTTTGTCGGATAAGTTTTTTCCTGTAGTGTTTGTTACAGGAACAAATTGTAAGAATTGTTCACAAACTTTGTTGTTATTTTCTTCATCTAAATACCTGACACACAAGGAAAGATACTCGATAGTAGAAATGTCACAAGTTTCATCGGCAAGAATAGAAAAACATTTCGCAGCATTAATTTTTTCTATCAAACGGTTCAAAATTATATCGTTACATGCATTTATAATTTGATTTTGTATGTTCCAGCTAATGTAGGTAGCGTTTTTGGCAGAATATTTAAAATGTTCAGTGAGGTTTTCATCGCCCGCATCGATTCTCATTCTCAACAAAGCTCGAAAATTGCCTTCATTGGTGACTGGCTCCTGTTCAAATGAAAATTCTCCATAATCACGATGTCCTCTTAAGGGAATATTTTGCCGACCACATAAAATTACAGTTTTTATGATAGGTTCTAATCGTTTGCGATTAACTGCAGCTTGGGATGTTTTACCTACATCAATTTGCCGATCAATTGGAATACATTTTCCATCTCGAATATTGTGCAGCCTTTCATACGTCATAACAGCTGTTATATGATATTTTGTTTTTTGATGATTATAAAATCTATCAATGGCTTTCTTCCAATTATCATAACCTTTCGTGACTAACATCCCAGGTACTTCAGATTTAGATTTTCCAACATTAGCAGGTGCAAAAAGCACACAATATTTACAGTACGTACTATTTTCAACTTGAGAGTACACAAGCCATTCAAATTTTTTAAACCATATGTACTGGAAACTTCGGTTGTGATTTGCAATACAGGTTACGGGAAAGTTAAAATTTGGTTCTGGTTTCCACAACTTTTTAACAATATCTATATTATCGCCCGTATTAAATTTTTGTTCTTTTAGAAATGCGATGTCTTGAGAATTATTTATAACTAAGGAAGTACTTTCTTCCGGATAATTCGATGGTTTTGTCAAATCCGCGACTCGGGAAACCGAATTAGAATCGGTATTGACAATATTAGGAGCAACATTGCTACAAACGTTTGAATCATCCATTTTCGGTTTTTTTAAAAAATAATTCAATAAAATACCCTGAGTACGTTTAGCCATATTTTGAAGCACAAAATTTTAAAAATAAAATACTTTTATAAATTTAAAATTAAAATATTAAAGAATTTACGTACGTTAATTCTTCAGAGATGGAAGGCGCTATGTTTCAAGTTCAATAGAACAGAATACGAATGACCTTTTCCTTACGGGGTGGGATAGCCTATATCCCAAGCAAGTACTCTCCAAAACTATGGGCTTAAAATAACAGTCGTCCCAAAGTTTTCATTCCCTTATTTTGTAGAAAACCGCACAGGATGCAAGATATTAGTTCAGTGGGGGTCTTATTTTGCTGAGGGCTGATCGTTTTCCGGAGGAAAAAATTGGCGGTTTACAACTGACAAAAGGGGAAAAAATAAACATACGCTTCTAATTAGGGGAAAATTTCTGATCCAAGGCATGAGGAATAATATTTTTGACGGTTTGCACCAGTCTTGGTGATTGAAATTAGTCTGATACTTTTATTTTTTCTATAAAATTTATGAAGTTAGAGTTTTTCTTGTTTCTCAATTTTTTCATTTAGTCATTCTATTTTTTTCCTCGCTTTCATTATATTATTTTTGAAAAGTGAAAAATATGTTCAAACGACCTAGGTCAAGATGTATATATGTTTATAAGTATGTATATATACATGCATGCATGCATGAGTACATGCATATTGGAAATAGAAAATACTTTATAAAAAGTAACTATCACAAATTGGAAATTAATATAAATACTTGCATATTAAGTAATATATAATAGCATTTTCCTGTGTAAGACGAGAAATATGAAAAGTAGAATCTAAAATACAATGGAAGGAGGTAATCTAATCTGAAGAAAGGTTATCTAATACAATAAAACCAGAATAATCTACAAAAACTGATGATCATATTGAACTATTTATTGCTGGTCTTATTTTGGAGACCTATATGTCTTGAACATTACTTTCAACTTAATATATATATATATATATATATATACACATACACGCACGATTCTCTTTTTGCACGAGGGATACGTTCCAGAGACTACAGTGGAAAAAAAACCGTGGAAAAAAGAGATATAGTGAACATATAAAATCGGGATATAAGTTCTATCCAAACATACTTAATGAAAAAAAAAGTTGATTTTCACATGAATTTGGATTTGTTGAATAAATATGTAAGAGCAAATCCACAAATCTTATTTTAACTATTTTTGTACGGCTTATTTTTTTAAATTGAAAAAGTGCAGCAGTCGGAAGTGGTTAAAAATAAATTGAATTTTTTTTTATTTATACAGACATACGTATAACATTCTGCCATTCAGTGTCACTACTGGATGATAAACGTACCCGTTTACTGCTGCTTTTCGGTGGCGAAAAATTCCTCTCGTCAATAAAAATATTGAGTGGCGATATGTCTACAAGTTTATATGGAATAAAATGAATATCTTGCGTTTCGTTTATTTCACCTATTTTGAATACTAATTCGGTTATTAGACAGTGTGATTTTCTTTTTGTTAGTTCTCTATAAGATTCTGCATAACATGCCAGAATCATTTTTAAATCACGTTGGAATGACACAGCTCGTACGGCATTGCCATAATTTGTAAGGAAATGATTTCCGTGTTTATTGGTTAGTTGGAAACCTTCTAAAATCGTTCTTGGAGATAGTAGAACCACACCTACATCATCATTACTATAACAAATCATTCTCTGAAATACGCTTTGATAACATTGTATTCAATATTTTTATTCTTTTTAGATTTTTAAACCATGTTACAGCAAAAAAAAAGTGTTAAAAAATAATCGGTTCTCAGAGGTGGGGAACCTTTTTACCATTAGAGGCCACATGTAAATTAGGTAGTAATAAAGGAGGCTGAATAAGTTGATGTAACCTATAAATGCGACTTTTATGAAATTATTACAGTTAGGTATAGTTTTAACAATTTGGTGCATTATATAGAAAATAACAAAAAAATAAAGTCCTTATTTATTTATTATTTCACATAAAAAGTTACAATGTAAAATATTTTTTTATTGACATAAGGGTAAAAACTTGTTATAACATTAATCATTAATTATTATTTTTTTATAAAATTATTAGATTCATAGATACCGCTGTAATTTTTTATATTTCACTTTTGGTATTTTTATTTATGTAAGCCCACACACACACACACACACACACACACATATATATATATATATATATATGTATATATATATATGTATATATATATATATGTATATGTATATATATATGTATATATGTATATATATATGTATATATATATGTATATATATGTATATATATATATATATATATATATATATATATATATTCATCCACATTTTTAAATTTAATAAACAACTACATATTTAAATACCACTTCAAATAAAAAAAATAAAATAGAAGTATTTTTAAATAATTTTAACATTATAAAGAAATACAATAGAAAAATAATAGTATTAAATTATAAATAACTGACATAGCAACAATTCCTAAAATAATTTTAAAATCCGATGGAAATTTTAAACTAGTGGGATATTTGCATTTGTTTCTTGCTTGAAAGTAATTGAATATTTGGATCAAGCTTCATAACGCAAAGCCTGAGTACATACATTCATGCCGTTCTTTATTTAATTCCATTGCTTTGCAAATTGTTGTAATCTATAAAATTAAATACTAATCAATACAAGTGCTAGCTTTTATGAAGGCCGCACAAGAAGATCACGCAGGCCTCATGCGTCCTTACGGCCGCTGGTTCCCCACCTCTGTTTTCTTTTTCTTGGACCATGTTATTTCAAATCCTTGCAAAAAACAGAATCGGGTGTGTATATATTAGTAGTGATTGTGTGTGTGTCTTCTTCTGTCAGATTTAACGAGCTTCGTACACAATAAATACTTTTTCTTTGAAGGTCATTTTTGCTCTAATTTTTAGAAAATTGAATTGCCCTGTACTAATAGGTATGTCTATCTTAAAGATCACGCTAACAGAATCATTCGGTTTTGTTAATAAGAAAATAAGACATTAGATCATGAATTTATGTTCCTTCATTACAGCGATTTTAGTTTCAACTTTTACATTTGTACATGAATTTACACTCTTACATTTATTTACTTGAATACGTTTTTTAAAGGAGGAGGGAAAATTAGGAAATAAATCTATTTTCTAGGTCCAGATGGCTTGAAAATGACTTGAAATGGAACTTAAGAACCATTTGTATTATCAATACAAATTTATATTTAAAGTATATATGAGAAAAATATGAAGATAATTAACTTTTAGTGTGATAAAACTCTGCAGAAATCGGAAAAAAAATTAAATTTTTTTATTTGACTGATTTTCTTTTATATTTGATTTGTCTTTTCTTGTCAACTTCCTATAATTATTTTAAAATTTAAATTCCTCTTCCTTCTTAAAAATTCATATGAAAAAATTCCCGCCATTAAAATTCACTCATCCATAAAAGCTTTTGCAGAACGTATACTATCATAAGCAAACAAAATGTGCAAACCTCTTTTCTGTAACATCTGTAATTTGTTTACTAAAAACCAGCTCCAGATGTAGGGGATTTAGGGAGACGAAATTCTGCTCATATCCCACGGTCTTCGAGAAAGCAATTAACCAGTTTTTCCACCGACCCCCCCCCCCCCACACACACACACACTGACCGGTCGTAAAATGGGGGGTAGGAAGTAGACAAAAGTTTCCCGTTCTAAAAAGCGATTTACAAAACTGATCCCCGTAAGCTAAAGGTTTTAAGTGGACTATATGAAAATAGACACAAAGCATCGCATTCGATCTATGGACTGAGTGTCTGCAATGATCGCCAATACAGAAAACACGTGATCTATGTGCCTGACACAGCCAAGAGCCAAGGGAAATAACGCTCGTTGTGCCCCAGAACTACCACTACTTTACCATATATTTATTCACAGCGGCCGTGATTCCCGAGAGCTATAGGGTATTTTCATCTTATGTGACTGCTAATTCATAAGTTGTATAGAAATAGAAAACACGACAGAATATAATTGCAGAAAAACGAATATTAATAAAGAAAAGATTTTTGGAATATTTTCTGGTGTTTTTTCTATTTCTTTGGGGGGGGGGGGGCAGGGCCCCTTGGGCCCCCCCCCGGGTGCGCCACTGGTTGGAAGGTACCTGTTTAAGGCGCTACTACGATCGAGTTGAATGAAACTACAAAATTTGTGTATGATTTATTTTGTTCCACGTTTTGCTGAATATTCCATTTTTCCCAATTTTTCATTTTTCTGAGTAATTAAGGGTAGATAATTTATTAATCCTAATAAAACTGGATTAAGATTTAATCTACATCATTATTTTATCGTAACAATATGAGTTGTACATAAAAGATACCCATGAAACACATTATTTGCACACTTTTCCACATTTTCGCAGGTGATGCAGTTTTTTTGTCCGCCACTGTGTGTGTGTGTATATATATATATATATATATATATATATATATATATATATATATATATATATATATATATATATATATATACATACCGTGATTTCCGCTTATGAGAATCACGTTTGTTATTACTGTTTTTGATTCTTATAATCGGTTTATTCTTATAGCCGAAATTTAGGTTTTTGGTCAGGCACAGACACATCTATATATACATATATCAGAGAATTTGCCATAAAATACGCTTTAATTTACGTTAATTATCTTTTATTAAAATTATTGTTTATAATTTTAAAAATACAACTTAATTTCTTGACCTATAAGTAGATACACATGATTATAATAAGAAAAAAATCCAATATTTCTTACAACATACCTGCTTAACATTTTAGCATTTCAAATTCAGGAAGGATGCAAGAAAAAGTTTTCTATGGTAGTTTGACGTAATGAAGTTTTCAGGAGTCTATTTATACCTCTTTCATTACCAATAGTCTCAGACGAAGATTCACCTTCTAGCTTACGTTTAACGGTTTGATAACGTGCTGAATCTACTAATGTCACGTTTACCTAAGTGAGAGTGGACACTTCGCCGAAGATTTATGTGTTTCAGAGTCCAGGAAGCCGCAACCAGGATGTGGGAGGTGGGAAAAAAAGTGTCCCTGTCTGTAATATGTAATGTGATGCATTTTATTCCTTTACCCTTTATTCTAAACGCAAGGATAACATGATATGACAACTTTAAAAAGTGTATCAAGTTAAGAATTTAACTAATTAAATTAATTTTCCAGATTCAGATACCACGGTACAATTTGCACATACTTCAACACGTGCGAAGTAAGATCAGCAAAGTTTTCGACGGTTTTAAATATTTAGGGAAGGCCATATAAAATTATACAAATCATACTTTTAACAAACAAAGGGATCTAACATAAATATCAAATGCCGTAAGGGTGCCATCACTCCGAATCAATCTTCTTACTTTCAATTTTTGTCCCAAATCGAATCACTTGACACTCAAATCACAGTTCACTTGAATTTAAACTTTTTTTTTCACTTTTAATTGCCAAAAAATCAGTACATCTTCAAGTGATCTATTTAAGATTAAAAAGTTTTATGAATTAAAAGTATAAAAAATTAAAGGAAAAGAATGAAAAATTAGACACATATTATTTTTGTGTTTAGCTTTGATTATGCACGTTTGAAGTAATGCGTGTTTGGTAAGTGAACGTATGGAATATTGTTAATTTGTAGTTATTTGGTGTTATTTAAAGTTAATTTTCTAATAATACTCCTTTTGTTTTCTTTTTTTCATTAATCCTTTTTTACTGGGTTAATTCCCAGTATACGGTTTACCGTTCAAACTCCTATGTGTCTTGCTAGCTTGCGATTATTTACTTTCTGAAATTTGGTAATTTGGTATATTACATATTGTGTTTGTACTTCAGAATGTTTAGTATACTGTATTTTATATTGTTCTTAATTTTATAATTCACGATGTACTTTTAAAAGCATAAAAATTAGTATATCTTAACTACAAAGAATCAGTCTGAACTTTAAGCACAGTTTTGCTATGTATTTACGGTTAATTTTGTTTGTGTACGGTTAATTATGTTTGATTATGCACTTTTCGAGTAATGCGTGTTTGGTAAGTGAACGCATGGAATATTGTTATTTTGTAGTTATTTGGTGTTATTTAAAGTTAATTTTCCAATATTACTCCTTTTGTTTTCTTTTTTCATTAATCCTTTTTTGCTGGGTTAATTCCCAGTATACGGATTATGGTTGGAATTCTTTACCGTCAAAACCCCTATGTGTCTTGCTAACTTGCGATTATTTACTTTCTGAAATTTGGTATATTTCATATTGTTTTTGCACTTCAGAATGTTTAGTATACTGTATTTTATATTGTTCTTAATTTTATAATTCGCGATGTACTTTTAAAAGCATAAAAATTAGTATATCTTAACTAAAAAGAATCAGTCTAAACTTTAAACACAGTTTTGCGATTTATAGGCATTTATATTTAATTGTTCTGAATGTTTTGATAAATAAATGCTCTTTTTTAAAAAAGGGAAAGTACAAAAGATTTGTGAAAATTTCAATATTAATATTTCCATGGTTTATCAGAAATTTATAAAAAATATTATCGAGATTATTTGTCATGAATAAATTTTTATATCTTAAAAGAGGTTTTTGTATTTGTTGTCTATGTATGGTATCATTGGGTGCCATAGGTGTATATTCCTCTTCATTAATTTAAAAGAGCTTAATCTATATAAAGTTTTTGTCATGTACCTAAATTAGGTTTGTATATTCTCTAAGTTAAAATTTTTGTAAATATAATTTAAATATATTTTATTGTAAATATATTTTAATTAAATCAAGAGAAAATGTTGCTATTAAAAGCAATATTTAAGTGCTGAGATGTAGTATGCACAGAATGCTGTCTGATATATGAAATACATAATCTTGGCAATCTGTGCCAGTCTGAAGTATATATTTTTATTAATTAGGTTTTATTCACATATGTATCTTCTTAATCCTTCGGAAAACGATACATGCCAACATCAGATCCTTTTGAAAACCTGAATATGCACCCATAAGCTACACAACTCATTACCATAATGATAATTTAAATCAATAAGCGGTTTCACAAAGATATGTAAATGTTTAACTAGAGCTTTGCTAACATGTGCATGATGCAAAATGCCGAATGTTTGGTGCTTAAGTGTGACGGCAATTCATGACGTTCCCAGCAGAAAGCCTATTGTTCAAGCTCTATTGAGTTGGTTTGAAAGGAGTCCCAAAACTTCATGCAGCATCAATCACACTGGTTCATCAAGAAATTTTTGATGTTAAAACATGTTAGCAATGTATTACATATGCATTATTTTGTACGTCAAATATAGTTGCACATTAATTTTATACAAATTTGTGGTATGACTTTCTTAAGTAGCATTATTTATTTTTTTCGATATCTTTTTCTTAACTGTCATATTTTGAGAACATTATAACTTTTTAAAAAATTTAGATAGAGATATAAAAAATTTTAAATATTATAATTTTCATATTATTGATGTGTATAACATTTCACATGCTTTTTTTATACTGTATTTAATTTTTCATGCAGAGTTCACAAGGTCAAAAGACACTCATATTTTTCCTAATCAGCTTTTAGTGGTCAAATGATGAGAGGCTGATGCTATCTAAATTCTGAGATGTGTATAACATTTCACATGCTTTAGTTTATATGTTATTTATACTGCGTTTACTCTTTAAATTGATTTTGGTTAATAAAATTGACATTTTTACTTTTCAGCTTTTAGTCGTTTGTTATAAATGTATGTATTTTGTGTTTTACTTTTCAGGTTTTTTTGCTCCAATGATGAAAGGCTAAATCTAGCTGAATTCTGAGGACTTTAATTATAAATTTATATTTTTTATATTGGGTTTTCTTTTTATTCATGCGTATAACATTTCACATTTTTTTCTATGTTATTTATACTGTGTTTAGTTTTTAAATTGTTTGTAGTTGTCAAAATAATTTTAGAGGAAAGTTCTGGAATGTAGTTCATATCAATTTCATTACCATAAACAGCTGTAACAATTGAACCTGTACATAACATGTTAGATGGAATTTGTATGATATTACATGATAAATTTGGAATAGCTGAAGTTTTTCCTGCACAAACATCTAGAAGCCATTGGTTGAATTCATTTTGCCCTTCAGAACGCATATTTTGGGAGAGTTTCAAGTGAAGAAAATATTCCCAAAGTGGACTTGATTTATGCAAACTTCAATTATATGAGTTCTTGTCTCTCGCGCAACAACCGGTAATGTTTGGCGAAAGTCTCCTCCCAACAATATAACTTTATTTACAAATGGATTTTCCTTTCCCATTATCTCTCTTAACAGAGCATCTATGCAACGAAAAGCATGGATTGACATCATTGTGGACGCATAAATAATGATAAGGTTTGATTCACGGATAGTAGCTGCCTCATCTGATATCACACGCATTGAAGATATCGAAGTTTCCAATACTGGCACTGGCAATTTGAAGCCACTATGAACTGTCCTTCCTCCTTTTAACAAAACGGCAGCAATGCCAGTTGTGGCATAAGGAAGAACAATTTCAGCACGTCCACGTATAAAGGCCAAAAGAGTATTATATAAATACGTCTTACCTGATCCACCTGGGCCATCCAGGTAGAAACATAGTGGAGTTATTTGCTCATTGTCAATTGCTTCTATGATTTTTTAAAAGCTTCTTTTTGCAGCAAGTTAAAAGATGCAAGTTTTTCAACAGCATCAGAGGCTTCACTGAGATGGTTAAAAACTGAAACTTGATCTTCATAATTGAGTGGACTGGGAGCTGGCAAATTAAATGTTCTTAAACTAACACCATGGCTCTTGAATATTGTTTGAATATTGTGGAAAGCATGTTGTTGCGCAACAAAATCATTGAATCTCCTTCTAAAATCCTCACACAAAGAATCTTTAAAATCTTCCCACAATTCAAGAGGATTTGATGGGTTGCAAAAAAAAAAAAGGCAAATAAAGATGAATACTTGCCTGAGCTGTGCAGGCATTTGAAAAACGCAAGCTTCTGATAAACATCTGACCCACTCCTGATCATCTGCTAAAAGTTGCCTTTGACGGGCTGCTTCAAGGAATGTAGGTAAGATGATACCCTCAAAGGTTCGCAAATTCTCAAAGCTTGCTCCTGGAAGTTTGAGCAAAAGTAGACGAAGGCAGTAACGTCGATGTCTTTTGGTGAAACTGAAAATATTCGAGCAAAAATTTTATTTCCTCTCGTTGTCGTATTTTCCAAGCACCTTTCTCGAATACATAATGAAGAGGTATTTCTGCATATAGATATTGCCTTGCATTTACATAAAAAAATTTAACTTAGACCCAGTCGTGAGAGTTGTGTCACAATTTTGATTAAGTGCTGCGTTTTCCATACCTTGTTGAAAATAAACCATTTGTTGAAGTGGCAAATGAATGGCAAGTCTTATTATAGAATGAGATTTATGATGTATTTTGAATTCCAAGAGACGCCACATTGCCTCAGGTGCACTAACATATCTGGCATTCATATGATTTGAAATTTCATCATGGAGAAATTCGTGCCAATTGTTGTTTTCATGAATGACAACATTCGTAGAATCATAACCTTTATATATATACTTGTAAATATATTTGACAGATTTGATACTGGTGCAAGCTTCTGTGTTAATGTGAGAATCGTATTTAAGCAAGAGTGTAGGATTGTATGGCACCACCCAACGATTGTCAACAGGTATTCCATTTATAATTATGCTGTTAACTTCACGGCGTTGGTAGAATGGATAGCCGTCAACATTGACTTCAGTTATAGGCTGGATTGTCTTTGGAAAATTCTTCTTACAGTTACCATTTTCCATGCAAGGTGAATTTGGGTTAAAAGTTCCTCATGGGCCATGTATCATTGTCCTTGAAACAATTTCATGTAATCGAGGATGATGAACCGAAAGTTCTGCCACTATGATTCTATCAATCTGCGAAGCATCATGGAATTTGAATTCCTGTTCAAGGATCAAAAGAATATGACAATGGGGTAGTCCACGTTTTTGAAACTCAATTGTGCAAACATAAGAAACACACTTTCCAAACAGCTCCCCTTTTGTGATATCATCTAAAAGTGCACATAATTTGATATGAAATACGCGAGCTACTAAATCTGGTCTGTTAGATGATGCCTGTCCATCAGGCAAGTTATTCAAAATTTCAGGCCCTTGGGATTGCATGTAAAAGTACAAAAAATGTCTGGTTTACCAAATTTTGTGACAATTGTCATCGCATCATGATACCTTTCACGCATATTTCGAGGGGAGCCTTGAAAGGAAGATGGCAGTATAACAGCTCTTCCAGGAGGTAAATTTGCATTTGATGCTCCCTGACAGACATAATCCATAAGTTCAGTATGCTGTTCAGATCGTAATTTTGATTGTTGCTGTCTGACAAAATTTAGATTGTTTGCCTCAACTTGAAGGTATGAATCAATAACCCACTGTTGAGTAAGTGGTCCGCCATACAAAATGGGATTGAATACACCATGCCGAATAGCATGTTTGTGCCACTTTATACTGAAGCATTGACACATTGTTTCGAGAACCAGAAATAGATCCAGGATATCGATCAAGCACCAAATTTGGTTGCCAGCCAGCTTCACCTCGTTGATAAAATATTGCATATGTCATGGGATCCATGCTTGCACTCAAAATATTCAAATGAATGAAACTTTTAGTGCTGTACTCTGGAGTGCGAGGATAAATTCTGATATCTCTTTCAAATGGCGGTTCTCCGTCCTCATTTTGGAATACCATGGCTACTTCATTAGCTGTTTGCAAATTGTACCGTCTTTGATCTGAGTGCCTATCTCTACGCAATACCATGTGAACATTTGGCATTGTAAAATTATCAGTCTCTGCTTGTTCCTGACTCTGTCTTTCAATTTCATACATCACTTTATAAGCTTGAGCAAACGGGTTAATTTCCTGCATCATGAGATGTAACTGTCTTAAAATATGACGCAACCACTTTTCATTTTGAGGAATATTTAAGCATTCTTGAGCAGCCTGAGTTGTGTTTGGAACGTACAATTGAGCAAATTTCCTTTGTTCAAATTCTTGAGGGTGTAAATGGGACGTGACTTGATAGACTTGTCCTTGAAAACGAAAGTAGTAAGTTCCACGACCTGGAACATTTGCTGCTAATTTTGCACCCATTGAAACAAAAGAAATAGCGCTATTGTAAGAGCGTATATTTTCATGAAATATCTGTAATCCTGTGATTTTGGTTTGCTCATAATATCTTTCAAAAATAAAGGAAAATTTTGACGTGCATGAAGTTGAACTTTTCATTTATGACAACAGCTTTTAAATTTTCTGTTACTTGATCTTTCAGATGGGAAATGAAGTGTCTGACAATATTGGTAGACAGATTCTAACGAACCACAACTGTTACATCCAATATCACCCTCTGTTTCAGAAACAGTCAGTTCTCTCTGTTGATGTTCGTGGTCTATTTAGTGTGCTGCATTTTCAATTTGAAGGGCTCTCATTTGAGATCGTTGATTTTGAAGAAGCTTGCGATTTCTTCCCTTATGCGGTCTAATGTTGCGGGTGACTGGCGAGCAAGCCATCTTGCTTTTCTGTTTCTAATTAATCGACGTCTACGTTCAAGAGGTGATTCATCATTTTCATCGGGCATTGCTGAAAACTGTACTTCAACAGAAATAAACAACAAAACAAAACTAAACTAAATCAAAAGTAAACCAAAACTGTTTCAAAAGTGAATGACTCATCACACAGCAGGCATTGCTGAAAACGAACCTTAAACAGCAGTAAACAATAATTAGTTTTGATGAATGAGTTTCAAAAGTGAATGTCTCACCACAAAGCAGTATTTATAATAATTACATAATAATTAGCAAAGTGAAACACAATTTAATTTACATTAAAATTAAACATTAAAAATGTAGTTATTTAAAGGGAATAAGAAAAATCATGGAGTAGAATAAATTCGAAATTCAAGTGAATGACTCAATTGAATAAATGATTCTTTTCAATGGATATTTTAATTTGAAGATATTTCAAATACTAAACGGTTTTGAGCTAGGGCACTTGAAATTTTCATATTTTTTAAAAGGCTTACAAAATATGTAACTTTTGTGGTATTATTTTTCAAGAAAAGTTTCAGAAAATGGCATCGCAATGTTAAGATATTCCCGACTTGGTCCGTCCCGGAATGGTTACCTACACTTTTCTACTATAGGCTTTTATATAAGTAAAGATATATATATATATATATATATATATATATATATATATATGACAGGGGTGTAGTTTGCCTGTTATAATACCTTTAATGCAGTCATCATCATTTACCACTGGTGGCGAGTGGAAGGAATAGAATAACATCAATCTAATAATTCGAATCAATTTGCTTTATTTCCTTTCTTGCTAAGCAAAGCTCAAAATCAGCACGTTCAGCTCTCCCCATTTTATACTTAGAGACGCGACGAACACACGTCCGTCGGCATTGAATTCTATCCCGCGCTCTCCCGATTTCGAGGTCAAAACCGCACGTCCACTCTTCTGGCACATGCGCAGAGCCCAATTCAGAATCTTCTGGAAGTTTCTGCCCGCCAAACGTGTACAGTATCTAAAATTGATCTCTCTGCATGGAGCTTCACTTCACCGCGAATCGAAGGTCAATTACTGAAACGGGGAATAACCTACTTTTTCTACCCACACGCGTCCTGGAATATGAAAGCTAGTGGCTTTTTCGCGCCACGAAAATGATTAATCCCTAAGCCCCCTTTAAATTTAACTTAATTATTCTTTTCCCAATTAATTTCTGACACACACACACACACACACACACACATATATATATATATATATATATATATATATATATATATATATGAAACAAATTTTAATCCTTTTAAACACCCCTAACATGCTTTTTCCAAATTCCTTTATCTTTGTGCAACAGAATACCGTTCCCTTAACTTTGGATTGCGACCTATAATCGACCCACATAAATTTATCTTTTCCCCTAAAGCGGCTGCACGTGCGAAAGCATTATATAAGCATTATATAACGGGCATCGCGAGCCATCACCTCATCTGACGCGACTTAATCACGCGTCAGCCTTTTAACCAATAGAAGTTCAGGCCGCCTAAAAACTCTGGCGTCTCCTAAGAGTGCCCCGTGCTTTTTGTGTCCTGCCACGGTACTGTCAAGATGTAATTTTAACGCGCTGTGTCCCCTTTGTCTTGGGATGATCCAACAAGTTCTGGACTTAATATGGCCTCATTCTATTGTGAAAGCTTCAAACTCATCCAAATGTCTTCATCCCAGTTGTATATAGTGTTTTTCGACACCGTGAAGTTTCCAAATAAAATCATATTGAAAATGTGGCTGACTCCTCGCCGTTCTGGATGTGGCCTGCCTACACTCGACGACCACTTCTATTGCCTTGTGCTCCGTCACGACTAACACCCGAAAAAATCACGAGTCCAACGGCCTGAAGTGCATCGCCACCGTAATCATTACATATATTAAAGTCGGCAGGATACAAAAAGCACGGGGCACTCTTAGGAGACGCCAGAGTTTTTAGGCGGCCTGAACTTCTATTGGTTAAAAGGCTGACACGTGATTAAGTCGCGTCAGATGAGGTGATGGCTCGCGATGCCCGTTACATAATGCTTATATAATGCTTTCGCACGTGCAGCCGCTTTAGGGGAAAAGATAAATTTATGTGGGTCGATTATAGGTCGCAATCCAAAGTTAAGGGAACGGTATTCTGTTGCACAAAGATAAAGGAATTTGGAAAAAGCATGTTAGGGGTGTTTAAAAGGATTAAAATTTGTTTCAATTACACCACAGACTATCATTAATGAGAATCCTATGCTAAATTCACTACTACAGAAATTCAACCACATTTTTTCTAAAGACAAGTATGACATTGGTACAATTAGAATAGAACCTCAAAGAATCATGTTAACCTCAGAACTCCCTGTTAGCCAAAGACCATACCGTACTTCCCAAATTGAAGAGTTAGAAATCAGGAAACAAGTAGGGAAATTATTAGAAGCAGGAATAATAAAAGAAAGCTACTCTGCGTACTCAGCACCAATAACGCTTGCCCTGAAGAGGGACGAAGGCAAAAAGACTAGACTCTGTATTGATTTTCGTAAATTAAATGCTATTACTAAGACAGATGCTGAACCTCTCCCCAGAATTGATTGTTTGCTAGATAAATTAAGTAATGCCAAAATTTTTTCCACCCTTGATTTGACCTCAGGATACTGGCATATACCTGTTCACCCTAAAGACACTGAAAAACTTGCTTTTGCCACCAGTTTTGGCCCATTTGAATGGTTACGCCTCCCTTTTGGACTAAAGAATGCCCCAGCTATATTTAATAGGACAATTAGACGAATTTTGGACAAATTAATATATGTAATGATTACGGTGGCGATGCACTTCAGGCCGTTGGACTCGTGATTTTTTAGGGTGTTAGTCGTGACGGAGCACAAGGCAATAGAAGTGGTCGTCGAGTGTAGGCAGGCCACATCTAGAACGGCGAGGAGTCAGCCACATTTTCAATATGATTTTATTTGGAAACTTCACGGTGTCGAAACACACTATATACAACTGGGATGAAGACATTTGGATGAGTTTGAAGCTTTCACAATAGAATGAGGCCATATTAAGTCCAGAACTTGTTGGATCATCCCAAGACAAAGGGGACACAGCGCGTTAAAATTACATCTTGACAGTACCGTGGCAGGACACAAAAAGCACGGGGCACTCTTAGGAGACGCCAGAGTTTTTAGGCGGCCTGAACTTCTATTGGTTAAAAGGCTGACACGTGATTAAGTCGCGTCAGATGAGGTGATGGCTCGCGATGCCCGTTATATAATGCTTATATAATGCTTTCGCACGTGCAGCCGCTTTAGGGGAAAAGATAAATTTATGTGGGTCGATTATAGGTCGCAATCCAAAGTTAAGGGAACGGTATTCTGTTGCACAAAGATAAAGGAATTTGGAAAAAGCATGTTAGGGGTGTTTAAAAGGATTAAAATTTGTTTCAATTTCCCCCCCTCCGGAAAAGACTTTCGTGAGGGGCCGGCTCCCTCAGCAAAGAAACTCTACCAATATAACTCATAATTTCAACAATAGTTTACTCGCTATAATGAAAAATATTTTAATATGCTTTATAATTCAAAATACTTCAAAATAAATTTTTCATCAAAATACTACTATAAATATTAAATATAATTGTAAGGTTGGTCCACTGTACGGCCACTTACGCTGTCACGCAAACAACAACACACCCCCTCACTCCTTAGTAGTAGAGTTATGAAAGAATTTGAACCTAAGGCAGTTGAGGGATACACACACACAAACACTAACACCTTTACAAAAACAACCAAATGTGATATATTGTGTTATTAGTAAGAAATTTTTGCATTTTTACATTCCATGTCATATTAAAATTTTATTGAATATTGTAGTGTTACCATGATCAGTTGTGTATTTTAAATCTTCATATTTTATTTTGTGAATTATTACTTATTTAATATGTTCTAATGATAAACCTTCACTTGCCAATGGTATAGAAAGGACTATACGAAGGTTGAAAGTATTATAGTATATTAATCATATCAACATTTAATGTTCCTATATTTTTGTGTTGTAACGATTTTGAAAAGTGCCATACTCAATCCAAACTGTGATTTAAGTGCATTGATATTTTTTTTAAATTTTTGTTTAGTACTAGTTTATGCTATTTATATGTTTCATGATCTGGGCAGACACACAAAGGTGATAGTAACCAAAATTTAAATTTATCAACCCCGAGTCAAAATTTTATTCCGAATTACTATTCAAAATTTTTATCAAAATTATTTTATGTCTATATATATATATATATGTTGCTAAGATGACTTTTTGGGCAGTCCGTGAGCGAAAACTACTGCATCAATTTACACTGGTTATCAAAAATTAAGGAAGAGTAAAAAAAATAGCGATAACTCAAAAAGTTACTCGTAGAATTTTATGAAACTTATACACATTATACAACACATAGGTAGGTATAAAATAGCATAAAAAGAAATCGCCAGACAATTATGGTGTTATAGAGACTAGCATATGTATACAATGAACAAATTGTATGTGCAAGCTTGGTATTGAAAAAGTACAATTAATATTGCATATGATCCCCCCGAGTAGCAATACAGTGATGGTTTCAGTTAGGCAGTCTATGAGTTCGGTAGGAAGTGAGAGCCATTGCTCTTGCAAAGCAGTTGAAAGCGTCGCTAGGGTGCTAGGAGGAGGATTGAGAACAGCTACACAAAATGATCTACACAAAAACATCAAACGCAATGCAGTGGTTAACCAGTTAATGCGATGTCGATGTTTAGCATTCAGATGAGAGTGCAATCGACATCCGAATAAAAAAATTATTTCAAATTAGCATGTTACCACGGTTTTCCCGTTCATTTCCTTAGATCAGTTTTAATGCAAGTTTTTAAATTAAGTAAGGTCGAGTGTAGTCAACATTTTATCTTCTGATATGACAACAATGTGTTCTACAATGTGTTCAAAACGTGTCACCGCATTTTATTCCATCTAAAATCCTCTTAATGTTTTCATGGTATATTATTTCAATATCCGTGTACGTATGGTCTTAATGCATCGATCCCAATATAAATTTGATTTCTAATTGATTTCTATGTATATATATATATATATCTTTATATATAAAAGGCAAAGTCTGTGTGTGTGTGACCGAGTTTTTGTCTGCTCGCGGCGCAGCGCAAAGACGGTAGGTCGGACAGTCTTGAGATTCGACACGAAAATGCCTCCCGAGATCTCATTATGCACCTCGAAGCCCTTTTTTCGATTTTTTAATTAGATTTTCCGTAATTAAATATTTAGTCGCGATTTGGAGCTCCCGGACGAGTAAAAGCTCCGTAAATCCTAACGTATCCGTCCAAGAATTTTTTTTTTCGGACGGGCCTATACGGGAAAGATGACACTATACGGAAATCATAATTAAAATTGTCTGTCTTAATTTATCGATTAATTGTGATTTTTTTTCGATCGCCTGTACGCACCCGTTTTTCGGAAAAAAAACGCGATTTTGTCCGTGACCCTTTTTTCCAAATTGTCGAATCGATACGTAAATGTCGTTACATTTTACGAAATTTTTATCTCAGAGACCCTAGACATCACAGTTTCGAAAGCCAGAACCAAAATTAATTTACAAATTGTAGTTATTTTTTAATAATTTATTTTATGATTCGGAAACTCTTGCGAGAAATCTCATTTTGGAGATTTCGTTCTTCATTTCCGGACGAAGGTACAGCGGGTGAAAATACGAGAAAAACCAGTTTTTTGACGTCATGCACGTGATGTGTTGGGGCGTTTGTTTTCTATGAGGGATTGGGTGATTAAAGGAAATCGATTACTATTGCAGTGATAATCGATTAAAAAATCACATTTAGTAATGCCGTAATTTTTTTGGCCAGCACTTAGTTAATATCATATAATTTGTGGTGTATTTGTGGAATAAATCTATGAAGATTTCAAAGAATTTCAGCATGTGGAGGATGTGATATATTCACTTTCAAGGAAATCGATTACTATTGCAGTGATATTCGATTAGTAATCCTATGTCAAAAATTTTGCCAAAATGTGCCAGAAAGGATTAAATTTATATGGGTAAAATAATGTATCGTGGTGAGGAAAAGGATGACAGCGACGCCCATTAACAAAGGGTTGAGGCTACTAAAAAAATTGGTAATTACATTACCCGAGCAACGCCGGGACGGGTACAGCTAGTATATATATATATATTGTTACGGATATTAAACTATTGTATTTCGTTTCGTTAAAATGGCTTCTTTAGAACAGCTCCTATAGCTATGTATTTAACATGGGAGTCTATGCGAATCTCGCCAAATGTTTGAGTAATCACCAAATTAGCGATGGATTTTGTGGCTTATTTTTGTCGCCAGATTTGGCGATATTTCGCTAAATTGCAGACCAATCCTTTCTAGAAGCTTCTAGAAATATTCTTTCTAGAAGCTTCTAGCTGTGACTGACATATAAAGGGCGCTTCGGAAATCTATAAATATACCTCACATTGGCATTGGAACTCAGTTTAATTTCCTAACTCACTTACAACACATTTTCAAATAAGAATTGAATGTGTTGTAACTGCGTTAATTGGCGTGTATTGTATTGAAAATTCTGGCATCCTGACTTGTGTTTTTAGAATTTTCTGCGGTATAGAAGACAGTTGTTACGTCTTTTATGTTTGAATTTGTGTATGAGCCTGAAGAATTTAGAAAATTATAAATTTATTTTGTGTGCACTTTCTGAAGAAATTCTTATTCAGTCCTATCGAACCCAAGAAAAAGGAACATTTTGGCAACAGAAGTGGGAATTGAATGCCTATTACCAGATCGATGGCTGATCAGACTGTTACTGATCAAGCTTTAGAAGATAAATTCCAACAGATTATTGCTGCGATGATGGCCACGCAGAACAACATATCTGCGGGTCAAGAAGAGATAAAGAAAGAAATATCGGCTGGTCAGGAAAAATTTAAGTGTGATATTATATTTACCGTGAACCAAAGAGTGACAGAAATAGAAGACAAATTTGAAGGAAAATTTGTTAAAGTTGACAACAAATCTGAAAATTTAGAGGAAAAAATTTGGCGACAAATTTGAAACTACGGAGGGAAAATTTACTGATATAAACGAAAAATTTGGTGATATAAATGAAAATTTAGAAGGAAATTTTACTGACTTTTCTAGATAAGAACAGATTTTAGAACAGAAATTGTCAAATATTTATGTTACTGAAGATTCTAACTGTATATCTGTCATCTTCCGGCCACCCATTAAGCAGTCAACCTACGGTGGGAAATCTTCTTGGCAAATTTACAAAACCCGATTCTCGAGTGCTGCGGACGCCAACGGATGGGAATCTGTTACAATAGCGTGTCAATTGGCTGCATCTTTGCTATCTGAAGCGGCGGATATTTTGTCGACGATCCCAAAAAAGCAACGATTAGACTTTGATACACTTTCAAGTGCATTGGATTTACGCTTTGGCGAGAAGCGTTTGAAGGCCTATAGACGGCTCCAGATCAAATATCGCTAACAGCAGCCAAATGAATAGCTACAAGAACTTGCATCAGAGGTCGAAAGGGACGAAAATCGATAGATGTGATGTACATATGAGCCGTTGAAAGGCAAAGTGGTGTAAGTCACATTTTCAACTTTTTTTCATTTGGGGGCAAATATGTAATCTCCATGTTCAATTTATAGTGGAATTGTAAATAGTTATTATTTGCAATGTTGTAATAATTGTTATGAATTATAATTTGTTCAATTTATGGTGGAATTTTTGTAGTTTTTGCAATTAAACTCTCTTGACTTACACCACTTGACTTCCAGACTTACACCACTTTGCCTTTCACCGCCTCATATACAGAAAAAGAAATGATTACAATTTAAGAAAAATTAAATTAGGGTTTAAGATATACTTTTCAGGTTCACGAGCTTGAAAACATGTTTTAAGCCTAAAAATAAATTTATGTGTTTAGCTACATATTATTATTTGTGTTTTAGAAGCGATATCAAATTATTCTTCAAATATTTTTTTGTTTTAAATGCTGTGTTTGCTGCACAGGATTTATGATAAAAAATAGATGTCCTGCTTCAGTATTCAGTATGGATTGAATAAATTATATATTTTTGTGTTACTTTCTGATGGTGCTGAGTGGGAGGGGGGAGTGTTTAGAGGGCCATAAATCTCAGAGCTTTGGTTGTAGATTTAAAGGAAACTATATTGTTTCTCTCCATCTCCGTATGGTTTCTAGTGAACTGCTTTGTTAACTGAAACTCATATGCACTGAGTACAGAGTTTGAAAACATACGAATTTGTAGAGAGGGATATTATATATCTCTTTATTCCGTTGAAAATAAATGAATGAACGGACTACTCTTTATAAATCATAGAAAAATTAAAATGACTAAAATACCTAATTTCATTTTTTATCAGTTTAATAAGAATACAACAAAAGAATATCACAATAGTCAAAACATTTATTTATTCGAAAAATGCAGATAGTAGGAACATATTGAATGAAGGTCATAAAACTGATACGGAAAGAAATCGGTGTCATATTTTTGTGCAATATATACTTATCGGTGTCATATTTTGTGTTTGTTCAACCTTTTAATTTTTACCCTTCGAAACCCATCACTTTTTTCGAGGAAGGTCAAGGTCAAGGTAGTTTTAGTTTACAGATTAAGTTCCGAACGGATATAGGATTAAAGAACACATGTAGTGAATTTGCGAATTAAGATTTGCGCAGCGGCCACATAATTTGGAAAAAATCACTCTGTTGAAAGCCTTGATCGGAATCCCGTTCTGCCTTAAAGACTGGCGTGGAAAAATCTGTTGCCTCCAATTGAGATTAAACTAAGAAACGGGCGCACTTACATACTTTATGTGCGTATTACCTTGACGATGACTCAGGGAAGACTGAATTCGACAAGATTCGATATCTGACATGGGAGGTGGGAATAACTACCTAGCGCCACATATGGGCGGGGAAGGGAAGCTAAAACTACCGCCAAAAGGGGAGGAAAGTCATGTTTGCCAAGGAGAAGTACCTTGGAAAATTACGTTAATGGCTAGTACGCGATTAAAATATGGAAATAACTGTAAAAACTAAGGTATGAATTAAGAATGGTTAACCAACGCGCACCCAATTGCACGGGACAAGTGGAATTTAAGTTAAAATAAGCGAGGAGGAGTGCGGGGAGGCGTGGCCTAACGTCGAGAATTTAGGAGTCCCTCCCTAATAATATTCCGAGATTTCCTCCTACGGTTTTCAGACGGAGGAAGACAGATATCTGGACGGTGTAACAAGGCTCTGGGCCATTTGGCCGAGCTTGCAACGCCAGAATCGTAACCTGGGAAATTATGTAGAATAGGATTAGGGATGGCTGAAATATTCTGGTGAAATTTATAAACCAATCTTTTAATAGTTGGAAGAACAGGACAAATACGGAGTTCATAATGAATTCGGTCGTTTCTCATGTAATAAGGAGCATTTGGGATAGAATACTTTAAGACATTATTTTGAAGCCTCCGTAGTTGGTGGATAGACATGATTCCCGTACACATCAGCTGATGGACATCAGCGGATCCGTACGTCATGATGGGAACCACGAAACTCTTGTATAATAACAATGTCATGTTGATAGACAGGAGGCTTTTATTATTGATAAGGGGTTTAAGGGATGCAATTGCAGCCTTCGTTTTACGAACCGTGTGGTCGGTATGAATGATCCAATTTAATTTGGAATCTAGGATAACACCTAGGTACACATAAGAGGATTCCCAGGGAATGGGTTGCTCCTTAAGTTTAAAATTAATGTTTAGGATGGTGGGTTTCTTTCTAGAAAAATGAACGGTGGCACATTTGGAAGGATTAACTTTGATACGCCAGAAAGTGAGCCAGTGTTCGTAGAGCTTGAGGTAATTTTGGACAGCACAAAACACACGCTTTGCCTGTCTATGATGGGAGATGATGGCCGTGTAATCTGCATAAAGGGCTAAGTTAATGTCGGCAGAAATTGGGACATCGCTAACATATAAGGAGAAAATCTTCGGAGCAAGCAAGCTTCCCGGAGAGACTCCTGGCAAGATACTCTGAGGGGAAGACATGTTAGTGTTAACTCGAACCGAGAAAGTTCGATCCGAGAGATAGGTGTAAAAGATTTTAATAAGTTGAGGAGGAAGGTTAAGGTTGATTAATTTGTAGATCAGACCCTCATGCCAAATACTGTCGAATGTTTTCGATATATCCACGAGAATGGTAATAGAAAGGTGTTTTTTAGAAGCAGCTTCGTGAAGAGGCTCAACTACTCTGAGTAACTGATGCTAGGTGGAATGGCGGCTCCGGAATCCGAACTGGTCATGGCGGATGACGTCATGCACAGAAAGGAAGTCGCAGATTCCGTTTGTCAGAAAGTATTAGTAGATTTTCGAACGTATTAGTAGAAGTCGCGACAGCAGGCTGATAGGTCTGTAGTAAGAGAGGTTAGTGAGATCGACTCCCGGTTTAGAGATTGGAACCACAATGGCGGATTTCCAACTCGCAGGAAAGTGATTAAGTTTAAGAAGGTTGTTAATGAGGAAACAGATAAAGCAGATAATGTTAAGTGGAAGTTTTTTAAGCATGAGAGAAGAAATATGGTCAGCTTCCGGGGATTTATTATTTTTAAGTTTATTGATATAGGATAAAATTTCAGAGGGTAGGCCTAAGAGAATTTTGAGTAGGAATGAGCATGAATTGTTCCACTCCAGGAATTGCGATATTAGAAGTTCTTAAGTCGATAATGTCATGATTAGGTTGTAACGGAAGGCTGAGACTATCAGAAATAATTTCGGCTTTTGTTCATTATTAACGGCCATCGTGTTGGGTCCTTTAAGGGACGGAATATGCCCTTGAGTACGGTTAATACGTGCAGTGGCTCGACAAATGCTATTATTTGAGTGGTGAGGGATTCGGCGAAATTATTCCAGCATGTGTTAGTACAAATCCTGATATCTTTCCGAAAAAGTTCCTGTAACCTGTTTAAATAAGTTTTGACATCATGATCGCGGGAAGCCTGCCAGCATTTCCTAACGTAGTTTCTCTCTCAGATCAAATTCCTGATGTTCTCAGGGAGCCTGTAATAGTCGACCTTCGTGGTGTACGGTTTCGATGTTTCTGTATGAGTAGTGAAGAGAAGATCGCTGAGTTGACGCACGGTGTTATCTGCTTCATCATTGGTCCACATCGGCCAATCGGGAAAGCCGTTACAAGTGAGGATATACTTAAAATCCGCCCAGTTGGTTTTGAGTCGAGTATTACGGTCTTGAGAATACATGGCTATTTCAAATTTGAGAGCGACAGGTAGACGATCAGAAGAGAGATCCTGAATAACATTTATTTTATGGGGATAGGGGAAATTGCGGGTGATCGCAAATCAGTAAAGGAAGGGATAGGTCCAAGATAACACGTGGGTTCATTGTGAGCTAAAGCTTGAGCAAAATTAGTGTCAATCCATTTTCTGAGATTAGTGCCACGGAGATTGTATTTTCTACATCCCCATGAATAATGATGAGAGTTAAGATCACCCGCTAAAATGAAGTTAGAACAATTAATAGTGAGAGAGTTTAAGTCATTTGCTAGCAGGCGGACAGGGCCGTTGGGCCGAAAGTAGAAGGAGATAAAACGTAGATTAGGGATATCGGGAAGCTTAAACTCTATAATTGTGGTTTCGCTAACCGTGAGAGTGGGGGAAGGGATGGTGACGGGATCAAGCGAGCGCTTGGTGTAGATGGCAGTGCAGCCGGCAGCGTTACGATAGGAACTATTTGGACTGTCCTTATGATAAAGAACATAACTCACGATCTGCGGAGGTTTACCCTGGGAGAAGTGAGTCTCGTTGACTAAAAAAATGACAAATTGCCGGACTTCGGCCATTTGCGATTGGAGTCCGATGGCGTTCCAAAAGCCAACGGTCAGAGAGTTCAAGTTAAGAGTCACGAACACAACAAAAAATAGAGAAAAGGTGAATAGTTAGCCCTGACAAGACGAGAGCTTGACTAAGCTCTCGTACAAACAGAAAACTCTGTATATCAGGTGCGTAGCGCTCCTGATGGCAGGTAAGGCGCTCTTAAACACCGCCAAGATAAGCTTTTTATCATAGTTAGCTTCTAGGTTGAGTAAGTACGTTTAGAAGTGAGTATCAGAATTTCCCTCGACACTGGGGACTGACGTTTTAATAATGGCAGGTTGGGGACGTTCCTTATTACCAGAAACGGTGGAAGCGAAGTAGTTGGATTAACCATTCTGCTAGAGAAGAGAATGTTGTTAGTGTTGGCACAACGCGTACTATTATCCTGACGATTATTAATTCTATTATTTTTCCGTTGTTTCGTTTGAGAGTATTTAGGGCAATTGCGGTTGTTTGGTGGATGGGAACAACCACATATAGCACGAACGCAGTGATCTTCCGGTGCTTTTCGGCAGAGGTCAGAGCCTCTTTGGTGGTCTTCTCTACATTTGACACACCTGGGTACAAGTCGGGAAAAAGCACTAGAATGATAGAATCCCTGGCAGTTGAAGCACTGACTAGGAACTTTCATACCTCTATATCTTTCTAAGTGCACGTCAGTGCCAGCATAGTCAGTGATATTGTGGATTTTAGTTAAATCATCAGTTCTCTGAAATTGGACGTGAAAGAGGGGCATGTGAAATATCTTATTTTTAGGGCCTTTAAACATGGTGGTAGCTTTAACATTTAAATTTCCTTCAAGTAATAAAATCGCTGGATTTGCTTAGGGTTGGTGGAAGACGGTAATTTCCAAATTACTACCTTAAAAGGTTTGTCGTCTAGACGATAAGATTTACTTTCTATTTTATGAGTTTCAAGATATCTGATAAGTGCTCGGTATTCCGTGGAATCGCAAATGGTTAATCTTTGGTATCTACCTTTCATAACCGAATAAAGAGATGGGGCCACACTTTCCCTGATTTCATGTAGGTGTCTGTACCTGTGATGGTGAGATATTATAAAGACTGGGGGAGGTTTTTTGACTTTAGGAACACTCTCAGTGACTTGTGAGGTGACCATATCTCCAGTAATATTAAGGTCAGGGTCCTCGTGACCTTAATATTACTGGAGTCTACATTGTCTTGAAGTTGAATTTTAATTTTAGGTTCTATTACATTATTTCTAGGCTTTCTAATGGTATGCCTAAGTGGCACGGGGAGGAAGGGGATGTCCTCGCCTCTAGTGGCTTTAGAATTATCATTAGAAGTTTCCTTAGAGTGTCTTTTCTGGGCTACGGCTGCTTTATGAGAGGCCGCCATGTTACGCCCCTCTTGGGGGTTAGCAGTCGAAGTGGGAATGGCCTGTGACATCGAAACGTCAGCCTGATTAAAAGGAAGGGGAGTTTTATCTCTCAATGCCTGGTCGAGGTATTATCAGAGTAAGCTCGCTAGCGAATCCATTCAGCTTCTCCTTCAGGAGGTTATCGGTCTCATCCGGTGGCCTTCGACTAAGGAGAGCTCGCCGGAAATCAATGTAGTCTCGATGCTACAATGTAGACGTTCGACCGTGATGAAGCTCAGCGTGGCTCATGCAGGGGAGCATTTCAGGCTTCAGATTCATATTTTCCTGAAGTTTAACAACATCAGGAGGAGCATAAACGGCCCTATAGTCCGTCATTGCAGGAGCGTTCGTATGCACACCTTTACATTTCAGAGACATGGCTGAAAGTTAGGTTAAGTCAAGTCAAGTCCTTTTTTCGAGCGAAGCTGCAAGGGTGATAAAATTCTACAGCATTGCCAACTACAGCTGTACTAGTAACTCTATTCCTAGTAGTAATTTTATTTTTCATTTTGAAGCAACTCAAATATATTAAATTATTTTACATTACCCTTTCATAGTCCCTTTAGAACAGGGGTGTCAAACTCAAATGCTAACTTGGGCCAAACAAACAAGGTTTAAGTATAGGTGGACCGCAAAAAAGATCAATATTCATAGAAACCTATGTTTATTTACCTAATTACAGTATATTCAACATAAATGTACGCATTTTTTTAATAATAGCAAAAAAGAGTATAATTTAGAAAACATTTAGAGAATTCTTCCTATCTTATTATAATTCTGCGTCGGTATTTTATTATATATTTTTGTGTGCCAATATATCGGCCGCGCCGCAAAAATGTTTGTCGCGGGGCGCGAGTTTGACACCCCTGCATTAGAACAACCTTCACAATCACGCCCTCATGTCAAGAAAGAATAAGTGTTGTCAAAAGGAGCATTGTTCTCCTCATGTAATGTCAGTGCGTATAAAGTTATGCCAAGTGAATTTTTGATTTCTATCAGTACATTAATAGATAAGTTTATTTAATCAGCATTATGTTTTTTTACAAGAAAATTGAGATAAATGTCTGGATAAAATTTAGTAAAATCCAATTATACATTGTTTTCAATGATAGTCTTTAGAAGAGGTAAGTTATTTCTAAACTTGAAATTTTTGCAAGCTCCGTAGCATCTCTTCCCTACCTTATCATAAAAAAAAGAGACACACACAGAAAGTACTCTAAAATGGAGATGGCCTCCGATCTACTAACATACATTTTTTCCCATGGTTATACACTGGCATATCAGTGTCTATTCGGAAATCCACCAATCCATGAAATAGTGTATACTACTGCGATAAATAGCGCTCTTGGGTTACGTTAAATGATACATATATGCAAGAATCATTGCACTAGGCCACTTTGACACAAACACATAACATTTATTTTCTATTTACAACGACGAGCATTATTAGGTTTCGCCAACTTTCAATCGGTGGTTCAGCTCGTATCATTACATCAATCTAACTATAGAACATTTTTTCCCAGTTCAAACACTTGAGATGCGCACATAGCGCCCTCTTTATCTCATTTCGCTTCACTCCCCACCTGAACTCAGTAAAGTTCAATTACATACTTGGCATAAAATTTCAAAACTATTCAGAAACAAATTTGAAACAATAAAAACAGTTAGTAATGCAAGTGACAATTTAAAAGCACATAAACACACTTTCACAGAAATAAATCTAACCAAAACATAATATACAAAATGATGTCTAAATTAAAGTAATATAAATGAACAAATAGAGCATTATCTAAATTAATCAACAATGTAAAGATTATTAAAGAAACATGGAAATTTAATGAAATAAAAATTATCAGGCACTAGAATCATTAAGTTCCAAAAGATATATAAGCTGCAGTGGTCTTTTGAACAGTTCTTTGGCTGTTTTAACCACACAGGATCGAACATGTCCATTGCGTCCTAGGAGAATTTCACTTATAATTCCTAAGTTCCATAAAAACTTTGACTTTCCAGTTCCTTCAAGCAAAACAACATCATTCACTTCAGGTCTTTCTGAGTTACCGGAGTAACAAAGTGATGGGCAGTTCTAAGATCCAGAAAATATTGATCTTTCAACTTTAGCCAAATTTGCTTTAACATGTTTGACTGGTACTGCTTTCCTTTAGTCAAAGACACCTTTGAGGAAGTTTTTTGCACAATTCAGGAAAATTCCAGGGGTATTCTATGCCCTTACGTCCAAAATGGAGAAAATGAAATGGAGTAAGAGGCTCAGGTTCGCAAGAATCGTTATAAACATAGGTGAGAAGTCTTTGGTTCAGTACAACCTCTATCTCCGTCAGAACAGTCGAAAGTTCTTCAAATGTTAACAACACTCGTCCAAGGATTTTTTTGAGAGGCTCTTTAATGCTTCTCATTAGACGCTCGTAAAATCCTCCCCACCATGGGGCACGTTCAACTATAAATTTCCAAGTAATTCCCTCTGATGATATGAAATTCTTTAATTCCTCATCTGTGATAATATTGAAGAAATACATCACATCCTTGTTCGCACTCTTGAAGGATTTTGCATTATCAGAGTACGTGCTTGTTTACTATTTATTGCATCAATACTACTTGAGTCATTGATGGTTTTTACTTGTTTCCTACTTAATTCACATGCTCGAGCACTGTCAACAGCTTTCTGTAAAGTCAATTTAGGTTCTCTTAGGAGTCTTTTCTGCAAGCCAACGTCGTTCACACCTAGAACTATTCTATTACGAATTAGTCTGGTTTCTTGCTCGCCAAAGTTTCAAGATGATGCGTGTGTCCTCAATTCTTTAACGTATGCATCAATCGATTGGCCATCTTTCTGTGAGCATGAGAAACATTTGAATCTTTCGAACACTTCGTTGCTCTGGGGCAAACAATAATGATCAAATTTCTTGATCACGTCTTGAAATGTAATCTCCGTCTCTCCAAACTTGAATATATTGTACAGATTCACACCTTCATCACCTATGAAGTTTAACAATATGGCAATTTTGATGTTATCAGGCTTTCCTACTTTTTCGGATGTCAAAAGAAAGTTCTCCAACTTCTGCTTCCACCGCGACCACTTCTCTCTAGTGTTGCCTTCGAAGACCATTTCACCCGGAGGCTTAGAGCTTTCCATATTGGATTACAAGTTTATTCGTAACGAGAGCACCAAATTTCGTTTCTGAGATCACGAAAGTTCCGTTTCTTAGAACCAAAAGTTCGCTTTTTGGAACACAAAAGTTCGTTTTTTGGAACACAAAATTTCGTTTTTTGGAGCACAAAAGTTCGTTTATTGGAACACAACAAGTTCACTTTTCAGGGCACAACAGTTCACAGATAGAATTGTAATCCATTTTCATCAAACTCTTTTTTGACCTGACACCATATTATAATCCCCCATGTGATGGATTATATTCTGTTGAATATAGTTTATAATGTATTCTGACGAAGCATCATTACCAAATACTTTATTGTAAGTTACCAACACATGCTACTACTGCTTATAGCAACTGATCAACAAGTCAACTACAAGACAGATAACAGGTTGCAGTTAGGGATCCGATTAGACACAGTTAAAGTTATTCCACATAATCATTAACTATTTTAAACATTTCTTGCGAAGTTGTTCTTGCAGTTAATGGTTTGCAAAATAATTAATAATACAATTACTATTGATTAATAATATGCAATTAATTTAAAGATGTTTGAAACACAAAACACAAGTTTCAGTAGAACTCGGACACAGTTATAATTCGCAAACACTGTTAAAGACGCAGTTATAATTCGCAGGCGAGAGCCAAATTTTTATGAGGTGGTCATAGATAACACATTCAGGATTATAGATATTGAATTAGGATTTTAAATTTGATTTAAAATTTATTAATCGATTTAATTCATTTCAGAAGTAAATACACTTTTCATATATTCCATAAACGTTTGTAACCGTCTTTCATTTCCTTCTTTTGTAAAACAGCGTATCATTGTATCTGTTTTTGGATACGCCTAAATAATTAAAAAATATTTTATAAATCTCTCATCTTTCATCTTCTACAATGCTAAAAACATTTTTAAAATTGTAGATAGTATAAAGTTGAGGATGTATACATTAATTCTAACTACGATTCAATATTTATGCAGGTGATGTATCTTTCGATTAGCATGTTTTCGGTACGTACATAATTGACTGAAAGTTTTAAATTGAGTCTGTGACTTTTTTGCTTTATAATTACTGCAACACTTAATACCTATGAGTGGTACATATTTCTTTACCGACTTTAAAAGTATTCGTATTTCAATTACTTTAGTATTTAACTTAACGAAAATTTTATTTAAATCTTTCGCTTAGTACAGTTCTCCTTTAAATTAAAGATTTATTAAAAGAACTTCTCTAACACCCAAAAGCGTTGTGGAATTATCAAATGCAATATTTAACTTTCATAAAGGTTGAAATGAGAACGTTTAACGCCAAAACAACTTTTTGTTTAAAAAAAAAAATAAAGAGTCAGATAAGTAAAGTATTGAAGAAAGAGTTTGAGAGCAATATAAGAAGAATTTTACTAGGTGTAAGAAGAGGCGGCCGTGGGCCGTGGCTTTCGATATCAAATAAATATATGTAATTTGTTTAGAAACAATTAAATTGCTTAGAGTGTTATATAAATTAATATACTTTATTTTAATTTCAGTATCTTTCAATACCACGTCATATAAAAAATAATTTGAATCCGATATGGTCAGGATAAACACAAACATTACCACAGCAGGCTTAAAGCTTGCCAAGGGGCGGTACCTAAGTGTCATGTTTTCAAATAATAATTACTTCAGATATTTCGCGAAGTTTAGACAGTGGATATCTCAACCTGAGGCAGATTAACATGAATATGAACCTATTTATGATGACCACGCAAATAATTATTACAAATTCTTTCCCGATATTGAAAATTTTTGCGTCCGTTGACGTTAAAATAATTTTTTTTTACATCTTAATCAAACCAAAAACTTTAAACTCGCCTCAATGAAAAGGTTGTATTTGAGTTAAGATTACGTTTTCGGAACATAACATTAAACGGTTTTTGAGTAAGGGGCAATACTCATTATCGAAAAAAAGTTATTCCTATTTTCTCTAATTGTTGACATTCTTATAAGAAATGTACTTTGGAATTCACCTGAAGAAGCTTTTTATTTAAGAAACTTCTGCATGGCTTGGTAGGATTGGCAGTGCGTTATTTTGCAATACTGATTTAACCTTCTTAGGATATTCGGGTCTTTTTACCCATAACAACTTTATTTCGTTTAGATTTATTACAATTTGTGGAACTTTTTAAAAATATATTGTGTCTTTGTTTTTATACACAAATTCACATAAGTAAATATTGAGTTATGTGAATTTTTTTTTTCAAACGGTAGTTTTTCAATAATAAAAATTGTATCACATAAGTCGTTTGGTCAATTTTGATCCGCGTGGAATTTTCAGAGCATAGTAGCATGAGCATCGCAATTTTTAATATATTATTCAATTATTGCTGTGACAATACATTAATGCTTTCGTTTTCTCCGTTACATATATCTTCAAGGCAACTATGTCTTTGAAAAATTCAAAATGATATCAAAGATTCTTTGATTTTATGACAGGTAGACCCGACCAAGAAGACGGGTAACCGACAAATTTGCAGCCTTAAGAGAACGTTGGGACAAGTGGGTGGAAATTTTGCCTATGTTGTATGAACCTGAAATGTACGTTACTGTGGATGAACAACTGGTAGCTTTCTGAGGAAAGTGCCCCTTCCGCCAGTACATGCCCAGCAAACCAGCCAAGTACGGCATGGAATTTCGGGTACTTTGTGACAACGCTACCAATTATGTCTGGAACACACAGCCGTAGCGCCAGTAAAGAGGCAAGTGCGTAGTCCTCCAGAGTATTCTTCACCATCACAGAAAGATAGCAGATACAGACACAAAGGAATCTCAAATCATTCTGTAAGAATTTTTTAGTGTATTAAACTACTTTAATATAAGTTTTTAGATACAGTATGAAATTAATTTTTATTCTGGAATATCTCTGGCTCTCGGGTATTAAAACAGCTAAAGGTTGGTCCGCAATAACTTAGTCGATCGATATCCGATCAACCTCTTTCAAATGGTACTATCCCTTCTACCAAGAAGACAGTGAAGCAGAAACGAAGTTAATCATTATGTATTTCTCTTTCAACAATTGCTGGTGAACGTTTTCTACATCAATAAAAATTGTAAATTTTGGGATCTTTGACGATACATATCTTCCTGAGACTTTCTGATACTCCACAAAGCAGTTTACATGACGACTTGGATATATGTTATTTATGCACTTCGTAAATTATCTAAACTGAAATGGTTATGGTGAAAATGTGTTTAGGGGAATATCATAACAGAGTTTGTTCAGTCAATGATATGGAGAATCTAAGGTCATGAAGTTCTAATTTACAAATTTATGTAAAGTTTTTCTTTTTTCCCCGTCAACATTTATGTTTTTACCATATCGTGGATACGTTCCTAGCGTATTTAACACTGTATGAGAACTGAAAAGTGACAACTTCACATAAATATTTTTTTTTACCCTTTTAATATTTGCTAATCGTGTTAAGAACTTGATATTTTGCATAAAAGAAACAAACAATTTTCATATTCAATTTCCTTTATAATTTAAAATGAATACTTCTTAACTTTCTGTTGCAATTCCAGATAATTTGCCGTATAATAAACAATTAGGACTTAAGTATCTTTTTTATTTACACACAACGACAATTTAATTTTATCATTCAGAATTTATAGTAAATTCCCTCTATTGTTATGCAAAAGGTGAAAATTTTTCAAATTTCTTTTTGTGTGTGATTATATTCAGAAATTTTCGTTCCACTAACTGAGCCTAGATTACTCGTGAATAAAATGTACAGAGATTGTTTTATACATTTTGAATTAGAATTGCAAATTGGATTTAAAATTTATGAATCCATGAAATTCATGTCAATAAATTTTATTCATGAATATACCCTTTTCATATATTCTATAAACATTTGAAACTGCCTCTCGTTCCATCTTTTTGTAAAATTGTTTATAATTGCATCTGTTTTTGGACACGCCTAAATATTTAAAAAATATTTTATACACCTCCCATCTTTTATCCTCTACAATACTAAAAATATTTCAAAATGCTAGATATTGTAAAGTTGAGGATGCATATATTAATTCTAACTACGATTCATTATTTCTGCAGGTGATGTATCTTTAAATTAGCATGGTTAAAAGCATTCTTATACCGGGCTTAAAAGCATTCTTATTTCTAATACATTAGCATTTAACTTAACAGTCTTTTTACTTAAACATTTCGCTGAGTAAAGTTTTCCTTTAAAATAAAGATTTATTAAACGAACTTCTCTAACACCCAAAACCGTTGGGGAATTTTCTAATGCAATATTTAACTTTCATAAAGGTTAAAATAAGCACGTTTAATGCCAAAATCTACTTTTAGTTATAAAAAAAAAAAAAGAGTCAGATAAGTAAAGTATTGAAGAAAGAGTTTCGGAGAAATAGAAGAATTTTACTAGACGTAAGAAGAGGGACCCGTGGGCCGTTGCGTTCAATATGAAATAAATATATGTAATTTGTTTAGGAACAATTAAATTGTTTAGATTGTTATATACATTAATACACTTTATTTTAATTTCAGTACATTAACCACCTCATAAAAAATATAATTTGAATCCGATATGGTCAGGATAAACGCAAATATTACCATAAAAGGTTTAAATCTTGCCACGGGGCGGTACATAAGCGTCATATTTTCAAATAATAAATACTTGAGATATTTCGCGAAGTCTAGACAGTGGTTTTTTCAACTTGAGTGAGCTTAACATGAATATGAACCTGTTTATGATGACCACGCAAATAATTATTACAAATTCATTCCCGATATTGAAAATTTTTGCGTCTGTTGACATTAAAATAAGTTTTTTTACATCTTAATCAAACCAAAAACTTTAAACCCGCCTGAATGAAAAGGTTGTATTTGGGTTATGATTAGGTTTTCTTAACACAACATTTAACGGTTTTTGAGTAAGGGGGAATACTCATTATCGAAAAAAAGTTCCCCCTATTTTGTCTAATTGTTGACATTCTTATAAGAAATGTACTTTGGAAGAATGAAATGCATTTTCTTATAAGAAATGCACTTGAAGAAGTTTTTATTTAAGAAACTTTTGCGAGGCTTAGTAGGTTTGTCAGTGCTTTATTTTTCAAGACTGTTTTAAACAGATGCACTCACAGTAATTATATTGAACTTTCCGTGTCACTTGAATTTTTTCAATTTTCCATTTTCCATTTAACGAGCATGCAATAAATAAGGACAACATGTTTTGCAAGAAGTTTCTACGAAAAAAAAAATTGACCAGTCAGTGTTACGTAGGGGAAAAAAACGGTAGTAGACAGCATTTCCTATTTCTTCTATAGAATATTGTATGTAATAGGTTGGTTGGAAGTTGGAAGGTACCTGTTTAAGGCGCTACTACGATCGAGTTGAATGAAACTACAAAATTTGTGTATGATTTATTTTGTTCCACGTTTTGTTAAATATTCCATTTTTCCCAATTTTTCATTTTTCTGAGTAATTAAGGGTAGATAATTTATTAATCCTAATAAAACTGGATTAAGATTTAATCTACATCATTATTTTATCGTAACAATATGAGCTGTACATAAAAGATACCCATGAAACACATTATTTGCACACTTTTCCACATTTTCGCAGGTGATGCAGTTTTTTTGTCCGCCACTGTGTGTGTGTATATATATATATATATATATATATATATATATATATATATATATATATATATATATATATATATATATATATATATATATATATACATACAGTGATTTCCGCTTATGAGAATCACGTTTGTTATTACTGTTTTTGATTCTTATAATCGGTTTATTCTTATAGCCGAAATTTAGGTTTTTGGTCAGGCACAGACACATCTATATATACATATATCAGAGAATTTGCCATAAAATACGCTTTAATTTACGTTAATTATCTTTTATTAAAATTATTGTTTATAATTTTAAAAATACAACTTAATTTCTTGACCTATAAGTAGATACACATGATTATAATAAGAAAAAAATCCAATATTTCTTACAACATACCTGCTTAACATTTTAGCATTTCAAATTCAGGAAGGATGCAAGAAAAAGTTTTCTATGGTAGTTTGACGTAATGAAGTTTTCAGGAGTCTATTTATACCTCTTTCATTACCAATAGTCTCAGACGAAGATTCACCTTCTAGCTTACGTTTAACGGTTTGATAACGTGCTGAATCTACTAATGTCACGTTTGCCTAAGTGAGAGTGGACACTTAGCCGAAGATTTATGTGTTTCAGAGTCCAGGAAGCCGCAACCAGGATGTGGGAGGTGGGAAAAAAAGTGTCCCTGTCTGTAATATGTAATGTGATGCATTTTATTCCTTTACCCTTTATTCTAAACGCAAGGATAACATGATATGACAACTTTAAAAAGTGTATCAAGTTAAGAATTTAACTAATTAAATTAATTTTCCAGATTCAGATACCACGGTACAATTTGCACATACTTCAACACGTGCGAAGTAAGATCAGCAAAGTTTTCGACGGTTTTAAATATTTAGGGAAGGCCATATAAAATTTTACAAATCATACTTTTAACAAACAAAGGGATCTAACATAAATATCAAATGCTGTAAGGGTGCCATCACTCTGAATCAATCTTCTTACTTTCAATTTTTGTCCCAAATCGAATCACTTGACACTCAAATCACAGTTCACTTGAATTTAAACTTTTTTTTTTCACTTTTAATTGCCAAAAAATCAGTACATCTTCAAATGATCTATTTAAGATTAAAAAGTTTTATGAATTAAAAGTATAAAAAATTAAAGGAAAAGAATGAAAAATTAGACACATATTATTTTTGTGTTTAGCTTTGATTATGCACGTTTGGAGTAATGCGTGTTTGGTAAGTGAACGTATGGAATATTGTTAATTTGTAGTTATTTGGTGTTATTTAAAGTTAATTTTCTAATAATACTCCTTTTGTTTTCTTTTTTTCATTAATCCTTTTTTACTGGGTTAATTCCCAGTATACGGTTTACCGTTCAAACTCCTATGTGTCTTGCTAGCTTGCGATTATTTACTTTCTGAAATTTGGTAATTTGGTATATTACATATTGTGTTTGTACTTCAGAATGTTTAGTATACTTTATTTTATATTGTTCTTAATTTTATAATTCACGATGTACTTTTAAAAGCATAAAAATTAGCATATCTTAACTACAAAGAATCAGTCTGAACTTTAAGCACAGTTTTGCGATTTATTTACGGTTAATTTTGTTTGTGTACGGTTAATTATGTTTGATTATGCACATTTCGAGTAATGCGTGTTTGGTAAGTGAACGCATGGAATATTGTTATTTTGTAGTTATTTGGTGTTATTTAAAGTTAATTTTCCAATATTACTCCTTTTGTTTTCTTTTTTCATTAATCCTTTTTTGCTGGGTTAATTCCCAGTATACGGATTATGGTTGGAACTCTTTACCGTCAAAACCCCTATGTGTCTTGCTAACTTGCGATTATTTACTTTCTGAAATTTGGTATATTTCATATTGTTTTTGCACTTCAGAATGTTTAGTATACTGTATTTTATATTGTTCTTAATTTTATAATTCGCGATGTACTTTTAAAAGCATAAAAATTAGTATATCTTAACTAAAAAGAATCAGTCTAAACTTTAAACACAGTTTTGCGATTTATAGGCATTTATATTTAATTGTTCTGAATGTTTTGATAAATAAATGCTCTTTTTTAAAAAAGGGAAAGTAGAAAAGATTTGTGAAAATTTCAATATTAATATTTCCATGGTTTATTAGAAATTTATAAAAAATATTATCGAGATAATTTCTCATGAATAAATTTTTATATCTTAAAAGAGGTTTTTGTATTTGTTGTCTATGTATGGTATCATTGGGTGCCATAGGTGTATATTCCTCTTCATTAATTTAAAAGAGCTTAATCTATATAAAGTTTTTGTCATGTACCTAAATTAGGTTTGTATATTCTCTAAGTTAAAATTTTTGTAAATATAATTTAAATATATTTTATTGTAAATATATTTTAATTAAATCAAGAGAAAATGTTGCTATTAAAAGCAATATTTGAGTGCTGAGATGTAGTATGCACAGAATGCTGTCTGATATATGAAATACATAATCTTGGCAATCTGTGCCAGTCTGAAGTATATATTTTTATTAATTAGGTTTTATTCACATATGTATCTTCTTAATCCTTCGGAAAACGATACATGCCAACATCAGATCCTTTTGAAAACCTGAATATGCACCCATAAGCTACACAACTCATTACCATAATGATAATTTAAATCAATAAGCGGTTTCACAAAGATATGTAAATGTTTAACTAGAGCTTTGCTAACATGTGCATGATGCAAAATGCCGAATGTTTGGTGCTTAAGTGTGACGGCAATTCATGACGTTCCCAGCAGAAAGCCTATTGTTCAAGCTCTATTGAGTTGGTTTGAAAGGAGTCCCAAAACTTCATGCAGCATCAATCACACTGGTTCATCAAGAAATTTTTGATGTTAAAACATGTTAGCAATGTATTACATATGCATTATTTTGTACGTCAAATATAGTTGCACATTAATTTTATACAAATTTGTGGTATGACTTTCTTAAGTAGCATTATTTATTTTTTTCGATATCTTTTTCTTAACTGTCATATTTTGAGAACATTATAACTTTTTTAAAAATTTAGATAGAGATATAAAAAATTTTAAATATTATAATTTTCATATTATTGATGTGTATAACATTTCACATGCTTTTTTTATACTGTGTTTAATTTTTCATGCACAGTTCACAAGGTCAAAAGACACTCATATTTTTCCTAATCAGCTTTTAGTGGTCAAATGAAGAAAGGCTGATGCTATCTAAATTCTGAGATGTGTATAACATTTCACATGCTTTAGTTTATATGTTATTTATACTGCGTTTACTCTTTAAATTGATTTTGGTTAATAAAATTGACATTTTTACTTTTCAGCTTTTAGTCGTTTGTTATAAATGTATGTATTTTGTGTTTTGCTTTTCAGGTTTTTTTGCTCCAATGATGAAAGGCTAAATCTAGCTGAATTCTGAGGACTTTAATTATAAATTTATATTTTTTATATTGGGTTTTCTTTTTATTCATGCGTATAACATTTCACATTTTTTTCTATGTTATTTATACTGTGTTTAGTTTTTAAATTGTTTGTAGTTGTCAAAATAATTTTAGAGGAAAGTTCTTGAATGTAGTTCATATCAATTTCATTACCATAAACAGCTGTAACAATTGAACCTGTACATAACATGTTAGATGGAATTTGTATGATATTACATGGTAAATTTGGAATAGCTGAAGTTTTTCCTGCACAAACATCTAGAAGCCATTGGTTGAATTCATTTTGCCCTTCAGAACGCATATTTTGGGAGAGTTTCAAGTGAAGAAAATATTCCCAAAGTGGACTTGATTTATGCAAACGTCAATTATATGAGTTCTTGTCTCTCGCGCAACAACCGGTAATGTTTGGCGAAAGTCTCCTCCCAACAATATAACTTTATTTCCAAATGGATTTTACTTTCCCATTATCTTTCTTAACAGAGCATCTATGCAACGAAAAGCATGGATTGACATCATTGTGGACGCATAAATAATGATAAGGTTTGATTCACGGATAGTAGCTGCCTCATCTGATATCACACGCATTGAAGATATCGAAGTTTCCAATACTGGCACTGGCAATTTGAAGCCACTATGAACTGTCCTTCCTCCTTTTAACAAAACGGCAGCAATGCCAGTTGTGGCATAAGGAAGAACAATTTCAGCACGTCCACGTATAAAGGCCAAAAGAGTATTATATAAATACGTCTTACCTGATCCACCTGGGCCATCCAGGTAGAAACATAGTGGAGTTATTTGCTCATTGTCAATTGCTTCTATGATTTTTTAAAAGCTTCTTTTTGCAGCAAGTTAAAAGATGCAAGTTTTTCAACAGCATCAGAGGCTTCACTGAGATGGTTAAAAACTGAAACTTGATCTTCATAATTGAGTGGACTGGGAGCTGGCAAATTAAATGTTCTTAAACTAACACCATGGCTCTTGAATATTGTTTGAATATTGTGGAAAGCATGTTGTTGCGCAACAAAATCATTGAATCTCCTTCTAAAATCCTCACACAAAGAATCTTTAAAATTTTCCCACAATTCAAGAGGATTTGATGGGTTGCGAAAAAAAAAAGGCAAATAAAGATGAATACTTGCCTGAGCAGTGCAGGCATTTGAAAAACGCAAGCTTCTGATAAACATCTGACCCACTCCTGATCATCTGCTAAAAGTTGCCTTTGACGGGCTGCTTCAAGGAATGTAGGTAAGATGATACCCTCAAAGGTTCGCAAATTCTCAAAGCTTGCTCCTGGAAGTTTGAGCAAAAGTAGACGAAGGCAGTAACGTCGATGTCTTTTGGTGAAACTGAAAATATTCGAGCAAAAATTTTATTTCCCCTCGTTGTCGTATTTTCCAAGCACCTTTCTCGAATACATAATGAAGAGGTATTTCTGCATATAGATATTGCCTTGCATTTACATAAAAAAATTTAACTTAGACCCAGTCGTGAGAGTTGTGTCACAATTTTGATTAAGTGCTGCGTTTTCCATACCTTGTTGAAAATAAACCATTTGTTGAAGTGGCAAATGAATGGCAAGTCTTATTATAGAATGAGATTTATGATGTATTTTGAATTCCAAGAGACGCCACATTGCCTCAGGTGCACTAACATATCTGGCATTCATATGATTTGAAATTTCATCATGGAGAAATTCGTGCCAATTGTTGTTTTCATGAATGACAACATTCGTAGAATCATAACCTTTATATATATACTTGTAAATATATTTGACAGATTTGATACTGGTGCAAGCTTCTGTGTTAATGTGAGAATCGTATTTAAGCAAGAGTGTAGGATTGTATGGCACCACCCAACGATTGTCAACAGGTATTCCATTTATAATTATGCTGTTAACTTCACGGCGTTGGTAGAATGGATAGCCGTCAACATTGACTTCAGTTATAGGCTGGATTGTCTTTGGAAAATTCTTCTTACAGTTACCATTTTCCATGCAAGGTGAATTTGGGTTAAAAGTTCCTCATGGGCCATGTATCATTGTCCTTGAAACAATTTCATGTAATCGAGGATGATGAACCGAAAGTTCTGCCACTATGATTCTATCAATCTGCGAAGCATCATGGAATTTGAATTCCTGTTCAAGGATCAAAAGAATATGACAAAGGGGTAGTCCACGAACTCAATTGTGCAAACATAAGAAACACACTTTCCAAAAAGCTCCCGTTTTGTGATATCATCTAAAAGTGCACATAATTTGATATGAAAAACGTGAGGTACTAAATCTGGTCTGTCAGATGATGTCTGACCATCAGGCAAGTTATTCAAAATTTCAGGCCACTTGGGATTCCATGTAAAAGTACAAAATAATGTCTGGTTTACCAAATTTTGTGACAATTGTCATCGCATCATGATACCTTTCACGCATATTTCGAGGGGAGCCTTGAAAGGAAGATGGCAGTATAACAGCTCTTCCAGCAGGTAAATTTGCATTTGTTGCTCCCTGACAGACATAATCCATAAGTTCAGCATGCTGTTCAGATCGTAATTTTGACTGTTGCTGTCTGACAAAATTTAGATTGTTTGCTTCAACTTGAAGGTATGAGTCATTAACCCACTATTGAGTAAGTGGTCCGCCATACAAAATGGAATTGAATACACCATGCCGAATAGCAGTTTGTGCCACTTTATTCTGAAGCTTTGACACATTGTTTCGAGAACCAGCAATAGATCCAGGATATCGATCAAGCACCAAATTTGGTTGCCAGCAAGCTTCACCTCGTGGATAAAATATTGTATATGTCATGGGATCCATGTTTGCACTCAAAATATTCAAATGAATGAAACTATTAGTGCTGTACTCAGGAGTGCGAGGTTAATTCTGATATCTCTTTCAAATGGCGGTTCTCCGTCCTCTTTTTAGATTACCATGGCTACTTCATTAGCTGTTTGCAAATTGTACCGTCTTTGATCTGAGTGCCTATCTCTACGCAATACCATGTGAACATTTGGCATTGTAAAATTATCAGTCTCTGCTTGTTCCTGACTCTGTCTTTCAATTTCATACATCATTTTATAAGCTTGAGCAAACGGGTTAATTTCCTGCATCATGAGATGTAACTGCCTTAAAATATGCCGTAACCACTTTAAGCGTTCTTGAACAGCCTGAGTTGTGTTTAGAACGTACAATTGAGCAAATTTCCTTTGTTCAAATTCTTGAGGTTGTAAATGGGACGTGAGATGATAGACTTGTCCTTGAAAACGAAAGTAGTAAGTTCCACGACCTGGAACATTTGCTGCTAATTTTGCACCCATTGAAACAAAAGAAATAAAGCTATTGTAAGAGCGTATATTTTCATAAAATATCTGTAATCCGGTGATTTTGGGTTGCTCATAATATCTTTCAAAAATAAAGGAAAATTTTGACGTGCAGGAAGTTGAACTTTTCCTTTATGACAACAGCTTTTAAATTTTCTGTCACTTGATCTTTCAGATGGGAAATGAAGTGCCTGACAATATTGACAGACAGATTCTAACGAACCACAACTGTGACATTCAATATCACCCTCTGTTTCAGAAACAGTCAGTGCTCTCTGTTGGTGTTCGTGGTCTATTTGGTGTGCTGCATTTTCTATTTGATCGGCTCTCATTTGAGATCGTTGATTTTGAAGACGCTTGCGATTTCTTCCCTTATGCGGTCTAATGTTGCTGGTGACTGGCGAGCAAGCCATCTTGATTTTCTGTTTCTAATTAATCGACGTCTACGTTCAAGAGGTGATTCATCATTTTCATCGGGCATTGCTGAAAACTGTACTTAAACAGAAATAAACAACAAAACAAAACTAAACCAAAACTGTTTCAAAAGTGAATGACTCACCACACAGCAGGCATTGCTGAATAGGATACTTAAACAGCAGTAAAAAACAATAAAATAAAACAGAAATAAAACAAAACTAAATAGTTTCAAAAGTAAATGACACACCACACTGCAGGGATTGCTGAAAACGAAACTTAAACAGAAATAAACAACAAAACAAAACTAAACTAAATCAAAAGTAAACCAAAACTGTTTCAAAAGTGAATGACTCATCACACAGCAGGCATTGCTGAAAACGAAACTTAAACAGCAGTAAACAATAATTAGTTTTGATGAATGAGTTTCAAAAGTGAATGTCTCACCACAAAGCAGTATTTATAATAATTTATAATAATTACATAATAATTAGCAAAGTGAAACACAATTTAATTTACATTAAAATTAAACATTAAAAATGTAGTTATTTAAAGGGAATAAGAAAAATCATGGAGTAGAATAAATTCGAAATTCAAGTGAATGACTCAATTGAATAAATGATTCTTTTCAATGGATATTTTAATTTGAAGATATTTCAAATACTAAACGGTTTTGAGCTAGGGCACTGGAAATTTTCATATTTTTTAAAAGGCTTACAAAATATGTAACTTTTGTGGTATTATTTTTCAAGAAAAGTTTCAGAAAATGGCATCGCAATGTTAAGATATTCACGACTTGGTCCGTCCCGGAATGGTTACCTACTCTTTTCTACTATAGGCTTTTATATAAGTAAAGATATATATATATATATATATATATATATATATATATATATATGACAGGGGTGTAGTTTGCCTGTTATAATACCTTTAATGCAGTCATCATCATTTAGCACTGGTGGCGAGTGGAAGGAATAGAATAACATCAATCTAATAATTCGAATCAATTCGCTTTATTTCCTTTCTTGCTAAGCAAAGCTCAAAATCAGCACGTTCAGCTCTCCCCATTTTATACTTAGAGACGCGATGAACACACGTCCGTCCGCATTGAATTCTATCCCGCGTTCTCCCGATTTCGAGGTCAAAACCGCACGTCCACTCTCCTGGCACATGCGCAGAGCCCAATTTAGAATCTTCTCGAAGTTTCTGCCCGCCAAACCTGTACAGTATCTAAAATTGATCTCTCTGCATGGAGCTTCACTTCACCGCGAATCGAAGGTCAATTACTGAAACGGGGAATAACCTAATTTTTCTACCCACACGCGTCCTGGAATATGAAAGCTAGTGGCTTTTTCGCGCCACGAAAATGATTAATCCCTAAGCCCCCTTTAAATTTAACTTAATTATTCTTTTCCCAATTAATTCTGATCAGTTTTAATGCAAGTTTTTAAATTAAGTAAGGTCGAGTGTAGTCAACATTTTATCTTCTGATATGACAACAATGTGTTCTACAATGTGTTCAACAACGTGTCACCGCATTTTATTCCATCTAAAATCCTCTTAATGTTTTCATGGTATATTATTTCAATATCCGTGAACGTATGGTCTTAATGCATCGATCCCAATATAAATTTGATTTCTAATTGATTTCTATGTATAGATATATATACAGTCGAACCTCCATATATCGAACTTCCGCATATCGAAATTTTCTATATATCGAACTCTTAGAGAATCTCCATGTTCATTACATAGAGAAAACTGTTTCTATATATCGAAAAAATCTCTATATATCGAAATTTTTTCAAGACAAATTGGGAGATTTTATTCCACTTTAGAATAAAATCTCCCAATTTTTGTCATTTGAAACAATACGTCGTGGACTTCAATTCGCGGAAAATGTGCCTGATGAAGTTTTTAGTGGACTGAATAAATACGAACATTTCTTTGAACTTTCCGAAAAACTAGCTGTTCAGCAAGATATTCGTAGTTTTTTTTTAAAGATATGTAGTACTCAATAAATGTTTCATATTAATTCATTTTTTAGTTATTAACTTTCATTTAATGGGATTCGCATATAAATTAGAAATGGAGTTTCGTATACGAAAATTAGCTTTAATTTTTTTTAGGAGAATTATGATAAAACTAAGCTCAATTCCATATATCGAAATTTCTATACATCGAATTTTTTTCTTACAAATTGCTACTTCGATATATGGAGGTTCGACTGTATATATATATTGTTACGAATATTAAACTATTGTATTTCGTTTCGTTAAAATGGCTTCTTAAGAACAGCTCCTATAGCTATGTATTTAACATGGGAGTCTATGTGAATCTCGCCAAATGTTTGAGTAATCACCAAATTGGCGATGGATTTTGTGGCTTATTTTTGTCGCCAGATTTGACGATATTTCGCTAAATTGCAGACCAATCCTTTCTAGAAGCTTCTAGAAATATCCTTTCTAGAAGCTTCTAGCTGTGACTGACATATAAAGGGCGCTTTGGAAATCTATAAATATACCTCACATTGGCATTGGAACTCAGTTTAATTTCCTAACTCACTTACAACACATTTTCAAATAAGAATTGAATGTGTTGTAACTGCGTTAATTGGCGTGTATTGTATTGAAAATTCTGGCATCCTGACTTGTGTTTTTAGAATTTTCTGCGGTATAGAAGACATATGTTACGTCTTTTATGTTTGAATTTGTGTATGAGCCTGAAGAATTTAGAAAATTATAAATTTATTTTGTGTGAACTTTCTGAAGAAATTCTTATTCAGTCCTATCGAACCCAAGAAAAAGGAACATTTTGGCAACAGATGTGGGAATTGAATGCCTATTACCAGATCGATGGCTGATCACACTGTTACTGATCAAGCTTTAGAAGATAAATTCCAACAGATTATTGCTGCGATGATGGCCACGCAGAACAACATATCTGCGGGTCAAGAAGAGATAAAGAAAGAAATATCGGCTGGTCAGGAAAAATTTAAGTGTGATATTATATTTACCGTGAACCAAAGAGTGACAGAAATAGAAGACAAATTTGAAGGAAAATTTGTTAAAGTTGACAACAAATCTGAAAATTTAGAGGAAAAATTTGGCGACAAATTTGAAACTACGGAGGGAAAATTTGCTGATATAAACGAAAAATTTGGTGATATAAATGAAAATTTAGAAGGAAAATTTACCGACTTTTCCAGATAAGAACAGATTTTTAAACAGAAAATGTCAAATATTTATGTCACTGAAGATTCTAACTGTATATCTGTCATCTCCCGGCCACCCATTAAGCTGTCAACGTACGGTGGAAAATCTTCTTGGCATATTTGCAAAACCCGATTCTCGAATGCTGCGGACGCCAACGGATGGGAATCTGTTACAATAGCTTGTCAATTGGCTGCATCTCTGCGATCTGAAGCGGCGGATATTTTGCCGACGATCCCAAAAAAGCAACGATTAGACTTTGATACACTTTCAAGTGCTTTGGAGTTACGCTTTGGCGAGAAGTGTTTGAAGGCCTATAGCCGGCTCCAGATCAAATATCGCCAACCGCAGCCAAATGAATCGCTACAAGAAATTGCATCAGAGGTCGAAAGGGACGAAAATCGATAGATGTGATGTACATATAAAGAAAAACAAATGATTACAATTTAAGAAAAATTTAATTAGGGTTTAAGATATACTTTTCAGGTTCACGAGCTTGAAAACATGGTTTAAGCCTGAAAATAAATTTATGTGTTTAGCTGCATATTATTATTTCTGTTTTAGAAGCGATATGAAATTATTCTACAAATATTTTTTTGTTTTAAATGCTGTGTTTGCTGCACAGGAGTTATGATAAAAAATAGATGTCCTGCTTCGGTATTCAGTATGGATTGAATAAACTATATATTTTTGTGTTACTTTCTGATGGTGCTGAATGGGAGAGGGGAGTGTTTAGAGGGCTATAAATCTCAGAGCTTTGGTTGTAGATTTAAGGGGACTCATTACCCTCAAATCTTTAAAACATTCGATTTTTTGAAAAATATATATGTTAAAGCCTGATCATTTCTGAACAAAATAAAGTAAACAACATGAAAATATTCCACTTAGTTCCGGAGATATTGATATTCTAAATATTTAATTACTGATCAAGTTATGGTAAGAAAAATTTTAAACTCATTTTTCTCAAAATGTAATTTTGCATCATTCCGCAGCTGATATCTAAAAAACTATGAAACATAATTCCTTGGAATTTTTATCATTGCATAATCCTGTTATTTTATTGCGTCTGAAGTAGAATTATTGCAATCACTGCACATTTTGTTATTTTTCAGGGGTAAATTAATTGAAAAATTTAAGGGAATTTTAAGGATATTTTGAGCAGTTTTAAAAAATTAAAAATACATTTTAATGTTGAATGTTTTATGTTCAATTGTATTTTGAATTATTTATTTTATATATAAAACAGGAATTATACATTTAAGTGAAAAATTAATTTCATAGTTCTGCGCGCAATCCCGTATACAATAAAAATACTTAAAAAACAAGGTATATCTAAAGTATTTAAAAAAAAATATTTAAAATTATTTTTAGACTTGAAAATTTGTTTATTAAAATAAATTTATCAATTTATCATATACATAAGATTTGGAAAAATTGGGAGTAAATTGAAATAGATACAAAGAGTCAAAAAGTATGAAAATATGCCTTATTTCATCGACTTAAGGGTCGTGAGTTCTCTTAAAGGAAACTATATTGTTTTTCTCGATCTCCGTATGGTTTCTAGTGAACTGCTTTCTCTGGTGATACCAATTCTCGTAATATATTGATTTAGTGTAATGTTGCCGAATGCATGTTAACTGAAACTCATATGTACTGAGTACAGAGTTTGGAAACATACCAATATGTAGATAGGGATATTATATATCTCTTTATTCCGTTGAAAAGAAATGAATGAACGGACTACACTTTATAAATCATAGAAAAATTAAAATGACTAAAATACCTAGCTTTCATTTTTTATCAGTTTAATAAGAATACAACAGAAGAATATCACAGTAGTCAAAGCATTTATTTATTCGAAAAATGCAGATAGTAGGAACATATTGAATGAAGATGATAAAACTGATACGGAAAGAAATCGGTAACATATTTTTGTGCAATATATACTTAGTTCTTTGTTCAACCTTTTAATGTTTTACCCTTCGAAACCCATCACTTTTTTCGAGCAAGGTCAAGGTCAAGGTCAAGGTAGTTTTAGTTTACAGATTACCTAGTACGCGCGAAGCGCATACTTTAAGCTCCGAACGGATATAGAATTAAATAAAACATGTAGTGAATTTGCGAATTAAGATTTGCGAAGCGGCCACATAATTTGGAAGAAATCGCTCGGTTGAAAGCTTTGATCGGAATCCCGTTCTGCCTTAAAGACCGGAGTGGAAAAATCTGTTACCTCCTATTGAGATTAAACTAAGAAACGGACGCACTTACATAGTTTAAGTGCGTATTACCTTGACGATAACTCAGGGAAGACAGAATTTCGACTAGATTCGATTTCTGATATCCGAGGTGGGAATAACTACCTGGCGCCATATAAGGGCGGGGAAAGGAAGATCAAACTACCCCCAAAAGGGGAAGAAAGTCGTGTTTGCCAAGGAGAAGAACACAAGGAGAAGAAAATTACGTTAATCGCTAGTACGCGATTAAAATATGAAAATAACTGTAAAAACTAAGGTATGAATTAAGAATGGTTAACCAACGCGCCCCCAATTGCACGGGACAGGTGAAATGTAAGTTAAAATAAGCGAGGAGGAGTGCGGGAAGGCGTGGCCTAGCGGCAAGAATTTAGGAGTCCTTCCCTAATGATATTCCGAGTTTTCCTCCTACGGTTTTTAGACGGAGGAAGAGATCTGGATTGTTTAATAAGGCTTTGGGCCATTTGGCCGAGCTTGCAACGCCAGAATCGTAACCTGGGAAATTATGTAGAATATGATTAGGGATGGCCGATATATTCTTGTGAAATTTATAAGCCAACCTTTTAATGGCTGGAAGAACAGGACGAATACGAAGTTCCTTATGAATTCGGTCGTTTCTCATGTAATAAGGAGCATTTGGGATAGAATACTTTAAGACATTATTTTGAAGTCTCCGTAGATGGTGGATAGACATGGTTCCCGTACACATCAGCTGATAGACATCAGCGAATCCGTACGTCATGATGGGAACGACGAAACTCTTGAATGAACTCCTGTCTTCAACATGACAATGTCATGTTGATAGACAGGAGGCTTTTATTATTGAGAAGGGGTTTAAGGGATGCAATTGCAGCCTTCGTTTTATGAACCGTGTGGTCGGTATGAATGATCCAGTTTAATTTGGAATCTAGGATAACACCTAGGTACATATAAGAGGATTCCCAGGGAATGGGTTGCTCGTTAAGTTTAAAATTAATGTTTAGGATGGTGGGTTTCTTTCTAGAAAAAAGAACGGTGGCAGATTTGGAAGGATTAACTTTGATACGCCATAAAGGGAGCCATTGTTCGTAGAACTTGAGGTAGTTTTGGACAGCACAAAACACACGCTTTGCCTGTCTATGATGGGAGATGATGCCGTGTCGTCTGCATAAAGGGCTAAGTTAATGTCGGCAGAAGTAGGGAGATCGCTAACATATAAGGAGAGAATCTTCGGAGAAAGCAAGCTTCCCCGAGGGACTCCTGGCAAGATAGTCCAAGGGGAAGACATGTTAGTCTTAACTCGAACCGAGAAAGTTCGATCCGAGAGATAGGTGTAAACGATTTTAATAAGATGAGGAGGAAGGTTAAGGTTGATTAATTTGTAGATCAGACCCTCATGCCAAATTCTGTCGAATGTTTTCGAAATATCCACGAGAATGGTAATAGAAAGGTGTTTTTTAGAAGCAGCTTCGTGAAGAAGCTAAACTACTCTGAGTAACTGATACTGGGTGGAATGGCGGCTGCGGAATCCGAACAAGTCATGGCGGATGATGTCATGCGCAGAAAGGAAGTCGAGAAGTCGGTTAGTCAGAACAAATTAGTAGATTTTCGAAAGTCCCGACAGCAGGCTGATAGGTCTGTAGTTAGAAGGCTTATTTCAGATCGAGTTCCGGTTTGAGAATTGGACCCACAATGGCGGATTTCCAACTCGCAGGAAAGTGATTAAGTTTAAGAAGGTAGTTAATGAGGAAACAGATAAAGAAGATAATGTTAAGTAGAAGATTTTTAAACATGAGAGAAGAAATATGGTCTGCTCCCGGGGATTTATTATTTTTAAGTTTATTGATATAGGAAAAAATTTCAGAGGGTAGGCCTAAGAGAATTTTGAGTAGGAGTGAGCATGAATTGTTCCACTCGAGGAATTCCGATATTAGAAGTAAAGTCGATAATGTCATGATTAGGTTGTAACAGAAGGCTGAGACTATCAGAAATAATTTCGGCTTTTGTTCATTATTAACGACCATCGTGTTGGGTCCTTTAAGGGACGGAATATGCCCTTGAGTACGGTTAATACGTGCAGTGGCTCGACAAATGCTATTATTTGAGTGGTGAGGGATTCGGCGAAATTATTCCAGCATGTGTTAGTACAAATCCTGATATCTTTCCGAGTAAGTGCCTGTAACCTGTTTAAATAAGTTTTGACATCATGATCGCGGGAAGCCTGCCAGCATTTCCTAACGTAGTTTCTCTCTCTGATCAAATTCCTGATGTTCTCAGCCTGTAATAGTCGACCGTCGTGGTGTACGGTTTTGATGTTTGTGCATGAGTAGTGAAGAGAAGATCGCTGAGTTGACGCACGGTGTTATCTGCTTCAATATTGGTCCTCATCGGCCAATCGGGAAAGGCGTTAGAAGCGAGGATATGCTTGAAATCCCCACAGTTGGTTTTGAGCCGAGTATTACGGTCTTGAGAATACATAGCTATTTCAAATTTGAGAGCGACAGGTAGACGATCAGAAGAGAGATCCTGAATAATATTTCTTTTATGGGGATAGGGGAAATTGCGGGTGATCGCAAATCAGTAACGGATGGGATAGGTCCAACATAACAAGTGGGTTCATTGGGAGCTAAAACTTGAGCAAAATTAGCTTCAATCCATTTTCTGAGATTAGTGCCACGGAGATTGTATTTTCTGCATCCCCATGAATAATGATGAGAGTTAAGATCACCCGCTAAAATGAAGTTAGAACAAATAATAGTGAGAGAGTTTAAGTCATTTGCCAGCAGGCGGACAGGGCCCTTTCGCCGAACGTAGATGGAGATAAAACGTAGATTAGGGATATCGGGGAACTTAAACTCTATAATTGTGGTTTCGCTATCCGTGAGAGTAGGGGAAGGGATGGTGGCGGGATCAAGCGTGAGCTTGGTGTAGATGGCAGTGCAGCCGGCAGCGTTACGATATGAACTATTTGGCCTGTCCTTATGATAAAGAACATAACTTACGATCTGCGGAGGTTTTCCCTGGGAGGAGTGAGTCTCATTGACTAAAAAAAAGACAATTTGCCGGACTTGTGCAATTCTCGAACGGAGTCCGTTGGCGTTCCAAAAGCCAACGGTGAGAGTTCAAGTTAAGAGCCACGAACGCAAAAAAACCAGAGAAAAGGTGGGTAGTTAGCCCTGACAAGACGAGAGCTTGACTAAGCTCTCGTAGAAACAGAAAAGTCTGTCCATCGGGCGCGTAGCGCTCCTGATGGCAGGTAAGGCTTTCTTAAACGCCGCTAAGATAAGCTTTTTATCATAGTTACTTCTAGGTTGAGTAAGTACGTTTAGAAGTGAGTATCAGAATTTCCCTCGACACTGAGGACTGACGTTTTAATAATGGCAGGTTGGGGAAGCTCCTTATTACCAGAAACGGCGGAAGCGAAAGAAGTAGTTGGGTTAACCATTCTGCTAGAAAAGGGAATGTTGTTAGTGTGGGCACCACGCGTACTATTACCCTGACGATTATTGGTTCTATTATTTTTCCGTTCTTTCGTTTGAGGGTATTAAGGGCATTTGCGGTAGTTAGCTGGGTGGGACCACCAGAACTAGCACAAACGCTGGGATCTTCTGGTGCCTTTCGGCAGAGGTCAGAGCCTCTTTGGTGGCCTTCTCCACACTTGACACACCTGGGTGCAAGTCGGCAAAAAGCAATAGAATGATAGAATCCCTGGCAGTTGAAGCACTGACTAGGAACTTTCATACCTCTATATCTTTCTAAGTTCACCTCAGTGCTAGCATAGTCAGTGATATTGTAGATTTTAGTTAAATCGTCAGTTCTCTGAACTTGGTCGGGAAAGAGAGGCATGGGAAATCTGTTATTTTTAGGGCCTTTAAACATGGTGGTCGCTTTAACATTACATATCCTTCAAGTAATAAAATCGCTGGATTTGCTTAGGGTTGGTGGAAGACGGTAATTCCCAAATTACTACCTTAAAAGGTTTGTCCTCGTCTAGACGATAAAATTTACTCTCTATTTTATGAGTTTCAAGATATCTGATAAGTGCACGGTATTCCGTGGAATCGCAAATGGTTAATCTTAGGTATCTACCTTTCATAACCGAATAAAGCGATGGGACCACACTTTCTCTGATTTCATGTAGGTGTCTGTACCCGTGTTGGTCAGGTACTATAAAGACTGGGGGAGGTTTTTTGACTTTAGGAGCACTCTCAGTGACTTCTGAGGTGACCATATCTCCAGTAATATTAAGGTCAGGGTCCTCGTGACCTTAATATTACTGGAGATATATCGGTCAGGGTCCGTTGGGACATTGTCTTGAATTTTTATTTTAGGTTCTATTACATTATTTCTAGGCTTCCTAATGGTATGCCAAAGTGGCACGGGGAGGAAAGGGATGTCCTCGCCTCTAGCGGCTTTAGAATTATCATTAGAAGTTTCCTTAGAGTGTGTTTTCTGGGCTATGGCTGCTTTATGAGCGGCCGCCATGTTAGGCCTTTCTAGGGGGTTAGCAGTCGAAGTGGGAATGGCCTGGGATATCGAAGCGTCAGCCTGATTCAAAGGAAGGAGAGTTTTATCTCTCAATGCCTGGTCGAGGTATAATCAGAGTAAACTCGCCAGCGAATCCATTCAGCTTCTCCTTCAGGAGGTTATCGGTCTCATTCGGTGGCCTTCGAGTAAGCAGAGCTCGCCGGAAATCGATGTAGTCTCGATGCCACAATGTAGACGTTCGATCGTGATGAAGCTCAGCGTGGCTCATGCAGGGGATTATTTCAGGCTTCAGATTCATAATTTCCTGAAGTTTAACAACATCAGGAGGAGCATAAAAGACCCTATAGTCCGTCATCGCAGGAGCGCTCGAATGCACACCTTCACCTTTCAGCTACAAGGCTGAAAGTTAGTAACGTTAAGTCACGTTATGTCCTTTTTCGAGCGAAGGTGCAAGGGTAATAAATTTCTACAACATTGCCAACTACTACTATATTAGTAGCTCTATTGCTAGTAGTAATTTTATTTTATATTTTGAAGCAACTGAAATATGTTAAATTATTTTACATTACCCTTTTATAGTCCATTCAGAACAATCATCACAATCACTCCCTCATGTCAAGAAAGAATAAGTGTTAACAAAAGGAGCATTGTTCTCATCATGTAATGTCAGTGCGTATAATGTTATGCCAAGTGTATTTTTGATTTCTCCCAGTACATTAATAGATAAGTTTATTTAATCAGCATTATGTTTTTACAAGAAAAGTGAGATAAATGTCTGGATAAAATTTAGTAAAATCCTATTATACATTGATTTCAATGATAGTCTTTAGAAGAGGTAAGTTATTTCTAAATTTTAAAAACCTCCGTATCATCTCTCCACTACCTTATCATAAAAAAAGCAACACACACTGAAAGTGCTCTAAAATAGAGATGGCCTCCGATCTACTAACATACATTTTTCCCCCATTCCTTGATTGAAGAATCAATTACGGAACTTAATTCATCAATAACTTTTTCTTCGTCTGCTTTCTCATGTACATCTAAATCTTTGATATTTTTTTTCAAGTTTGGGAAATATTTGTAGTTTTTTGTAATAAAATCGGTCCTGAAAACATGCAGTTTAGCGTCAAAAGCGCGAATGAGATCCATCATGACGATAATTTTTTTTTTTTTTTTTTTTTTTTTTTTGTGCCTTGAAGGTTTATGTTCAATTCATTGAAATGTTGGCATATGTCTATAAAAAACATCAATTTTGAAAGCCACATAACATCCATTAATTTAAATGCAAACCGTTTGATCGGTGGCGTGCCCAAAATATTGTGTTGCGTGCCATTGGTTCGCCACTCCTGAAATAGTGTCATGAAGCTACAGAAGGAGCGTAAGCTTCAATTGGGAATTCCTCGAAAAATGGACCGATTATGGTCGCTCACCGGCAGATGGCGCGACATGTTCTACTGGTTCGCATTTTTCATTGAGTTATATGGACACGTGTTTTAGAAAATTGATTTACAAATTTTTTAATTTATTCTGTGCACAGATATGCCAACATATTTTTCACCTGGTTGTTCCAGTGGCCAGATTTCATTATAAATTATGATGCTGGTTATGTTGTTAGGAGGATCAGTAGATTTTCTAAATGTGACCAATGCATTCAAAACTTACCATTATAAACAGCAATACTGATCAAAGTAAATTAATTAAAAATAAATAATAATAAATAAATAATAAAAAAATAATTAATAAATAAATAATAAATTTATTTTTTAAGTGATAAAAGAAATTTATACTGGTCCTCTTATGCCAGAAATAGGTTGCAATGAGCAACATAACATTAATTTAATTCAAAATGTTGTCAACTTTTTTCTAATTCCGCGCATGCATTTTAAATGCAAACAAGAAAATAAAAATTCTCAACTCTGTGCTAAAGTTAAAAAATTAAGAAAACAGTCAAAATTATAAATGACATTTATTATTAAATTTAAGATTTTATTTTATATTACTTTTGAATTGAATATCAATAAATAATGTTATAAATATCTGTAAAACCTGTCATGTATAATTTTTTGTTCAAATTTATCTATAGTAAATTGTATATCAAGCATTAATTTTTTATTTTATGATAATGTATTAATAGTGTATGTTGTTAGTTTCAATTCCTTATAATTATGAAATATTCTTATATTCAACATATTTTGTGGTTATGGCAAATTAAGATACACGTCTGAGCTAAAGCCATCATTATTTTTTAAATTGTTCACAGAAATAAAATATTTCCACTATGAAAACTTCATAAAACTGGTGAATATGCTGAAACCTTAATATAGAATTTAATTAAAGTTAAGTTAGTTTTGATAAGTAAATAAGTTTTCATTGTATGATAAAAAATGCTGTCACTATAAATGCTTATGCAAAATCTGTTGTGTATAATTAAAAAAAAAAATTAATATTATCCGATCTTTTTACTGTGAGTACAATAAAACCCATACTTTGTGTAACTAGCTCGCTCTAGAAAATAATGGCTCATTATTTACTCATTTCCTTTAAGGGGAGTGGTCACTTTTACGTACCTTTAAAAGTATCATTTTTAGACTTATGTTCGATTGTATGTACTACTCATGATTTTTGCTTCATTTACATGAAATTTTTTGAGTAACTGTCTATAATACCGTTTATTATTGATGCAATTTTTCAAGGTAATTAATAAAAATGACTTTTTATGAATAAAAAGTGAATTTTTTTTTTAAAATCGAGCATTTTGCAGTCAACTAATGTGCGCATTCTGACAAAATAAATTATTAAGGTACATTATTAATTTTTTACTATATGTGATTACAATACTTCAGGCAACAATATCCAGCAACATTATTCTAAAATATATTAAACCATTTTAGTACGTGCTATTTTTAATTAGAAATTTCAAAAATGACTGAGAAAAAGCTTATAAAAAAATTCTTTAAAAAAATTAAAATATATTAAGGTTAAAAAATTTTGGTGGATTTTGTTGTAATCACATATAGTAAGCAATTATTAATGTACCTTAATAATTTATTTTGATAGAATGCGCACAGTAGTTGACTGCAAAATCCTCGATTTAAAAAAATATTCACTTATTAAGCATAAAAAATAATTTCATTTTTTTATTAATTACCTTGAAATATTGCATATATAATAAACAGTATTATAGGCAGTTACTCAAAAAATTTCATGTAAATCAAGCAAAAATCATGAGTAGTACATACAATCCAGCATAGGTCTAAAAATTTTACTTTTAAAGGTACGTAAAAGTGACCACTCCCCTTTTAAGGAGGTAGATCACCTTAAACCCTTCAAAAAACTCAATTTTTTATTATGATTTAATTTTGAAGAATGGAATATAAGGAATCTTATGAAAAAAATTGAAGTCGATACGACAATTAGAACCGATTTTATGGCCAAATGTTTAAAGCTAATAGTAAAGTAATTTATAGAAAATTTAAACTTAAAATTTTTTTTTCTAAAAACTGTTATTTTGAAAGTTGTCGCACTATTTCTTCAAAACTAATCATCACAAATTGCTAAAAATTTTTGTATACATGTATATATTGCATGTTTCACAATTTCTACCTCAATTTAGATATTTTTTCGCTGACAATTTTTTTTTAAATTTATATTTTTTTGTACATTACAATACTTTTGACTGAAAAAATATTTTTATGTGAAATATGGTAACTCTTTTAGGTGTAGATTAAATTATAACCTATGGATAATATATATACAAATAATTTAATATATATCTCTTATAGTTTTTTAAAAAATCTGCACATTGCATTGATCTAAGATTTACTATTCATAAAACATTTTTTTCTTAAAATAATTTCTAATAATCTCCCAACAATTGTGTTCGTTTTGTTTTCTAATAGATAAAACTTTGTAAAATTTACTTTAAATTAATTTCAAATTATCTGTTTAACAACACATTAAGCTTGGTAGTAAAATCAGTGTATTTTTGATCTCCTCCTTAAGAA
>OU015499.1:119629007-119671507 GCA_907164885.2 Dolomedes plantarius | reverse complement strand
TATCAGATATTCAATGAATGTATACACAATGAGGAATTTGCACGTTTTTTTATTTTACATTTATGATATAGAAAATAGAAAAATATGATCGAAAGCATCTTTTTTTTTTAGTTTTAGAACTCTAAAAGTTAACATAATTTGTTTTTAAACGCGCACTATTTACTTCGTCTCAAAAACGCTACTTTTCCTACGCGGATACATGTGACGTCACAATGCACTATGGCGAATTTGTTTACTTCGGTGTTTGGATTGTGTTGCGTAGTTTGAGTTTGATATCTAGTGTTTTTTCTTTATTTTTAAGATGTCAAAGTGTGTTACAGAAAATTTTAAATATTGTATAGTACCTTGCTGCACAAGCACAACGGTAAATACACCAGGAAAGCTTTTTTTTAGTGTTCCAACAGATAATGTCAAAAGGAAATCATGGACAGTTGCAATAAAACGCGACGAAAAAAAAAATCCTCATTCAATAATTTTTTAATTTAGCTATAATTGTCAGTTTTAATGTGATACAGATGATTTGCCAAATCATTGCAGCAAATATGAATTTAAAATACAAGTTTTGACATTTTCCACTTAAATAAATATTTAAATATATTTGTAAACACGAGTTTTGTTATGAGTTATATTCTCCACATGGTGAATTCCACCTCACATGAAACCATTACAAAAGAAAATCATTTAAAACAAATTATTAAGTGTTATATATCATTGGAAAGCTTATGACCTCTAGAACTAAAACGTACTATTGCTTTTTCCTTACATTAAGTTTGTTTTGTAGGGGATGTAATGGGAAAATATCTATTTGTAAGTTTTTTTAGCAAGTAAAATTATCATTTTTATACCTTATTACTTACGTAAATTATGCCACTGAATTTAATTGGAGTAAATTTAATATTAATGTAAAAACTATAAAAGTAAAATAAATGCATGTTTGTGACTGTTTTGAATATAAATAGCCTAGTTAAGGGTACAGTTGCAGCATCATGTATTATATGTAACATCTGTTACAAATAGTTTTTATATTTTTTATTACAGAAAAAAAATGACTGATTTTTTATGTCAAGGTTCTGATAAATTACAGGCATGTCTTGTGATGTTATTTTTTAAATTTTTGAACAAATTGACATAATAGATTCACAGATTTTTTTTATCTTATGATGCTATAGTATAAATGATGTTCCATTTTATGTAGCATCCGTTACATTAAAGATTTTTTTTTTCAGCTTAAATACACCAGAAATAAATTTTGAAACCTGTCAAGTTTATCTTTAGTTTTTATCAGGAATTGGTTTTATCAGGAAAAAATAATACTCTCCTATTTTGAAGCATTAATATGCATCTCATAATCTTTTTATTATTTATTTTGTGTGTGAATGTTTCGTCCGTTACAATGGAATTCACCAGATGCTGGGTTGGGGGTAGGTGATGAAATTTTAAAATAAATACAATTTGTGTGCAAAATGTGACAAAAGCATAAAATATATTAATTATTTTGTAAGTTAAATATATTAATGTTGCATAAAATATATTAATGTTGCAGAGCTAATTAATTCTACAAAATTAAACATTTACTATGAATGAATAATAATAGAAGCTGTTTATTAAACTTTTAGAGTACGATATTAATTTAATAATATGCATAAACAATGTGTAACTTTAAAGTTTGTGTAAAGTACAACGCACGTCAGCGTTCTACAATCTACATTACATAACTAGAATAATAAATGCAAACAAATATATACATCCCTCTGAACTTTAAATCCTCGTATTTCTGCTCCCATAAAACTTGGATTATTTCCCAAAAAGGAAAACACTGCAAATGAATCCATTTTAGGCAGGTTGTCAGATTGCCCTTTTGCAAAACCGGGTAATAACGCCATGGTAAACAAAACAAAAATAAAACTAAGAATAAAGACGACGATAGAATATAATTTTAAAAAAAGGGGGAATAAACAATAGCCACAAACTAAAATTAGAAAAATTAAACCAAATTAGAAAAAAAATATGATTTTAAAATGTTAGTTTAAGAGGAGGAACCGTAGAATCTCGCGCTAGACAAATGTAAACATTGAAGCATGGTGCATAGTGACGTCAGAACCAATCACGTAGCGTTTTGAGGTCACATGATTTTTCAACACTTTTCGCTTATTTTAAATTTAAAATTCTTATTATTTAGATCTATATATACGTTTTAATTGATGTTTTCGAACAATTTGATAACCAATCTGTTAATAAAAAATAGAAATGAGCATTTTCCCCACATGTGCAAATTTCTCATTGTTACTGAGGGTGATGCACCTGATCTGAAGCATTTATTTAAAATTGCATTCCATGAACTGAAGGAAAAACTTCCTACATTTCTAAAGTTACTTGTTTTCGTTATTTCAATGCCAGTCTCTGAAGCTGTATGTGAGACTTGGGGGTCTGTAATTGATGTCGTTGGTAAACATAGGCTGAGATCGAAAGATGGGACGGATGAAGAAGTGGGCACTAATGATAAGAGGGTTTTTATTCAACTGAATGGGCCCCCATCTGGTTATAAAGGTGCCAAAAGATTTTTAAAAGCAGCTTTATTGTCCATGTATGGTTCTGCTTATCCTTCTCATTTTAGAAACCCTTCAAGAAGTGAGATGATGAAACGCTTTGTAACTTCAAAAGTTGTAAGCAAAATTAATGAGAATGCATAATGCTGACCATGTCTTAAATAAAATGATAAAAAATAGCTGGTTTAATGTATTATTTATTTGATAAAATTACACACAAAATTTGCAGACAGATTATGAAATTTTAAAAGCTTGTCGCAGACAGCTACAAAACTTTCTGCCACTGGGTATATATATATATATATATATATATATATATATATATATATATATATATATATATATATGTATATATATATATATGTATATATATATATATATATATATATATGTATATATATGTATATATATGTACATATATATATATATGTACACATATATATGTACACATATATATATGTACACATATATATATGTACACACACACACATATATATATATATACACACTGCTGGCCACCCAAATTGCAACACCAAGAAAGACAAGAGATATCACAACAAAATTTATTTTCTAGATAACATGTTGACCAAGTATCAAATGATTAAATTTATAGACTTCTGTGAAGTGTGGTTCCTGCCAAAATCAGTAGCCAAAGTAGCCGCCATTGTTGGAGATCACCGCTGCCACACGCCTCGGCATTGATTCAAAGAGACTTTGGATGAGTTCTTGGGGTACAGCAGACCAAGCAGCTTCCACACGTTGCCAAAGTTGATCTGCTGTGGCACCTGGGGATGGAATCTGGGTCAATCGTAGAGCAACCATGGACCACATGTTTTCTATCGGCGAAAGATCCGGAGAGCGAGGCGGCCAGGGAAGCAATTCAATCTGGCGATTGACGAAGAACCGTTGGACAATGCGTGCCACGTGTGGTCGCGCATTATCCTGTTGAAATATGGCCGTGGGCAAGCCCTGAAGGTAAGGAAGGACAACTGGCTCCAACACCTCGGAGATGTAGCGCTGGCTGTTTAAAGTACCGGCAATGCGTACTAGAGGTGTGCGAGAGTGATATCCAATACCGCCCCATACCATAATACCCGGTGCAGGACCAGTGTGGCGGTGCATAACGCAGATGTTCAGCATCCTCTCTTCACGGTGTCTCCAGACTCGAATGCGACCATCGTGGTGTTGCAGACAGAAGCGTGACTCGTCAGTAAAGACAATTTTATTCCATTCTGCCGTCCACATCCTTCTGTCATCGCACCATTGGCGGCGGAGACGTCTGTGGTTCTGCGTCAAGGGTAGACAAAGCAATGGACATCTTGTGGACAGACCACTCTGCTGTAAACGGCGGCGAATGGTACGCGCAGACACTGGATGATGCGTTACAGACTGCATGTGCTGTGCTATGGTTCGTGATGTGACTGAGCGATCCGTTACTGCCATGCGCACAATTTGCCTGTCATCACGTGAAGTGGTGGGCTGAGGTGGATGCGATCGAACACGCCGGTCCGTCGTACCCTCCTGCATCCAACGATCACATATCCGCATTACAGTTGTTTGGTTTCGTCCAACACGACTACCGATTTCCCTGAAAGATAATCCACAATCTTGGTAGGCCACTGTCCTTCCTCTGTCGAACTCGGATACTTGATCAAAAGATGATCGCTGTTTTCGACGAGGCATAATTGATCGTTTTATTTAAAAAAACCACAAGAAAAACAAAATTGCCGAACTTGAAATCGTCGAAATCTCCAAGCCTTAAATAGCGCTTTGAAGTGGCGCCACAGGCGCGCGTGATGTGCGTCTGCGCTGAAATTCTAATCATTTGCATATCTCACCTCCGCTAATGCATGTTGTAAATTTCATGCTATTTGCATGTTTCCTTCAGGGTGTTGCATTTACAGTGGCCAGCAGTGTATATAACCAGGTCTCAGACCTGGGCTTTTAAACCGAGATCTGGATTTTTCAATGACCATGTGGGTTTTGTTGTTTTTTTTTTTTTTTTTTTTTTTAATTTTCTCAAAATCTGTGTTTTTTTCTTGTATGATAAATAAAATTAGCAAAAATAAATGTTTATTTCTCATTGTTCGAATTATTTAATTATACATTATATAAAGGTAATTATGCAATTTGAATATGTAATTGTGTAAATTAATGAATGTAAAATAATACAAATAAGATCATATCGTTTGAATAGTAATTTTATCTCTTTCTTACAAACCATCCCTGAATTTTGGTATTTGTTAAGTAATATCAAATGTGGATCTAATAATGCTAAATATGAAATCTTTTCATTCTTTATGACCCTTTTGATAATTTTATCTTGCAGTTATTTGTACGTAGAGAGAGTTTTCATTAGTTGAAAGAAAACACAATTCTACTATTAAAAGGAACTTTCTCACAGGGTAACTGCATAATAAATTAACATTTTTTTTTTAAATTTCGCCTTAATGAAATATTCTTAGTAAAGAAATTTTAAATTGAAGTACAAAAGCAATAATCCTTATATTCTGTATCAAATAAAGCCCGCATATACATTTTAAAATTGTTTATAAAACTGTCAGAGCTGTTATAAAAGGATGTATGAGAAACGAATTGTAACTTCAACTGTTTAAACGAATGTTTTAAGAAGAAAACACAATCTTCTATTTAAATTATTTTTTCTCATTTCTAAATTGTTAACGGGAATGCTTATTAGTCGATCTACTTAATAAAAACACCTCATTAAAAAAAAATTAAAAAGAAGATTAATATGAACAAAATATTGATAAATAAGGGATTTCAAAACTGACAAATTTATTTTCTCTGAAATCAAAATTCTGGTCACAGAGCTACAGTAGTAGATTTCTTTCAACTACAAGATTGTTGGGGTCGAGTTTTATCTCTAAACAGCAGGAAGTTTGTGGGGGGGGGGGGGGGCGTGAAAGGCTGTAAATAGGGGAAGAATACTGACACCCTTGTTCAAGCGAAGTGTAGGCTAGAAGACAAGCTGAACAAAACACTTGTTGACAGCTTCAAATTACGAGGGGGTGCTACTACCCTCCCTCAACTTCGAAAACTATTCCCTCTGATTGGTTGCTTTTCTGTCAATCATGTCGACATAGTCCCTGCCTTCCTCGTGAAGGTTTCTTGTGGGTTTTAGCGAACGCGGGGAAAAAATTAAGTCCAGCGGAGCCTTAACATGAATATGAACCTATTTATGATGACCACGCAAATAATTATTACAAATTCTTTCCTGATATTGAATATTTTTGCGTCTGTTGACGTTAAAATAACATTTTTTACATCTTTATCAAACCAAAAACTTTAAACTAGCCTCAATGAAAAGGTTGCATTTGGTGTTAAGTTTAGGTTTTCGGAACACAACATTAAACGGTTTTTTAGTGAGGGGCAATACTCATTATCGAAAAAAAAATTATCCCTATTTTCTCTAATTGTTGACATTCTTGTGAGAAATGTACTTTGGAATTCACTTGAAGAAGCTTTTTTTTTAAGAAACTTCTGCTTGGCTTGGTAGGATTGGCAGTACGTTGTTTTACAATACTGTTTTAACCTTCTTAGGGTGTTCGGGTCTTTTTTGACCCATAACAACTTTATTTCGTTTAGATTTATTACAATTCGTGGAATTTTTCAAATATATATTGTGTCTTTGTTTTTATAGACATAGTAAATATTCAGTTATGTGAATTTTTTTTTTCAAACGGTAGTTTTTCAATAATAAAAATTGTAATACATAAGTCGTTCGGGTTAAATTTGATCCGTGTGGAATTTTCAGAGCATAGTAGCACGAGCATCGCAATTTTTAATATATTATTCAATTATTGCTGTGACAATGCATTAATCCTTTCGTTTTCTCCGATGCATATAGCTTCAGGGCAACTATGTCCTTAGAAAAATTCAAAATGATATCAAAGAATCTTTGCCTTTATGACAGGTAGATCCAACCAAGAAGACGGGTAACCGAGAAATTTGCAGCCATAAGAGAACTTTGGGAGAAGTGGGAGGAAATTTTGCCTATGTTGTATAACCCTGAAATGTACGTTTCTGTGGATGAACAACTAGTAGCTTTCCGAGGAATGTGCCCCTTCCGCCAGTTCATGTCCAGCAAACCAGCCAAGTACGGCACGAAAATTTGGGTACTTTGTGAAAACGCTACCAATTATATCTGGAACACACAGCCGTAGCGCCAGTAAAGAGGCAAGTGCGTAGTCCTTCAGAGTATTCTCCGCCATCACAGAAAGATAGCAGATACAGACACAAAGGAACCTCAAATCATTCTATACTCAGGGCAAAGCTAAGTTGACAGTACTATTTATGCTCCAACGGCCAATTTTCACCGGTAACGGAAGTATTTTCCCGCTGCTACAAAATGCGGATTGCCAAATTTGACCTTTTATCGCGTATTGAAGATTGATTTTCCATCGGTTGCTTTCCAGCGAAGGGGAGACATAGTTTTGTTTTCACATCGCAGTTTGTACTTATTTTCTCATGTTAAAGTTCACCAACATAAATTTTCGAATTGTCTTAATTCCTATAAAAATTGTTTCTGGTTCATTTTATGATTTCAAATAGTATGTGGCTCTCATAGAAACAACGCATTCTTATAAATTACCTTGCCATTTTAAAAAAATTTATTTTTTTTATTTGGCTTTCCGAAATATGTTAAAAGGAAAGAGAGAGAGAGGGGGGGGGGGAGGGGGTTACTTACTATTTCCGGGTGTTACATACTATCTCCTTATTTCCCTAAGTAATGTGAGGGAGTTTCAGAAATCCTCAATAAAATTATGAATCATGTTTACTTTTATAAATACGAGATCATACAAAAATTTATTGCTATAGATGCAGATTTCTGGGTATTTTGGTTTTTGCGATTGTTAGTTTTTTCTTTCCCTATAGGACACGCGATCTATTTCGGTAATTTTGATTTCATTTAAAATAATAAGTGTGACCAGTTATATTAATAGTTGATGCAAATATACTACACTAATGACCTCTTCTAATGAAAAATCACATGCATTTAATTTTTTCAACACTTTATAAAATTTTCCCATTTTTCGCAATTTAACCAGGGGAATATTTCGTCAAATTCTAATTTCATCGTCTGTAAAATATCTCCTCATAACTTCGTTTTTGTTAGCCATATTTTGCCCAGTTTAAAAATTAAATGAAAACGTGAAAGATGTTTTGCTTAGTTGCAAGTTTATAACTTCGAAAATAGACATAAGAAATCAGCGTCTAAACATTTCAGATTATACAGCAAATCCCGGCAGTTAATATTCCAATAGGTATAATGTTGAAAATATCTTTTAAATTGTTTACTGCAGATGTGTATTCCTGGGGTTACCAAAATTCCACATCATGAAGCTATAAGCTGCTTCTGTAGCTTCATGTTCCACATCCACGTTGAACACCAGATGCTCCCGCCAAGGAAACGAAGCTTTTTGAATGACCAGATTATTCTATGACGTTACATTCTCTCTCGCATGCTGTATTGCGCATTATTTAATAAATACACGAAACATCACATTTTTATTGCCCAAATATGTCTACGCTTTATTAGTTAAATCATTATCTTAATGATTTATGTCTGATATGTACCTTTTATCAACTCTGTTAATAGGAAAAAGAGCGAACTATATCGCAATGGCGGAATCATACTGCTCTAGCGTCTTGCCTGTTTTCAGGTTAGGTATGCCCCGAGTATAGATTATAACAGCGCCAAAGGATGAGTAGACTTTAGAAAAACTAGCCTCCCACTATTCCTGTCAGAGAAAGACCAACAGATGGCCCATTTTAGTTTTCTCCAACATCCTAGACATTTCCGAGTATAAATCATTCTTATTATTCATCAATATCAACCCAGAATGGAAGATGAACTCATTTCTCAAAAGGAGAATCTTCATTGAGAAGCTTGGCATGACTTTGGTTACCCACAACATTGAAGGAAGAAAACATCTGCCAAGAGCAAAGGCTGCCCTAGTATTGGCGATGAGTATTCGAAACTCAGGACAACCTGAACCCCAATCTGAAGAATCCAGAAATTTAGCAACTACTGGCAAAAGGGGAAGATGTCGCTTATGCACACAGACTGAAAACAAAAGTCCTGGGAGGTGTTTCAAATGTGGACAGTTTACTGGTAAGAAACATTACATTCAGGTGTGTAACAATTGTATATAAACGGAAGAAGTTAGAGGCTAACGAATTTACAAATTTTCTGTGACTTTCCTTCATTGATTGATCAAGCGTCCAAAATTGTATTGTTGGATGTAAGCTAAATATTTCATAAATATTTCGTTAATGTGTAATTTTGCTTCCGAAAATAAACAAATAATATACTCAAGAGAGAAATTTCTTGTTTTATCAAACGAATGTAAAAAAATATATGTAACTAGCATTATTGCCCGGCGTTGCCCGGGTAGATATATAGATATAAAATATTTCATGCATTCCATGAAAAAAATACTGGGCTGCCCTCCCGCTCTTCATGTTCATCTGGGCAGACAGAATGCGCTTAGCACGTTTCTACTGAAATGATATACAAACAATAAGAAAGAAAGAAACTTTGAGCCTGCGGACCTTCGTCTGATTTTAAGGTCATTCCCAACCCTCTTTCTCCCGCGCATTGGAATTTGACACCCCCCCCCTCCGTCATCCTCAAACCACCCCTCTTAACGCAGCTGGTTGAGGGGAAACCACAGGGGGTAGATGCACCTCTATCGGGCACAAAAACATTAAAAAATTAATTTTAAAAAAACTAATTGAGCCCCAAATTTCGTTTTTCCTGATTTAAGTTTCTCGGGTCCAAAACATTAACTGTGCCGAATTTGGTCCCGGTGGGTGAAACAGTGTATGATTCTATAGCGGACAAACAAACAGACAAGCTCTTTTATATATATAGATAAATACATGAAATATCTGTGCTACATTGTATGGCATTTGAAAGTTTACGGGAATTTTCAGAGGTGAAGGATTGAATTACAGCATTTTTATTTTATAAATACAGAGTGGTTCATTAAATTCAAGCTTCCTTATGGTTATGAAAACTTGCCTGTAAATCAATGTTAAATGATATACAAATACATAAAAGTGTAGATAAAATGATAAGTAAATAAATAATTAAATTACTAATATAAATAAAACATGACTATAGTACAAGAACATTGAAAATAACGCCTTGGGTCATTTTTGACCCTAACACCTTAGGTGCATGCTACATTGTTGGGATGGTTCGGAAATACTGGACCTGTTAGGGCCTGCTCACATAGGAGTCCGGTAGCGGAGCATTAAAGGAAAGATGACGTTGAGACGAAAATAAACCAATCACAGGCGTTAAAAATTTCGTTGCTAATCGTTTGGAGGTTTGTCATTTGTTAAATATATTTCAATACTTTAACGCTCCGCTACGGACTCCTATGTGAACAGGCCCTTACTTTGTATCAGGTATGTGCTAACTGAAATTTGGACCTTTTACCGATTTTCAAAAGTAACAGGTACGGCTTACATGTCAAACGATAGAATACTCCCAGGCGAATAGAATAGGGCCGCCCGGCGGGGAGCGGGGACGAAATAAGTAGGGGAGATCCGTGTATTATGGACCGTCGTGTAATATGGACCGTGGGGAAATTCATCTGTTCACCACTAGATAGCAGAACCATCCCATTGCCATTAATGCATACTAGTGTTATCCAAAGCATGAGGTGACTTGTACATGTGTGCCTGCATTTGAATCATTATGAAATTGTGTTTTTGGTTTATATGATCATTGATGTAACAGGTATGTTAAAATAAAAGTACAGTCGAACCTCCATATATCGAACTTCCCTATATCGAAATTTTCTATATATCGAACTCTTAGCAAATCTCCATGTTCATTACATAGAAAAACTGTTTCTATATATCGAAAAAATCTCTATATATCGAAATTTTTTTTCAAGACATATTAAGATATTTTATTCCACTTTAGAATAAAATCTCCTAGTTTTTGGCATTTGAAACAATACGTCGTGGACTTCAATTCGCGGAAAATGTCCCTGATGAAGTTTTTAGTGGACTGAATAAATACGAACATTTCTTTGATGAACTTTCGGCAAAACTGACTGTTCAGCAAGATATTCGTAGTTTTTTTTAAAGAATTTAACTGTGATCCTTGTAACCACTATCTGAATTATTGTTTTTTTTAAAGGTATGTAGTACTCAATAAATCTTTCATATTAATTCAATTTTAGTTATTAACTTTCATTTAATGTGATTCGCATATAAATTAGAAATGGAGTTTCGTATACGAAAATTAGCTTTAATTTTAATGTTCTAGGAGAATTATGATAAAACTAATATCAATTCTATATATCGAAATTTCTATATATCGAATTTTTTTCCGGCAATTTGCTACTTCGATATATGGAGGTTCGACTGTATTGCTTTCTGCTGTTAGGTAATTTTAATATAATTTTCACGTTAATAGTAGCAAATATACTTATTTTCTTAACAATCCATACATGTATTTTATGCGCACCATTTTGCATAGCGATATGTGATTGGAAACAACGTTGCTCCATCCATGCGTGTAATATGAACCCCGCACTGTTGTGTAATATGGACCACTGGTCCATATTACACGTTGTAGGCACGTTGGATCGATAACATCTGCATTGAAGGGAAAGAACGTCGTATTTGCCTGCACAATGAGTGCTGCTGGTCACTTCATCCCACCGATGGTGGTGTTTCTCCGTAAGAGCTGGAAGCAGGAACTTCTCCAGGAACTCTTTTCAAATGCCAGGGAAAAGATTGGATGACGATCGATCTCTTCAGTGAATGGATGAAACATTTCATTAGTTTCGCTAAACCTGACAAGAACAGGAAGGTTTCGTTAATTCTCGATGGACTCAAAATCTCGAGACTATACAATTGGCCAGAGAAGCAGGGGTGATCATACTATCACTTCCTTTGCATACTACCCATCGAATACAGCCTTTGGATCTCGCTTTCTTTCGTCTATTAAGCGTCTACTATTCCCAAGAGATAAACAAATGGATGAGGGAATATGCTGAACGGGTCGTTTCACAATTCCAAGTGTGCGAACTGTCCGGGAAGGCTTATGCACGGTCGGCATCTCTTGAAACCGCTGCCGATGGTTTCCGTGCAGGTGGGATTTGGCCTGTCAATCGCTATGTAATTGACGATTTCGACTGCATTCCACCCGAAGTTTCTGATCAAGCCCCACCACGAGTCACATCAGAAGACGAGACTAATTACCACTTGCCAGAAATTGTAGTTCCCATCGACCCAACACTTGACGTACAGCAGAACACGTCTGTTTCCGAAGATCAAACTTTCAAAGATGTAGTCCAGGAGAAGAAAACGGTTCCCGTTAGTCATAAAACTACATTTTGTAGTTTGTGGAATGTAGTTTGCTCGCAGTGGAAGACATCAGTCCCCTTCCTCATTGCATACAAAGAAGCCTAAGAAAGAAAAAGGGAAACACTTCTGAGGCCACTGTTCTGACTTCATCCTGTTTCAAGAAGGCCGTTGCAGAAATACAAAAAAAAAAAAAGAAGCGAGCAGCGTCGGAAAGAGGAAAGAATAACAAAGAAAGCTCAAAAAGAGATGCTTGCACAGAAGATGACGACAGAACGAAAATGTCCGGCAGCTCCAATGGTCTCAGTAGGGACATCCCCAGGAACCTCCGGCCAGGAGACAGCTGCGAATCAAGCTACTGAACCGTTTACTTTCTGCGCATTCTGCCGGGAGGCATATTACCATTCCTTACTTGAATTCACTCCATTACATCGTATGCCGGCTGCTGATTGGTCAATTGAGTTTGCATCGGCAATTGACATAATATTTGATCCTAAGCGCATTTTAAATGAAATAAATGCTAAAATATATTTCTTAGTTGCTTTCATTTCGATAATTGCATTATATTTGATCCTAAGCGTATTTTAAATGAGATAAAATCTATTTTTAGTTGCTTTCATCTTTATATATTTTATACGCCATATTTTACAAGGAACGTGAATTTTTTAAGTGGCGCCACCTATTAATGTAAAAGTAATTTAAAATGACAAGCTATTTGTAAAAGAAATTTTCGCCATAAATGCCTTCATATTTCTTTTTTTGTGCATGGAAAATTTTAAGAAATTACCAATTTCCGTAGTAATTTCACTGTAAAATTTTAAGAGTAGAATAAAATAGAGTAAATATTACTCAAAATTGAATTTTTTCTTAAATTTAAATGTTGAATTAAAAAGAAGGAAAGATATTTTCTTTTTTTTTAATTTAAATGTTGAATTAAAAAAAAATGAAAGCTTTATTTATTTTTAAATTTAAATGTTGAATTTAAAAAATATTTTGTTTATTTTTTTTAATTAAAATCTTAATTGCAAGATACAAATTACGTATTTTTTGCTGTTTTGCACACTTTAGTTTTTTAACCTTACTCTTAAAAAATAAAAATTATAAACACTCTTCTAAAAATTACCAAAAAAAAGTGATGGGAGTTTGATTCTTAAAAAACAGACATGCTTTCATAAGCATCAGCGCACCAAATACATAAATACCGATGTAAACACAATACAATTGACCAATCAGCAGCCGCCAAACGATGTAATGGTGTGAATTAATGTAAGGAATGGTAATATGCTGCCGGGAGAGTACGGAGGAAGACTGGATCAGATGCGTGAAATGCTGCTCATGGGTGCATGAAAATTGCTCCAACATGACCAACCCGATACACTATTATTGGGATGATTGTTCTACTTGAAATGGATTTACTAAAAGCACAGCTTTGTGCATCCGTCTTTCTTTCTATATCATACTTTTTATTCTCGTGTCAGTGGTCCATATTACACATACGTTCGGTCCATATTACACGAACGTATGTGTAATATGGACCACTGACACGAAAATAAAAAAAAAATATTTCCTGCAATTATTAATAGTTACTAGAGTACTTTACCAAGTTTGAACCATGCAGCTAAACAATTGTAATGGGCAACCAACAAATTAAATCTTTTTAAAAAAATAATTTAAGTTTTATGAGCATTCTTGCTTAGGGGGTCCATATTACACGGATCTCCCCTATAATAGTATTTTTCCCTACCTGTTATTAGAAAATATTCCCTTACCTAAACAAGTATTTCCACACTCCTTTCTCGTTTATACTTTATACTACTACGTACTACGAAGGAAGGGTCGTCGGACGCATACAAAACAAATAGGCGAGTATTTCTACTTGCCTTGTGACCTTCCCTACTTCCGGTTTACCAGGAAATATTCGCTTACCTAAACATTTTCACACTCGATTATAACCATTATTTTCCAATAAAAATTGACAGTTGATCCGAATTTCGTTGGACATATTCTTACTCGATTATAACCATTATTTTCCAATAAAAATTGACAGTTGATCCGAATTTCGTTGGACATATTCTTACTATCTTCTTCATTTTAATTCAGGATTATTATTAAATACTAATACACTCAAATACCTCTATAAAAATATTTACTTTCATTGGTTTTGAATGATTGAAATAAAACAACATTTTTGGGTTAATATTGTTGATAAAATTCACTGATTATTCATTATGTTATTGGCAATCATTTATGTGTTTTATGACAGGTGAAAAAATGGTATCTACTCACTTGTCAAGATTTTGAGAATTAAATAGTTGATGATAATAAAAACAACGTCTTATGAAAAAAAAATTATTTTATATTAAACAAGATTATCATTAGCAAAACATAAATATTTTTTAGAAAAAACAACTTGGTATATATATGTATTTATTGTACAATAGGTATACAGATTTTATAAATAATCAACCGAACAACTGTAGCTTCACACAAATATTAATTATTCCTTTATGTAAATATGAATTAAACTGTACCTAATACCATTAAATTAATATTACAGAAAATTTAATAACTAAAATTTTATTGAATAAAAAAATATAGAATATTATATAATGTTCTAAAAATTAACAGTATTAACAGCTACCTTAATAGTAATACCAACTTTTTGTATCCAAATCAAATAACAAAACTGAATAGGTATTTAAATATAAACGCAGTACGGGTCAATCCATTTCAAATCACCAAATTAGGCAAGGTAAAGTTGCTCGACATTTTTAATTTCCCTAATTTTTTAACCAAGTTTTATTCACAGCTTTATGAGTTTAAAAACATGGTTAACATTTTTTTTGACCTTATATTTTTTTAGGGGGTGGCCATTTTTAACCAGCTACGGAGTCATTTTTTGGTGAAAAACGTTATTCACGGAAAATGCTGCAGCTGCTTTATTTTTATACCTATCAAGATGAATAAAAAACTAAAATGTTCAGCATAAAATTTTCTACATTTTCCTCAAGTTATTTGAAAAGTTTTTTAGACTTAAGGATCTAGACCAAAAAAATGTTTAAAAACATTAGAAATAAAGGGTCAAACACCACATTTCGCTACCCTTATTTTTTATGAAGGAAATGAGACTCATCTTAAATATTTTTTTCTTGAACAAATCGGTCACAAGCACTCTGTGTTCTTGTTGAGTGAGGAGGTTCTTAGTTTTTCTCCGTGTGTGCTAAGCCTTGCTCTAGTACACGAGCTTTCTTATTGCTTTCTTTCCGGTCTCTATTTCTCCCTATCTGTGGCCTTTCGGGGAGATTTCTCTCTTGCGGATGTGCGACGGGCCTGATTTAGCGGCAGCCTGCGCTACTACGAGTTTCCCTCGTGGAACTATGGAAGACAAATTGATGGACACGGACACGACTTCGGATGATGATTTACAGGACATGAACTCTGACAATGGAACCAATCAACCGAACTTTATTGAGCTGTCTGAGGACAATGAAAGAATTCTATCGAATCTTCAAAATGGACTGATGCCGGATAATCTACACATCACTTTGGAAAAGGCATTCCCACTGGCTTACGAAATATATCGACTAGGTAAGCATAGTCTTGACCAAACTAACCCTACTAATATTTCCATTTCTAGTACTAATATTAACAAAAAAACGCAAATCTAATGTTGAGGAAAATCACGACGGTTTTAAAACACCGACACGTAGACTAACTGCAAAAGCTTCTATCCCAATTATTCCTGTAACTACGTTAACTGAAAATAAATTTAATACTTTGAAAGATCATATTGACGAAATCTCTAATCAAAATCAACCCACTAAGGAAACTCAAATTAAGATTAAACATATAACGATTGCAAAAACGGAAAATTATAGAGAAATCTTAGATTTATTAGCTGGTAAGTAAGAAAGGCATTTCCACGCAAGAATGAGCGGTGAATTTATTCGAATTGAACCCAAAACAGAAGACGACGACAGAAATATTACCAAATTTCTAAAAGATAATAATATACAAGGCTTTATCCTACCACTTGGAACTGTTAAAATGATTAAAGTTGTCATCAGAGGACTCCCTATCGATATTGAACCCGAAGAAATCCAAAAAGAACTCGAAAGACTTGAATACCCAGTACATAAAGTTAATCGCCTAATGAGAGGTAAGAAAAATAAAGAAAAAATCCCTCTCCCACTCCATCAAATTCAACTAACAGCTGCTGAAAATTCTAAAAACATCTACGATTTACAAGCCCTCTTTCACATCAAAATAACTGTTCAAAAATACAACTCCCCCTTCAAAACTCTTCAGTGTTTCAGATGTCAGTATTATCACCATCATCAAGAAAACTGTACTATGAATCCCCGTTGTGTAAAATGTGCCGGTGATCACAAAACCAGTCAATGCACTAAAGGACAAGGAAAATTAGAAAACCCTAAATGCTGCAATTGCAATGGAGATCACGTCGCCAGTTTCAGAGGCTGCCCTTCATTTCCCCATAATAAAGCTGAGGCTAAAAGAAAAAGTAAAGAAGTAACCCCCGATTTTTCCTATACCAATGCGGCCGGCTCTAATAATATTAGAAATACTCCACAAATTAATGTAACAAACCCTACCCAAAATTTATACGCTAACAAAACAGCCCAAAACCATAAGCACTAATGATTAGCCTAATTATACTCAGGCCCGGACTGGCTACTTTGGGGGCCCTCGGCTAGAGACTGAGGAGGGGCCCCTTACCAAGCGGGGGGGGGGGGGTCCGAGGGTCCCCCGGACAATTTGTGAAAATCACATGCCTGAAAACCACATTTTTTGCTATTTTGGTACTTAGAAAGTATTTGAGTAAAGGCAGGATCTTTATCAAAAGTTAAGCTGTTCTATTATAGTTTACTTAAGTTTGCGATACATTTTTATATTATTTTTATTATATCTAATCTTATTACACGCGAGAAAAAAATAGTAATCAATTACAAGTGGTTTATTACTTGAAAATGAGAGTGAGAAGCATTTTTAGATTTAGGCAACCTAACCTGTGCTAAAGCCATCATCTAAATCCTACTGCAGTACCTCAATAAAAAAAAAACGAAAAATAATTAGGGAAAACACTAATGAGTAAGACAAGCATATGTAAAGAAAAAAGTTGTATTTTACTACGATTACGTTTTTAAAATCAAAAGAAAAAAAGGATAGATGATACAAATGAATTATTTACAATTTAAATTAAGAAATAACCTAACCTAACAGCTTTTTGGCCAGTTCTTCACTAATCCTGGCCATTTCATCTATAACTAATTTTTTATCTAAATTATTAAATAAGTCTCTTTCTACATTAATAAATAGGAGAATAGACGTAAGATCATGGCTTAAAGTAGACCTAATTCGATTTTTAACGATTTTAAGTTTAGAAAAAACCCTTTCACAGGTGACTTGTGTACAAGGTATAGTTTGAACAAATTTGTAAGCTATATACAGGTTGGTAAATGGTCCAGATTGGGAGAGTTGGAAAACAACAGAAAAAGCACACTACAAACACTGAATACATGCATTTTCTGCATTCATTGTTTCTTGTCACAGCAATATCCATAAAGATCTTATACAGATTCGGATCTTCTTCAGATCTTATACAGATTCGATCTTCTTCAGATTCGGATTCTAAATTGTCCTCTTCACAGATTTTGTCAGCTTCATTCAGCTTGTCCTGTTTATTTTTTCTCTTCCATTTTCGTTATCAATTTTTGCAGTTGTCATAAAACTGTTTGTATTGATCTGAAAACTGTTTCAGCTCAACTAACAATTGACTTCTTTCAGTTTTGCAAAGCTTAGAAATGCAGCAAAGGACATCCGTAAGAAAACTATCAAGCTTTTCGATTTCATGAAATTTCTTTGGCTCTAACCAGGGACAGTCTCTCAAAATTTCTTTATTTGGACTGAGTCTCTCTTCGATACTCGTCTTAGAACAATCTAAAATATTGAAAAAGACCAATTTATAGTTTTGGACAGTTCATCAGATTCCAGGAGCTTCGTCTTTTGATTTTTCACCAAGAATTACCTTTTCCTTTGAGGTTCTGTTTTCCTTGAAATCTACTTCCACTTCTATATCAATCTTGTAATCTTCTAAACTGCTATTAACTGTACTACGTATAACATAATATTTAGTTTTTGAATACAGAACCTCAAAGTGTTTATCACTCCTTTCATCGCTTAGTTGTTAAAGCAGCGTCTGTACCAAGTTCCAGGTGGTAGAATAGTCAATGATTTTACTTTGTAAATATTTTGAAACAGGAGATATATCCAGAAATAAATCTAGCAAAACAATAGACATTAATAGGTTCTCAAATTTGGACCATTGACTGATGAAATTGCTTGACATGAAGTTTGATTTGCTGTCAAAACTTCTAATTGCTATTTTTTTTAAAACGGTAATAAAATTGAATAGCTTCTCTGGGCTTACAGTTTCTTCACTCCTTAATAACTCTTCATAAATAATCGAAGAATGAACTTTGTATTTGCTCCACCACCTTGTGGCTCTTATTTTTTACAACTTGCACAGTTTTTTATGATCAATATGTTTTCTTTTTGTTTCTCTGTCCCACACGGCCATTCTTTTGTAAGATGATCTTATAAAACAGCCGATTCTTGCACCAGTCCAAATAAGTTTTCAGCTTGGAGCAACTTTGTTGTTGAATCAGCCACTACTATGTTAAGTACGTGTCCCATACAGTGAATGTAGACTCATGTCCATAAATTAAGGATAATTCAGAATCACACGGAAATCGAACTCTAAAGTAAAAATTTCACCTGTAGAATTATCACACACATTTTCAAGAATTATATGCAAATTACAGGAAGCCACCATATGACGCCGATAGTACGTCACAATGACGAGAGTGTAAGAGAGGGGAATATAATGAATGGTTGCAAAGAAGTAAAATTGTTCACAAGCGTTCTGTAAGCCGATAAGTGCCATAACCGAATAGTTATGACACAGAGGACGCATGTGGATGATTTTTTACGTGGTAGAATTATCGGCCGCCTGGAATGTAGGCGTACTCAGATGGAAGTATCCGAGGAACTTGGAATTGCCCAAAGTGTCATCTCTAGGCTTTGGCAACGATTCCAAGATGATGGAAATGTCAGTAGACGTTACAGTACAGGTCGCCCCCGAATTACAACGCCGAATGAAGACCGGATTTTGGCAGTAACTGCCAAAAGAGGTAGACGGACCACAGCATCCGACCTGTCTCGTCAGCTATCTGCAGCCACGGGTACCACAGTTTCAAGGCAAACCGTGTACAGATGTTTGGGAAATATTGGTCTATATACTCGCAGGCCTGTCAGATGTGTTCCGCTCACGGCAACTCACTGTCGGCAGTGAGTTGGAACTTAGTCTGGAGTAGAGAACATGCAATGTGGACATCCTCACAGTGGGCTTGTGTGATGTTTTCTGACGAGTCCATGTTTAGCTTGCAGTCTGATTCACGTCGGACATTCATATGGAGAACGCCAGGTACCCGTTACCACCAAGACAACATCACTGAACGACACCGTTACAGTCGTGCAGGATTGCTCGTTCGGGGTGGAATTATACTGGGCTCCAGAACAGATCTGCAAGTTCAGATCGGAACCATGAACGGCCACATTTATTGGCACATCATTCTGGAACAACATGTACGTTTGTTTAGGGCACAGAATTTGTGTTTATGGATGACAACGTTCGTCCTCACCGAGCAAACATCGTAAACGAATGCCATCAATCTGAGGATATCACCCGTTTTTATGAATGGTATCATACATACATCATCTTTCTTGTCCTTTATCTTTTGTTTAATAAATGGGCTTTATGAATAAGTCACCTTTGTTTTGTTTCTGAACCTTTATTTTCCGGAGCTGGCATTATTCTTAATTTATGGACATGAGTGTAAATAAGATCTTCGTTTTCCTCTTTGAGCAGATCTAACAGCCTTTCATATTGTTAGCTCCCTTAAATGAACACGCAATAATATTTGATATTGCAATTCCACACTTGGCTAATTTTGATTGTAAAAGTTCGTACAAAGCAAGTCTACTTGAATCATCAACTATTGTTACTTTTAAAAGTCTTTCATATATCTTTCCTTGACCGACATAACGGACGCAAATTTCCAATTGGTCCGTAATAGCTATATCTTGGGTACTATCTACCATCACGCTATATATTATGCTAGTGTGAAGGTCTTTCAAAATAATATTACGGCCCATCGAACAAATTACTTTGGTTAGCTTGTTAATAAAAATTTTTGACAAAAATGTCAACAGAGAGCCTCGTCTAAACAGTCCTTTAGTTAACTTTCCTGTAGTTTTTCTTTTGTTAATTATTTCCATTCTGTGCTTTTTGCTGTCTTCAATACACTTTCTGACATTATTTTGTAAAATCACATCATAATTTGCAACCAACATGACCAGTTCAAGAAAATTACCATGATTTTCTATAGAGTTCAGTGTATAAGTCCCTTCAGCTTTATAGCCTCTGTATGCAATGTCTTGACTACCAATAAAAAAACTATATCAATTTAACGTTGAACAACCAATCTTCTGGTGTGAATTTCTCTTTCTCGCCGTTTGTTTTGGTTACTAGTCAGAAGAGTTGAAATATCATGACCTTTTTGATTTGAAAAGCTGCCTTAGCCACGAGTTCCTGATAACGAGAATCTTCATGAATCTCAACGGTTTTATAAATCTGTACATCAGAAGTAAACCATCATAAGTGAATTTTCTTCATTTTCGATATATTATGGTAAGTGACTCGTTTTGGATGGAGCTTCTTTGAGGAAAACTGTCCTATATGCAAAACAAAATGGTGGGGGAAATATAGACTTATAAACTATCGCATATGTAAGTCATGATGAGAGGTAAACTATCACAAGTGGGGAAATTCACTGAAAAAAATTCACTTATGATGGTTTACTTCTGACGTACAGAATATAACTTAGGAGAAACGTCATGCCCGGTATTAAATGAGAAATGTCTATTATCTTTACCTCCAAAGGCAGCAGGAGCAGTACACTTTGTTAAGCCGAATCGAATATGACAACCATTTTCTATGAATTTTTTCACCATTCGGTAAAAGTCGGTAATAAAGTTTTGAAGAGTCGATTGGCAGTTTAGTTTCTTTTCCCTCACTAACTAGAATCGGGTGCTTCTCCATAAAAGCTATTTTAATTCCGATAGGGTCATTTTCGTTGGGGCAGATGAAATATCCAAGTTGGTGTGTAACCGCATCAGGTGTCTTTTGGTGGGTTTAGTCATCATTTTTTTTGTGTCAGAGTTTGAATTAGTTCTGATTAAATCAGATTTGATGTGCTAAAAATATATTCCAATAAAAAAAGAGCTAGGATGTTTATTTAGGAAGTTATGAGTCAATAACCAACTTATGTAGAACGGTCCCAACTAAATCAACTGTCTGGATATGAGCTGCCATGTTGGACCGAGGAGTCAGTCGTATTAACCACTCGCAAAATTAAATTTTTAATTTACCAAATTTTAGCTAGTATTTTTTTAAATCCCATCCGGATTAACCGGATGTCCGGACATACGGGGTCCGGATTAGGGGTACTCTACTGTACTTAGGAGCTAATAAACTAATTCCAACTTTCTTACCTGTGTTTGATGTATTATAGTGAGTCAAAGGCTGACTTTGCGACTGAGAAGTAGAACTAAACCAATTTTTTAAACTTTTGGAACTTTTTTTCAACGTCTAAAGATTTTCTTTTCTTTTCTTTCCTTTTCATAGCGCCACTTTGATAAACACGTTTCATGTTGACAGAACTGTCTAGTGCACTAACAACAACATACACTGACTGAGAGGTGTAGTGGTAGGATGAAGACCTCCAAACTGTTTGAAACAACTGTTTTTCACTAAACAACGAGCAAACTGCTTTTCTGAACCGGCCCAAACACTTGGAACTGTTTGATCTGGGGATCAGACTGCCTGTTCTCGAATCTCAACTGCTCTAAGGTCACAACAGAACTTAACATAAAAGAACAAATGTAATGTTTTAACTGTTTCTACTTTTTCTCCCCTTCTCGATCCGGACTCAAGAATGTCTCGTTCTTGAACGGAAACAACTGTTCACGACAAAGGGACCGACAACTTACTCTTCTCTCAAACAATAAAATTGTCCATTTGTTTCAATTAAAACTGATTTTAGATCCAAATAAGAACTGAAGTAATTTAACATATTTTAAAAATTATGGAAACCGTTAAATATTTGTATAATGTATCGGGAATCCAGGTAAAACACTTCAACAAAAAACGTTTTCCGCTTTAATACAAAATATATATAAAACTATTTTTATTTCTGAATTAAAACGTAAAAAAAAATATTGATTGGTTATAAATGTAATTTTTAAAATTTTCATTTTTCCGCTCCGAGTTTAAAAAGAAAACTACACAATAAAATTAACTTATTTGTTTGTGTTTCTATTAGAACAGAACAGAAAACAGACTAGATTGGGATACCGAGTCTGGACTTCCAGTTTCTTCTTTACGTCAACCTGTTTTTTTCCAAACAGTTGTTACAATTCTGCAAACAGTTCGTTTGGACTTTGTGAAAACAGCGATGCATCAGTTGCTTCCCTTCACCAGCGACACGTCCCCACACAATACTCGTACATATGCAGACTGACTGTTCTGCCTTACTGCTGTGCTAAGAGTAAACATTTACTCACGTTTGAACAACAGCTTCAAATTGAATGGACACGCTTAAACTTCCTTGGAAAAAGGAAAATGACTCTAGTGCAACTAATTATAAAGTAGTGTAGTTAAAAAATTACGTGAGTAATAAAAATTACAAACCACTTCTTTTGGGGCCCCAAGTATAAACCACTTTTTATAGGTCCCTTCGGGGCCCCCTTGGGTTGGGGGCCCTCGGCGATCGCCGACTAGCCGACCTAGCCAGTCCGGGCCTGATTATACTGAAGGCTTAAACGTCCTCAAGCAAATGAAACAAATTAATGACCTACTAGACGAAATTAAAACCGGACTAGGTACCTCTAACTTAACACACCTAATAGACAGGCTTAGTACTGCCAGAGATAGAATTAATAAAGGCCAGACTGAAGACGACAAAATTTTTGGCTTCTTCACTGGCATGCTTAATCGTCCGGAAATATCTGGTTAATGGGTACGCCTTTTCCTTCCCTTGTTGTTCTTGCGTGGAATGCCAACGGTTTACTTTCTAGGATCCGGGAGTTTAAAGAATTTGTAAATGAGCATACCCCCCGATATCATTCTCATTCAAGAAACTCATCTCAGACCAGCGGATAAACTTAACATCCCTCAGTACACTACTTACAGAACCGATTATAATTCTTACACACATGCCAGGAGAAGTACTGCAATTATTATCAAAAATACTTTGCCCCATCATGAACTAATCATTTCCCCCCTCAAAATTATTAACGCTACTGCTATAAATATTAAACTTAATAACCTCCCATCTTATACTATTGTTTCTACTTACATCCTCCTATTCAAAATCCTAACGACGTTCTTGACGATTTAAAAATACTTGATAATCTTAATATTAACACTATCCTTTTTGGGGACCTTAATGCTCACCACACTTTGTGGAATTGTAAAACTAATAACTCCTATGGAAACATTATTTATAACTTTACTGCTAATTCTGAATTTGACATTATCGCCCCTTCAACTCCCACTCATTTTTCTAAGTATAGTAGTAGCACTATTGACTTTTCTCTTGTTAAAGGCTTTCCCCATAATATCAGTATTGAAACACTCTGCAATCTCTCCTCGGATCACAACCCAGTTGCACTCACTATTCCCTTAGACACTAATCCATTAATCATCAATCATTCTAAATTCACCAACTGGGATAATTTTAAAAAATGACCTACACAATTTACCCTACACTCATCCTGATATTAACACCCATAACGACATCGACAACCTTGTAAATAGCATAACTAATGACATTAACTCTACTCTCATTAATAATACCAAAAATATCCCACCTTCCAATAAAATCCGTACCGACACCCAACTTAAAATTCTCACTAATGAAAGAAACAGAGCGCGAAAAAATTGGCAAAGAAATAAAACCACACAAAATAAAACTATTATGAGCAACGCTCAACAAAGATTAAGCTATTATATCCATGACAAAGCCAACAAAAGTTGGGAAAATTACATAACTTCTCTTGACATAACTGATAATTCCATTTGGAGAGCCGGTAAATGCCTTAATAATAAACCTAATACCATTCCTCCCCTCATTGACCCTAGTAATAATAACTTTATTTATTCTGACGAAGATAAATCTAATCTTATCGCTCAAACTCTAGCTAACAACTTCATCCTAAATCCCAGCCCCAATACTAGCATTGATAATACTGTCCAAACTAATATAAACCAATTTAATGCAATTAATCACCCCATTGCTGATATTTATATCCCCTCATCCAGAGTTAAGGAAATTATTAAAAAACTCCCTAATCGAAAGTCGCCTGGCGAAGACCAAATTACTAATACTATGCTCAAAAACATCCCCCTTAAATTCATATTCAAAATTACTGCCCTAATTAATGTTATATTTAAATTGAATTATTTTCCTCAACGTTGGAAAAACTCCATTATTGTGCCCATAGCTAAACCTGGAAAAAATAAGAACTCTCCCGATAGCTATCGGCCAATTAGTCTCTTAAACACTATCAGTAAACTTACCGAAAAATTCATTGCTAATGAAATCAATAATCATCTTCTCTCTGCAAATATTCTTATCCCTTATCAATTTGATTTTCGTCAATCGCTTTCAGCCCCTCACCAAATTTATCGTATTGTTGAGCATCTCGCTGACTCAAAATTAAATAAAATATCAACCGCCGCTCTTTTCCTTGATGTTGCTAAAGCTTTCGACAAAATCTGGATTGATGGTCTCATACATAAACTAATTAATTATAATTCCCCCCCCCCCATCTCATTAAAATTCTCACCTCTTACTTAAAAAATCGCACTTTTCAAATTAAAATTAACGATAGATTATCTTCCAAATTAAAATTCTATAGCGGTCTCCCCCAAGGTTCTATAATTGCTCCTATATTATTTAACATTTATGTAAATGATATTTATCAATATAATAAAACTAATATAGCCATCTTCGCGGATGATACCGCAATTTATGCAACGAATAATAACCCTAAATATGCAGTCAAATACCTTAATGATCACATGATAACTATCCAACAGTGGCTAGACAAATGGAAAATTAAAATCAACACTGATAAATGCATTGCAATTATGTTCACCCACAAAACTAAACGTACTGTTGACAAATATAAACTCATAATCGGTAGCACGATTATCCCCTGGTCTGATACCGTTAAATATTTAGGAGTCACCCTTGACAAAAAACTCACTTGGAGGCATCACACAACACAAATTAGGGACAAGTTTCGAGTTGCTAAACGTCTACTCTTCCCCTTAATTGCTCGAAACAGTAAATTATCTATCAATAATGAAATGCTCATGTACAAATCATTTCTTAGACCTTTCATCACCTACGCAGCGCCGGCATGGGCATATGCAGCAGACTCTCATATTAAAAAGCTCACAGTTGCTCAAAATATAACTATTCGACAAATTGTTAATGCACCGTGGTATTTCAGGAATGCTGAAATCCACGAGGGGCTTGGCTTCCTTACTATTTCAAATTTTCTCAAAAACTTAACTATTAATTTCCATAAATCGATAGACAATGATCTCTTATTAAATCTTGCCAACTATGACTTTGCCGACCCTGCTAACAGAAAACGGCCTAGAGCTGTTTTCTGTTCTTAATTATTTTTAACTTTTATTTTCCTAATTCTTTTTGTAATCTTACTGCTTACTACGGTAAGCAGTGAGCTCTAACTTTTTAATTTTTAAAATTTTTAATTATTAAGTATTTTCTCACTTAATCCAGCACTGCTCTCCTCGAGCTTTGCATTTTCTATCAACTTAAACTTCCTATTCTCAAGCCACTTCCCCGGATCCAAATTCCACCTATCTCTTTCATCTTTCTATGGTCAATTCACTATGCAAGCCTACGTTGGAAGGCGTGGCCTATGTAACGTAGTTACAACGTTTTTCCTGATGGTCTTGAACAAATCTCTCATAGGGCTACTTGTTTTAAAAATTTCAATCTTGAAAACCTTTTTCTTTTTTTTCTACAGCTTACCAAAAACCATGTTAAGCCTGTTTATGGCAGTTTTCACTAATTAATATCCGAAAAGGGACTGAGTAAAAAATTCTGAAAACTTAGGATAATAAACATCTTTGGAATATAAAGCTACCATATAAATTTTATGAGTGATATTTAACAGGTTTTATAGTTGTAGAGCATTAAATTTGTGAAAAAAAAAATTGTGCTAAATTTTTCCGACTAGCCTCTTTCATAATCAGTAGTAAAGCCTGTTGTTCTTGTTTCGACAACAAAAACATAAATGTTTTGTTTTACCTAACACTAAAACTTGTCCCTAAAACTTATATGCCCCCGAGTTTAATAAGTTAGTGGATGAAAATAATTTGAATCAAGTGAAATCAATATGTGTTACATTGGAGTTGTCTCCGATCAGTAAAATAACGAAACTGAATAAAGAAAAAGGGATTGACAATTTTATACAAAAAGACAGATAAAACTGAAATATCTGTAAAAAGGAAATTGAAGATTTAGAGGAACAACAAAACGAGACCTGCTCTAAATCAGCTTAAGTAGGTATGAAATTTTGATCTACCAACTAAAAGTAAAATGCAGCTTGGTGAATAAAGATGAAAAAAATTAGAATCATTTGTCTCTTACCAGATTTATGGTTAATAAAAAAAAAATATGGAAAATTTTGGCGTTTCTGAGTATCTTGTAAGTCAAACAAGACAATTAAGGAGCAAGGTATCCTGCTAAATCTTTGTAAAAGACCAGGTGGACACAAGATAAGTGAAGAAGTTGTCAACTGTGTGAACGAGTTTTATCAAAATGAGAACAGTTGTCTCTCCGGGTAAAAAGAAATGTGTCTCAGATAAAATTAACATTGTGAAGGTATATAAACAAAAAGGGTTAGTATTAATACCCTTAAATGAGCTTTTTATAGTCTTTACAAACAGAGCTATCCAGAATATATAATTGGTAGTCAATGTCCTGCGTTCTCCGGCCAAAATAGTGTGTTCTGCCTGGAAAATCTGGCAATCACAGCGTGTGTAAATATCACTAGATTTTTAAGCGGGTGACAGAAAGGGCAAAATTAAACACCAATTACCGGACCTTGTTAGACTTCTTGTGTGACATTGAGAGTGAAACCTGCATGCTGAATAAGAGCTTGGAATATCCTGCACCAGAAGTACTTCTTGAAGTCTTAATGAATGATATTGGTAACTTGTTTGATGAAATAAGCTTCAAACAGTGGGTGAAGACATATAGAGCTGATCTTATCACACAATTTTTACCTAGTGATGAGTTTCTACAAATTCTTGTGGAAAACGGATCTCATTAAAATCACACCATTTTATATCAAATGTCCAAACTCAACACTGTAGAGAACTGAAACAGAATCTTACAGATTTTGAATGCATATTTATTAGAGACTTCTCAGAGAATTACATTTTTACGGTCCCAGATAAAATTCAAAGCTTCCATTGGATGGATACACAGGCTACACTACATCCTTTTGTTTGTTATATTAAGCAAAAATCAAATATATTGTAAAAGTATTTGTATTATTAGTAACCACCTTATACACGATAAAACCACTGTGTATACATTTCAACAACATGTTGTACATGAGGTGAATGTTGTATCTAGAATACAGAAGATTATTTACATTAGTAATGGTGCTATCAGTCAAGAGAAAATCCATGAAGCTACAGAAGGAGGAGCAGCTCAGTGTTAAAAATGCGTCTCCCTTTTTGTCGCCGCCACTAGAGGGCGCTCGCGTGCACTAGCGGGCGGCTTAGACACGGACAACCATACGCTTAAATATGGATTTTTCGTATTTTTCCTAGCAAAAACAAGTTGTTTTATTTTAGTGCGTATTTAATATGAATTTATTTATTCAATTTAACAATTGCTTATTTTCATTCAACATCTTTATTTCAAGTGCTTTTTTTGCTACAATTCATTAAAATTCTTAAAGGAAATGAGTAAATATACTTTTTCAGAATAATTGTGTATTGGGTTCAGAATAAATGAGTTCAGAATTTTGTAATAATTTAATAATTAAGGAAATGAAATTACAGAAAAGAATTGTGAAGAAATTTTTTTATCATTGTTCATAATTTCTTATGGAAAAAAAATGTGAGAAATAATACTGATTAACCAAAACACACACACACACATAGTAGAAAAGCAACATTTTCTATCAATCACAAATAAATTCTTATCAGGACTAATAAAATAGGAAGTCAATTCTGTATTTAATCACACAATACTTTAAAATAACTTCCTTTGGAAAAAAAATCAGTCAAAGCATCTCAGATTACACTTTTTAAAACCGGAGGTATAATCGTCAAGTTGGTAAATTACTGAATACAATTTTTTTCAGCGAATTAAAAAGAAAAAAACAAATAACTTTGACAAGGACAAATCAGCTATATTTTTGAATTTTCACAAAGTACGCATTTTATTGCATAAGCAGATTTTGTACGCAGATTTTGCATAAGCATTTATAGTAACAACATTGCTTATCATACAATGAAAATTTATTTACTTAAGGAGTGTGGTCACTTTTACGTACCTTTAAAAGTATCCTTTTTAGACCTATGTTCGATTGTATGTACTACTCATGATTTAAGCTTGATTTATATGAAATTATTTGAGTAACTGCCTATAATATTGTTTATTATAGATGCAATTTTTCAAGGTAATTAATAAAAATGACTTTTTATGCATAAAAAGTGAATATTTTTTTTAAATCGAGCATTTTGCAGTCAACTACTGTGCGCATTCTGTCAAAATAAATTATTAAGGTACATTAATAATTTTTTACTATATGTGATTACAATACTTCAGGCAACAATATCCAGCAACATTATTCTAAAATATATTAAAACATTTAAGTACGTGTTATTTTTAATTAGAAATTTCAAAAATGACTGAGTAAAAGCTTATAAAAAATTCTGTAAAAAATTAAAATATATTAAGGTTAAAAAATTTTGGTAGATTTTGTTGTCTAAAGTGTTGTAATCACATATAGTAAGCAATTATTAATGTAACTTAATAATTTATTTTGATAGAATGCGCACAGTAGTTGACTGCAAAATGCTCGATTTAAAAAAAATATTCACTTTTTATGCATAAAAAATCATTTTAATTTTTTATTAATTACCTTGAAATATTGCATATATAATAAACAGTATTATAGGCAGTTACTCAAAAAATTTCTTGTAAATCAAGCAAAAATCATGAGTAGTACATACAATCCAGCATAGGTATAAAAATGATACTTTTAAAGGTACGTAAAAGTGACCACTCCCCTTAAGGGGAGTGGTGACTTTTACATACTTTAACTAACTTACGTAATTTAACTAACTTAATAGTGATTAAATTCAATATTATGGTTCCAGCATTGTCAGGAATTACCTTCAAGTTGGTAAATTATCGATTACAAATATTTTCAGCAAATTAAAAAGAAAAAACCCCAAATAACATTGATAACGACAAATCAGCTATATTTTCGCATTTTTACAAAGTATGGGTTTCATTGTACTCATAGTAAAAAGATAGGAAAATATTAATTTTTTTTAAAATTATACTCAACAGATTTCGCATAAGCATTTATAGTAACAACATTCTTTATCATACAATGAAAACTTATTTACTTATCAACTAACTTAATAGTGATAAAATTCAATATTAAGAAAAGTTAACTAGAAATATTTTATTTCTGTGCACAATTTTAAAAAATAATGATGGCTCTGTAGCTTCATGAATAAAACAAAGCAATAATAATGTTCTTACCTTAGGAGCAGCAAATATACTAGGATTTCTCTGTCCAGTTTCTTTATTTCTTTTTAAGGCTGATCTATAGCCAGTAGAACAACCCGGAGCAAAACACGTGTTTGGCATATTTCTGTACACAGAATAAATTTTAAAATTTATAAAACAACTTTCACCACCACGCCGTATAACTCAATGTAAAATAGTCTCTTCGCTTGCATGTCACGCCCTCTACCGGTGAGCGACAACAATCGGTTCATTTTACGAAAAATTCCCCATTGAAGCTTACGCTCCTTCTGTAGCTTTATGAGAAAATCAAAAAGAATTTCATCAATGTCTGCCAACAGAAACACGATTTTGGCATAGCAGCAGAATGGAGTTTTTTGCCTCATAGCACGGAAAAAATTCTTGCGGTGGTATAGGTGGAACCACGAAACGGGAAGTAACAAGAGCCAGTCTTTAAAAACCTTACAGTGATCAAATACTCACACCACAAAATACATTTATGTTTTTTCAGCGGAAATATTAGGGATAATTTATATTTTTATCTCGACAGAGGAAATAATGAAAAAGAATCTTTAATTTAAAAAAATTGAATGTTATGTACCAATCCCAGGAACTCGAGGTTATCATATTTATGTACCCATAAGTGAAAATCAGATTAGGTGCTAAACTACTTTGAAATTTCACAGTTTTGAGGATTTCAAAACCTCAATTGAGTTTACAAAAACCTCATCCTTTGACGATAACGACAACATGGCATGCATTTATAACGATGAATGGGGGATCGGTAAAGTTAAATATAAGATAAAAGAGGAGAGTACAATGACATTATGAACAAAATAAAATCATACTACTATTTTTAATACTTTCTATGTTGATGTTCTTTTAATTGCAATAAAACCTAAAGGATACAATTTATTCATGTAGGTTTTAAGATTAAAGAACAATCTTGGATAATTTTTTAAAAAATAGGAAGCATCATACAAAGAAAAATTAAAACTTTCTCTGGACTGAAGGGAAATAAACAGAGTTTTGGGGCATTTTTGGAGAACTGTAATTCAAAAACCAGTCAAATATCATTCATAAAATTTATATGGTAGCTTCATATAACAAAAATGTTTATTATCCTAAGATTTTAGAATTTTTTACTCAGTTCGTTTTGAGATATTGATTAGTGAAAACTGCCTAAAACAGGCTTAACGTGGTTTTTGATAAGCTGTACGAAAAAAAGGAAAAGGTTTTCAAGATTGAATTTTTTACAAGTAGCCCTATGAGAGAATTATTCAAGAAAAAAATATTTAAGGTGAGTCTCATTTCCTTCATAAAAAATAAGGGTAGCGAAATGCGAAGTTTGACCCTTTATTTCTAATGGTTTTAAACATTTTTTTGGCCTGTATAGTAGTAGTATAGTGTATATTACTGCGATAGATATCGCTCTTGGGTTACGCTAAATAACATACAGGCAGAGAGCAGAATAGGGTATTGTGCGCTGTTACAGATCAGCATATGGCATTCTTCATGAAAAAACCTAGTCGATCGATATCCGATCAACCTTTAATAATAAACTTAGAATGTCAACATTCCATTCATCGACTCAGAAATGAAGTTTTTTTTTATGAAAATCTATTCTTTGCATTATTTCTGGTGACGCGATTTCCAACATCATTAAAAATTGTGATTTCTGTGATCTTTTATGACACGTATCTTCCTGAGACTTTCTGATGTTACACAAAACAGTTTACTTGAAGACATTGATACATGTCATTTATGCACTTCGTAATTTATCTGAACTGAAACTGGATGTGGCGAAAATGTGTTTAGAGGAAGATCATGACAGAGTTTGTTCAGTGAATGATATGGAGAATCTAAGGCCATGAAGTTCAAATTTACAAATTTATGTAAAATTTTTTTATCCTTTTTCGTCAAACTTTTATGCTATTTCCTAATTGTGCATACGTTCCTAGCGTATTTAATTTACCACTGTATGAGAACTCAAAATAGACAGCTGCACAAAAATATTTTTTTACCCTTTTAATATTTGCTAATTGTGTTCAGAACTTGATATTTTACTTAAAAGATACAAACAATTTGCATATTCAATTTCCTCTATAATTTCAAATGAATTCTTAACTTTGTGTTGCAATTCCAGACAATTTGCCGTATAATAAACAATTTATGACTTAAGTACCTTCTTTATTTCAGGTACCACGCCCATTTAATTTTATCATTCAGAATTTATAGAAAATTCCCTCTATCATTAATCGAAAGATGAAAATTTTCAAATTTCCTTTTGTGAATATATTCACAAATTTTCGTTCCAATAATTGAAGCTACACTACCCGTAAATAAAGTGTACAGAGGTCGTTTTATAGATATTGAATTAGGATTTTAAATTTGATTTAAATTCTATTAATCTATTTAATTCATATCAGAAAATTTTATTCATGAAGTATATACACTTTTCATATATTCTATAAACGTTTGTAAACTGTGTTTCGTTTCATTATTTTGTAAAATATCGTATCATTATATCTGTTTTTGGACACGCCTAAATATTTAAAATATATTTTATACACCTCCCATGTCTCATCCTCTACAAAGCTAAAAATATTTCAAAAATGGTAGATACTATATAAGTTGAGGATGCATACATATATTATAACTATGATTCATTATTTCTGCAGGTGATGTATCTTTAGATAAGCATGGTTTCAGTACGTACCCCCCCCCCCCCCCAAAAAAAAAAAGAAAAAAAAAATCTAAGATAAGTTAACTATTTAAATAACAAGAAAAAAAAGCGTACTAAGTGTATGTTTACGTTCCCTTTTATTTTAATGTTATAATAACATTTTTAAAAATGAAATGAATTTTTGTTAGATTTTATGAATAATGGTATTATTAATCTGAATTTTCTGAGAAATGGGGCGTGTTCAAATTATAAAAGGTGTGTATTTAGGTGAAAGCTGACGACTTACCAGCTTTAAGGTTTCAAAACAATAAGAAAATGCTAATTTTTTACATCAGCACAAACCTTGAGAATCTGAATATCTTTTCTTTTTTTAAAATTTTTACTACATATGAGCCGTTTATTTTCAAAGTGGTCAAGTCCGTTTTTGAAAAAAAAACAAAAACAAAAAAAAAACGAGCTTATGATAATGATGGTCACTACACCATGTTATCTTTTTATATATTTTCTTTTTTTTTTGCATAGTATCTTCGAAACCTTTATGATTTTCAAAATAGATAATTTGATAGTAATGGGAATTGGAAAAAAATTATTTTGAAAGTGGTATAATTCCATACAAAGAAAAAAATTTCGTAAGTTAACTATTTAAATTTTGGTACACAAAAATGTACCAGCTATACTGTGTGTACAACCTAAATAATAATAAACACCAAAATACTGTAAACTGCCGAATTCATGAGTGTCCGAACCGTTGGCTTGCCAGGGCGGCATATAAAATGCATAATGTAGTTCACGTTTAAAAGTAAAAAAAGTTCCGTATCAATTTTTTTCAAGTGGATGTCATTAAAAAGTTTAAAACAATATCTATTTTACCTTTCCCGTCGTTTCTGGTTCTGACCTGTGTTTTTCTGATGGATCGACCTCAAGACTATCCTTACTGATTTTTGCTTAATCTTCTGCTATCGTTATTTTTTTTTTAAACCTACCACATTAAATAGTTGTCAATTTTTAATTATTTCCTTATATACTTTTTGATATTATTAGTATTATTAATATTTATTTATTTATTATTTTAATTATTATTATTATTATTATTCTTAATATTACTTTATTATTATTATTATTATTTTTCTTACTCTCAAGTCAACACTTTTCTTTTAATCCTGAGAACGGAAACATAGCCACAAAAAATTATCCATACCAAGGATAAACCTACCACATTAAATAGTTGTCAATTTTTAATTATTTCCTTATATACTTTTTGATATTATTAGTATTATTAATATTTATTTATTTATTATTTTAATTATTATTATTATTATTATTCTTAATATTACTTTATTATTATTATTATTATTATTCTTACTCTCAAGTCAACACTTTTCTTTTAATCCTGAGAACGGAAACATATCCACAAAAAATTATCCATACCAAGGATATGAAGCCCTGCTCTCTGGTGCGTCGTTAATCTACCATGTCAATGTCTATGTCTATGTCTATGTCTATTTTGATTTTTTTCTTTCTGTCACCTGAAATAGTTCGCAAAGTTGCATTTATCATACATATATATATATATATATATATATATATATATATATATATATATATATATATATATATATATATATATATATATATATATATACAGTCGAACCTCCATATATCGAAGTAGCAAATTGCTCGAAAAAAATTCGATGTATAGAAATTTCCATATATAGAATTGAGCTTAGTCTTATCATATTTCTCCTAAAAAAAATTAAAGCTAATTTTCGTATACGAAACTCCACTTCTAATTTATATGCGAATCCCATTAAATGAAAGTTAATAACTAAAAAATGAATTAATATGAAAGATTTATTGATTACTACATATCTTTAAAAAAATAATAATGCAGACAGTGGTTACAATGATCACAGTTACATTCTTTAAAAAAAAAAAAAAAACTACGAATATCTTGCTGAACAGTTAGTTTTGCGGAAAGTTCAAAGAAATGTTCGTATTCATTCAGTCCACTAAAGACTTCATCAGGGACATTATCCCCGAATCGAAGTCCACGACGTATTGTTTCAAATGCCAAAAATTGGGAGATTGTATTCTAAAGTGGAATAAAATCTCCCAATATGTCTTGAAAAAATTTCGATATATAGAGATTTTTTCGATATATAGAAACAATTTTTCTATGTAATGGACATGGAGATTTGCTAAGAGTTCGATATATAGAAAATTTCGATATAGAGAAGTTCGATATATGGAGGTTCGACTGTGTGTGTATATATATATATATATATATATATATATATATATATATATATATATATTATTATTATTATTATTTATTTATTTATTTTTTTTCAACGTCAACACTTTTCCTTTAATCCTGAGAACGGAAATATAGCCATAAAATTGTCCAAACCGAGAATATGTTGTCCGGTGCCTCGTTAACGTATCATGTCAATTTTGGTATTTCTATCTGGGATAACCATGATAGAACTAATTTCAACGCTTACAGTGTCAATTGATTTAAACGTCAGAGAACATAAATAGCAGTACCACCACTGGGATTTAAATTAGAATTTTGCAAGTGAGGGGAGGGGGTTCGTCGTTCCCAAAAGGGTATAATGGAAAATGTTGGAAAAGCGCCAGTGCGAAATAAATTTGTTTTCTTGAATTAAAGCGAGGTCAATATTATAAATTTCCACGAATTCATAGAATTCATTAATTTTATAGGAAAGGAGGTTGGCATTCCAAAACAAAACTGTCAGTGAGGAGAATGAAGGAGAGCTGATTTTACGGGGGCGGGGTTTCAGGAAAGATCAATAATATCAAGAACATCTATCAGTCTTTGGACGAGGTTGCTTTTAATTTTCTTTAAAATACGGAAAATAGACTTTAAAAGTTGTCGGCTATGTTAAATTCTGACATCAGTTCTGTGATAGCTTTGATCGTGCCTGAGATTTTGCCGAAAGTAGAAGCTGAGAAGAATGAAAAAGAGGGTGTGACTGAAGTTTCAACGTGAAAGAAACTTCAGAAAAAGAGGGCGTGACTGAAGTTTCAACGTTTCGGGTGCTCGATTTTGTCGGGGGTGCGGGATTTTTTAAAATTTTTTTTAAGGAAGTCCATTGAAATAATTTCAGACGTATTTAAGGAGCCCTCAGTATTATGAATATTACCCTAAAAAGTTGATGTATCACTTTCTTCGCGAGACACTAGTGAAAGTCGCGCCCGCAAATGTGGGCGTGACAGTGGAACTTGAAGTAGTGACGGTAGCCCAGTGTTGCCAACTTGGGGTTTTCCCCCCTAAATTTGGGGGTAATTTAGATGAAAAGGGGATTTCGAGATGGCGCTAGGGGGAGGTGCTTCGTAGAGGTTGGCAACACTGCGGTAGCCTGGAAAGATATTGCTGAAGTTTCAACGTTTCGGGGGGTCGATTTTGTCGATGGTGCGGGATGTTTAAGTTTTTTTTAAGCAAGTCCATTGAAATAATTTCAGGCGCATTCAAAGAGCCCCCAGTATTATGAATATTACACTGAAAAGTTGATGTAACACGAACTTCGCGATATATAAACTTTTTAGTGTTAATTAATACATTTCAGTCCGTGGGTTTAGGGGGTTTGGAAGGGATAAACTCCTTATTTTTTATTTTTTCGGGAATTACATTGGGATTGGACTTTCAACTCGACACGTTTTTTGGAATAATTTTGAAAGTTGATTTATCCTGGTTTTTCCCCTTACTTTTGGGATTTAGGGGGCAATCACCTTAATTAGTAGAGTGCCTCTGCAATTAGCACACTTGATGCAGCCATCAGATTTTTTGAGCTTGCACTCAACACTCCACATTTATCACACAGAGGAATGGCCAAACATTTGGCACCGGTAGCACTGATTTACGCCAGTTTACTTGAAGTACGTCATCAGCAAGTACTGAAAAATATAAGAAATAGGCCCTCGTGAAGTAAATATTATTTAGAAATAAAATAAGAGTTCAAAGATTAAAAATGAAGAGCAAAACCGTCGCCGCCGAGAATCGCACCGGGGTTCGAAAAATGAATAACCGCGAGCTTACTATGCCGCAGTATTTTCAGAAGTCAAGTGAAAGAAATTCCCACTGAGATTACCGGAAAATTCTTTGGGGAGGTAAATACAGTGATTTCCGTTTATAAGAATCACGTTTGTTATTACTGTTTTTGATTCTTATAAGCGGATGATTCTTATAGCAGAAATTTAGGTTTTCGGACAGGCAGACACCTATATATACATATATTAGATAATTTACCATAAAATACTCTTTAATTTACATTAATTATCTTTTAATAAAATTATTTTTATAGTTTTAAAAGTTATATTATAGTTTTAAACTTAATTTTCGACCTATAAGTAGATACATGTGATTATAGTAAGAGAAGAAAAAAATACAATATTTGTTACAAGTTACAACATACCTGCTTAACAGTTTTAACATTTCAACTACAGGAAGGGAGCAAGAAAAAGTTTTCTACGGTAGTTTGACGTAATGAAGTTTTCAGGAGGCTGTTTATACCTCTTTCAATATCTATAGTCTCAGACGAAGATTCACCTTCTAGCTTACGTTTCTCGGTTTGATAACGTGCTGAATCTACTAATGTCACGTTTGCCTGAATGATAATGGACACTTCACCGAAGATTTATGTGTTTTAGGGTCCAGGAAGCCGCAACCAGGATGTGGGAGGTGGGAAAAAAGAGTCCCTATTTTTGTTTGTCATTGGAGAAAAGTGAAATCGGACTCGGACGAGTAAAGATGCCCCGGGTCAAGCTAATAGGACAGTGTTGTGGTAAAGCGTTTAAGGGGAAACTATTATGTTATGTCTAATAAAGTAAGGGGTGAATTTTGCGACTATATTCCATCCCATCTTATCAATCTTTGTAAAAAAAAAAAGAAAATACTTCGTGCCTCTTGGGGGTTTAAGTGGCTTTTTTTGAAAAATGAAAGGAAAGCGAAGAGTAAACTGATTCTTAAAACCGGTGGATTGATTCTTTAGAGCGAAAATTTTAACATGGAAATAATGCATTTGTTTTTGTTTTCGCGATATTGATTCTTATAAACGGTTGATTCTTATAACCACTGATCACTATAAGCGGTGGTTACTGTATAAGTGTTGGAGGAGTTTTAAGTTGAAAATAACTTTGCAGGATAGAAGAGAAATCGTTAGCTCTTCAATAGACATGCCCTAGGGCGTTTAAATTAGCACGGGAGCTGCGCAACAATTATATAGCTTCATCCCGCGTTGCCAAACAAACGCATTTCATGACAGTAAATATCTTCAACCTTCTGTATAATCAAGGTCTAGGTAGTAAGGTTTACGAAGTTCCTAGCAATGCGAAGCATTTACTGCTTTTACCTCCAAACGGATAATGAATTAATACAATTTTATTAATTTTCCGAAGTAAATGAGTTGCCAAACATGAATTTAGAAAAATCGCACAGCTGCTGCCTGGATCCGAGGTCGGTCCTCTTAGGTTTGGCGTACGAAGAGAATTCCGTTTCGCCATAGAGCCGGAGCAAACCGATAACTGTGTGCTAAAGAGCAGATACCTTGACGATGACTTTCGCCAACATAAAACCGAATGACCGCTTACAGTCATGAGATTGAGCAATGGACCACTGGCTCCATTTCTAGGCAGGGCTGGGAACCCAAATCGATTTCCCAGAAGGGGATTTTTTGCAGTATTAAAGCAATTATGTTAAGATAAAAGAAGGAATTAAAGGATTTAAACTTGATAGATTTGCAGTCTAGCTTCTTAAGGAGAAGGGTCGACCAACGCATGCCCAATTTCCCGGGTCTTTGCAGTATGGCGATAAAGGGAAATTAAAACTTCGATTAACCCGTACGGCCTAGAGCCATCCTGTCATTTTCTTAATTGTTTTGTCCTTCATCCTTATTATAAAAAATAAAAAATAATACTTGGCTTGCCAAGGTAAAAAACAACAAAAAATTTTATAAAATCAAATAAAAATGTATTTCTATCCTTAAACTTTCTCTTTTAATTTTATTCATCTTTGCATCGTTTGTAGACCATCTTTTCTACTGCCCTGCAAGGTGCTTACTCACTTTTTCTTATACTATGAACTCACGGATTAGCAGCGGCCCAATCATTTCACTCCTTTCCTATACTCTGTTTCATTGGTTCCCCTCTGCTTATTACCTGAAAGTCTGCAATTGAGGGCGTGGCCCAGGAATTGCAGTTGCGACCCATTTCCTATGGTCCTATGGATTAACCCGTTGAGGGGCTCCGTTTGCACAATGCAAACGTCTAAATCTACTCTTTTTTCCCCACTTCCATTCAATATATTTCAGTTAAATGAGTAGAAAATGGTTAGTACTGCCATCTGTTTTCAGTTGAAAGAAGTAAAAGCATTTTGCAACCTTTAATTGGAAATTTTTTCAAAATTCTTTACGTTAAAAAAAAACGGGGGAAAAAATCCGCACCGTGCAAATGGGGGAGGTTTTTGCCCCTGAAAGCGTTAAGAAGCTCAAGTAATAAAACGAGGCTTGACAAGCTAATCATATGCATCCGCGGTCTCCTTCGCTGCTTAGATGGTGAGAGGAAGATATCTTGAAGGCGTAATAAAGCTTTTGGCCTTGTAGCCGAACTGGGAATCCCTGGATCGTAGGGAGGAATGCTGTGAAGAATAGGATTAGTTATACCAGAGAAACTATTGTAAAATTTAAAAGCCAGTCTTTTACTTGCTGGAAGAATAGGTTGAACGCGTAGATCCCGATGAATCACGTCATTTCTGATAAAAATCAGAGCTTTAGTTACATAACGTTTGAGGACATAATTTTGGACAGCTTGGAGCCTCCGTAATTGGCGGATGGATTCGGTCCCTCACACAGCAGAGCCATATGTTAAAATAGGACATCATGTATAGCAACAGCTTCAATTTGCGGACGAGCGACTGCAATATGAGAGATGAGGAAAAAGCGATGGGCTCTAGAAATTAGGAATGCGACTTCGACAACAAAACATCGATGTTTTGAAACATCGATTTTCAATATTAAGGCTCGGTGCACACGAGCGATCCGGTGCCGGTGTGAATTCGCTTCAATTCACACGAGAGGCGATCCCGTTGCGGTTTTGGCTGTTCTGTGAAATTCACGTGACAGACAGGTGGTGTACACGAGCGAACAATTAGAGAACGCGAGCTGTAACATTGAGGACACGAGAGTTGGAAGCGTACTCAAGGAAAAAAGAGTTGTGTTTTCGTACTTTGTTTATAGGTATTTAAAATACAGAAAAAGAAAATATTGGGTCCACCCACTGGCGAGTTCGAGGTTGTTGAAAGGGACATTTTCCTTATTATATGAAGACTTGTGTCATGACGAAGCAAAGTTTTTTTTTAATTACTTCCGAATGAGCAAACACTCTTTTGAAGAAGTGGTTCATTATACTACAAACATTATTTTTCTGTGGTGTTATTAGCAATTGCTGATTCACAATATAACTTTTTGTATGTAGATATTGGCTCCTATGGCAAAGATTCGGATAGTTTAATTTTCCAAAATAGCTCTTTCAATAAAAAAATTAGAAAGCGGAGGCGTGAAAATACTAACAGGTAAACCCCTGCCCGGGATGGTTAACCCAGTCCTGCCCTACGTGTTTGTTGGAGATGAAGCATTTTCCTTGTCAAGAAATGTTTTGAGACCGTACAGCGGTAAATTTTTCTTTAAAAAAAAAAAAAAAATTAACTACCGACTATCTCGAGCTCGAAGATATGTCGAATGTTCGTTTGGAATTTTGAGCAACAAATGGCGAATACTACATAGGCCTCTAAACGTGAAACCTGATTTTGCTATAAGCATCATTAAAACGTGTTGTGCCCTTCATAATTATGTTCTCAAAAGAGATTGATATAAATTTGAAGATACATTACGTATCGAAGGATTTTATGACAGCGGCCAAAATCAAGGATCCCATCAAAATCAAGGAGGGTGTCAATTTAAATCAGATCAGAAATACATGGGCGGACTATTTCATTAGTGATGTCGGAAAACTGCCATGGCAAAATAACTGCATTTAACAATAAATGCGAATGGAAAATGCGATATTTAAAAATAACAATAAATATTTAAAAATTTAATATATGGAAATCAATAAAAGTTTAATAAATCAAAAAATATGTTAAATTTTTACTTTCAAGCATATTGTTTAGATTTGTGTTTAATTTTTAATTAAGTTATATACTGCTATGCTCTGCTGTTTTTATCTAATTACATTTGAGAAAACATCAAAAATCAATACGAGACTGAAATATGACTAATGTAAATTTATCTGAAATATTGTAAACCTGATCGTCGTGATCCGCTAAATAAATGTCACCTGGCACCTCCAGGCATGCGTTCCTTTTTGTCAGCCTGACACCCCGGGCCTTGAATTGTATCTTTGTGGTCTTTTCCTAAAAATTGACCCCTTTTTCCACTTAGGGAAGTGGCCCACCATTATGTATTTAACGGTCTGCTAGATTCCTTTAACAAAAAGTCACATCTGTACTGAATTTTCCAAAGATAGGATTGAGTCTGTTTTCAGACTACAGCTCCGATTCAAAAAATTAGAATAATGAAAGGAAATATGGTCAAGGGAATTGCAAATCTAATTTATCAAATAAATAATCAATGATATCAAATATACATTATCATAATACAAATCTGCATATTTTATAGATTATAAAAATATAAACGTACTAGCGGCCCGTCCCGACTTTGTCCGGGTTGAACAAAATATTATACCAATAAATTTCCAGTTGATAGCCAATAAATTGTAAATATTGTTTTACCTTAATAATAACCTAAATAATACCTTAAATTAATTTTATGTTAGTTAATAATTAAAATAAATTTTTTAAAAGAAAAAAGGGTGCCGGAGAACGGGTAGGTTCGAACCGCTAGCGTCAGAACAGAAGCCCACCGCGATAGCACCACGATAAGGATCGTTGAAATCTTCGGAACAAAAAGCGGTAGAAGACAGTAGCGGAAACAATGGAGATTGTTAGGATTAAGCCCCTAACTTTATTTCTACTGATCAGATATATATAATATATAGCCTATGTCCATCTGGAATACTGTACCTTATAAACAGTGAAAAAAATTTTCAAATAGGTACAGTGGTTCTGGAGATTATCCTCCACATACAAAATCGCTCTCTCTTTATATATAAGTATAGATATAGATAACACCACGCTAAGGATCGTTGAAGACTTCGGCACAAAAAACGGTAGAGGACAGTAGCGGTAACAATGGAGATTCTTAGGATTAAGCCCCTAACTTTATTTCTACTGATTAGATATACATAATATATAGCCTATGTCCATCTGGAATAATGTACCTTTCAAACAGTGAAAGAATTTTTCAAATAGGTACAGTGGTTCTGAAGATTACCCTCCACGTACAAAATCGCTCTCTCTTTATATATAAGTATAGATTACAATGAAATAGAAAATATATTTAAAACAGCAAGTAAAAAAAAAAATTCAAAATATTAGAATACTTCATAACATGGTTCAAAAAATTAGAATAATGTAAATATATTGTACACAATTTAATATACTGTAAATATTTTAAATTGTGTATTTAATTTGTGCAATTAATTTGTGTACAATTTAATATATTGTAAATATATTGTACTTTTCACATTTAATATCCCACAATTCACTAAATTTTTTAACTTCCTCTATTAAAAGTTCTGTGTCTACACTTTCAGCCATTTTGTTTTTGCGGCAAAATGTCGTCCGTGTGAATTGCGCAGTTGAAATGAAGGTACTGCTAAGCCGTTGTCGTTCATGCGATGAAGCAGTACTCGGGGTAAAAAAAACCGGTCGTTGCGAAGCCTACGTCTGTGTGAGTCGGTTAGTTCAACTCTATGTACTTCTGATCGCAACTGCGGTGCCGCACCGGCGCCGCATCGCCAGTGGCGTAGCAA
>OU015499.1:119626640-119628507 GCA_907164885.2 Dolomedes plantarius | reverse complement strand
ATATACTTAACTGTATATCAAGCAAATCTTACTTTAAAAAAATTATGCTTCGTAGCTCAGAATTTCTAAATTTTGTACTCGAAAAGATGATTTATAGGTGTCCAATCACAAAAAGTGTGGTACCAAATTGGTACCACAAAAAAATTTCCCGATGCTGTTTAAGTGGACAGAACAGCTAGTTATGGTTTCCCGGCATTGCCCGGGTATTTATTTATCCCATTTTTTTTTATTACACAGGAAAAAGAATGGATTCTACCTATAGTGTAAAATCCAAGTAATTTAATTTACACGTATTTAAAAGTAAGTACAGTATACAAATGATAAAGTAAAATTACAAATTTACTCACTTATTAATTTAAGTTAAAACTTAGCCAGTGACTCCGAAAGCTATGGATTCGACATTACTCTCGGTCGTTTTGGACATTTTATTTTTGACCCTGTCTCCCCCCCCCCCATACTGATGGAGGCAAAATTTGCATTTAAACGGCATCGGGAGTGTCCCTATTCGTCGCAGTGACCCCGAAAACTATGGGTTCGACACTACTCTCGGGCATTTTTATATTCAACCTTTCTTCCCTCCCCCCTCCCCCCAATGCTGATGGGGGGCTAAACTTGCCCTTAAACGGCATCGGAAATGTCACTATTCGTCTCAGCGATTCCGAAAACTATGGTTTCGACACTACTCTCGGTATATTGAACATTTTATATTCATCCTTTCTTCCCCCTCCCCCCTCCACCCCAATGCTGATGGGGGGGGGGGGCTGAACTTGCACTCAAACGTCATCGGAAGTGTCAGTATTAAGCTCAGCAACCCCGAAAACTATGGATTCGACACTAATATCAGAAGTTTTCGATTATTTTTACATGTGCCCCCTGTCCACCCTAGGGGTGCTAGGGGTATCTTATCCCCCCAGTGTTTCTTTCCAGATTGTAAGTGATATGTGTACCAAGTTTGGTTGAAATTGCTCCAGGCGTTCCAGAGTGATGCTGGAACATACACACATACACACATCCATCCATTTATATATATATATATATATATATATATATATATATACATATATATATATATATATATCAGGGGTTGTAACGAAAGTTTCCCGCCAACGAGAATATCGCCTTCGCAAACAGTTCGCGTTGGCGTGTTTAATCATATTTTGTCAAAAGATTTTTGGCATTTGAAAGAAAGAAACTTGTTTTAGGGCACTGTGTTGTGAAATTTGTCAAAATATATCGTTATCATTAAGTACAAGGTGTCTGAAATGGAACTATCACGCTACCAGATTAGAACCATCATTTACTTCCTCTGCTGTTGCAAAAAGTCAGCTACAGAATGTCACCGGCTCAGGTGTACAGCTTTAGGTACTACTGTTGTATCATATGACACTGTGAAGGTTTGGTACGGAAAGTTCAAAACCAAGGACTATGACATTCAAGAAGCAGAGCGCTCTGGCCGGCCTACTGATGTTGATGAGGCAGCGTCGCAAAGCGCTATTAGACTAACAAAAACATCTTGCTTTGTATCTGGTGGGACAGATACTCTTTGTGGATAATACCACGGCAAAAAAAAAAATAAATAAGCAGGCATATATATATATATATATATATATATATATATATATATATATATATATATATATATAAATAAATAAATATATATATATATATATATATATATATATATATATATATGTATATATATATATATATATATATATATAAATAAATAAATATATATATATATATATATATATATATATATATATATATATATATATATATATATATATATATATATATATATATATATATATATATATATATATATATATATATATATATATGTATATACACTCAAGAGCCAAAA
>OU015499.1:119599140-119614140 GCA_907164885.2 Dolomedes plantarius | reverse complement strand
GTAGCAGTATTGTCGGATCATGGTCAGGAAAAGATGTTATAAAACTGACCAGGTGTTAGAAAATAAAATATAAAAAAAAATGTAGAAAGGAACAGGGGAAAAATGTGAAAGAATATGAAAATGTTTAGTATAGGTCCAATGAGAAGTGTGATTTTAATAAAAGAGAAATATTAGGGCCACTAGAAAAGGGTTTTAAGACGTAGGTGGAGTTTATATGGAGAAGAAAATACTGTGATTGGAAGGTGAAAACATGTATGCAAAAAGTTGAGATAAATATTAAGGGGTAGAAATGATACAGAGTTAGAGAGAGAGTTGAGATCAGACGAGATTCTTTCGCAGTGAGAAAAGGGCCTTCGGGCCCCGCTCTGGGGTAGGGTTCTCGAACCCCCCCTGCGATAAAGATGGAACAATATTAATGTTCCCGTAGCAACGCCGATTTGGGGTAAGTCAGTCTTTACATTTCTGTTGCCTGTTGACAGTACTATTTTAAGATTTAAATTTAAATTAAAATCCCGTAAATGATACATACCTTGTTTTATCCGGTGAGGACCCAATTTGTTATTTGAAAGATTATTAATCATTTTAGAACATTTTTTTTATTATCCATGTAATTATTTGGATAACCATTTTAATACTGTAATTTAACTGTTTATTTGTGTAATAAATATTCGTTGTTAATTTGTAAATATTGGTCCTCATCATTTATATATAAACATTTAAGTTGTGTCAATCTTCTCTACAGTGTATACATGCTGGGGTTAAAAACGAACCTGGGTAATTAAGTAATGGGTAATAACTAATTAGTAATCAAACCCTGCTAATATTATAACTTTAATCTTATAAAACTTTTAAAAACAAAACCCAGTAAAACGCACCAGCACATATATTTAATATATAAATATATATATATATATATATATATATATATTTACACATACATACATGCATACATATATATATGCATACTTTATAAATTTATTTATTTACACGCTTCTATACATTGAAACAAGCTGTCTCTTCTCAACTAATTTTTCTATCTTTTCGTACGTCAGAGCTCCGCGTTTTCGTATTCAATGAGCGCGAATTGATGTTTCACCTCCAAACAGCTGCGGCGCACGACAGATCAGAAGCAAAAAAAAAAGGTCGGCAGATATCCCAGTGATGTGTTAATCTCTTTCGAAACTGGATTACCGGCGACCGTTCTGCGAAACCTTTTTCTGGTCATGTAATCTGGTTACGTGCGCCGAATACAAACATGCAGCGAGTTATAACATTGAATTCCGAGGAATTGGCTCGCGTTTTTCATTAGTGAATAGAATTACAAAAGAGCGGTATTTTTGTGTGAATATGTGATTGTTTGGTGACTTCGGGTGATGAATTTATTATACACGCAAGAAACTTTTTTCTAAAGATTCGAGATATTTAAAGTTGTTCATGTGAAAGGAGTTGTATTATTGAATAATTCTCTACTGAAAAGGCGAAATGTCTTAAATTTTGTATATATATATATATATATATATATATATATATATATATATATATATATATATATATATATATATATATACATATATATATTTATATATATATATATATATACATATATATATTTATATATATATATATATATATATATATATATATATATATATATATACATATATATATATACATATATATATATATATACATATATATATATACATATATATATTTATATATATATATATATATATATATATATACATATATATATTTAAATATATATATTTATATATATATATATATATATATATATACATATATATATTTATATATATATATATATATATATATATATATATATATATACATATATATATTTATATATATATATATATATATATATATATATATATATATATACATATATATATTTATATATATATATATATATATATATACATATATATATTTATATATATATATATATATATATACATATACATATATATATTTATATATATATATATATATATATATATATATATATATATATATATATATATATATATATATACATACATATATATATATATACATATATACATTTACATACACACATATATACATATATACATACACATATATACATACTGTCACGCAGAGTGACAATATAGGAGCACGCACTGGTCTGGCATGAGGTGTGTTTAGAAATCAGCAAGACTTAAGTTAAAATAATTACGTTTATTCGAAACTTCAATAAACATTTAAGAATATTAAAAGCAATAACTTAAAACATTTGTATAAACAAAACAATCTCACACAGAGACTTCTAACATACTAATCTCACTAGCACGTGAGTTCAACTGTGTCTGCTGCAAGCGGCCCCATTGCTCTAACTCGAGCACTATTTATACAAGCCAGTAACATAACATTGACATATTTGCATAAAATATACTGGAAAGGAAAAATAACAAACCATGGGGTGATACTGTGTTTGTCATACTGTAATCCAGTATAATCGCTGGTTTACCACTGTTAAATCACGACTAACAATGAATGGATATATATATATATATATATATATATATATATATATATATATATATATATATACATTTACATACATATATATATATATATATACATATATACATATACATATATACATACTGTCACGCAGAGTGACAATATAGGAGCACGCACTGGTCTGGCATGAGGTGTGTTTAGAAATCAGCAAGACTTAAGTTAAAATAAATTAAATTTTGTATATATATATATATATATATATATATATATATATATATATACATTTACATACATATATATATATATATATACATATATACATACACATATATACATACTGTCACGCAGAGTGACAATATAGGAGCACGCACTGGTCTGGCATGAGGTGTGTTTAGAAATCAGCAAGACTTAAGTTAAAATAAATTAAATTTTGTATATATATATATATATATATATATATATATATATATATATATATATATACATATATATATATATACATATATTTATATATATATATATACATATATATATATACATATATATATATATATATACATATATATATATATATACATATATACACATATATATATATATATATACATATATATATATATATACATATATACACATATATATATATATATATATATACATATATATATATATACATATATACATACACATATATACATATATACATACACATATATACATACTGTCACGCAGAGTGACAATATAGGAGCACGCACTGGTCTGGCATGAGGATAAATGCATCTCCGGATAAATGCACATGAGCCGGTTTAAACATTTAATATAAGGAACCCGACATAATGTAATGATATTAATTATTTTTACAGTGAAATTTGAGAATGTCTAATCAAAAATATGATTAGGGGTTAGTTGGACCCACTTCCTTGCTTGGATCCAAGTAACCCCATTTTTACCATGTTTATATTAACTCGGTTTCTTGTTTGCGTGTGTATTTATCCAGTACAAATCTTGCAATCGATTTTTAACTAACTTCCCTACTAGCTACACATTTAAAACTTATAGAATAGCCGAGAACACGATGACAATGCATTATTTTAATACTTTTAGCCATCTTTAAGCAGGATTGAATTCATTTTAAGTTAATTTTTTTTGTAGACGGTTGCAGCCATCTATCGGCGGGGGCGGGAACGAAAAGTTAAACGCTAGTTAACTTCCAATTGACTTCATATTCTTTCAAGTTGATGGGATAATTCACCAAAAAAAGTTTTTAAAAAGCATTTATTAATACATAGAATTGTCAATTTTATATGATTCAACAGAAAATTTAAAAACATGGTATATAAAGTGTTATTTTTATCTTGTAATTATTAGTTTATCAGCTCACTAGTTCATATTTCTAATTTTTACCGGGTTAATAGATTCTCTATTCATCGAAAACTATTGTCATATTCTTAAAGACTGTATTTGAAATGTAAATTTATCCTTACCTAGAGTGAGACTGCAGTGTATAAAGAAGTGAAGGTGGAAGTTATAAGGTCACAGAAATTCATGTTTTTATCGCAAAGCAACATAATCTGAACTGAAAATAATTACAAGATAAAAAGACTTTTTATATACTATGTTTTTAAATTTTCTGTTGGATCATATAAACTTGACAATTCTATGTATTAATAAATACTTTTTTAATATTTTTTTTGATGAATTATCTCATCAACTTGAAAGAAAATGAAGTTAATTGGAAGTTAACTCGCATTTGACTTTTCGTTCCCTTTCCGGCCAATAGATGGCTGCACCAGTCTACAAAACAAAATTAACTGAAAATAACTGAAAATTAATTCAATTCTGCTTAAAGGTGGCTAAAAGTATTTAAAAAAATGCATTGTCATCGTGTTCTGAGCTATTCTAAAAGTTTCAAATGTCTAGCTAGTTGGGAAGTTAGTTAAAAATCGATTGCAAAATTTGTACTGGACAAACACACACACAAACAAACACACAAGTTAATAAAAACATGGTAAAAAAGGCGGGAAGAGCGGGAACGGGGTAAAGTGCCTAAGGACCTAGCTAATGCTCCTATCTGATGGAGATATTGTGAATTATATCTATATTTTATTGACAAGAGACCAAGGTGTAATTTAAAACATTTTTTTCGGCTTGGGTCCAAGTAACAATAGGCGTAGCGTCGTTGGGGGAGGGGCACGCCCCCCCAACTTGAATTGAAATAAATTAAAACGTATAATAAGGGCCTGATGTTTTATTGGAAGGAGACTCCCTTTCCAAGCATTGACCTCTCTTCTCCTCTACTTCGCGCACTATCCCATGAGGCCATCAGCTCCTTTCGGTGCAGGTTGGATGAAGATAAGTATTATTCAATTAATGTTTTAAATTATGTCCGTCTAGTTTTAAAGATTTTGTATCTAAAAAAAAAGGACTTCGTCCATTCGTAAATTGCCACGCAAAATGTAAAATATTCTGGCTTTTCGGAACGAATTAATTCAATTTACATTACTTCTTACGGTTAAAATCGGTACTTGTCGTGCCTTCTGGAACCAATTAACGGCGAGTAATGTACTTTGCACATAACTGTAGATTTTTTAGTAATAAAACGACATGCATGTCCAGTACATTTCTCCACACTATTGCAAGAGTTTGATCTAAATCCATAAACGCCTTTTTTTTCCACCGAAATGATGTAAAACCTACCAAAGTTAATGATACGGAACTTACGTTTCGCTGCTATAAAATGCAATCTCTAATGAATCGTGGGAAGAACTGACGTGTATATTTCCCTGAAATGACGTCATGGTCGTTTGTCTGTCTCTGTCGATAATGGTCGCTTGTATTTAAGGATCCTAGGAATCTGAGTTTACGCGAAAGGTAATTTCATTACGTACTGTTGACAAATGCAGTTGCCAGTGTTATTCGGACTCCGTGATAGCCCCGTTGACTTGCCAGGCAATTTTGTTTCCCAAACTCGCCAATCGTATTTAAGCTCCTTATATCGAGTTGACGCATCAAGCACTATTGTTTCCGAAATGTGCCAAATGTAGAAGCCAGTCTTATTAAGGCTCACAGCTATACGAGTGACGCTTCAGGCAATATATTGTTTCGAATTTTACGAGTCTATGGTAATCTAGCCAAATGAGAGAGTTATCGTCAAATTGGCGATAGATTTGGTGACTTATTTTGGTCGCCAAATTTGGCAATAATTCGCTACATTTGGCGATATGGCACCAAATAGTCGCCAAGTTGCCGTCTAGACCTTTCTAGAAGCTACTGGAAATAGTATCTAGCTGACTGACCGATAAGGGGCGCTTTGGAAGTCTATAAATATACCCGACATTGGCATTGGAACTCAGTGTTTTGTGACCTATCTTGGTGTGACCCTTGATCGCAGGCTGACATGGAAATTCCATGTTGATAATCTAGTACAAAAATGTAACGCTGTTACCATGCAATTTCTCTCATTTATACATGGCAACCATCTTACCATGAGAAACAAAGTCCTTCTTTTTAAACAAGTTATTCTCCCCGTAGCTCTTTATGCAATACTTTTATGGTTCTACGCCGCGAAAACTCATATCCATAAACTGGAGGTCATCCAGAACTTGACTCTCAGACGTATTCGCCGAGCGATCCGTTATATATCTAATGAAACCATACGACGAGACTTCAGCATCCTTTCCTTCAAGAAAACTGAACTTAAACTCTCTAAGAATTTTTTTGATAATATTCCTAACATTCGCAATGAGATTATAGCTGAGTTTCCCGACTAGGACTACTCCCACCGTGCTAACCGCAAGCGCCCTCGGGCGTGTTTACTTATGAGCTAACACCGTCTCTTCTATGTTGCTTACTTATTCATTATTTTAAAATCCTCCCTCTAGTATTTTTACCAACCCCTTAGAACTCTACTATAATCTCAGTACGAATATTTTCCTCATTTCTCTTAAATAACTGTGGCAATTCTGGACCAGTGGATGCGCGTACGCCTTGTAATTTTTTCTCCCGGGTGCGGTTCCCGGCGCTTGCTTTTATTTTACTATTACTTATTTTACTTGCATTATGTTTTTACTGATAAGGGCCTAATTATGATATTTAATTACCTCCTGAGCAAATATATTTCTGATGCATAATGTTACATTGGAAAGTCCTATAGACCTTGGAGCTCCGACAAGTTGAAATACCTGGAACCTGGAACTCAGTGTCCTTTTCTGCTGAGAATTGAATGTATTGAAAGTGCGTTAGGAGTGTATTGTATTGAAGACTGTTATCCTGACTTGCATTTTTAGAGTTTCTGCTGTATAGAAGACAGTTGTTACGCGTTTTCTGTTTGAATTTGTGTATACGCCTGAAGAATTTACAGAATAATAAATTTTATTTTGTGTGCAGTTTCTTAAGAGATTTTATTCGATCCTAACGAACCCAGGTAAAACGTAACAATATTGTTTCCACAGGTCGCTAATGCTTATGAAGGCTCCTAGACAATCGAGTTGAAAGCACCAAGCAGTTGTTTCTCAAAAGAAGTCGCCAAATGAAGTAGCTAGTTCTCGTCGTGGCTTCTAGATATCAGAGTCGACACACAAACAAAAAAGTTTTGTTTTAAAATTCGCCAATTTTATTAAGACTTCCAGCTATTCGAAGTGACTCATCAGGGAATATTGTTTCCAAAAGTCGCCAGTAGCATTAAGGCTCCAAGATATCGAGTTGACGCATCAAATAGTTGTTCCTCAAAGGCGCCAAATGTAGCCATGAGTTTTCATTAAGGCTACTAAATATCCGAGTCGACAGATGAATCAATTATTCTTTTCAGTCGCCAATTTCATTAAAGCTCCAGCTATTCGAGCGACGTATCAGGCAGTACTGTTTCCCAAAGGGCCCTAATAGCGCTCTAATACACTAGAAGGGGCCCGATATTGCAGCGAGGCCATCCGGATGGGATATTCCCATTGGCGACCGCAACAAGTGACCACGGTTGACGAGCCAATGAAAGAAGAGAACGAATTCCTTGTAGCAATTTTATTCAGATGATGCTGACGGACTTACAGCAAAGCGACCCGTTGGTAGTTCATATGGCAACAGCTTAGATAGATGAGACCGAAGAGAAGAGAAGTGAGCAGATTCTACCTTTCAAACATAGTACATAAAATGGATATTTCTCTTTTTTAACCCTTCAGCGGGCGCGCCAATTTTTGGAACACCAACAGGCGCGCGGGGTACGAAGTGCAACGTCTCTTTCAACCTTGATTATTCCTTTTGTAATAAACTTTTTTTTTTCAAATTGAAAATAATAATTCTGTGTTTTATGACGAGATATAAAATGTTGATAGTATTGAGATATATTTATAATTAAAGGCCAAAGAATGCAGATACAATAGCCATATTTCGAAACTGTCCGGTTTGTTGAATCTAAGGACAACTTGAGAATCGATTCCTATTATGTCCAAAAACCTAAAACAATGAGATTGTCCATTTTCGTGATATGCTTGCTACCGTGTAATAGCTGTACATTTGATCGACTACATCAACTCCTGCTTTTGTCGCATTGTAATCCAGTATAATCGCTGATTTACCACGGCTGAATCACGACTAACAATGAATGGAAAGGAATACAAAGGTCAGAAAATCGGACCTGCATTAGAAAGGGCGTAGCTATAAATAGAAACTGCTTAGAACATTCAAACCTTATATGTAAAAACAAACCATTCAAAATTACGAAAATGTTGCACTTTGTACACGGGCGCGCCCGTTGAAGGGTTAAACACTAGAAATTTATTAATAGGTTAGTCTACCTGAAAGCAAGTGTCTCCTACCATTTCAATCGATTAGCATTGTGGAATGAGAGGTACGTCATTTTATGCCCACTTGAAGCAGTGGGTTTTTAAATGTGACTTTGATATTAACAAGGCTATATGGCAGGAGCGGTTTTTTGCGGTTGATTAGTTCATAATCTATATACAGTGGACGCTCGTTAATTCGAACTCAAAGGTTCTCAGAAAACAGTTCGAATTATCCGAAGTTCGAATTATCCGATGTGAAGAGAAAATAAATAACTTTAAATGTGTATCACTGAAGAAGAAACTCTCCTAGTATGTATAACCCCAGAAAATATATTATACTATGTTATCTAAAGTTAAACATATTAAAAAGCAATACAGACTTACCTTATTCATTATATGAAGCAGAAGATATGCAGTATAAAGTAAACTTTTATTAAAAATATGAATTACACTTTGGGGAAAAACTGTAAAATGGATGTTTGGTTCTGTTTATGATGCCTACATTGTTCAGCCAGCTTCTCGATTTGAAGTAAACATTTCAATTCATTTTCAGAGGAAGGTTCCATCTGAATAAATCCTTTCAGAGTTTTAATTTTAATGCTTTCCGAGTCCATTATGGCTTTGTCCATTATGGCCGCATTAAAAATATCTTTCGGCAGGTAAGTAGAGAAAAGCCCTGGCAGTTTCCTACCGAAATTAGTGTATACGTCTTCGTTTACATCAGAGCTTTGGCCACATACAGTTTGATAAGAAATATTGTGCCTTGACTTAAATCGAGAAAGCCATCCATCACTGCATTTAAAATCTTCAATACCCATTCTACTTGCCAATTCATCAGCCTTCGTCAGCACTAGGGGCCCATTTATCGGAAAATTTCGAGATCTAACATCCTGAAACCATAGCAGTAGAGCTTTTTCTAGAACTTCTTGGGACGCATTTCCCATGCGTTTCCTTCCTCTAGCAAATTTTGATTTTTCCCATGAATCTAAAATTGACTCCTTGTTTTTCAAATTAGTTGACAAGGTATTTTTTTTAATTCCATAGTCAGCTGCTAACTTTGTTTTACATTCTCCATTCTCTACTTTCTTCAAAATTTCTACCTTTGTCTCCAAAGTTAGGGTTTTGTACTTTCCAAGTGTAGACATCCTGAATTTTTACACGTTCACACCACAAAATGAGGAAGAAAAACTAGACCACATTAACTTGTCTGCACTGCAGTTATAACTGACGCAGCTTCCTAGAATCTGTAGTAAAAACTAGTTTTTTCTGAAATTCTCAGAAAATCGATCCAAATATAGGAAAATTGCTTTTTCCTTTTAGCACTAATAAGAAGGACAATAGCTACTAACGTTTAGCGGACATGCAATAGTCTAGGAATGCAGGCATGTGACTCTTTACAAAGAAAAGAAATTTTGACACACAAAATAATAAATACAGTGTGTATTTTCTCCATTAAATGAGGAAAAAGAATTTTTTTTTGCCAAATTTTTAGTTCGAATTAACCGAAGTGATGAAAATTTAGTTCGAATTAATGAGATATTTTTAACATTAACTCCAATACAAGTGTTTTGGGGCCTTTGGATTAGTTCGAATTAACCTAAAGTTCGAATTAACCGAGTTCGAATTAACGAGCGTCCACTGTATATAAAACAGTTCCGTAACTGACTCACTGACATACAACGCACAGACCAAACCGCTGGACCTAGAGGGCTGAAATTTTGCATGGCGATTCTTCTTATGGTGTAGGGGTGCACTAAGAAAGATTTTTGAAAAATTCTTCTTAGATTTTTTTAAATTAAATTTTTAAGATGTTTTTGTAACTTTTTTTAAGTTTGCATTTAAAATAATAATTTGAGGGTTATAAAATTTTTATCACGAGAAATATTATAAAAATTCCTTTAAAATAAAATCTTTTCGAACCTTTACCTCGATTTTCTGATTTTTGGCGAATTTTTAAAGATTCATTTTTAGAATTTCATTTATTAAATGCTGATCACGTGATTTCTTTTTCTGGTACTTTAAATAAATTTATCGTCAAGTGCATAACAACTAAATAGACAAAAAAAATATTCCTTTTCTTTATAATGCAGCAGACGATTGGATATTATCCAAAAAAAATAAATATCCCTTTCGATTTTATTTATAAATATATATATATATATATATTTTTTTTTCTGGCATTAATTGCATACATTGACCGTTGTATTTAATTTGAATGTACTCCGTAGCGAAGCGCGGGTTTTCAGCTAGTCTATATATAAAAAGCAGTGACTGACTGACTGACTGACAGATAACGCACAGACCAAACCGCTGGACTTAAAGGACTGAAATTTTGCATGGCGATTCTTCTTATAGTGTAGGGGTGCACTAAGAAACATTTTTGAAAAATTCTTCTTATATTTTTTTAAAATTAAATTTTTAAGCTGTTTTTGTAAATTTTTAAAATTTTGCATTTAAAAAATAATCTGAGGGTTATAAAATTTATTTCACTAGAAATATAATGAAAATTCTTTTAAAATGAAATCTGTTTCAAATCTTTACCTCCATTTTTTCATTTTTGGTGATTTTTAAAAATCAATTTTTAGAATGTAATTTATTAAATGCTGATAACGAGATTTCTTTTCTTATTGTGATACTTTTAATTAATTTTGCGCCACGTGCATAACAACGAAATAAATTGACGAAAAAAAATAGTAGAATACAGTAAAAGATAAAATGTAACCACTAGACTAATTGAGATGGAATTTTTTTAAGAATTTAATTCAAATTAGTATATCACGAGAAAGATAATGACAATTCCTCTAAAATGAAATCTTTTTCGAATGTTTACCTATTTCTGATTTTTGGTGAATTTTTAAAGATTCATTTTGAGAATTTAATTTATCACATGCTGATCACGTGGTTTCTTTTCTTTTTGTGATACTTTAAACTAATTTTGCGTCACGTGCATAACAACGAAATAGGCATAACAACGAAATTTTTTTCTTGCTAATGCGGCAGACGATTGGACATTATCAAAAAAAATATTTAAATACAGTAAAAGAAATGCTCCTGAAACTGTACAATATTAACTGTACTATATTCTTAAGTATGTTCTATTAGATTTAATTTGAATATTTTGGAAGTGTTTTAAGAATTTAATTCAAATTAGTATGTTTTATGGATATTAAATTAAACCTATATATAAAACAGTTCCGTGACTTACTGGCAAGCCTCGCACAGACCAAACCGCTGGACAGAAATTGCTGAAATTTTGACAGTCGATAAACACTGTCTGTAATTCAGATGATGTCGTTAACTATCCGATAGAGTTTTTAAATTCCCTAAAACCACCGGGTCTTCCATACCATAAGCACTCTTTGCGGAAGGGTACCCGTGATGCTCCTGCGGAATTTGAAACAACCGTAATTGTGTAATGGCGCTAGACTACAAGTCGTGCTTAAAAGTTTAATCGAAGCCATTATTTTAACCGGGTGTGCTCAAGGAGAAAAAGTGTTTGTGCCACGTATTCCTCTAATACCCAATGACCTCCCCTTTGAATTTAAGAGACTGCAATTTCCCCTCAATGTATGCTTCACCATGACGATAAATAAGTCTCAAGGCCAAACTTTAAAATACGCTGGCGTAGATTTAAGAGACAATTGTTTCTCCCACGGTCAGTTTTGCGTAACTTGCTCACGCGTAAGTTCGCGGACGAACCGGGTAATATTAGTTCCGCCCAATGAAGAAACAATAATAACAAGATAAAAAGAACTTTATATATACCATGTTTTTAAATTTTTTGTTGAATCATATAAACTTGACAATTCTATGTATTAATAAGTACTTTTAAAAAATTTTTTTTGATGAATTATCCCATCAATTTGAAAGAAAATGAAGTTAATCGGACGTTAACTTGCGTTTAACTTTTCGTTCCCGTCCTGGCCAATAGATGGCTGCACCAGTCTACAAAACAAAATTAAGTCAAAATGAATTCAATTTTGTTTAAAGAAGGCTAAAAGTATCAAAAGAATGCATTGTCATCGTGTTCTGAGCTATTCTAAAAGTTTCAAAAGTCTAGCTAGTCGGGAAGTTAGTTAAAAATCGATTGCAAGATTTGAACTGCACAAACAAACACACACACAAACAAGCGAGTTAATAAAAACGTGGTACAAAAATATTGTTTATAAGGAAATCCTGTAAAAAGCAATTTAATTATTTTTTCATTGTAATTATTCTAACATGTACTCCGTAGCGAAGCATGGGTATTCAGCTAGTTGGCTGTAAACGGAGATTCTTAATTACAAATTAAAGCTGCTGTGCACTAACCCTATTGGATTCGCTCACCTCAATGTTAACCTGTGGAGAAAATGGGTCTATTATTTACATCTACATAAATACGGATAATCCAATAAAAATGGTATTTTTAGATAGCTTGAACTTTTATGCACCATGAAACAGGATTCATTTGAAAAATTTCGTCCACCAATGGAATTGATGAGCTTTTAAAACACACTATACCAGGTCCCCCCCCCCACCCCAAATAATTTAAATTTTAAAATATTATTTGCATTTTTTTAAAACGAAAAATGCACCAAGGTGTAAAATTTAAAATCAAGGAGTACAATTTAAAAACAAAAATCTTTGAATCCAAGTCGGCAATCCTTGGAAACAATTTCTCCATAGGTTAACATGGAGGGGAGCGAATCCAATAAGGTTAGTACACAGCAGCCATAAGTTAATGATGCGTCCATATGGTTTTTCTAGTGGGTTAGACCTGTTTTGATGTCCATATATTATAGTCTTAGTTATAAACGAGCATGGATTGCGGGGTTGAGAAATTTCCAGTGCCTGGGAAAGAATGTTGGCACGTGGCTAGAAAGTTAATATAGTTTCAAAATCGGGTAGTTCAAAGATGCGCGAAAGGAAGGGGTTATTCTAGATAAAAAAGGTGAAATTTGGGGATCCACTTTGTTTTGTTACACACACACATTTGCATGCTTTCCGCAACTGTTAAGTTAAGTGTTTTACGCTTTTAATCTCAAATTTATCCAACATGTATAGTGACATGATGAGGTTTTGGAAGCAACAAACGTGTAATGTCGTTAACGATATTACTCATAAAAATATATATATATAAAACAGTTCCGTAACTGACTGACTGACTGATGGACTGACTGACTGACTAACTGACATAACCGCTGGACCTAAAGGGCTGACATTTCTTCTTATAGTGTAGGGGTGCACTAAGAAAGATTTTTGAAAAATTCTTCTTAGATTTTTTTAAATTAAATTTTTAAGCTGTTTTTGTAACCTTTTTTTAAAGTTTTCATTTAAAATTATAATTTGAGGGTGATAAAATTTATATCACGAGAAATATCATAAAAATTCCTTTAAAATGAAATCTTTTTGGAATCTTTGCCTCCCTTTTCTGATTTTTGGTGAATTTTTAAAGATTAATTTTTATAATTTAATTTATTAAATGTTGAGCACGTGATTTCTTTTTATGGTACTTTAAATAAATTTATCGTCACGTGCATGACAACGAAACAGACCAAAAAAATAATTTTTTTTCTTTCTAATGCGGCAGACGATTGGACATTATCCAAAAAAATATTAAAATACAGTAAAATATATGTTCCTCAAACTGTACTTTATTAACTGTACTATATTCTTTAGTATGTCCTATTAGATTTAATTTGAATATTTTCTTCTACATCATTTTGCCTATAAAAATATCCCTTACGATTTTTTTTATAAATATATTTATATATTTTTACATCAATTGTATAACATTGATCGTCGTATTTATTATATATATATATATATATATATATATATATATATTGGCATTAATTGCATACATTTACCGTTGTATTTAATTGGAATGTACTCCGTAGCGAAGTGCGGGTTTTCAGCTAGTAAATTATATAATTACCAGTGTCATCGTTGCTCACAGTTTTGTATTGTTCTCGGGTAACTTAGGATATTTCCCATGCAATCGGGAAACCTTATTTACGGAGCTGGAAAACCAAATGAATCACCTAACATATTTCAAATTAGCTGACGGCAAACAAGTGTCTTTCTGAGCGTCTTTCTGACAAAAGCCAAAAGAGCTGCAGATGTTTTTCTGCTCGCTCAGCCCCAAAAAACCGATCGCTCGCGACCTTGGACGCCCCGCGCGCGAGACTCGTTTTATTTCCTTCGTTTAATTACCGCGCCGAGAACAATCGACGCTCTGGAAAAGATTTCAGCAATGGTTTGATTGGGACCGAAGTGACGGTGCAAGTTCGAATCAGTTGTTGCTGTTTATTTATTTATTTTTTTCAACGCTGATGAATATACAGGAGTTCGAAATTAGAAGTAACAGGCGGTGAAAGCCCTGCTGCGGTGCAGGAAAATGCCGAGGAGTTTATATAAGTAAATACCGGTAGACCTGATTAAAAAAAAAAGGGGTGGAATTTCCTTAGAATGCTTACAAATGGAGTCGTTTGGCGATAAAATCTGTGGCGACGAAAATGACGACCCGGTGTGTATTTTTTAGGGCAAATTGTCGCCAGCCTGAGAATCTGTTGGTGCAGGAAAATGCCGAGGAGTTTGTATCGGTAAATATCGGTAGAGCTGATGGTTAAAAAAAAAGTGTGGGGGGGGGGGGATTTCCTTAGAATGCTTACAAATGGAGTGGTTTGGCGACAAAATCTGTGGCGATGAAAATGACGACCCGGGTGCGTATTTT
>OU015499.1:119584140-119591640 GCA_907164885.2 Dolomedes plantarius | reverse complement strand
CGAACCTCCGAAATCTTAAGAATCGGCTATAGCGAACCTTTTTTTCGTGTCGACAACTGAATTTTTTAAAAAAAAAATTTAACATTTTAAGAATGTTGAAGAAGATGAGGAAGATTTAATTATCGCGGTGTGGATAGAAAAGCACAAAATTTCATCATTCTCAGATTGTGACACGCACGTGATGATGAAGCCATTGCAAAGTGGTGTAAGTCACATTTTCAACTTTTTTTTATTTGAGGGCAAAAATGTAATCTCCATGTTCAATTTATAGTGGAATTGCAAATAATTATTATTTGCAACATCATAATAATTGTTATGAATTATAAATTGTTCAATTTATAGTGGAATTTTTTTGTAGTTTTTGCAGTAAAACGCTTTGGACTTACACCACTTGACTTACTGACTTACACCACTTTGCCTTTCACCGCCTCATATGTGAAAATCCGTTTGATGAAGATATTGTGGAAGAAATTAAAATGAATCATTCTGTAATCGAAGATTCTGCATCTGATGCTGATGAAGAGGAACACATAAATGACGAAATACACACCATCTCAGATGCTACAGCAGCGATAAGTGTCATTAATAAGTATTTGTCCACACAAACAGTGGAAGAAAGAGTTTTGGAGTCATTTCATGTATTGGACAAAGAAATACATAAAATGTTTTTGAAATCGGCATCACGTTAGCAGAAGATTACCGATAATTTCTGTATCAAAACAGTGAGCAACAACTGAAGGCCAAATGAATTTATTTCCATTTGTCTTCATTTTTAGTTAATTTAATTAGTATTGGGTCAGTTTAATGTAATCGATTTTAGTCAATTTGATTCATTAATGATCATTTTGAATAGATTTTATCATTTTTTTAATACATCATTATTGAATAGACATAACAACTCCTCAGTTATATATTTTGAGGACTAACATTTTTCTTAACGGTTTCGGATATAGCGAACCACCGGATATAGCGAACAAAACCTTTGGTCCCTTGAAGTTCGTTATAACGGGGTTCGACTGTACTATTCTAAATGACATGAACAGATTTTTCCTTTTATTGAAAAGTTTAGACGATAAAAAAAAATTATGAGACAATTGTGCGACAAAAACCTTAACCGTGACTTATACACTTGTTTTCCCACATTCCCCGAATATAAATCGCAGATTTTTTACCAGCGTCTACGTATAAACATAGCTTTTGAGATTCATTACTTTGGTTTTTATTTTGTTCCAGCCATGAATTATTGATATCGTCTGAAGAGAAAATTGCAAATTGGAGTAAAGCCGAAAGTATTCATTCTTTTTACATGTAAATCATCTACCGCAGACGATAACTGCCGCACAACATAATTTTTCTTCCCCAAAAGAACTCACGCACGCATATGCACGCGCTGGCAGTGATGATTCCTTCCGAGAAGGTTACAGTTAATTGTCTTAAACTTGAAGTTTAGCGGAAGTGTCCGAAACTCTGGTAAAATCAACACATGCGGTATTTCTTCTGTTTGCTCCTTTATTTTTAGAGTGACAACTGGAAAATCTTCTGGTCTGTGGTGTCGATTCTTTTCCCGATGACAAGTTACAAACTCGGCTTCATTCTTCCATTTACGAATAGAATACCAGCGACGTAAATTCGAATAAAAGATGAGAATAAAAGATAATAAAAGATAAGAATAAAAGATAAGAATGCTAATCTACAGTGGCTCCCAAAAGTGTTCGTACACTTACGAATTTCAATGAAATAAGGGTCTATCCATTAATTAAAATGAATATTTCAGAATGGGTATTTAATAATAAGATCTATAATCTATTCTTAACAAAACTACATGAAATATTTTGAAAACATAGTAAAACTTTATTTTTAAGAAACCAATAATCCAAAAGCAACAAAAACTTTATCTTACAAAAGCCATCGTACACTGAAATATTTTCGGATAAATTCATAGTTAAAATTATCATCTGGCGCTTTATTTTTATTTTTGAATTGTAGGGGCATTTAAAATATGGTTTGGCTTTATGGTTTTTTGCTTGCCTACTCCATAATATTCTATATATTATTTAAAAATGTCACGTAGTCGTAAAGAAACAACAAACAGCATTCGAAAATTGATTATTTTTCTTCAGAGAAGTGGTAAATCAGTTCGGAATATTGCTAAATTACTTAATTTATCCCATTCTACTGTGAAGTATGTGATAAAACGCTTTAAAGAAAAAAATCGGATCGAAAACTAGGTAAGAAAAGGGCGTCCGGCAAAGTTAAGAATGCGTGATCAAAGATTTATAATTAGAAAACTATAGATTTATAATTAGAACAAAGATTTATAATTAGAAAAATCCACGTTTGAGTGCTGTAAAAGTTTCTGCGGAATCTAATGAAACATTTTCTACTTCAATTTCACCTGAAACTGTTCGACGAGTTCTCAGAGCAGCTGGATTACATGGGCGTTCTGCCCATAGAAAATTTTTTGTGAGTGAGAAAAACAGAAAGCTTAGGCTTTCCTTCGCACTATGAATGATAAATAAGCCCCAAACGTATTGGAATAATGTCTTATTTGTCGATAAAAGCAAGTTTAACATTTTTGGTTCCGATGGGCGTATAATTGTATGGAGAAGAAAAAAAGAGGAACTTTATCCCAATAACTTAGTAGGAACAATTAAGCATGGCGGTGGAGGTGTCCATGTGTGGGGGGTGCATGTCAGCATCAGGACTAGATAATTTGGTATTTATTGACGGCATAATGAATCATGCTGTTTACATAAATATTTTAAGAAAAAATTTAAAATTATCAGCGAAAAATTTGTGTATTGGAAATAACTTTGTTTTTTATCAAGATAACGATCCTAAGCACACGGCTCTCAACGTTCGCATCTGGTGTCTCTATAATTGTCCACAAGTTTTGAAAACACCACCTCAATCGCCAGATTTAAACGCAATAGAACATATTTGGAGAGAACTGGAGGTTCGAGTACGAAAAACACGACATTTATACGAAAAGCGAACTAAAAACAATTATGATGGAAGAATGGATGAACATTGATGCAGAAATTACAAAAAAACTAGTGCAATTTATTCCCAGACGTTTAAAAGCTGTTGTGGATGCTAAAGGATATCCTACTAAATATTAATTTAACGAAAAATTAGAATATTTACTAATATGTAGAGATTTTTTACAAGTGTACGATGTCTTTTGCGAGATAAAGTTTTTGTTACTTTTTGATTATTGGTTTCTTAAAAATAAAGTTTTACTATGTTTTCAAAATATTTCATGTAGTTTTGTTAAGAATAGATTATAGATCTTATTATTAAATATCCATTCTGAAATATTCATTTTAATTCATGGATAGACACCTATTTTATTGAAAATCGTAAGTGTACGAACACTTTTGGGAGCCACTGTATATATATAAAACAGTTCCTTGACTGACAAACAGATGGCGCACAGACCAAACCGCTGGACCTAAAGGGTTTGAAATTTTGCATGGCGATTCTTCTTATAGTGTAGGGGTGCACTAAGAGAGATTTATGAAAAATTCTTTAGATTTTTTTAAATTAAATTTTTAAGCTTCTTTTGTAACATTCTTTAGAGTTTGCATTTTAAATAATAATATGAGGGTTATAAAATTTATATCACGAGGAAGATCATAAAAATTCCTTTAAAATGAAATCTTTTTCTAATCTTTACGTCCATTTTCTAATTTTTGGTGAATTTTTAAAGATTAATTTTTATAATTTAATTTATTAAATGCTGATCACGTGGTTTCTTTTTCTTTTTGTGATACTTTAAACTAATTTTGCCTCAAGTGCATAACAACGAAATAGACAAAAAATATTTTTTTTTCTTGCTAATGCGGCAGACGATTGGACATTACCCCAAAAAATATTAAAATACAGTAAAAGATATGTTCTTCAAACTGTACTATATTCTTTAGTATGTTCTGTTATATTTATTTTGAATATTTTCTTCTACATTATTTTGTCTATAAAAATATCCGTTACGATTTTTTATAAACATATTTTTTTTTACATCAATTGCATACATTGATCATTGTATTTATTATAAATAAATATATATATACTAGCTGAAAACCCGCGCTTCGCTACGGAGTACATTCAAATTAAATACAACGGTCAGTGTATGCAATTGATGCCAAATATATATATATATATTTATAGTAAATATGACGATCAATGTATACAATTGATGTAGAAAAAATATATATTTATAAATAAATCGTAAGGGATATTTTTAAACACAAAATAATGTCCAATCGTCTGCCGCATTAGCAAGAAAAAATATTTTTTTGTCTATTTAGTTGTTACGCACGTGACGATAATTTTATTGAAAGTACCAGAAAAAAGAAATCACGTGATCGGCATTTAATAAATTAAATTCTAAAAATTAATCTTTAAAAATTCACCAAAAATCAGGAAATCGAGGTAAAGATTCGAAAAAGATGTCATTTTAAAAGGAATTTTTATGATCTTTCTCGTGATATAAATTTTATAACCCTCAATGTATTATTTTAAATGCAAACGAAAAAAAAGTTTAAAAAACAGCTTAAAAATTTAATTTAAAAAAATCTAAGCAGAATTTTTGAAAAATCTTTCTTAGTGCACCCCTACACTATTAGAAGAATCGCCATGCAAAATTTCAGCCCTTTAGGTCCAGCGGTTTGGTCTGTGCGTTGTATGTCAGTCAGTCAGTGAATGAATGAATGAATGAATGAATGAATGAGTCAGTTACGGAAGTGTTTTATATATATATATATATATATATATATATATATATATATATATATATATATATATATATATATATATATATATTTTATTTTGGCATAAATTGCATACATTGGCCATTGTTTTTAATTTGAATGTACTCCACAGCGAAGCACTGGTATTCAGCTAGTTGAGCTATATAACACTAAAATCTGTTTGTCTCCATCACAATACAGCTGAAAAGGTGCGCCAAAGTACTCTATTTATTGGAATATGGTAAACAGAAATGCATCTCGCGATCTGAGTAGTTTGTAAATGTAAGCATGTTGCCCCTGGAAGCGCGCTAACCCCAGTTTGAGAATCACCGTGCTGTATAAATCCTCTCAAGAGAAGGTGGTTAAAATTGAAAGAAATAGAACTTTGTAATTGGAAACTCTAACTTGACCCACTTTACGAAAGAAAGCATTTGGTTGAAAGTTGCCATTGGATTCACGAATGCCACAGTTTGAGAATCCATGCGCTATGTAAATCCACTAGAAAAGATGTAGTTAAAAATTAAAAATGTATATCTGTATTGTAAGTAGAACTTAACTAGACCCACTTTACATAACAACGCATGTGACTAAAATTTGCCGTTGGAAGTACGAATGCTACAGTTTGAGAATCCCTGCGCTATGCAAATCCGCTATAAAAGACATGGTGAAGGATAAAAAAGTATATATTTATTTTAGTGTAAGCAGAACTTCTAGCTACAGCCAAACAAAGAAACAAAGCAATTCCTTTTGAAAGTTGTTGTGAGTATGGATGCCTCAGTTTGAGAACCACTACGCTAAATAAATTCTCTTGAGAATGGAAGGAGAAGGGGTAGTTAAAAGATAAATGAAAAGCGCTTCTTAGTTAAGAATTTTAGCCTGACCCACTTTACGAAACAAAGCATTTGATTAAAAAAGAAGCTGTAATCAGTTTGAGAACCACTACGCCAGATAAATTCTCTCGAGAAAGGGTGGTTAAAATTTTAAAAAAAAATCTACTTGTATCTTAACCAGGAGTTCAAACTAGACCCATATTACGAAACAAAGCATTTGACTGAAAATTGCTGTAATAAGCACTAATGCCTCAGTTTGAGAACCTTTACGCTAGATAAATTTTCTAGACAAAGGGTGGTTAAAAAATAAATGAAAACCGCTTTGTGGTTAAGACCTTTAACCAGAACTACCTACTTCACAAAAGAAAGCTCTTGGTAGAAGTTTCCCCTAAAGTACGCGTACCACAGTTTGAGAACCTAGGAACTTTTATTTTCTCTCTCTCGAAAAAAAAAGGTAATTAAGAGATCAAAAAACTAGTTGTCATAAGGATCCCCAAACATATTCACTTCTTTATGAAACAAACCAATTCAATCAGTGTTTCAAATTTATTTGAAGCATTCCCTGCGAGCTTTGAAATATTACCTCTATCCAGCAGAAAATATCCGAAACCGAAGAACTGAAACACAACCAGAACAAAATAATCGTCATTCATTTTATGAAATCACTGTCAGCAGCGTGGAAAAGACATTTGCATGCATTAACTCGCCCTGCCTCCCCCGAACATATGAGAAGTAGTCCAGATTTGGACTGTTTCCAGAAAAGTGGACTAACTGTGTGTGCATGGTGATCAGATCCTGGGAAAAATCTTCACTTGTTCCCCATTATAATGGCATTAGCGGTAGTCATGCCTACACCAACGACGAAAGGGGTTATTGGACTCTCTCTGTTTGTTTATTATTATTTTATTTTTTGTACATAATTTCGGGTCGTGTCTGAAAAACGTCTATTTAGAGCACCGCTCCAGCGTTTCTCAATAATGCCAATCTGGGAATTTTACGAGGGGGGGGGATTAGCCGTGATTTATTTAGCGTTCTCAGTTTACAAAATAGGACATGCATTTTTTATTAGTCTGGAAAAATTCGTTGCGTTTAATTCATTCCGGAAAATCGTCTGCGCAGATTATTGCCGCTAAATCACCGGCTGTCGAAAAAAATTGTGTTGTGTGCACTTCTGCTTCCACGTGTTACGCAATAGTCGTTTTCACACAATTGACAAAGTTATAATTTATCGTGGCAGCGCGAACAAGCATATCGCGTCCTAAGATCTCTCGGCATACCTGCCTGACTGACCCTGAGGGCTGCTTAATCGTCTGGACCCGTTCGTTCTCTGGAACAATTTTAACTGCAGAGGCTGTTGATGCAATTTATAAAATGGTTTTTGATGAAGAAAAACAAAATATATATATAAAAAAAATAAAAGAACTAAAAAAAAATATGACAACAGATAAATTTCAGGAAATTGAATTATCGTCTGTCGCAGTTAAATAATGTCTATTTTATTAAAAAAAAACGGCGTAAACAAACTTCGCGTCGAAGGTTATATTTTTACTCTTTTCGAAAAGAAATATGGAAAATATTCTAATTTTGTCACCGTAAACGTTGCGGAAAATGAAGTAATGATCAAGATAAGAAATATTATAAACAATAAATGCCATCAAAAGGCTAAGCTTTGATTATAAAAAGAAGGAAAAAACCAGGTAGTCTCTTCTAACGTAACTACCGCGTGTTATTAACGTAGGATTACTTATCGTTGCTTACCTCTTCTGTATGTATATATGTACGTATGTGTCATGTCTATATATATATATATATGCATGTTGAAATTATGACGCATTTTGGTACTTTCCTGTTTAACTGTTTACTGCTTGTCCAAGGGATACAGACTGTTTGGTGCGCTGCCAAAATTATAACTCGTGAGG
>OU015499.1:119571640-119579140 GCA_907164885.2 Dolomedes plantarius | reverse complement strand
CACACTAATGTGACCACCTGTCAAAATCCAGAATAACCACCTTTCGCAGAGCGGACCGCTGCGAGACTTGCAGTAAGAGAGTCAATTAGGTTCCTGAAGGTGTTCACTGGGATGTCGAGCTATGCCGACTCCAGTGCCGTGGCCAGATGCGCTAGGTTACGCGGGTGAGGATCCATGGTGGGAACAACCCGATCGAGGTGGTCCCACAGATTCACGATTGGGTTCAAGTCCGGGGAATTTGCTGGCAAGGAGTACGGTAAACTTCCTGGTGCTCTTCGAACCACGCACGTACGCTGCGAGCTTTACGACACGTCGCATTGTCCTGCTGGTAGATGCCATCATCCCGAGGAAATACAATTCGCATTTTGGAGTGAACATGGTCCGTAAGGATAGATGCCTACTTGTGTTGATCCATCGTGCCTTTCACAGTGATGAGTGAACCCAGAGAATACCACGAAAACATTCCACAAACCATAATGCTCCCTCCTCCAGCTTGGACCCTTCCGGCAATTGTTGCAGGGTGTTTGCTTTCAGACGTGCCATGCCGTATACGCCAACGTGCATCTGTCCGATGGAGAATGAAACGTGATTCATCGGAAAAAGCCACCTGTCTCCACTCAGTGGAAGTCCATTTGCGGTACTGGCGTGCAAATTCCAGCCTTCGTCGCCGATGAACGGCAGTCAGCATAGGTGCATTAACCAGGCGTCTGCTGCGGAGGCCCATACGCAGCAACGTTCGCTGAACCGTCGTTGTGGAGACACTGTTGGTAGCCCCTTGGTTCATCTGGACGGTCAGTTGCTCACCGGTTGCACGTCTATTCGCCCGAACGCATCCCCGCAGCCGTCGTTCACCTCTGCCATCTATGGCCCGTGGTGCACCACATTTGCCACGTCGCTGATTTTGGACAGTGCCATTTTGCCATGCACGGTATACTTTTACCACGGCGGCCCGCGAACAGTTTACAAAATTAGCCGTTTCTGAAATGCTTCCACCCTTGGCCCGAAAGACAATGATCATGCCCTTTTGGACGTCGGATAAATCGCTCCGTTTCTGCATGACTGCGAGAACTGAAACGTTTTCCGAATGCCTACAACACACTTTATATATCCATCAAATCTGCTGACGACAAGTGCCTTCTGTGATTGGTTATTTAACGTTGACGTCAAAAGTAGGCGGTGGTCACACTTAATACTGACTGGACGGTGTATATGTACATCATCTACATTATATACCATATTATATATATTATATATATATATATTGTAATATATTACTATAATATATATATAAATATTATATATATATATATATAATATATATATATATATCTATATATAGTATATATATATTGATATACATATGTACATAATTATATATAATATATATTATTATATTATAATATTATATATAATATAATTATATATAAATACATATATACATACTATATATAATGATATACTAAATATATATATATATATATTATATAGTAATATATACATAGATATATATATATTATATATATATATATATATACATATGTACTATAATTATATATATATATATATATATATATGTTTTCGGTCACGTATTTAAGTTAAATGTAAAAGGGAACAATGTCTGAAAGTTTTCGAATTTTTTGTAAGTTATCGGTAAGCCTTCCGCACGCAAGACGTCTATCAGACTGTTTCAAGTCCCAGGCCCGAAACTCACGTCCCAAGGGTCAGAGACTGACAGAGGACCGGGCGTATAGAATGCATAATTAGTCCACGGGCTGTCCAAAAAAAAACTGACACCCGAAAATGAAAAGCGACCGGACAGCAATTGTCTTAACGCCAGTTTGGCGCGTTCGGCATCATTAGCAGCCAAGCCGGTGGAGAGAGAGTGATTCACACCTTCTCGTAACGAGACGACCTTTGGATCCGATAATGCATGACAGGCAAAGCAGAGAAGAAAAAAAAACCATGAAGGTAAACGAGATTTTGAAGAGATTACCTTAAGGCCATTTCATAGTTCAAATAAAAATGCGAGGAGACTGGCATTTCACGACGAAAGGGGTTAAATATCAAATATAATTAGCTACGCTTCGGTGAACTATCACGTTTATAATTTTTTCTTTCTTTCTCTGTTCTTTCTGTTCTTATTTATTTGCTTGTTTGTTTATTCAAACTCGGCGATATCTGGTCACGGTTTCGAGAACTAACCCGTGAAAGGCAACCGACTTCCCCAAACGCAGGGAAAGTCGGACGAATAAGAACAATTTTCGGTTTATTTGTTGCATTTGTAATTGCAATGTAGATTCCTGATAAAATCTCTCTCGAAATAAAAATTAATCTTCAACAAAAGACATTCGTATCTACATGGTTGTTACATATATAATAACATTACATGTACATATACATGCATAGTAAAATATAAACCATAGAAATAAACAAAAAATAAAAATCAAGCATAGACTGCTAAATCCCTTTAACATAAAAACATACTGTAAGTTGCGTTTGTCTTTTCATTTTCTTTTTGACTTACTGCTTCATTGGGGGACTCGGGGCCTTAGGGTGTTTTGGGCCTACCTGCATCCTATTCAGAAAGTTCCCCTTGAGGTAACTGACATGGTTAGGCTCCCTGACGAAGAGACCTGTCGGTTACCTCTGTTGTTTTATGGTACAGTTCCGGCATTTATACAGAATCTTGCCGTTGGTACGTGGATGCCCAGAGTGCTTGATTTCTGTTTGTTTCTTGTCTATATTTGTATTATTTTTAACTATCTCTGTTGGATTTTTATACATATACATGCATGAAATTATATATATATCTATATATATTTATGCATATATATATATATATATATATATATTATGCATATATAATATATTTATATTTATGCATAATATATATATAATTATATATTTATATTTATGCATATGATATATTATATGTTTTATATATATAATATCTATATATTATATATATATATATTATGCATAATATATATATATTTATATTATGCAATATATATAATTTATATTATCAATGTATATATATATATATATGTTTTATAATATAAATATATATATATATATATATATATATATATATATATTTAGCATATATATATATATATTATATTATGCATATATATATATTATATATATATATATATATTATTTATATTATGCATATGTATATATATATATATATGTGATTTTATACATAGATAAATATATATATATATATATTAATATATAATATATAATATTATATTTATATTTATGCATATGTATATATATATATATATGTGATTTTATACAATATAAATATATATATATATTATATATAATATATATATAATATATATTTATATATATATATGTGATATTTATATATGTGATTAACACAAGGGAATTGATGTGTAGAACTTATCGGAGATGCATTCGGGCGAAGTATTGAGCCAGGAAAGCACTGAAGAAATTTAGGAGAGAAACGCACACATAGAGCCATTGATGAAATACACAATTCCAAGACGTGTTTTATTTATCAGAAGGCATTAGCTGCAGTGGCCACATGACTTGTCCGGCGTCCATGCCAGGACGGGACGTGTTACAGCAGTGTTTACATTGCAGAGTTAACTGAGAAAAGCCGCCGTGCCCACCAGACTTCGGGACAGCAGATCTGACAGCAACGAGGTTAGAAAAGAAGAGCGAGAAGTCTTCCGTTCAGGCAAAATTAAATGGGTGTTTTGCGATATTGACGCCAGAGGGCCTAAACTACTAATTTTTAATTGGGCGACTTTAGGTACGTGGAGTTCACGTGTCCCCTTGTGGGGTTCACGTGTCCACTTCGGTTTTCCCGGGGATTACTTTATTGCTAGATCCTGCGCTTGTTAGAACCGCGAACTAATGACCTGGGTGCAGGATAAGTGGCCATAAAGTTCTTGTAAAGTGTGGTTTCGATGTTATAGAACGCACAAATCCAGAGTGGTTCGAGGGCTCTTCAAGAATTTTGACATTACACTGACATTCGGAATCTCATAAACTACCGAACACTCATATCTGGGGATGTTACTGAGTTCAGATACTTCACATGCCGCTTAATGATCTGCAGGGCTAATATAAATTATAACTTACTTTACTTTTAGGTTGCAATTTTGGAAAAGGGGTCGTTTTATTAAAAAGAGAATGCTTTAAAGTAATTTAGGAAGACGCGTTTCTTCTTCGCCAACTGCATCTCCGATAAGTTCTACACATCCATTCCCTTGTGTTAATCTTTCCGAATGTGATTATTATCACATATATAAATATGCATATATATATATGTGTGTGTGTGTGTGTGTGTATGTATATATATATATATACACTATAGTATATATGTATATAAATATATATGTACTATATATTAATAATAATGTATAGTGAAACTTCTCTATGGCGCTCAGTAATGGTTCCGAAAAAAGTGGCCGTTCTGAGAGGTGGCCATCGAGAAGTTTCCCATAACATTGACTATACGGAGTTTGAATCGGTTCTGAACAAATTTGGTCGTTTCGAGGGGTGGCTGCTAGGGAAGTTTCACTAAATGTATATATTCTGCCCCTTAATATAATTTTCTATAGTAAATTATTTTAAGTGGCAGAAACACGTTGAAACATTCTTAAATTTATATATGTATATATGTAAATTTTAAAATATATAATATTTGATATATTTTTATCAAAAGAATATAAAGATTAAGGGGAATATTTTTATCAAATGTAAATGATCAGATATGTACTATCATTGTTACTTATTTACCTAATTTGTAGCTACTTGTTTTTATAAAATTTATAAAATGCTACTTATTTTTTTAAAATGTATAATCTTATAAAATGTTATTATTTTTATAAAACGTATAAAACTTATAAAGTACAACTTAAAAAACTTATAAAAATTTGTAAACAGTTATTTATTTTTATAAAACATATAAAAGAGCCAATAAAATGTTCTTTATAACTTATAAAATGTTATTTATTTTACAAAGTGTAAAAACTTGAAAAATGTCGCTTATATGCATATTAAAACTTATAAAATGCTACCTAAAACTATAAAAATTTTAAATTAGTTATTTTATAAAACATAAAAGCCTATAAAATGTTCTTTATAAAACTTATAAAAATTATTAGTTTTTAAAATAACTTATTACAGTTTTTTTTACATTTTGCTAATAACTCACAAAGCACTAGTTTACAAAAGTAAAAAAAATGCTATAAAAATCTTTTAAAAAAAACGAAAACCTATTCTGTTGCCATCGAAAATACTTGAACAGAATACCGGAAATCACAGATTATAAAAAACATTGCGCCTTGGAAATACAAAATTATGCATTCATAAATTTCAAATTAAAAATCAAACTGGGATTTAGAGGGCGTTCATTTAAAATAAAAGAAAGAGATCACAGCTGCATAGATTTGCATTTATTTCCTATTATAACGAGCGATATATTCGTCCGTTGGCATTATTTATTCGTCGACAATGGGTATTTCATTTCCTATCTTTTCCTTTTGTAGTAACAGGATTATCCGACCGCTTCTAATCCGAGTTCCGCGCATCCAACAAAACACTTATTGCGTAAAAATTATGTTTTGTTCTATAGTGCGATAGGTCAGCAAACTGCGACCGGCAGTGACCTGGGGGTATGTGGTTTTGTAAACAATATACACTGGTGTCCAAAATTACCTTTAAATGCATAAAAGCTCTGATTTCTCAAAAATTGGACTAATATTTGAATGAATATTTTTGGGATGATAGAAAGCTCATAACACATAAAAGCAAATACACTCATGGACAAAAAAATTAGCGCCACCAAGAAATAATTGTCGGGATTGTAACGAAACTTGCAATGAAGGTACATTGTCGGGGAGATATGCAAATGATTAGAAATGCAGCGTGATTGCGCATTACGTATAGGCGGTAGAGGGCATTCGAACATCGTACTCTGTGGAGTATAAAACAGGTAACCAAAGCTTGTTGAGTGTTCTGAATCATTACAAAGGAAGAGCTGAGATAGACATGCCATTACGCGTGTTCGAAGACAATATAAGCAGTTGTCGCAGTGTGAGAGGGGGAGAATCGTCGGGATGAGGAATGCTGGGTGGTCAGCTAGGCGAGTATGCTCGTCAACTTAGGCCGCTCTGATTGTGTTGTGAGGAGGTGTTGGGACCAGTGGACCCGAGAGATGTACACCGAAGACCAGCTCAGGCCGCCCTCGACAGACCAGTCGTCGAGAAGACCGCCACATCGTAAGAAATGCACGCGTACAGCCAACTGCTTCATCGGCCGCCATCCAGGCACAGGTAGCACCTTCACTAGGGGCCTCTGTGTCTTCTCGAACCATACGAAGGCGCCTGGTTGAAGGACAGTTGGTATCGCGTCGCCCATTACGTGTGCTGCCCTTGACGCCCACCCATCGACGCCTCCGTTTGGAGTTTTGCCGCGCACGAGGAAACTGGACTGCAGCGGAATGGAACCTGGTCGTCTTTAGCAACGAATCCAGATTCAATCTCGGCAGTGATGACAATCGTGTTCGTGTGTGGAGCCCGTGGGAACGCTTCAATCCTGCCTTTGCTGTACAGCGACACATCGCTCCCACAGCTGGTGTGATGGTATGGGGTGCCATTGCCTACAATACACGGTCACCCCTAGTATTGTTCCGTGGCACCATGACAGCCCAGCGGTATGTTCATGAAATCCTGCAACCACATGTGTTGCCACTCATGCAACGGCTCCCAGGAGCCATTTTTCAACAAGACAATGCTCGGCCTCATACGGCAAGGTGTCACAAGACGGTCTCGCACTGTTACTACCCTTCCTTGGCCTGCCCGATCCCCAGATTTGTCTCCAATCGAGCATATCTGGGATCATTTGGGACGACGAGTTGGGCATCTCACGAGTTTGAACGAACTAGAGGCAAGGTTACAGCAAATATGGAACGAAATGTCAAGACATCATACAGAACTTGTATGACTCAATGCCGATCGTATCGCATCGTGCATTCGCGCTAGAGGGGTCCAACGGAGTATTAACTCCTCCGTTCTTTTGCCTTTTTCTCTGAAATAAATTATCCTTTTTGTTTGATTTTGTTATCATTTACTTATATCAAAGTAGTCATTACGTATGTAAAATTTCGTTTCATTTTGAAGATTCCTTTTGGTGCGCTAATTTTTTTGTCCATGATGTATAAACTGAAAATGCACATATTCCCATATATCTATACCTGCATTATATACCCATAAATGCACCTATTCCATGAAAAAAGTATTATAATTCGGATAATATCTCATTTATGAAAAAAATTCAATTCCGATAATATATAATCCTTTAGGAACCAAAATATTATTCATTCGCGATAGTATATACTCCATTTAGGGATACAAATGTTATCCATTTCCGATAATATATAATCCATTTAGGGACCAAAATGTTATCCATTCCGATAATATATAATCCATTTAGGGAACAAAATGGTCCATTCCG